>CM030368.1:31968920-32568920 GCA_017893485.1 Hemerocallis citrina
CAACAACAAAAAACATTTAAATTACTTATGGACAAACTCATGTTTAAATAACCGTGTTACAACTTGAGCATAAAGCTCAACATCGGGGAGGTGATTAAAGGTGACTCCAGAAGCGTTAGGGAGCATAGAGCTTAACATCGCAACTCAACTCCAGAGCAAGAGACGCTGAGGAAGAGGGAGAACGAAGAGGGCGAGTGGATATTGTTTAAGCCTAGAAAGACTCACAGGCTAAGCAAGAATGCAAGCTCGTCGATGGATCACATGGTAGAGGGTCGTCAAAACTGCCACAAATGCGCAAAATCAGGTCATTCTATTAGCAATTGCAAGAATGACTGGTTTTGTTATGCCTGCAAAGATTCCAGTCACATTTCTACTGCCTGTCCAAAGAGAAATGTCTTCTCCGCTAACACTGGTAAAGGGACAGCGACGCCGGTGATCTCGATAGCCTCGGAAAGAAGCAACACTCAAAAGAGTTCCGCCGGAGAGAGGAAAGTAATCCATGCTACAATTACTCCAACGCCATTAATGGCGGATTTCGAAAATTGGTATAGGAACTGCATACTGGCAAAATCTCGTACTGGGAATCCAGACGCCAAAGATATCTTAGACTTGCTATCGACTGTTATTAGTTCATCTCCGACACATTCTTGGGTGGTCCAAGAGCTCTCTGCCAACTAATTTTTTGTTCACTGCGGCGATGGAGATAAGGCGGCGGAAGCACTGAGAGTGAAGGGGATAGAGGGAAGGGACTCTCAAGGGATGAAGTTTTACGTCACGTTCACTGCTTGGTCACGACAATATGGGGCGCTCAAGGGAGATTCGCTATCGCTAGTTTGGATTCAACTATACAATTTGCCTTTTCATTGTTGGGTACGTTCGGGCTTTCAAAACCTAATACGGAGCTTCAGGATGATACAAGAGATTGACAGGGGTACTATGATGCATTCCTGCCGACAATATGCTCGACTCAAAATCGGGGTTGCAAATAGGAAAGACATCCCCTCCAAGGTGATTGCGGAGTTCGAGAATGATTTCTATGATGTCAAGGTGATTGTCGAAGAAAAAAATGTGTTTCATTCCAAAGCGTGGCGATATCGGAGGTGGGGAAGTTTGACGGCAAGGATGAAGAGATGGAGGTTGAAGATGAAATGCACCCATTGGATTACAGGTCGACGCATCTAGGACGTCCAACTCCAGATCTGCTGATGATCACATCCACACCGTTCACTCAATCACAGTTGTCTTCTTCACGAAAAGTTCAAAACTCGGGGGGCCCACACACAGCTGGCATCGAAGAGAGTCTCAGCGGTAAACAAGCTGCAGGTGTGATTAATGTGCCTCTGAGCTTAGGTACGAGGTCTTTCATAGGAGATGGCGGTCACATCGAAGCGATAAGTGAGTTGAAGGCAAGCGGCTATGGGACATCATGCGTAAAAGCTGGAGGAAAAGGGGGAATTTTGAAGGGATGTGATACTGTGGGGCTAGAGATCAGTAGGGATATGGGGATTACTAATGAGGGTTGCCTGTAGTTTTCCGAACTCGAGATTGAAGAATCAATTAAATTGGCTATGAAGACTCTAGTCAGCAACAGGAACTCAATAATTGTGTCTAATGGGCCCAAGCCCATAACTGATCCATCCAATGAAATCCCAGATCCTAAGAGAACCAATGGTATGGGTATCAGCAGATTCAAGGAGGCGGAGACCAACAGATTAAAACCTCAATTGGAACCACCAAACAATTGGAAGTCGTTCAACAGTTAAGCGACCCGGATACAGAAGATGGTATTATTGGAGCCTTAGACGGGGTATGTCACGCCCCGCTTTCCAAAACACGAGAAAATACGGGCGCGAGACTAAGGCCCAGCGAATGGTGCGAACACACCATTCTTAAGCTGTACAAGTAAACTCAACAACAAGATAATAAAACAATCCACGCAGGCATGCAAATCACAATTTGATAATGAAAATTCATGACATAGTCCATAAATATAACCAACAACTGGGAAATACAATAATTACGGGTCAAACAAGCCCGGATTACAATAAATGGTTGCAAGAAATAAAATACAACTAAAGACAACATGAAAACGATAAACTAGAACACTTGGTCAGCGACACCTTCTGGTAACTCTCCATTAGGGCCTGCAAGTATATTATAACAAAAAAAAAAGGGAAACAAGGAGACCCGTTAATACAAGTTACAGGCTGCAAGGGGAGTACAAGCTAAGGGAAACAGGGACAACAATAAAACAAAGGAGAAACAGGAAAAGAGCAGAGAATCAAGAGTAAGGGAAATACAATATGTAAACATGGTGTGAACAAGGCATTATGAAACAAGTGACATATAAAACAAGTAAACAAGTAAACAAGTATCGAATCAACATGAACATGTAACATATAATTGGATCATGCAAATGCACGTTGTGGTAGGGTAAAAATGGCTTGGGGCCCAACCAGGGCCCAATACAACTCTCACTCAAAAATGATAAAAAAAAGCAATCTCGTTCGGCTTCGAGCCACTAAAGGGTCGGCGCCGAGCCTTAAGTTCACCCCCACAGAACTGGTCTCCTCGTATCCGACGAGCCTCAATGGTCCTCGGCCTCCGATCCGTAACAGCCCCACGGGCCGTCCCCCCATCCTGGCGAGGCATGAAGATGACCTGGCACAGCCTAGGCCCTCCGATTCTCCCAGAGGCACAGGAGACCCACGATCAGCCATGTCAGCTCCAAATACCACCAAGGGTTTTACCACGTCAGCCCTATACCACTCCTGGTACTGCCACGTCTGCCCTAAACCCCCTGGGCCTTCTACCACATCAGGCCCATGGGCTTTCGGATTCAGACCCGGTCCCCAAGCGGATCCAAACCCGGTTGGAATTCTCTATAAATACTAGACCCTCACCCACCTTTTGAGGTAATCAATCTTTTGCCACTTAAATTCACCTAGTTATTGCTACTCTCTCACAGAGACTGACTAGATCGTCGGAGGGTCCGCCACCGGGATAAACCTCGGTGTTTCAGGACCGTCTGCAGGTACACAAGACCTCGGATCCGAACCCTCTGATCCGAGCCCAGACATCCACCTCCCTCCGAGCCAGTCGCAGGTACCGCCCGGTCAGCCAAGGGTCGATTGACAAGCAGCATTCTCCTTCAATACAAATCGAGTCCGAACTCACACCTGGTGCATCCACACGTCTCCCAGAAACAAACCGCATCAGGTTGGCACCGTCTGTGGGAACACTGCTTCAGAAGCCGACCCGAGCCCGACCATCAAGGGACCTCGACAGCCAAACTCTCATGGCCTCCAAGGGCAAGGGGGTTGCTTCCTCCGTCAGCCGACGGGACTCACCCCCACCAACTGCCAATGCTGGGCCACGCATTTCAAAGCCCAGGGCTCCCCATCAGGGGTCCCAAAGGAGCGTCACCCGTCAAGTCTAGCCCAACCTACGGGGGATAATCGTCAACCGACAGGCTAGCCGCAGCAGGGGAAGGACCGCTTCCAACCCGGCCCCGAACCATTCCAGACCTCCGCCTGATGGACGAAGGCCAGCGCTCATCCGCGTCGGAAGACGACCTTCAGACCGACCAAACAGGGTCGAGGGAGCCCCCGTCACTCACAAGGAGTTCCAGGACTTCCGAAGGGAAATTCTTGGAGCTCTCCAACGGACCCCCAGGGAGGAAGGCCCGCGGGATCGGCAAGGTGCTAGGAACCGGAGGCTCTCACCTCCGAACCCTACTCCGAACCGCATCCAGGGTCGGGATCACAAGTCCGAGGGAGCCGCGGATATGCCATTCATCTTGCACTGTATCCACGGGGGGCCAATGGGAGGAGAATCAAATACGTCCCGAAAAGCCTTCATCCGAGAGGTGAATGCTGTCCAAGACAACCCCTCGCCCAAACTACAACCGAGGCCAGTCTCCTTCTCAGGAGAGGACCTCAAAGGCGTTTGCCTACCCCACTGCGATGCCCTCGTCATTAGCCTCCACATGGCTAGTTGTGAGGTTCGTCGAATCCTCGTTGACAACGGCAGCTCAGTAAATATTCTTTTCCTCAAAGCCTTCGAGAGTCTCAAGTTACCCAGAGGGAAGCTCAAACCAGCCAGATACACATTGCATGAATTCTTCGGCGTTCCTGTCGTAATATAGGGGATTATTACCCTCGACGTCACCGCAGGATCGGCTCCTGTCAAGAGGACCGAATCCATGGATTTCATGATTGTCAACCTCAAGGCAGCTTACAACACCATTCTCGGTCGACCCGGACTGAGCTCCCTCCAAGTGGTACCTTCGGCCTACCACCTGAAACTTAAATTTCCCACCCCCCAAGGGGTCGGCATCGTCCGAGGTAGCCACGAAACAGCGCGGTCGTGCTACATAAACGCCGTCGGAGGGGATGTATTCCCCCTCGACGCCGTTGAACTCGAGCCCGAGAGGGACGGCCCAGCTCCCGAGCCTGTCGACGAACTAGAAGAGGTCCTGTTCGACGCCGAGGATGAATCAAAATGGTTCCGAGTGAGCCGCTCGCTCACCAAGGACTTGAAGACAGGCATCATCGCCTGCGTCCGTCGCAACGTTGATCTCTTCGCTTGGAAGCCCTCCGACATGCCCGGGATCTCCGAAGACTTGATTATGCATCGACTGAGCGTCATCCCCGACTCTAAGCCGGTCATCCAAAAGAGACGCAAAGTCACCCCGGAGAGGCAACAAATTGTAAAGACAGAAGTGGACAAGCTCTTGTCCGCTCGATTCATTCAAGAAGTCAGCTACCCCGAGTGGTTGGCCAATGTCGTCTTGGTGAAGAAGGCAACGGGGGGTTGGCGGATCTGCATCGACTTCACGGATCTTAATAAAGCATGTCCGAAAGATCCTTTCCCCCTCCCCCGCATCGACGCTTTAATCGACGCAACCTCGGGGCATGAGCTACTGTCCTTCATGGACGCATTCTCGGGGTACAATCAGATCCGGATGTTTCCACCAGACATCTCCAAGACCTCGTTTGTCACCGACCAGGGCCTTTATTGTTACCGCATTATGCCCTTCGGGCTGAAAAATGCCGGAGCCACGTACCAGCGGCTCGTCAACAAAATCTTCAAAGACCTGATCGGCCGCAACGTGGAAGTCTACGTCGACGACATGCTCGTCAAGAGCCGGGCCGGACCGGACCATGTCGCCGACCTCGAAGAAGTCTTCGGTGTCCTCCGACGTCACAACATGAGACTCAACCGGCTAAATGCGCCTTCGGCGTCTCCACTGGGAAATTCCTGGGGTTCATCGTCAGCCAACGCGGCATTGAGGCAAACCCCGAGAAAATCCAAGCCATTATTGACATGTCCCCGCCTCGGAATGTCAAGAAGGTTCAGAGGCTCACGGGTCGATTGGCGGCAATCGGCCGTTTCCTCTCCAAATCAGGGGAGAAGTCTCTCCCCTTCTTCAAGGCCTTGCGCGGGAAAGGGGGCTTCGAGTGGGGTACCCATCAACAAGAAGCCTTCGAACAGCTGAAGCAATACCTCGCCAACCCGCCTCTCCTCAGCAAGCCCGAGCCAGGCGAGCCGCTTTGGCTCTACCTGTCCGCCTCGGATAGCGCCCTCAGCGCCGTCCTCGTCCGAGAAGAGGAAGGAGTTCAAAGGTCGTTGTATTATGTGAGCAAAGTGCTACTCCCAGCCGAGACGAGGTACGCAAAGATAGAGAAGGTGGCCTATGCCTTGGTCATGGCAACCCGGAAGCTTCGTCCTTACTTCCAGGCCCACTCCGTACAAGTACTGACCGACCAGCCACTAAAGACTGTCCTTCACAAGCCCGAAAACTTCGGCCGCTTGGTCAAGTGGTCGATTGAGCTGAGTCAGTTCGACATCAGCTATCAGCCGAGGGCGGCCTTAAAGGACAGGCTCTCGCCGAGTTCATAACTGAGTGCACCGTCTCCGAGCAGCCCAACACCGAGGGTTCGGATCCGACCTGGGAGGTCTTTGTCGACGGCTCGTCATGCGAAACGGGGAGTGGGGCTGGCATCTTCCTTCGTGGCCCCGACCAATTCCTACTTCAATACTCCCTCCGCCTCAACTTTCCGACCTCCAACAACGAGGCAGAATACGAGGCCATGATCGCCGGATTGACCCTCGCCCACCGAGCCGGAGCCAAGCAAATCCGAGCCTTCAGCGATTCTCAACTCGTGGTCAATCAGATCACCGGAGAATACGAAGCCCGCGATGAGCGCATGATGAGGTATTTGGTGGCAGTCCGGCGACTCCTGGCGTCCTTCAGCTGCACCACGGTTATCAGAGTCCCCAGGGAACAGAACGCCCAAGCGGACGCGTTGTCCAAACTCGCCTCTTCCTCCTTCGAGGGTCTCGATCAGACGATGCTCATAGAAATCCTCCTGAAACCAAGTATCAGTGACCCAGAGCCGGAGGCGATGTGTGTGCAAAGTGGTACCAACCCAGACGACTGGACCACTCCCATCCGAAGATTCTTAATCAGTGCCGAGCTTCCTGAAGAGAGAGCCGAGGCCAGACGAGTCAGAGTCCGAGCCGAAAGGTTTGTCATGGTTGATGACATCCTCTTCAAGTGCTCATACACCTTGGCCGATGGCAAACCATACCTCCGCTGTCTCACCAGCGACGAGGCCAGCTACGCCCTTAAAGACCTGCATAAGGGGATCGGCGGATGCCACATGGGGAGCAGGACACTTGCTCGGAAGGCCCTGAATCAGGGGTACTATTGGCCAACCATGCTCCAAGACTCACAAGACTTAGTCAAGAGGTGCGGCCCCTGCCAAAGATTCTCCCCTATCAAGAGGCTTCCTCAAGCCAATCTCCGATCCCTGGCGAGCCCTACGCCGTTCGCCATGTGTGGTATGGACCTTGTGGGGCCCTTCCCCCCAGCGGTAGGACAAAAGAAATTCCTGATAGTCGCCATCGACTACTTCACCAAGTGGATCGAAGCCGAACCACTGTCCAGCATCACCGAGCGCCAAGTGCAACAGTTCTTTTGGAAGAACATCATATGCCGGTTCGGAATCCCTCGGGTCCTCATCACAGACAACGGAACCCAGTTCCAAGGTCAAAACTTCCAAACCTTCTGCGCGGACATCGGCATCCAGCAGCATTTCTCCGCCATTTGCTACCCTCAGTCCAACGGCCAAGCGGAGAACGCGAACAGGCAAATCCTCGACAGCCTCAAAAAGCGCCTCGACAGTTCCCCCAAAGGGCTGTGGGTCGAGGAACTGCCTAGCGTGCTATGGGCACACCGAACCACCCAGAGGATCCCCACGGGGGAGATGTCGTTCAGTCTGACCTATGGGACAGAGACAGTCATCCCCGTCGAGGTCGGATTACCTTCTCCCCGGATCATGGCCTTCGATGAAGCTGACAACGCGTCCGGCCTGAGGGCCAACCTGGACCTCGTCGCCGAGGTGCGAGAGAAGTCTTCAATCCGGAGAAGCATCTACCAGCAACGGATCGAGAGGTTTTACAACAAGAAGGTCCGCCCCACAAACATCAAGGCAGGGGACCTGGTATTACGAAAGCTATCTGTCTCTGATCCAACCAAGAAGAGGAAATTGGCTCCCAACTGGGAAGGCCCATACCGTGTAGTCGAGGCTGTACGCCCTGGTACATACCGACTGACAGATATGGACGACTGACCCATCAGCCGACCCTGGAACGCCGAGCACCTAATGAAATTCCTGGAAGAGCGAACCTAGGTTCTAGCCTGGCTAAAGTAAATTAAATCTTTTTGTAGGCTTTCATGTGTAAAGGGCCACTTCAGCGACCCTCCCTATCTTGTATAAAAGAAGTCTCTTTTTGTCAAACTCCAAACACCTCGGCAGCTCCGACCTAGTACTGGACAATGGGATCGGCACCCGAGTTCTCACTCCGGTATCGTCCCCAAGCATCTCGGTAGGTTCGACCCAGCTTCAGACCAGGGAATCTTCCTAATACCCCGCGTCGATCCCTCACGAATCGACGGAGCCAAACCTCACCTTCACCGCCCTTCACTACACTACTAACCAGAGCAAAGAAGAAAAAGATTTCTTTATTCATACTCTTTTATTTTGTTCTGGGAAAACAAACAAGGACCGTTACAGGACCACTCCACTCATCTCAAACTGGAGGAAACCACCACCTTAGGGCCCCTCGGATCTGGCGAAGGACAGGATCACAACGACCGAACGACTTGGAACTCTCTCTTTGTCATGACGGTTCTTCGGCTCTGCCACAGTCGACGCACCGGCCACGGAGCTCTGGGCATCAACGGGTCGCATACGCTCCATCAGAAGCAACGCAGAGGGAACCCCCTCCGCTCGCCGATCCCCCAAGGAAGATATCGAGACGCCCAACATCGTCCTGTAACGGTGTATCTCCATCTCCTTCTCCACTATCACATCACGAAGTAGCTTCTCAGAGGAGGGCCTCTGCACCGAGGGACTAGACATAGTATATCCAAGACCGACGCCCCCGAGCTCCCGATCCGCCATCGCCCTCCTCAGCCGGCTTGCCTCCTCACTAAGGGCTTCGGACTTGTTCCTGTAATAATTGAAGGCCGCATCAGTATCACGGGCCCCCTTACGGTACCGAACCAAAGTGGCCTCCAGGGCCTCAACCTTGCTCCGAAGCCACGCCACGTCGGAACGATGGGGGTCCGCCTCAGGAGGGGGAGCCATAACCTACAAGAGAACCAGCCCACTCAAAACATATAAGCAAGGAGGTTCGGAAATATCCGAGGTCAAAACACTTGGCCAGTCAAAAACCCTCTTTTTATAAATTTAGTTGCTCCATACAAAAAATGCGGTGGCCAGTCCGCGGAAGGCAAATACAATCGAGAGAAGGAAAAAGAAGGACAAAATTATACAGCTTGTTTTCCCACCTCAGTGTCGACCGGGTTCACAGGGGGGTCGGCAGCCGGGTCATCATCGGGCCCTTGTTCACCAGGGGTCTTCGGTGTTCCCTCAATCTCCATGTCAAACTCGAAGTTGGACAGGTCGACGGTCGGATAGAAGTGCCTCACATGACTGAGGGCCTTCGCATAACAGTCATCCTGGGCTTTGATCACCAGGAGCTGACACGCCTCCGTCAACTCATCCTTCTCCTTCGCCGACATCTTCTTCTGAGCTGCCATCGTCTTCGCCCATTCCTCCTTCTCCTTGTCGAAGGCCGCCTTCATCTCCGTCTCCCTCCTATACGAGCCTTCGAGCTCTACCTTCAACTCCTTCACCTCCTGCACGGCCTTGTCAGCCCGGTCTCGCTCTCGCTGCAAAGCCGCCTCATAAAGCCTCTCACGTCAGCCCCCTGCACGGTCGCCTGCAGTAGCCAGACACTACTAAGAAAGCCTTCTTAGCAACATGATCTGAAGACAAGTGGGTTCGGTTGACTTACCAGCACATTGGCCTGCGCAAGGCGCACGTACGCCTCGTCCAGGGTCTGGGCCTTCATATCCGAGCGGTCCCGGGGGGTCGCCAGCTTATCTGCAACCTCCACGGCCTGGCACCCTCGGACCAGACAGTCACCCTCGCGGATCGACCAATTCGGCACCCATGGTCGCCGAAGTCTCTCCTCTATCCCGGGATCCACCAGGGGACCCTTCCCCTTATCAAGGTCAGCAGCCCTGCCCTGATCCAAGCCCCCCTGAACCACCACGTCCCCGCCTGTCTCCGAACGAGTCCTTTTGGCCCTCGGCTGAATTGGGGCCTCGGAGACCACCTGGGACAACTCGGTCGTCTTCGCCGCGTCCCCCTTCTTCTCGGCCTTTTTCTTCTTCATGGCGAGCCTCAGTGCCTTAATCGATTCTTCATCCATATCTGTAAAAAAGTCCATTAAGAACAATGAGCAAGAAAGTACAAGAAGATCGAGAGAAAAGAAACAACCACATACTAAGCACGGCCGGGCTCAGTCCGACGCTCGCCAGGTGGGCCTCTGTCACCTTCGCCCAATTGATGTTGTACGACAGACGGAGACGCTCAACAAACCTCCACTCCTCAGCCGTCAGGTCCCTCGGCCTCGGCGTTTCGTAGCTCGGCTTAGAGTGGTTCCATCGAGTAGGGATATCCCAAGGATCCTCACTCCGGATCACCAGATATTTCTTCTTCCAATCCTTGATAGAATCTGGGTGACCGTGGACTACCTTCCCCTTACCCCGAGGCGAGATATAGTATACTCCCTCTACCGATGAGCCGATCATCAACATCGCTCGGAACACATTCAGCCGTAGGGGTACCCTCTGCTCCTCGCACATCAGCACAAAGCAGATGATCTGCTTCCAGAAGTTCAGCCCAAACTGCATCGGCGCCAAGGACGCCCAATTCAGCACCTCCCGAACGAATGGGTGGATTGGCAGCCTTAGTCCGGAGATGAAGGCGTCCACGGGGAGGATGCAATACCTATCCGGCAGGGGGTCGGTCGGCCGTAGAGTAGAGCTCGGCAGCATGATCTCGTAGCTGGACCCTATGTGGTATGCCAACTGCAGAGCCTCCAAGTCACCTGCCTCCAGAACGGTCGGGAGTGCGTCCATCTTCACCCTCTTCCGGCTCGGCGACGACGGCTGGACCCCAAAGAGCTCCTTATCGGAGAGATTGTCGGGGTAGCAACGGAACGGCTTGGGTTGTACAGGCGACCCTGTCATCAAGTTACTATACACAGGCACCTGACTCGAGCCACCGGTCCTCGACCCTTTCTTCTTCGGAGCCCTCTTCTTCTTGGCTCGTTCCGGCGAGGGTGTAGACAATCGCCCCAGACCGGTCGGATTCCGAGGCCCTTCGGCTTCACCCCCTTCGGGACCACCCTCCTCTCCGGAAGCCAACCCTAGAATCCGGACTTCGTCTGAACTACCGCCCCCCTCCTCAGAGTCGCTACTCTCCACCACAAAATGCCTCCGAGATCGCAACGGCTTCACATTGTGTACCACCTCCTCCTCGCCTACCGGCTCCTCCCACGAAGTAGATTTGGGGGCGGGCTTCACTCCCCCCCAGACGTCGACGCCGACAAGCCAGACTGAGCCCTGTCCATCTGTGCCTAAGCTAAACAGACTTACCAACTAACCTGGGGTCACTTCGGAAGAACGAGCCTGCTGCAGCAAACTGAAGGGACGAGCGCTGAAGAGTTGGAAGATTTTTTGAAAAGTAAGAAGCGAGAAAGAAGTGGGCAAAAGGAGGAGAGGGGGGAACATTTATATAGGACAAAAATGACTCCTCGATTTCCGCAATCACTGTTCACCGATTGACGTGTAACTGCTGCCTGGAAAACCGCACCACGTCCTCAAAACGTGGGCAGCTAACGTCATTCAGTGCCAGGCTGGCAGCCAGACACAGGGGTCGGGTCGGATGAAGTGCTCGGCGAGAAAATTTCTTCTTAAAGATTTAAGGCTACAGGGCTCGGTCGGCTCCCCTCTCACCCGCGAACAACTTGGGGCTTATAGCCTCGGCAGCCGAAACCCCAAATTGTTCCCGGGTGACAGGGAAGCCACCATCGCCTGCGCCCCAGGCTCCAGGGCTCGGTCGGCTCCTCTTTCACCCGCGAACAGCTCGGGGTTTACGGCCTTATCAGCCAAAACCCCGAATTGTTCGAGGGTGGGAGGAAAGCCACCATCTCCTAGAACCCTAACAGAAAGCGGATCGACCCGCATATCCGAAGCTCTTCAGCCTCAGGTCCAGAAAACGGTGGGTACCCCTCCCGTCCTGATCTCTCTCGGGCCAAACAACCATGTGAGGGCCATCTGACCCGAAAAAGGATCCGGACGGCAGAGTCACCACCAATTCGGGGCTCCTTGGCGTTACAAAATTTTTCAAGAAAGAGACGTCCGCCGAAGCAGACACCTCTAGTGGCCAATGGACCACCCTTGCTGTGATCAAACCCGCTGGGGGGGAGAGGTATTTATAGCCTCCCCCATGGACCAGCCATTTTGACATGGGGAAAGCCAACAGACGGAAGCCCATGCGCCACATGCATTTATTTGGCGGCACCATTAATGCCCCTAGGAAATTGGAACATCGCACAGGTCCCGGAGCGCCTTTAATGCTCCGCAAAGACGGCGGGCCACTCCGCTCAAACCTTCTAAAGCACCACGGCTCGCCATCATCCTTGCCGACTTATAAACCCTCGAAAGCTCGAGGTTCGGTCTAGCACCAGGGTTGTCTTCTCAGGAAGGCTCAACGGCTCGCCATCGCCCTTGCCGACTTATGATCCCTCGAAAGCTCGAGGTTCGATCTAGCACCAGGATAATCTTCTCCGGAAGACTCATCGGCTCGCCATCACCCTTGCCGACCCATAATCCCTCGAAAACTCGAGGTTCGGTCTAGCACCAGGGTTGTCTTCTCAGAAAGGCTCAACGGCTCGCCATCACCCTTGCCGACTTGTAATCCCTCGAAAACTCGAGGTTCGGTCTAGCACCAGGGTTATCTTCTCCGGAAGACTCAACGGCTCGCCATCACCCTTGCCGATCCATAATCCCTCGAAAGCTCGAGGTTCGATCTAGCACCAGGGTTGTCTTCTCAGGAAGGCTCAACGGCTCGCCATCACCCTCGCCGGCTCGAGGACCGGTCTAGCACCAGGGTAGTCTTCTCCGGAAGACTCAACGGCTCGCCATCACCCTTACTGACCCATAATCCCTCGAAAGCTCGAGGTCCGGTCTAGCACCAGGGTAATCTTCTCAGGAAGTTTCAACGGCTCGCCATCACCCTTGCCGACCCTTAAACCCTTGCCAGCTCGAGGCTCGCTCTAAACATCAGGGCAACCATCCCTCGCCAGCTCGAGGCTCGCTCTACCGTCAGGGCAATCAACCCTCGCCG
This sequence comes from Hemerocallis citrina, assembly GCA_017893485.1. Classification (NCBI taxonomy): domain Eukaryota; kingdom Viridiplantae; phylum Streptophyta; class Magnoliopsida; order Asparagales; family Asphodelaceae; genus Hemerocallis; species Hemerocallis citrina. The sequence goes on from CM030368.1 coordinate 31,981,697, forward strand.
GCTCGAGGCTCACTCCAACATCAGGGCAACCCCCTCATGAAGGCCCAGCGATTCGCTATCCCATTTCTAACAAACCATAAACACTCCTCCATGGCTAGCTCCCACACCCCCGCAGGAGTGGGGGGCTTGTGTGGTAGGGTAAAAATGGCTTGGGGCCCAACCAGGGCCCAATACAACTCTCACTCAAAAATGATAAAAAAAGCAATCTCGTTCGGCTTCGAGCCACTAAAGGGTCGGCGCCGAGCCTCAAGTTCACCCCCACAGAACTGGTCTCCTCGTATCCGACGAGCCTCAATGGTCCTCGACCTCCGATCCGTAACAGCCCCACGGGCCGTCCCCCCATCCTGGCGAGGCATGAAGATGACCTGGCACAGCCTAGGCCTTCCGATTCTCCCAGAGGCACAGGAGACCCACGATCAGCCATGTCAGCTCCAAATACCACCAAGGGTTTTGCCACGTCAGCCCTATACCACTCCTGGTACTGCCACGTCTGCCCTAAACCCCCTGGGCCTTCTGCCACATCAGGCCCATGGGCTTTCGGATTCAGACCCGGCCCCCAAGCGGATCCAAACCCGGTTGGAATTCTCTATAAATACTAGACCCTCACCCACCTTTTGAGGTAATCAATCTTTTGCCACTTAAATTCACCTAGTTATTGCTACTCTCTCACAGAGACTGACTAGATCGTCGGAGGGTCCGCCACCGGGATAAACCCCGGTGTTTCAGGACCGTCTGCAGGTACACAAGACCTCGGATCCGAACCCTCTGATCCGAGCCCAGACATCCACCTCCCTCCGAGCCAGTCGCAGGTACCGCCCGGTCAGCCAAGGGTCGACTGACAAGCAGCATTCTCCTTCAATACAAATCGAGTCCGAACTCACACCTGGTGCATCCACACGTCTCCCAGAAACAAACCGCATCACACGTGTTAATCTTATGTCTAATGTCTTGATTCTATCTAGGTAGCACTTCATGCATCCCATATTTTTACTACATGGTTGTTACAGTCAATACAATTTCGTTTAGATTTAGTGGTGGGTTTTATAGGTCACGTACTCGGGAAAAACATGTACGTTCAATATTGTATCGAGATACGTGCAAACTTGTAACGTGAAACATGTAGAGTGTAAACTTGTAACGTGAAACATGTAAACTTGTCATTTGCAATCTTGCAACTTGTAATTGCAACTTGCGTCGGGAAACCACGAGCTCTCGTCCGAGTACGCTCTTCTATATTGTCCACTACTTAAATCTTTCCCTTATACCCCGGCTTGTTACTTTTATTTATTTTTATTAACACAATCATAATGCAATGAGGACAAAGTCAAGATATGGACAGGGAACATCCAGGAATATGACATGTAATATGTTCTAAGTAAGGAGATGTGAAACATGTAGTTTAATGTCATAATTGGGTATAATTTATTAATACATATATGGGTCTATTTTATTATTTCATATATGGGTCCATAATATTTTAGGGTCATCTAAAATAACATTGGAACTATAAGTGACTAATTATATGTATAAAACTAAATCAGAAATTAAGGGATAATATAAACACTTAAACTATTAACAAGGGTAAAATAGTCATTCACACCAGTATGTATAATCCCTAAAATTTCATATATTTGTATTTATTTTGGGTGTTCGTGTCATGCATAGGATAGCAAAGTATTCACGATCACATGTGAATACAAGATCGACGGATTAGGAATGAAAACGGGTATCAATTCGACTTATGAATGCGAATTGGAGTCAAAAAAAAATAATAGACTTGCGGTATTTTTACAAATGGCTTGTACTAGAACAATAAAAGTGTACAAGAGATACTTGCCTTTTTGACGAAAATTACGCGCGAAAATACGTGCAAGAAATCCAATCAATCAGCAACAAAATCGCTACACCGGATCGGTCCAAACACAGAACAGCAACCTGGGATTAAGTGTGCCCAGAACGCGGAACAGCAAATACAATCCAATCAAATCCTCCCCACACCGGATCGGCTACAAACAGCAAACACCACCTTGGGATTTAGAGTGCCCAGAACACCAAACGGCGAACCCCTCCAATAGTATTTCGCCTTCTTCCTAAGGCAAGAGAGAGAGAACGATCGGGAATCCTTCGACGGTGGAGTGAGCAGAGACAGCAGAGAGGCGAAGGTGGCAGACGACGGCGCTCGGGTGGCGATCGAAGGTGCAGGGGAGCTGCACCGCGGTGAGGGTGAGCAAAGAGATCGAAGCTCTGGTTCTTCGGAAGAAACAGAGGAGGCGGAGACGAGGTCGGCTGTGGCTGGTGGCGGCTTGGCGACGACCGCGGCGGCGTGGCTCTGCTTCGGGGTGGGAATAGGCAGTGGTTGCTCCGACGTGGGGCAGTTGAGCGCTCTGTTTTTGCTCGAAACAGAGGAGGCGAGCGACAGCTTGCGGTGGAGAAGACGAGCGGGATGGCGACGGAGACTGGTGGAATCGGCGGAGCTCAAGGGAGGCTCGAGAACTCTGACGGCAATGGCGACGCGTCGCGTCGACGAGGGCGAGAGGCGAGGTGCGGGGTGGTGCGACGGCAGGTGAGAGTGGACGGGAGATAGGTCGAGCGGGAGTGTGGGCGAAGTTTTGGCTGTGGCGGGATGGAGATGGAAGTTTTTGAGGTCTTCGATTGGAGAAGATGAGAGGAAGAGGGTACTCAGGGAAGAAGGTGGTGCTGGCATCGCGATGGGTTTGAGCGGGAGAAGGGTGATGGTCGATGGCTGGAGTTTGGGGAAGATGAAGAAGGAGGAATAGTTTTGCTTGTTTGGTTTGGTTTGGTTTCGTTTTTGGTTTTGTTTTGGTTTTTGTTTTGTTTGCTTTTGTTCTGGCTTGTTTGGTTTTGAATCAGAGGAGGGAGAGAGAGAGAATAGGGGGTACGGGGAGAGAGAATAGGAAAAGAATATAATAACGGTATAAAATTGGAAAATTTTGCCAAAATGCCCTTGTTTTTGAAAATAATTAGCGAACTACCCTTGTTTCGAAAACATTTAGCGATTTGCCCTTGTCTGTGACACGTCAGCAACAAACGTTATTGGGAAAAACGGCATCAGCTAATTGTATGCCGTTATTCCCAATAACGGCATCTTCTTTTGAAAAAAATTACGTGCCGTTATTCCCAATAACGGCATTGGTTATTTTTAGTATAGATCTATAATGTATCAACATTGGCTCGAGAATGGAAAGAAAAAAATAAAAAGAACTGATGCCGTTATTCTGGAGAACGGCATCGTTTGTACTGATGCCGTTTTTCAGAATAACGGCATCAGTTATTTACTTTTTGCACAAATCCCTATAATCGAAAACCCCTACTTCTCCCCCTCTTCACTTCTGATTCGTAAAACGCATCTCTCTAACATCACCCCTTTTACCCACAAACCCTAGATCTCATAATCAAAAAATTTCAACCATTTGAGTCCTATAAAATTCCATACATCCTAACTCCTCACTCCCACTCTCATTTTCAGTCTTCCTCAACAACGAATATTTTGCCGGTGGTTTTTTTGGTATCATTTGAAAGGTATTATCATACTAACCTTATGTTTGATTTTTATTTCAAAGATTCATCACATTTTGAGTAGTGAATGATTTGAATATGTTTTAATTTTTATGCATAGGTATGGAATTTGATATCCCTATTTGGTTATATTTTGGGGGTGAAGTAATTAAGGATCCAAAAATTGGATATTCTTATAGTGACGTTGATCCTGTAATTATTTGGGCTACCCCCAATTTTGGTTACTCATAATTAACAGATAAGATATATGAAGTAACCAATTGGGACAGAAGTGAAATGACTCTGAGATTGAGAGCCAATTATTCTGCTGGTAAAGGGGATGGGCAGTACTTCATGTTGGTACCCATAGACAGTGACAGTTCTCTGAGGTCTAACCTGCTTAGGACACTTCATCCAAGTTGTAGTTGGAATATAGTTGAGTTATATATTGATCAAACGAGACTTCCAAATACTACAAGAGTTGTTATCGAAGCTCCAAGGCCAAATAGGATTCTGAGACCATCTGAAGAGTCACATGCAAGGATTTCTAATACTGTTGGAGATACTAGCACAACTCCAACGGAACCTGTTTCCTCCGAATACGAGCAGGTACATCCGACCCCATTGCCACAAAATTTTTTGGTAGCTGGCATTGCTTTGGCAGACTTTGACAACGTCGTTGTAAATAACGACTTGGTAGAAGAGGAAGAGGATGAGTTACGCGAGCTCGAGGATGATGATGAGGAGATCGCCCCTGAAGCTCCGGTGGTTGATGCCAATGTTCATTTGCCGGTTAACAATGCCCGCGTGTTGCCAAGTCAGGACACAAGTCCAGCTATGCGTGGATCGCAGTCAAGCGAATGGATGTCCCGTGCCACCGTACATGAACATGGCCAGTCTTCCATTGGGTCTTCCAACTTGGATGAATTCTTCATAGGTCAAAGATTTCCATCCAAAGATGCTCTACAACATCAAGTAAAGATGTATGCCGTGAAGAACCACAGGGAATTCGTGACGGTAAAATCAGATCGTTGTCTGTACCATGTGAAATGTAAATACGCTCCCATCAACCATTCAGCCGAGCAGATTGCAGAAAATCCATCACTTCAAAATGTAGTTGGTTTTCCATGGCGCTTGCGTGCAATTATTCCCAAAGGTCGTGATTATTTTGTGGTGAAACAACTTGAAGGTGTACACACATGTGTGAATCCTACATTGACTCAGGATCACAGCAAAATTGACTCGACAGTTGTATCGATGCTGATAATAGATACTCTGAGGGAACAACTCTCAGTAACACCAAGAGCCATAATTGGGCAGGTGAAGGGTAGGCTCCAATACACAATATCATATTGGAAAGCTTGGAAGGCAAAACATAAAGCAATTGAGAAACTATATGGTTCTTTTGAAACAGCGTACACTAAATTACCATACCTACTCAATGCAATTCAAGCTTCAAATCTGGGTACGGCTGTACAGTGGGCGAAGACTACGATCGGGCCGGGTATAGAAATGTTTAAGGGTGTTTTTTGGTCATTCGGTCCTTCGATCGAAGGATTCAAATCATGTAGACCAGTTATAAGTGTTGACGGTACTCACTTGTACGGAAAATACAAAGGCTGTTTGTTGATTGCGGTTTCACCAGACGCAAACGGTAGGTTGTTTCCGTTTGCATTTGCACTTGTTGAAGGTGAAAGTATAGAAACATGGACATGGTTCATGAACTGTATTCAGTGCTATGTGACAGATCGTGAAGGTCTTTGCGTCATCTCGGATCGACATGCCGGTATTTTATCAGCAATGGGAAATGAGTTTGGCACGTGGAGGGAACCTTTTGCATATCATCGATATTGTATGTGGCACTTTGCTAGCAATTTTCATAAAAAATTTGGTTCGAAATTTTTGATGAATAAATTAAAGGTAATTGCTAGTCAAAATCAGTGGAGAAAGTACGAGAAAAAGATGGCACAACTTGAAGCTAGCAATGCTGATGCGGCTAATTGGGTTAAGGAGAAAGCAATTGAAAAGTGGGCACTTACTGCTGATGGTGGGCGTAGATATGGTATTATGACAACAAATCTGTCCGAAGTGTTCAACTCGGTTCTAAAAGGTGTTCGTAGCTTACCTGTCACCGCAATTGTAGAACAGATATTTTTCCGCCTGAACATGTATTTCACCGACCGCCGTGAGGCGGCGCAGACACTTATCGCTGAAGGTAAACTATGGGCACCACGAATCCAGGATCTTATTGATGCCCAGCATGAAAAATCAAATTTACATGAGGCCATAATGTTCAATAATCGCGATGGTGTCTTTGGGGTGAAAACGGGCATTAGAATGGACGGTGGATATCAAAAGGGTGGGCATTGGCATATGGTGGACCTAGAAGGCCGAACTTGTACATGTGGGAAATTTCAATTGTTCCACGTTCCATGCTCTCATGTGTTAGCGGCATGTGCTTCCCGGGCGCTTGATTATCAACCGTACATAGATCCTTTCTACTCTACAGACTCGTTAGCAAAAACATGGGCACCATCTTTCAATCCTTTCCCAGACGAATCTTATTGGCCTACCCAAAGCGCACCGGTACTAATAGTTGATCCTAGTCTTCATCGGGTCAAGGGGAGGCCTAAGAGTACTCGTATCCGCAATGACATGGACGCTCGAGAAGGAGGGAGTAGTGGAAAAGTATGTTCAAAATGTGGTGTGAGCGGACATAATAGACGCAGTTGTAAGAATGTACAAAGTGTGGGGACTTCACAATCTACCGGCACTTGAATATTTTTCTTAGTTATTATATGTTAGTTAAATGTTTTCATGTTGTCTGTTGTTTGTTGAGTAATTTACGTTTGAATTATTTGAATTATTTTTCATGTTGTCTGTTAATGTTGAGTAATTTACGTTTGAATTATTTGAATTATTTTCATGTTGTTTGTTAATGTTGAGTAATTTACGTTTGAATTATTTGGAATGAGATTTTTGTTTTTAATCAATGGTGGACATAGTTATAATTGTTTGTATGAACTAATTTAGATGTTTATTTGTGTCGTACCTCTCTTTAATTGTTATTGTTTGGAATGATAAGTGTTGTGTGATTTGTATGTTTAAAATGGTATGATAGTGTTAATGAGTGGTGGGTATGGTTAGATTTGTTCCAAACTACCATTCGCAAAATAAACATGCACAGAAAACATGCACAGATGTTTTAACTGATGCCGTGCTCATGAATAACGGCATCTTATTTACATGCCGTTATTCTGAAGAACGTCTGTAGAGACAGTATGTTTGCCAGAATGCTCAAATTTTGAAATTTTGTTCTTTAACTAATGCCGTTTTTCAGAATAACGGTATACATAACTAATGCCGTGCTTCAGAATAACGGCACAGTTGACAGATGCCGTTATTCTGAACCACGACTGTGGAGACAGAAACATTTAGCAGCAACTACAAATTTTCTAATTTTCCCTATATGAAGATGTCGTTTTTCGCAATAACGTTACAGGATTAATATGCCGTTATTGCGAATAACGGCATCGTTTATTCTCTCTTTTTGACTTAACAGGCATGCACAGACTTATTTCACATACATTCAACTTCATTCAGGAATTCAACTAACTTCATTCACAAATTCAACTCACTTCATTCATGCAGGAATTTCAAACTCAATTCAAACACAGATACATTCAATTTCATCAAAATTGAGTTGAAATTCCAATTTCACATATTCAAAACCAACTACACAGATTCAAAGCCAACTTTTCTAGCCAACTTCACATACAGATCAAATACTTCAAATCTTCAAGTTTTCAAAATATGCACAGAATCAAGCTTCAAATTCACAGAGATATGCACAGATTTAAGCTTCAAATTCATATAGATATGCACAAATAACTTCAAATTCACAGATCAAGTCCCCATACTACTTTAAACTCCACATACATTCAACTTCAAATTTTAATACTACATCAAGTTATTTCACATATCAGAATTCATTAAGTTCACTTTGCCACTCCCACATACCAACTTCACAGACATTACAAAATTCAAATATTTCCTGCATTAATCTTCATCAAAATCAAATACTTCAACAATTTGCACACCCACATATAACAACCTGCATACAAAAATATACAATTAATAAATGCATAAAATGATGTGTTACAAAAAGACAATTAGTTTGTTGCTACCAATTAACTCGGTGTGAAATGTTGGGGTGCTCTTCTCATCCGAGCCGGGACTTTCCGCCTACGTTCCCGTTGTTCTTGCGTTGGGGGTCCACTTGGACCAGCTCCTTCATCTTCGTGACCTTCTCCTTCTTCAATCTCCGGAATGGCCAATCCGCTTTGCGGTGGAGGTTCACGAACGGACTTGGATCTTCGTTGACGTGATGGATTTCCCAATACCAATGCTTGTTGTGGTGGAGGTGAAGCTTGGCTAGCGATAGGCCGTTCTTGTTGGCGTTGACCTTCGGTTGAATGTACTAGTTCATTGAAACGAGGACCATCTCCAACCTCTTCAAGAGAGGTACGACAATTGCACAGGAGGTCTCGTGCCAATTCTTTGCATGCCTTATTGGCATTGCTCTTCAACACATTCGCACATTTTCTAGCCATGTCCCATGTGCTTTCAATCTATAATAGTAAACCATATATGTTGTAAGTAAAGATTCATAAGTAAAATTAATCGAAATAATTGAAATTCAGAAAAACAAATTAATTTACCATTATACGGTATGATGAAGCTTTCGGTTGATACATCGGCTGTGATGATGAAAATGCCGGTGGTGGTTCAACATGAGCCGTGGGTATCGGTTGTTGGATACCCACTGGAAAATCCGTTTTTGGCGCAATATAAAGTCTCGTTATGCGACGGTACCAGGCCATATAAGTTTTGTGCATTGATCCATCATATGGACGTTCAACACCCTCGACTACCAACTCATACCTCCGCTCATTCCATGCTCCTACATAAGCGCGGTGGTGATCGGCCCAATCCATGTTCGGTAAACGTCCTTGGCCCGTGATGTTGTGTAGTCTACGATCGTATAATGTGTTCACGGGGACGGGTTGTTGTGCATTGAATTGCCGAAGAACACGGCCGGGGTAATAAAACTCCACAACTGAGAAATTCACTAGTGGAGCTAGGGTCAACCACAACTGTGCATTAGCAGTGCAAATAGGTGGTAGACGTTGCAGCCGATCATCCGTGTACGGGGTCCAATTGACGAGCTCTTCCCTCAATTGATCGAGCTCGTCCCTATAATAAGTTAGGACACCACGTGGGTTATCCCTCCACGTACGCTTCCCCGCCCAGTATGCACCGAAAGGAGCTCTCATCACGGGATTATCCTGGAGTACTCTCCAACTCTCTGATAGTACCGTCACCCAGGGTCGGCCGAGATGTATTCTTTCCCAACACCAAATTTGCAGTATGGACATCGGCCCGGTCATTTGAATCGATCCCATCGAACAGTTGCAGAGTGCACGATAAAGGGAGGCTAGAGCTGCACTACCCCAACTATACCTGCCGGCTGTCTGCAGGTCAGCTATCAATGGAAGATACATGAGGTGAACTACGTCACCTGAAGAGTTAGGGAATAGAATCCCTCCAATCATCGACAGTAAGTATGCCCGCATGTAGTTCTGGATTTCGATGTCTGTATGCACACCTGCAATTCGAATATGAGTGAAACTATCTTCTAGGAATGAACGTCTAATGGATTCCCCAACCCATATGTCGTGGTCAACTTCATCAACATCCAACCCTAAATAATCTCGCACCAGTGCAACCTTGTTAAACATCAAATTGCCTGTGACGGCCACCCCGTCAATTGGAAGACCCGAAATCACCGCTACATCTTGTAGGGTGACCGTCATCTCACCGCACGGTAAGTGAAAGGTGTGTGTCTCCGGCCTCCATCGCTCTACCAGTGCGGTAAGCAAGGCGTGATCACACTTTATGTTGGTCAGCTTTGACATACCGCTAAATCCACTGCTAACCAAATAATGTTCCATAGCAATACAGTTCTTGAGGACAGGCATGATCTTGTGCATCCTGAAACTCATCTTCTCCACATCCCTGGTCCAAACGGCCTGTGATCTGTGGTCTTCTTGCAGAAACAGAACTGTAGGATCTAATGGAGCCGGATGTCCCCGTGGTCCAAATGAAGACGTAGAAGAAGCACCAACACCATGCGAAGAAGATGGTTGTGCAGGATCCATTGGCCTGTACACATTAACAAAGACAAATCAACAACATTTTCAGTAAAAAAATTGAGAGCATGAGCAGAGATCTGCTAGTGAATTGTAGTAGGTGTGTATATGTATGTATCTGATATAAATTTCCCTCACACTGACATGAAGTAGGTGTGTATATATATATAGGTGATGTATACAATTCTCCTTACACTGAGATGAGCCTAGGCAGATAGTGTAGCAAATGCCCTTTTGTTGAAATTAGCAATGCAGGATATAAATAAAAGATGATCTTCTATGCATACAAGAAGAACTACCAAACACAACACTCAACTACTCCTTAATCACATATACTGGATGTGTTAATGGGGATGAAACTTTTGATCATGTGAGCACAACCCCTACTTCAAACAACGGGAAAACATATACTCTACAATACTTAACATCTTATCAATTGTTTGAACAACATAGGACTGGTTTACTTGGTAGTAATTAAGTGTATTAGGATCTTCAAAACCCCTACTTCAAAATAAAGTACTTGAATATTTTCTTAAGTTGTTAAGTACTTCAATAACCCTAATCAAAAATTACTACTTCAAAATAAAGTACTTGAATATTTTGATAAAGTACTTGAATATTTTGATAAGATGTTAAGTACTTCAATAACCCTACTTGAATATTAGGAGCTTCTCAAAAATTCAACATTCACTAAACCCTACTTCACTAACAATACTTCCAAAATTACTACTTCAATATCCCTAATCTACAATATTTGTACTATACTACATAATAAAACAGTCAAATCAACTATACAAAATACAAATTAGGATTTTTGGTTACTTACAAAGATTTCGGATTCGGAATGAGAAGGAACTCTGAATGAAGGATTGAAGAGTATACTCCGAAATTGAAGTCAATAACACACCGAAGATTTTGTGGAATTTTTTTTTTTAAGATCGTCTAGGGTTTTCGTAGCCAAAGATGTGAAGTTTTACGAATCAGAAGTGAAGAGGGGGAGAAGTAGGGGTTTTCGATTATAGGGATTTGTGCAAAAAGTAAATAACTGATGCCGTTATTCTGAAAAACGGCATCAGTACAAACGATGCCGTTCTCCAGAATAACGGCATCAGTTCTTTTTATTTTTTTCTTTCCATTCTCTAGCCAATGTTGATACATTATAGATCTATACTAAAAATAACCAATGCCGTTATTGGGAATAACGGCACGTAATTTTTTTCAAATGAAGATGCCGTTATTGGGAATAACGGCATACAATTAGCTGATGCCGTTTTTCCCAATAACGTTTGTTGCTGACGTGTCACAGACAAGGGCAAATCGCTAAATGTTTTCGAAACAAGGGTAGTTCGCTAATTATTTTCAAAAACAAGGGCATTTTGGCAAAATTTTCAGGGGGTTACGAGATCAAATAACTGATTGTATGGAGAAGAATTAGAGGCAATTAACTACTAAGATAATTGGGAGAGATTAGGGGAAATTGTTGATCTCGTCAACAAGAAAATTTGGGTTTGGGCTAGTGGGCTTTAATAATTGGGCTCAAAATATTTAAATAAACAATTAGTTTGTTGGGCTAGATTTTGGGCTCAGATTTAAATTAACAAAATCAAATACGAATTTGGGCTTTAGAATAAACAATTTAGTTTCAGAATAATAATAATAAAATCAAAATACAACTTGGGCTCACATTAATAATTAATAAGATCAATAATGTAAACTTTGGCTTAAAAATAAACAATTAAACAATTGGGCTAAAAATAATTTAAATAATAAAATCAATTAGGGATAAATAATTACAAGATACTGAGAATTTAAATACGAAAAAAAATACTTGAAAATACGTATTAATGAAAATAGGGGTTACAGGGTACGAGAAGGCAACATAATTTCAGAAACGGAGACGAAATTTGGAGACAAAGATTGGGAAGTGTTTGTAGCAGCAATAGCAAGAAATTTGCAGAGTATCGTAGGAAGGGAAAGCGCCAAGCGATCAGAGAGGGGAATGATGATCCAACTCAAGATGGTCTTATAAAGATGCCGGGATCAGACACAGCCATGGTTAAGGATGATGGAGGTGCTCTTAAACCTGATCTCTCTGTACTTAATTCCTTAAACGATGAATCATTTATATATTTTACTAGTCTTTACGGTCTAGCCATGGGATCCAGTAGGACGGAGCAATTAGATAACGTGGCCATAATTAGAGGAGACTCGGGTATTAAGATGGTTTAAGGGAACGATCGGGTAGATGGGGGTAGACGATAGGTGTAAATTAGTTGTTTTAATGGTTTACGTCGTTTGGAATGTTAGAGGGATGAGGCAAAAATCAAAGCAAAAAAGCAATAAGTATGACTGTTAATAAAATTCGTCCGAGCATATGTGGGTTGCAAGAAACTAGGATCGAGACTCCCTCGCCACAAGAGTTCGCAAGTCTCAAATGGGTGGGAGACATTGAATGGAGATTCAAACCATCGGTAGGTTTCTCCGGCGGGATAGCAGTGGGCGCTGACACTAGAATATTTGCGATTCTTGAGGATTATATTGGAACCTTCATGGTTTACATTAGATTAAGACGACATTCTGACGACTGGGAGCACGTGGTCACTACTGTTTATGGTCCATATGACTCTAGACATCGGAAAGATTTGTGGCAGGAGATTAAAGGCATTAGGAAGAGATGGAATCACCCCTGGGTGTTAGGGGGGATTTCAACATAACTAGATTTCAAGACAAACATAGAGGTAGAGGTCCAAGTCGCAACGAGCAGGAGACCTTCAATAGAACAATAAATGACTTGGAGTTGATCGAGTTAGAAATGACTGACAGAAAGTTCACTTGGTCCAACATGCAACGCGATCCAACTCTCGCAAAATTAGATAGAATGCTAGTATCCAATGATTGGGAGGACGCCTACCCACTAGCAAAAGTGAAGTCCGCAACAAAATATACTTCCGACCATTTACCTCTGGTCATAGACTGTGGTGAGATACTCAGAAACAAGATTTTTCCATTTAGATTTGAAAAATCTTGGACAACGATGACCGAAACAAGACAGATCATACATGAGTCTTGGGGCGGTAGTACTATCCAAACATTGGCAGTTGGAATCTGGGTGGAAATGACAAGGCGACTACGCAGAAGCTTAAAAGAGTGGGCTAAACAGAAGCTGGGGGACTCCGACTTAAGAAGGGAGACATTAGCCTAGAGGATTCAGGAGCTAGAAACCATGCAAGAAGAAAGGGATCTAATGGGAACGGAAAAAGATGAAATCGCTGGAGATAGATTGCAACTACAACATATAGCTACTATGGAGGAGCTATATTGGAAGCAGCGGTCGAGAATTCAATGGTTGGCCGAAGGGGATGCAAACACAAAATTCTTCCACAAGGTGGCCAACAGAAGAAGAAGACAAAATCATATTCAAGGGTTATTCATCGATGGAAATTGGACAGAGAACGATAGATTAATCAGAGACCATTTAGACAGAAAATATCACGAATTGCTTGGTAGTAAAAGCTCAGGAAGTTGCAACCTATCCGCCGACATATGGAGTTCCTCGGCATTAGACGGTAGCGAAGGCATTGAAAAGGAATTGTTGGAGGAGAAAGTTCGCGATGCAATCAACCTGCTGGGACAGGACAAAGCACCAGGGCCAGACGGCCTGACTATCTTCTTCTACAGAATCTACTAGAAAATCATCAAGGCAGATCTAATGAATATCTTCAAAGAGGTGTATAACGGAAACGCGAAACTGGAAAGGATTAATTATGCATCCATTACCCTCATCCCTAAGAAGCGCGAAGTCCATAGGGTTGAAGATCTTAGACCTATCAGCCTGATCAATGGTTCCTTCAAAATCATCACGAAAATGCTAGCACATAGATTGGCTCCCCACTTACACAATGTGGTAGAACCTTCACAGAGCGGCTTCATCAGAGGAAGAGACATTATGGACAGCATAGCCTTAGCCCAAGAGATAGTATTTAGGGAAAATAGAAGTAAGGCAAACAGATTTCTGCTGAAGGTAGATTTTGAAAAGGCATACGACTCAGTGCACTGGGAAAGTGTAGACCAAGCACTAATGCTGAAAGGGTTCGGCGACAAATGGCGTTTATGGATGAAAACATGCGTCCATGGAGGGAAATCATATATATTTGTTAACGGCCACCAAGGTAAAGAAATCAGATGTACAAGGGGACTAAGGCAGGGGGCCCTATTGTCATCTCTATTATTCGCTATTGTAGCGGACGGGCTCACTGAAATGATTAGGAGGGCACAGGATAACGGCATCATCAAAGGTGTTCAAATTAAAGGAATCAACTGGCCAATGAAAATTCTTCAATATGCTGATGACACGCTATTATTCGGTCAAGCCAAAGTGGAAGAAGCTGTGGCTATTAAGGCAGCCCTTGCATGCTTTCAAGGATGGTCGGGATTGAAAGTTAATTTAAATAAGAGCAGCGTCATACCGCTCAGCGATCGTCTCTCAACGTCAGTTAACACTATCTCTGCTATTCTAGAATGCGAGGAGGGAATTTCCATTCAAATACTTAGGCACGCCGATTAGGCCTGGAGCATTGTTAAGAGAAGACTGGATCCTGCTAATCGAAAAGATCGAAAAGAAATTGGGGGGATGGAAAAGCCGTTTCCTCTCTTTAGGGGGAAGAATTACATTACTTAATTCGGTTTTAAGTGCAATTCCACTTTACATTATGTCGATCTACGGATTACCCAAATGGGTGATCAATAAGATAGACAAACTGAGAAGGCGGTTTCTTTGGAAAGGAACGGATGAAGGCAACAAAGGGTTTCACCTTGTCAAGTGGGGAAGGGTGTGCAAGAAAAGAGAATTTGGCGGGTTGGGAATTCAAAATCTGCATGATATGAATAGAGCATTGTTGTGTAAGTGGTGGTGGAAAATGACCAAACGACGCAATGGATGGTGGTGCGACTCGTTCGATTTATTTTGAAAGCGGAGAAAATATCGTTTTGGAGGAAGAAGCGCGTATGGAAAGGTTTCGGCAATGTGGAATGGAGTGGCAAAACAAGGAGAGTTGTTCAATTTCAACACTAGATGTAAGATTGGGAACGGGAAGCACACTAGATTCTTGAAGGATAAGTGGTGCGGAAATAGGTCGTTTGCCAACATATTCCCACAAGCAGCTGCGGCAGCAGCTGACAAAGATTCTCTAATGGCGGATGTATGGAAAAATGGAAAGCTTAGGCTAATGGTCTCACGCAAAGTTTCAGCCGAAAGTACTCTCCAATTCGAAGAGTTAAACATGTTCATTCAATCCAAAGGAGGGGAACGAGCAACGAAGCAGACGATAGATGGTGGAACATTGACGAATCTAAAAAAAATTTGGTATCATCAATGTACAAATGGTTGAACGACGGTGGAACAAGATGTAAAGAGGAAAACATCATTTGGAAAACACAGGCACCTCTTAAAGTTAGAGTTTTTTGCTGGCTGGCGCACAACGACGCTATACTATCAAAAGTATTTCTTAGGAAAAGAAAGATGCAAATTGACGACAAGTGTGATTTTTGTCTACATGAGGAAGAAGACACCAGACACTTATTATTTTCGTGTCGCAAAGCGGTTCTTACTTGGGAAGTTGTATGTAGGGGTTTTGGGTGCGCTCAGCGTCCTAGGTCTACGGGGGAGGTTTGGGGTTTATGGAGGGATCAATTTATCAGGATATAGGATAAAAGGGCATGGGATATAGCGGTAGCGGCCACCTTATGGAGACTATGGCTAGACCGAAACGAATTATGTTTCCACAATATTTCTTATAGATTTTCAACTTCCATGCATAACATTTTCCTTCTCATTCACGACTGGGCAGGATTTGTGGGAACCAGGAAGAAGCTGAAGATGAATGAAGACGAGTAGTTACCCAAGACTGAAGAGGAGAAACACATCTACTATCTATAGTGGGACGACAGTTGTTTGTGATTTTGATGTATTTTGATGTACCTTTTATGCTTTGGATGCTATCTTTGTATTAATGTTGCACTATGATGTACTTCCTTTAATTTAGGATAGATTTTTGTTTTGAGGAGCTTTACGCGACTCTGTTGTCACTTTAATTGTACTACTTTGTTTCGTTAATCATCATTAATGAAACGATGACGGGGTCATCTTTTTTATCAAAAAAAAAAAAAAAAAAAAAACCCTTGAGCAAACAAAATTGTTTCCAGTTAAATAAAACAATATGGTAACATATAGACATTGTCTAATCTCTCTCATCCGGTTTCACAGTAGTACAACACTCGTGGTCAATCGAGATCTTCTCATAAATATGGTAAAAGAGCCCAAGGGAAGAATGAATGGCTAGTCTTCTGCATGTTCACAGTTTTTCTGTACACGGTTGTCTCAAAAATTTCTGAAAATGAATGCCAAAATTTACTTTTTGTTTTCTGGTTTTCATGAGAAATTCTTCCATGTCGCTAAGATGAGTCGATTGGGTAGTTCACCGTCACAGAGAATGACATAAAGAATGAACATGACATATACAACTATGAAGACACGAACTATAGAACCCATCAATAGTCTGCGTGCTTCAGCTGAGAAGAAATCTAATAAGAGGTAAGCGTTGATGATTATCAACAGGGCCGCAATGATCCAGGTCACTACCTGCAACAGTGTAAATGATTAATGAGAAATCTAGGTTGACAATATGAAACAGCAGAATTAAATGTTTCCATAACAACAATGGCGAGTAATGTTAAAGTTACAAAATTATGCTGGTTTTAGTAATGATCTTTAAGGATAAGTGCTAGGAACTGCTTGCTCGTGTATAGCGAAAGAAAGTGGCAGAAGCCGCAGAAGGCAATATGATTCGCATTTTACACTCAATTTCCCAGGTAGTCTCTTGAATACCTAACGAATGCTAAACAAAAATATGTCTTGCATTTCAAACTTTTTCTCTGCTTCTTTTGTTCATCTTCGATCCTCACGGATTAAAACTGTCTTACAGGTATTTTAAGAGAAAAATCGAGTAACAATGCAATCAATGAAAGGCACTAATCCAAAAACAAAAACGAAACACACCTGTGAAGTTCCTTGACCGAGATGTCTAAAAAAATTTAGGTGCCTAAAGTTCTGAAGTGCTTAAGCTAATTATAGATCAATTGGTGGTATTTACTTTCATAGATGTAGTATTATTTTGGCTTCCAATGAGTCTCATTCTCCCAGCATGTTGGAGTTGGATGAACATCATTCGTTTTGGTTGTATTGGTTTATTTAAGAGCATATCAATGAAACGAATTTTTTCCCAAAATGCCCCATTTTTGTAAAGTTTTTCCCAAACCGCTCTACTTTTTTTTTTAATTCCCAAAGCACCCCACTCGATCTCTCAAAGACCGAGTCTAGTGCAAATAGACTCGGTCTTTCAAAGACCGAGTCTTGCGCTTTGAAAAATCAAAGAGCAAGACTCGGTCTTTCAAAGACCGAGTCTATTTGCACTAGACTCGGTCTTTGAGAGACCGAGTCTTCACTCTGTGCGTTTTTATAAACGCAGATCCCCTTTCTTTCTTTCTTCTTCTTCTTCTGTGAAGTTTTGATTGAAGACTCGGTCTTTGAAAGACCGAGTCTAGGTGTTTTTAGAGCGGTGTTTCAAAGACCGACTGTGTTGTTTTCAAACTTCCAGAGAGGTTGTTGGGCTGTGGAGTTTATCAGAATCAAGACTCGGTCTTCCAAAGACCGAGCTTAGTACAACTAGACTCGGTCTTTGGAAGACCGAGTCTTGAGTCTGATACCAAAAAAAAGACACAGCAACAAGACTCGGTCTTTCAAAGACCGAGTCTTCTTGCTGTGTCTTTTTTTTTGCTACAGCCAAATGCTAAGTGTTCTAAATACTTTGCAAAACAACCACCTCTTCTTCAAATACCTGAACAAACAACTCAATATTCCCATCCAACCACCTCTTCTTCAAATGCCTGAACGAACAACTCAAAATTCAATCTCTTACCAAATTCTACAAAATCACAACAAACCACAACAGAAGATTAATAAACTGAGCACTGATAAACCATTATACCAACTTAGCACCAAAATTCAACCGAGGTACTAAAATACAAAACAGCTGAGGTACTAAAATTTCACATTCACTTCACCACAACTCAACAAAACTCACTTCACCACAACTCAACAACCACTTCACCACATTGGTAAGACCACCACAACAAACCACAACTCTCTACCACATCTGCATCACAACCACATCTCAACAATATTGTTAACGTCATCTTCACGAACACATCAACAATATTAATAACTTCATCAAACCACAGAAGAACATTTTAAAAAAATGCTACAAAATCAGTATAATGTAAAATATTAAAACAATATCAATAAACAATCTTAATCACAAAATAATGCTACAAAATCACAATAAACAATCTTAATCACAAAATAAAGCCACACCACACCAATATCAACACTCCAACAAAATCACCACTCCGACTACCAATATCACCACTCCAACTAATTCCCAAAACTGAGCAATTTTAATAACTTCATCAACTACCAATATCACCACTCCAACAATCTCAACCACATCAACAATTTTAATAAGTTCATCTCAAACAGAAGAACATTTCAAAAATACTACATCAACACAGCTACAAGATCAGCAACCAAGTTAAAAAAATAAAAAAACTACATTAAAAAAAACTACATTAAAAAATACTACATTAAGAATACTACATTGAAAATACTACACTAAAAAAACTACAAAATCAAAATAATTAAAAATATTACATCAAGGGTCCGGTGTGAAGTAAACTGGGGGTCTTCTGTGTCGTCTAAGACGATGGGGAGTTGCCTGTGTCAGTGCAGACAACGGGATCTCCGGCTCTTCTTCAATCTCATCCCCAACGAGCTGTTCTTCATCACCTTGTGCTTCAATATCAGGGTCAGCTTCTTGTTCGTGTTCCGAATCACTTCGATGTTGAGGTGGCGGCCTATGAACAGTTCTCTTTCGTCGTTGACCGGTACGACCGCTGGTTCGATGTGTGGGGGTCCTAAGTATCGCATCTAATGTTGCGCCCTCCCCCACAAGATCAGCTTGTGCACGGCAACACGATAACATCTCCCGTACAGTAACCTTCGTCTGATCGGCGATGTTGCTATTTAGCATATGAGCACATTTCTTGGCAAGGGACCAAGTCTGGGTCAACTGAGAAACATGAAAGGTTGAATTAGATGCACATAAATATATAAAAACATATTGATATATAAATTTTGAAAATTTAAAACGAAACATTAAAACTTACAAAGCCACGAATAGCGGATCCCTTTGGTTGGTACATCGGCAACCTCACCGAATGCTCATCTACTGGTTCGGTCCCTGGTCGACGTATCGGTACAACGACTCCGGCAGGAGCCTGCAACGGTGGGGAAATGAACCGTCTAGTGACTCTCTCGTACCAAGACAAGTACACACCATGCAAGGAGAGGTCAAAAGGTGGGGTGTCAACGATGATTTCTCCGAAACGGTTAATGTTCCATCTCTGAACGTATTCGAAGAAGCAAGTGGCCCAGTTGTGTCCCGGTGTACGGCCCATTCCAGTGATGTTATGCATCTCGGCATTGAATGGCACGGTAACTGGAATCCCCTGGTGCAGACCAAACTGCCGTAAGATCCTATCGGGGTAGTAGAACTCAACAACCCCAAAGTTGATTAGAGGTGCTTTCGTGAGCCACAAATTAAGCCTGAACGTACAGATAGGTGGCAGTCGAATCAATCGCTCCTCTGTGTACGGGGTCCACACCACACAGTCGGCGGCCAACCTGTCCAACTCGTCGCGGTAGTATGTTAAGCACCTGTTGGGGTTGGCCGTCCATGTCAGTTTTCCTGTCCAATACACACCAATCGGAGGTAGCATGTCTATATCTTCAGGAAGAACTCTCCAATGTTGGGACTGGATCCGTACTACGGGCCGACCTACGTGAATCCGTTCCCAACTCCATATCTGCAGTAGAATTAGAGGTCCATTCATCTGGTTCGAACCTATACTGCACAGACACAGACTCCGATACAGTGCCGATAGAATTGCACTGCCCCAACTGAAACGGCCGATCCTACCTATATCCGCGATTAGGGGCAAGAACATCAGTGCTACGGTATTCCCGGTCGAGTTTGGAAACAGGACCGTGCCGAATAGCGTTAGAACATATGCCCTAAAGTAGCACTCCACCTCCGCTGCAGTTGAAGCGTCATTCAATCTATCTTTGAACGTATCCTTCAAGCACTTTAGGCGGATAAATTTCCCATTTATCGCGCCAGCTTCCACTTCAACCCCTAGGAACTCCTCCACGAGATACACGGGATCGAAGTCCATCGATCCTGTCACTGCCTCTCCATCGATTGGAAGACCGGTTAGTATAGCAACGTCTTGTAAAGTCACCGTCATCTCCCCGACTGGCAGGTGAAATGAGTGTGTCTCGGGCCTCCATCGTTCAAGCAGTGCTTCGAGAAGTGGACGATCGCACTTGATGGATGTCATCATGGAAATACCGTAGAACCCACAATCTCTGAGCATCTCGTGTATGCGTGGGTGCACAGGTAGCGGATGCCCAGTCCTAAAACGGCACTCCGTAGCCTCGCCGTTCCAAACATACTGCGATCGATGCATCGGCTGGAGAGTGAGAAGTGAAGGGTCGAGTGGTCCGGGGCCTACAGGAGGGATGTATGACGACGAAGGGCCCGCCTCATTTGGATTGAATTCAACCTACATAACAATAACAATTACATCAGTAAACCGAAATATAATACAATTCTATTAGAATCAACATTTAATTACTTACATTAGTAGCATCGGTAGAAGCACGACCACGTCCACGACCACGACCACGATCACGGCCACCGCGATTACGTGGAGGTCTACTAATTTCTCCTACCTCCATGTTACCCCTTGTGCGTGCCATTTACAATAGAGTACAAATCCTACAAGTTCAACAAAAATGTTATTAACTACACAAAAGCTAGATATAAAAACAAATTATATATAACAAAGCCGTTCATTCTCTAATTTTAGCAAAAAACTAGAGTATAACAAATTCAACAAATTCTATACATAACCTAGACTCTATAAAATTCTAAAAAACTAGATTCAACACATACTATATGGAATTCTATACAAAATTGATTCAACAACAAAATTCTATTCAACAAGGTTTCAATAACTCTATCAATTATTTCAACAAAATTCTATACAAAATTGAACTCTTTTAACTCCATATTTCTTTCAACTCTTTCAACAGAATTCTATTCATTCCAACTTCAACTCTTTCAACTCTTTCTTTTTGAAAATCAATAACTCAACAAAATTTGGGTATTAATACTAAAAATAACTCAACTATTT
This sequence comes from Hemerocallis citrina, assembly GCA_017893485.1. NCBI lineage: Eukaryota > Viridiplantae > Streptophyta > Magnoliopsida > Asparagales > Asphodelaceae > Hemerocallis > Hemerocallis citrina. Next base: position 32,002,795 of record CM030368.1, read on the forward strand.
CTTCAACATATACAATCATCGTCAAAGTCTTCCCATATAATATTATGCTTATATCATTATAAACACCATAATATTTCAGTTTTTTCCGACAGAATTAACACAACCAATGCATCCATCACCATCATCATTGAAACTCTAAAAGACCTTAGCCCTGTGTGGCACATACTGATAGTTCAAATATCAGGAAGTGCTCACTATTTCTTTTTGAACATCAATTCAACTAATGCTAAGCATCAACACTAACTCTTTCATTTGGAACATCAATGCTAAGCAAAATTAACAGTGAAAATAACATCAATAAACTAATCTACTTTGTCAACAACAAATCAAATTCAACTAATGAACTTCACAATAGCATCAACACTAACACAAATTTTGCTTACGAAAAGCTTCAGAAATATACCTAACAAGTAGGAGAATCCGAACACGAAGACGAAATTGGCGAGAAGAGCAAGATCCTACAACCGAAATCTTCCAATTATGGGTATTCGGGGTTTAGGGTTTAGAGAAAGAATCGATTTTGGGGAAGAGGATTTTGTAAAATCGAAAATGAATTAAAGAGTAATTGGTTTTGGGAAGTTCAACATTCGATTAAGAGAGTAATCGAACGGAAAAGTAGGGATTGCGAGGGATTCGTTGAGGGAAAGAGCGAAAAGAAATAAGAATCGAAAGTGAAGAAGAAGAAGAAAGAAAGGGGATCTGCATTTATAAAAACGCGCAGAGTGAAGACTCGGTCTCTCAAAGACCGAGTCTAGTGCAAATAGACTCGGTCTTTGAAAGACCGAGTCTTGCTCTTTGATTTTTCAAAGCGCAAGACTCGGTCTTTCAAAGACCGAGTCTATTTGCACTAGACTCGGTCTTTGAGAGACCGAGTGGGGTGCTTTGGGAATTTAAAAAAAAAGTAGGGCGGTTTGGGAAAAACTTTGCAAAAATGGGGCATTTTGGGAAAAAATTCCAATGAAACGCGGGGGGGGGGGGGGGGGCGGGGGGGGGGGGGGGGGAGGGTCTTTCAATCAACCAACAAAAAAAAAAAAAAAAAAAACAAACAAACAAACAAACAAACAAACAAACAAGCAAACAAAACAAATGCAGTTAGAGATCGACCATGGTAACTTTATACTTCAAAACAAGAACCAAAAACAGAAAGTTAGAGATTGAGAACTTAAAAATGTACATCGAAAGTGAAACAGGTCTAGTGGTGAAGTGTACAACAATTATGTCGTCACAAAAAAGGCTGTGCAGCAAACCCATAATTTCTATTTTTAGCAATATATACACACATCTTCAGGATATCAGAACCAAACACCATTAGCTTCAAATTAGTGCAATTCATAAAGATCAGTTCCATCAGTAAGAGAAACTACGACGAAAAATATTACCTAGTACTACATAGATATGATATAAAGAATGAATCCCAACCATTAACTTTCATGTCATAAAGAAAATGATGAGGTAAAAAGAAGAAGATACTAATAAGGATTGAGAACTTACTTTGGTTGTATTACCAATCTTGAAGATGCCCATGACTTGCTCCTTTGAAACTAGAGTAAGAAGAGGAATGAGGGAAATGGTATCTAAACTGATTGGAGCGCGTTTAACCACTCATTCAAGATATCCATTATTGATGGGAACGGGGTCCATCCCCATGATGAAACAATATGGATTTGACCCATGGATGGCTCGGTCTTCAATACAAAAGTTGAAGAGGAAAAGTTTTATCTTTCAAGCTTTGAACCAGGAGGTGTATTGAAGAAGTTTTGCATGCATTAATTTCTGCTTGCATGCAACCAGGAGGTGTATTGCCTTTCTCCATGCATTAGGGGGAGATGGATGAACGAATCTTGGGAGAAGGAATGAATATGTCCTTTGGGCTTCTTCATGCAATGAACCTGATGTACCTAAGAGGCTTATCCTCCCTATAAATAGTGGGGAGATGGTGATTGTTACATACAACAACTTGTAGCAAGAGAAGAGCACAAAACTTGTATTCCTCACACTTGTAATCCACTTCAAGTGAGTTTGTGAGAGAGATAGTGATCCTCAAGTTACGTTGTACCAACTTGAGAAGGCCCTTGTAATCTTTCATTTGATTATAGTGAAAACGGCGGAGTAGGGGCGGGCGGAGGACGTAGGTTCACATTGAGCCGAACCTCGGTAAATCTTGTGTGTGCTATCTCTTTCTTATTTTCTCTCCTCTTTCATTTTTACTTAATTCTCATCTCATCACAAAGTCGGGAAAGGTCTTGTTTTTCCCAACAGTGGTATCAGAGCAAGGTTGCTAATATTCTTGTGTTGAGATGGAGACTCCCATTGGTGGCATTCGGATGATCAGCTTGAATGGCCGCAACTGGATGATATGGAAGGCGAAGATGATGGACCTTCTTTATTGCAAGGACCTCTACGCACCGATTGAAGGCGAATCTTCCAAGCCGGAGACTATGACGGACGAAGAGTGGAAGAAGCTCGACCGGAAGACCATCGGCACCATTCGGCAATGGGTGGATGACACTGTGTTCCACCATGTGTTGAATGAGACTTCGGCGAACAGCTTGTGGAAGAAACTTGAAGATCTCTACGAGAGGAAGACCGCCGGCAACAAAGCTTTCTTGATTCGAAAGCTTGTCAATCTCAAGTTCAAGGAAGGTGATTCCATATCTGAACATCTGAATGAAATTCAAAGTATTGTAAATCAGCTTGCAGCTATGAAGATGGCGTTGGACGACGAGCTTCAAGCCCTTCTTCTGCTTAGCTTGTTACCGGATAGCTGGGAGACTCTGGTGGTGTCTCTTAGTAACTCCGCACCTGACGGAGTTGTATCCATGAACCAAGTTACAAGCAGCCTTCTGAATGAAGAAATCCGAAGAAAGTCATCCGGATCCTCCCATTCTCATGCCCTTATCACCGAGAATAGGGGGAGAAGCAAAAGCCGACAGCCTCAGAACCGAGACAAGTCGAGAGGAAAATCAAAGGCCAGGAAGGACGTTAGTTGCTATCACTGTGGGAAGAGTGGACACATAAAACGAGAATGTCGCAAGCTCAAGAAAGAACAAAAGGAAGGAAGGACCAATGAGAAGCAAGAAAAGAATGAAAGTGCAGCAGTTGTCACTGACAATGAAATCGTACTTTTCTCGGCTTGTGAAGAAGACTGTGCAAATCTCACTTGCCAAGACTCAGAATGGGTGATTGATTCTGGTGCCTCCTACCATACTACTCCCCGCAAGGACTACTTCACTTCGCTTCGTGAAGGTAACCTTGGAACGGTGAAAATGGGTAACAAAAACTCTTCTCAAATTCTTGGCATTGGAAATATTTGTGTTACCACTAACCTTGGAACAAAGATGGTTCTAAAAGATGTTAGATTTGTGCCCGACCTTCGTCTCAATCTTCTCTCCACCGGCAAGCTTAATGAAGAAGGATACACAAATAGCGTTGGAAAAGGATGCTGGAAGCTTACCAAAGGATCCCTTGTACTGGCGAGAGGAAAGAAGTGTTGCACTCTCTATAAGACTCAGTTTCACTTAGAGAACGGTGAACTTGGAACAGTGGAAGGTACCTCTATGGATTTGTGGCACAAGCGGCTTGGCCACATGAGCGAGAAAGGGCTACAAACTCTCGCAAGGCGACAACTACTTCCATCCATGCAAGGTACAACACTATCCCACTGTGATCATTGCTTAATTGGAAAACAACACCGTGTAGCTTTTGTTAAAAATTATAACAAAAAGGAAACCGGCATATTGGACTTAGTCTATTCAGATGTGTGCGGACCCATAAATGTAAAAACTTTTAGTGGTGCCTCTTACTTCGTAACCTTCATAGATGATGCATCTAGAAAGGTGTGGGTGTATGTCATAAAAGCCAAAGATCAAGTCTTTGAAGTTTTCAAAGACTTTCATACCAAAGTTGAAAGAGAAACCGGAAAGCTCTTGAAGTGTATTCACACGGACAATGGTGGTGAGTATACTTCAAGGATGTTTGAAGATTATTGCTCTAATTATGGCATTAGACACCAAAAGACTGTCCCACACACACCACAACACAATGGGGTTGCAGAAAGAATGAACCGCACAATTGTAGAAAGGATAAGGAGTATGCTATCCTTAGCCAAATTACCAAAAATATTTTGGGGAGAAGCAGTGCGAACCGCCTGCTATTTGATAAACTTGTCCCCCTCAGTTCCTTTGGATGGAGATATTCCAGAAAGGGTTTGGAGTGGAAAGGATGTTTCCTACTCCCACTTGCGTGTATTCGGGTGCAAGGCATTTGTGCATGTACCTAAGGAGAAAAGAACAAAACTTGATGACAAAGCCATTTCATGCATCTTTTTAGGATATGGAAATGATGAATTTGGATATAGGTTGTGGGATCCTATAAACAAGAAAATTGTGAGGAGCAGGGATGTTGTATTTTGTGAAGATAAAACATTTGCTGATTTTGAAAAAGAAGAAGAGCCACAAAACACACACATCGTCCCAGATCCTATGTCCACACCTATTGCTATTCCTTCTCCTATGCCAGAAAATAATGATTTTCAAGATGTGCAGGAAGAAGAAGAAATTATAGGTTCTCCAGGTTCTGATCAGGAGGAGCATGAACATGCAGAGCCGCCGCATATGGATCAGCCACCAGCACCTTAGTTGAGACGGTCAGAGAGAGAACGACAACCCTCAACTAGATATCCTGCTTCAGAGTATACTATGGTGACAGATGCAGGTGAACCAGAAAGTTTCCATGAAGCACAAGTTCATGATGATCGTGCCAAGTGGAAGAAAGCTATGCAAGAGGAGATTGACTCCTTGCATAAGAACCACACTTATGACTTGGTGGAGCTACCGAAGAATAGAAAAGCCTTGAAGAACAAATGGGTGTTCAAACTCAAGAATGAAGGAAATGGCCAAGTCAAGTACAAAGCTCGCCTCGTGGTGAAAGGTTTCAGTCAGAAGCAAGGTATTGACTATGAAGAAATTTTTTCTCCTGTTGTGAAAATGTCTTCTATTCGGGTTATTCTTGGTCTTGTTGCTTCCCAAGATCTTGAAGTTGAGAAGTTAGATGTGAAGACTGCATTCCTCCATGGTGATTTGGCGGAAGAAATCTATATGGAGCAGCCAGAGGGCTTCAAGGTAAAGGGCAAGGAACACCTGGTTTGCAAATTGAAGAAAAGTTTGTACGGGCTCAAACAGGCACCGCGACAGTGGTATAAAAGGTTTGATTCTTTTATGCTTGATCATGGGTACAAAAGAACATCTGCAGATCATTGTGTTTATATCCAGAGGTTCTCTGATGATGATTTCACTATTCTCTCTCTATATGTTGATGATATGCTTGTTGTTGGAAAAGATATGTCTAAGATTGACAGGTTGAAGAAAGAGTTGAGCAAGTTCTTTGACATGAAGGACTTAGGAGCAGCACAATATATATTGGGAATGAAGATCTCTCGCGACAGAAGTGCGAGAAAGTTGTGGCTATCACAAGAAAGGTACATTGAACGTGTTCTAGAGAGGTTCAATATGGTGAACTCTAAACCAGTCAGCACACCACTAGCAGCTCATTTTAAGCTAAGTGCACAACAATGCCCATCAAGTGAAAAGGAGAAGGAGGAGATGAAGAGCATTCCATTTGCCTCGGCCGTCGGAAGTTTGATGTACTCAATGGTTTGTACAAGACCCGACATCGCACATGCAGTTGGAGTGGTAAGTCGTTTTCTTGCCAATCCTAGTAAAGCACATTGGGAAGCTGTAAAGTGGATTCTAAGATATCTTAGAGGAACCTCTAAATACTCTTTATGTTTTGGAGATGGCCAACCTATCTTGGAAGGTTACACTGATTCTGACATGGCAGGTGACATGGACAAAACAAAGTCCACATCGGGATACTTGTTTACCTTTGCAGGGGGAGCCGTATCATGGCAATCAAAGCTGCAAAAGTGCATCGCTCTATCCACCACAGAAGCTGAATATATCGCTGCTACAGAAGCCAGCAAGGAGCTCTTGTGGATGAAGAATTTTCTGAAGGAGTTATCTCTCAAACAAGAGAAGTACACTCTATATTGTGACAGTCAGAGCGCCATTGACTTGAGTAAAAATGCTACCTATCACTCAAGGACAAAGCACATCGATGTACGCCATCATTGGATCCGAGATGCTTTGGAGAATCGGCTGATGCACATTAAGAAGATTGATACAAAACAAAATCCATCTGATATGATGACGAAGCCTCTACCAAAAGAGAAGCATGACCTCTGCCGAAGGAGGGCAGGTATGACTACTGTTTGAGAACCTCTCTCCTCATGAGGATGGAGGGGGAGATTGATGGGAACGGGGTCCATCCCCATGATGAAACAATATGGATTTGACCCATGGATGGCTCGGTCTTCAATACAAAAGTTGAAGAGGAAAAGTTTTATCTTTCAAGCTTTGAACCAGGAGGTGTATTGAAGAAGTTTTGCATGCATTAATTTCTGCTTGCATGCAACCAGGAGGTGTATTGCCTTTCTCCATGCATTAGGGGGAGATGGATGGACGAATCTTGGGAGAAGGAATGAATATGTCCTTTGGGCTTCTTCATGCAATGAACCTGATGTACCTAAGAGGCTTATCCTCCCTATAAATAGTGGGGAGATGGTGATTGTTACATACAACAACTTGTAGCAAGAGAAGAGCACAAAACTTGTATTCCTCACACTTGTAATCCACTTCAAGTGAGTTTGTGAGAGAGATAGTGATCCTCAAGTTACGTTGTACCAACATGAGAAGGCCCTTGTAATCTTTCATTTGATTATAGTGAAAACGGCGGAGTAGGGGCGGGCGGAGGACGTAGGTTCACATTGAGCAGAACCTCGGTAAATCTTGTGTGTGCTATCTCTTTCTTATTTTCGCTCCTCTTTCATTTTTACTTAATTCTCATCTCATCACAAAGTCGAGAAAGGTCTTGTTTTTCCCAACAATTATATCCTCAGAAGTGTCAAAAAAGAGGGTAACAACCATAGTTGGCACAATTGCGAAGCTTCTAGTGATTAAGGATCTGACCCATTTCTTCAAACGAAGGCTAAGAAATCCTCCCATTATGAATTGACCAGCATAGGTTCCGGTGATTGTGCTACTCTGTCCTGCTGCTACTAATCCAATCCCCCAAATATGAAGAATAGGAAACACCCCTCCTCCATACTTTTCTTCTAAGTACTGCCCAGCATTTTCAAGACTAATACTATTAGCTTGTTTAGTGCCGTAAAAACCTTTTCCAAAAACTGTTGTAACATACAAATTTATAGTGAACGAAATGATAAGCGCAATAGTTGACTCTATCGAATAGTAATTCAGTGCTTCTTGAACAAGATTTTCTTGTTTGTGTCAATCTTTCTTGATTGTACAAGAGCAGAATGTAAGAACACATTGTGGGGGCATAATGACACAATCGGCAACACCCACAGCTTGCCGTATGGTTTTCTATCCTAGTTTTGGGACAAGCAATCCTGTGCGAAGAAATAGGAGTATTTAATATAAGTAAGAATTTAAATGAAGAAATACAGCAGGATCAACAATCTGCATGAACCTGTTGGGTTTATGTTTTGCATACTAAGTTCGATAAGAAGACAATGAAGCGAAGGAACCAAAGCGACGATTGGATGGAAGATGAGAAGCAACAATAGCAGCAGCTGGAAGCACGGGGTCTGGCAGTCGACTGGCGATCGACGACTGCCAGGCGATCGACTGTTCCCCCGACTACCCAAACTCTCCGTTTGGAACATAGAGCATTGCAGTCAACTGCACACATGGACAGTCCACCGCGTCGCGGCTGTTTGAGTTCGGGTGCGGATCTTAGGGATTCGTTTGAAGCCCGACTTCTTCTCCATGTTAGATCGCGTGGCCCTTTTCGCATGGTTATCTCTTCAGAATATATCGGATGGTTATTGTATCAAGATATCAAACTAGAATTTCTCTATATCTCTATATATTATTGTAATTGGCCTCTACAGAGTATTTCATTGAGTAGAGTTTGTGAGGTTTTCCAATCGTAAACAACTAGTATTTTTTTTGTGAGGCTAGAGAGAGGGTCGTGGTGAGAATTGTAACTCTTGTATATTCTCTAGTTGAATATTATCTCATTTTTTCTCCCCCGGATTAGGGCTTGGCCAAACCAGGACAAAATTGTGCTTTGTGTGTTTGGTGGATCTTCTATTTGCTTGATAGTTTGTATTGATCGTGTCGCATAACTCAATAAGATCCCAAAGGCATAATTCCCTAACAATTGGTATCAGAGCATCAAGTTCGTGGGTTTGTTAAAATTCCTTGGAAAAGATGGCAGATGAGATCGCGAAGATCAAGCAGTTCGACGGTAACATCAACTTTAATCTCTAGAAGGTGAATATGTGTGATACATTGGTTCTAGAGGGCTTGAAACTAGCCCTAGAAGGAGATAAAGAGAGATCAATCGGCATAAAGCAGAAGAATTGAGAGGAGATTTGTTCAGAAGTTTTGAGTTTAATCTGGATGTCATTGACGAGCAAAGTCAGGTGCAACCTCATGGAGGAGCGAAGCGAGGCAAGTTTCTGGGCAAGACTCAGAACTAACTACTCGGAATCACCGTTACAGGATCGGATGTACCAAAAGAGAGTGGTCGGAATTCTCAATGAAGGAAAGTACCACTAGATCATATAGTGGAGTTCAATACGGAGTTATCGGAACTAAGGGTGATTAACGCGGATGATTTAAAAGCTTCTAACTTGATATATTCACCACCAAATTTATCCAACTTGACAATCACTATGCTTGACGAGAAATCTACCAAGGAGAAGTTTTCGACAGCAAATGTGATTGAGGGCTTGGAGGAGGATGCACTTAGGATGTAAAGTCAGAAATCGACGTCTACTTCTGTGAGTTGCTTGGAGGTAGTTGGTACTTCGAATGGAAGAAAAAGTACATGTAAGGGTAGGATCCGTTGCCATCATTGCAGAAGAGTTGGGCATTACAAGAAAGATTGTCACAAGTGGTTAAGTCAGAGGGGTGCCAAATCCAGTACCGCTGAATCAGGTGATCGCTTAGTTAATAATCTTGTTTCAAATTTTATATTTGTGGATTCTGTTGGTATCTTGATACGGGAGTTTCTTCCCATATATGCTCTGAGAGGGAGATGTATGCTACTTACAAATTCACAGGAGATCGTTGTGTGATAACGGTGGTTGGTGAGTTTTGTGTAGTGAGTGAGGGAACATTCGAGTTGGTTGCACTAGACTGAAAGGGTTACACACTAGAGAATGTTATGCATATTCCTTAATTAAATCATAATCTTGTATCCTTGGGAACTCTTGAAGCATGGGGCTGCAGATACATAGCTTAAGGTGGAGTTATATCAGTTTGGGAAGGTCATTGTAAGGTGATGACAGAAAAAATGGTATTTAGCACAACCTCTACCGGCTTTGTGAGAACAAAAAATCTTGTACAAGTGATTTGAAGCATTGCGTTCCTAAAGTACTATATAGTCTACCGTCACTAGAATCATACGAGCGAGACTACGACGTTCAAATATCGTCGAGAGGTGGAGAGTGTCTCGGGGTATGTGGAGTTCGTGTGGAAGGCGGCACCTCCATGTCAATGCCTAGTGGGGTGTACCTTTAAGGACAACTGGAGAAAAACATGTGGAGGCAGATTCAACTAGCAGAAGAAACCACAGAACTTAGTTGTTTGCAAGAAGAGACAAAATAGTCTAGAAGAGTTCGATCACATAGGTATGGATTCATAGTATGCAATCCAAGATGAAGATTGTTAGTTTTATGTCTTGCATATTAAGTTCAATAAGAAGACGATGAAGGGAAGGAATCGAAACAACGATTTGATGGAAGATGAGAAGCAACAGCTGGCAGCACGGGGTCTGGCAGTCGACCCCCCCCCCCCCCCCCCCTCGAACTACCCACTCTCTGTTTAGAACAGAGAGCATTGCGGTCGACTACACACTTGGACAGTCGACTGTGTCGCAGCTATTTCTGTTAGGGTGCGGGTGGGTCTTGGGGATTCATTCGAAGCCCGTTAGATCGTGCGGCTCTCTTCGCTTGGTGATCTATTAAGGATATATCAGATAGCTAATTTATCAAGATATCAAACTAGGGTTTCTCTAGATCTCTATATATTACTGTAACTGGCCTCCATAAAGAGATTGAGTACTTCATTGAAGAGAGTTTGGGATAAACAACTAGTATTTTTTTATGAGGCTAGAGAGAGGGTCGTTGTGAGAGTTGTAACTCTTGTATCTTCTCTAGTTGAATATCATCTCGGTTTTTCTCCTCAGTTTTTCTCCCCATGATTAGGGCTTTGCCCAAACCGGAACAAAATTGTGTGTTTGGTGTGATCTTCTATTTGCTTGGTGGTTTGTATTGATCGTGTCCCGTAACTCAAAAAGATCCCAAGAGCATAATTCCCTAACAGAACCCACCTCTTAGAAGCTCCTTCTCGTTAGGCTTGGTGTCACCAAGCATCCAAGCAAACGAAATAGCTATTGTTGCACTCAGAAATGCAGATACACCTTCTAACTTTCTAACCCCATAGTTCTCAAGGAATATGAAGACAGCTGTAAAACAAAGGATGGATAAGTAGATCAGGAACAAAACACTCAAACTAATTAATAAGAAAATCTAAACAATAATTCTACTTAACTAATGTCTGTACTCCCCTTACCACATAAGCACAAATAAGAAATTAAACAAGGAATCATAAAGTAATTTTTTGCAAAGACATCCAGCATAAGTAAACTATATAAAGACAGAATTTGAGCTAAACTATTACATGAGATTAGCCTTTCTCACGTTACCAATACCAATAATTAGCTGTTAAAGGAAAGATTGATCAAGTACCAAGCCTCAGATGCACGCCCTAAGGATTTGAGTTGCAGTGAATTTCTTGCCGCTTCACCTCATTCTACCTCAATAATTCACTACAACGCAGGTTTCCTAATCTACCTCAATAATTCAAAGATCAGTGTGCTAAAGGTCCTTAATCATTTCCATAATCTCCAATTTCTATTCTATATTATCAACCAATCCATGTCGAAAAATATCAACAAACCAATCCAGAGCACAATCTGTCAGTTGAGCAATGATTGCTATATCGCAGAAGAGTACCGCATTTAGTTTCACCTAAAATACATAAACCTCCCAACAAATTTTCAAAAAAAACACAAAGTTGCTTCATTATGCACAACTCCAATACACTCTGGATTCTACAACTAACAACTAAACCATCAATTACCTAATGACCAGCAAAATCTCATTATAAGCTGCTGTGATTCATTTTCAACATTAGGTTAGTCAGTAATGTAATAGTCGGATTTTCTCAATTCAATGAAAAACAGGAATATTCGCAAGTTAGAACCAACTAATTCAGCTCTGATCTTGCATTCTGTGATCCCCTATCATTAAATCTGTATAACAATATCGATAAATATCATATCTTTTATCTTAATTGTTTACTTATGCATATGATTTAACGCCAGTTGTAAGAGTTGAGAAGAGAATTAAATTGTGGTTGCTATTCGTTCCTGTGGCTCATAGTCAGGCTATTAGTTCTTGGGGCTCATAGTCAATTTATACACTTCAAGGATTATGGGAAAACAAGAGAAAATCTTTATCAATTGACAACACTAATAACTCCAACCCAGAGCAGCCTTCCACCACTCAATATCCCACCGCAACTTTAACTAGCTAATTTATAAGAAAATGCCCTAAAGTTTACTAACTTTTATTGTAAAATACTCAGATCTGCATTTTTGTTGTCTGAAATTACCCTAAAGCCTCTCCAATCCAAAATGACTTGTAAGAGAATAATATAGGAATATAAAAAGGGATAGCATTTTATAGTCTTTCACGTTTGTCTAATTAGCAGTAAATATTAAAAAATTGTCTTAACATAGTAGTAGATAACAAAACACATATCATGGTGTACACATGTACATGATTGTAATGTCACTACTTCGCACTGTATGCTACTCTAATCGAACTCTCAAATCAACAAAAAATTGTGGAATGTTTACCAATCTAAAGCCGTAATAATCTAGTAAAATGTATTGTCAGTTTTTCCTTGTCTTTTTTTTTTGGCATTAAGCCATAACTGCTCACATCGGTGAGAGAGGGATTTCCAAGATCCCAAATTAATTCCGTCTAAGGCCACAATCAAACCTGTCACCTCTTTGATGAGGACATCGGTTCAAAACGATTTAGGCATTTCTATCAGCGCAGGTATCGTCTAGGACAGCTGCTTCATTAGCTTAGGATTTTATTTCAGTTTCATTTGCTTCTGGAAATTATAGCCATATGTAATCTTTTTTATGCAATAGAATATTTTTTGAGATTTTTGAATATTTTAAGATTTGTATCCAGATTTGTTTTGAGCCTATTTATAGGCCTTGAGATTAATGAGAAGTTATATCATTCTTGATTAAAAAAATATTGTGTTGAGTTTTGCTCTTCCTCTCTTTTTGTGTGATACAATTGAGATCTAATTATTAGGTTTTGTTATAAATCCTAAAAAAAATTTAGGGTTTGTGATAAACTCTAAAACTACCCCAAATCCCTAATCCCTAAATCAATTAAACCCAAATCCTAATCCCCAAATCCAAAACCCTAACTCTTCTTTATCTTCTTGAATCCCGTCGAACCCATCCTCGACCAACGCCCTCGCCGTCTCCCCGTCGTCGTTCTCGCCGCCACCAAGTCCCGTTGGCCGTACTCCTCAATCGCTAACTCCCCCTCTCCAATCGACCACCAGCGAAGTCCCTCCTCTTCGCTGTCGCCTGCTACCCACACCACCACCATCATCGACCCCCTCCCTCGTCCTCCTCTAAGTGCGACCACCCAGAGCACCCTCATCCCGACCCTTTTTTCCGTCAACGCCGCAGTCGACCACCCCCCCTCGCCATGATGACCCCGTCGCCGCCCTTAGCCAGCGATGCCGCCGTCGTCGCCCTTGCTGTTGCCATTGTTGGCTTGGTTGTTGCTGTCTCTTTCTTACTGTGTTTGCTGATTGCTGTGTCCTGCGTTGCTTCCAACCCTAGATCTAACGGTTTCTTCGAATCCCGATATACTCTTTCCACTTTTCAAATATTTGTGTTATACCACTTTATCATCTCTATTATATTATTCAATTTAACTGTCGTCCACAAATATCGAGATTGAGTGCTCCACTTGCCTAATTAGAGTACGAATCAATATTGCATCTGCTACTTACTAAGAACGCTTAGGAATTTAATTATTGATTGTTAGAACCAAATTATTAATTGGGCTTGTTAAACCTAATTCAATTCTTGAAAATCCATCAAACCGATTAATTGTTTAAAATTTTAGCTTTGATCGACATTACATGTTGGTAAAATTAATCCTTTAAATTTTTTGAAAATTCTCTATTTAGGGTTAGTTTTACATTATTTTGGTATCCGAGCAAAGGTTCTTAAAACCCTAGTTCTTGCATCATTTAGGCATTATTTTTGCATTCATTTGGAATCGTTTAGAGTCTTTTGTTATTTTTTCTTTCTTTCTTTTAGATCACTTCAGATTAATTTATAAAAAAAAAAAACACACACACACACACGACCCCTAGTTTTCCTCCTTTAGTGAATGCGTCTTCGCAGCACCATCACAGATCCTGATGAGCCTTTCTTATCCCTCCCAAACCACCCAATTAGAAACCCTAGACCTTTCCAACCTGAAATGGACAACTCTGATATTTTCGCTACCCTAGCTTTCATTCAAGCAACTCTTGCCAATATCAATCGGAGGCTTGAGAAAGTGGAATTAAATCAAACCGTTGTCCCTGAGCTTTATGCTAATCGTCAGATCCTTCAAGAGAATGTTCGTGATGATCAACGTCAAGAACGTGACCGTGACGAACAATATAAAAAGAATGTTAAGGCTGATGTTCCCCATTTTGAAGGCCACATGGAACCCCAAGCTTATCTCAATTGGATCCGTGCCATGGACCACTACTTTGTGTGATTTGACATGAGTGAAGCCCTGAAGGTTAAATTTGCCATAATGAAATTGACGGGTAAAGCTCAACAACATTGGACCAATCTTGAACATGCCCGTAGAGGCCGAGGCCTGGCACCCATAGCCACTTGGAAAGCCATGAAAGAGAAGCTCACTGAGAGATATGTACCATTATCGTTCCACACCCGATTGCTAAATTCATGAAACCAACTTTATCAAGAAAGTAAATCCACACAAGAATATGTTGATAAGTTCGATGACTTCCTTATTCGGTGCAATGCATTAGGTAAAGAGAGTTAAGAACAAACTCTCTCTAGGTTCAGGGCTGGACTACGAGCCGACCTTAGGAACGAGCTAATTCATAGAAATATGGACTCAATAGTGGCAACCTATACCCTTGTCCTCGATATGGATTCCCTTAAAGCTAGTTCTCATTTTAAGTCCAGCGATTCGAGAGATCATTCCTCTAGAATGACCTTTACTGATCCATCTAGGCCTAAGCCTCTCTCTCAACACCCCAACAAATCTTATCGAGCAAACTTAACTCAAATTTCAATTCACATAGAGATGAACATAAGAGTAAGAACACCGAAAGAGACTACTCTAAGATTGACCCTCGCACTAACTGTTATAAATGTAAGGGATATAGTCATGTTGCTAGCAACTGTCCTAGCCCCAGTCAGATCAATATTGTAAAGGGTACTGCTATCATCGCTGATAATTCTGACAATGAGTTCTCCTATGAGCCTATTGAAGGTGATGACTTCGGTGAAGAAGAGGATAACCAGTATCTCCACTGTATTCGGTCTATCCAATCACCCAACTTGAATGTAGTCAGATGTGCTTTGTCCCTGCCAAAAGAAGAAGATGATTGGAAGCGCACTGCTATATTCCACATCTTTACGACTATAGGTGGCAAAAATTGCAAGGTGATTGTTGACAGTGGGAGCTGCATCAATGTTGTCTCTTCTGCGGTCTTAGCTAAGACCTGACTTAAGGCTGAACCCCATCCACGCCCATACAAAGTATCTTGGATTGATGCGATGGACCTCCAAGTAACACATCGATGTTTGGTCCCTGTGGACTTCAAAGCTTATAAAGAGAAAATCTGGTGTGATGTGCTCAAAATGGATGTGGTTCAAGTCATTTTAGGGAGACCCTGGTTATAAGTTCACGATGTGACCATATATGGTCGATCCAACCAATGTGTGTTCTAGCATAATGGACAAAAATAAAGCTTATACCCGTGAGACCACGAACTAGTCCAGCTGAAACAATACCAGCTCCCTCGAAAAGGGGCAAGGAAGTAACGTATATGGTTAAAAAAGAACTCACAAAAGAAATTGACAAAGGGGCTACCATTCTTCTACTCACAGCGAGAGAAGTCTCTAAAGATCCTAAATTGCTCATTCCGCCTCAAGTTACTCCTGTCCTACAGGAATTTGCAGATGTGTTTCCTGCTGACCTCCCTAACCACCTGTCCCACTGCGTGACATCCAACACGCTATTGATCTGGTTTCGGGAGCGAGTCTTCCTAACTTGCCACATTATCGGATCAATCCAACAGACCATGCTGAGTTGAAAAGGCAAGTTGATGAGTTATTGGCAAAGGGATTCATCAAAGAAAGCTTAAGTTCTTGCGTTGTTCCTGCCCTATTGACGCCAAAGAAAGATGGAACATGGCGTATGTTTGTGGGCAGCCGTGCCATAAACAAGATCACGGTGAAATACCATTTTTTCATTCCTCGTTTGGATACATGTTGGACATGATGTCTGGTTCCACAATCTTTTCCAAGATTGATCTTAAAAGTGACTACCACCAAATACGTGTTCGTCCTGGTGATGAATGGAAGACCACCTTCAAGACGAAGGATGGTCTGTACGAATGGATGGTCATGTCATTTGGAATGACAAATGCCCCGAGCACGTTTATGAGAATCATGACGCAAGTACTCCGTCCCTTTATGGGCAAGTTGCTTGTGGTGTACTTTGATGATATTCTCATTTATAGTCAATCCGTTGGGCAACATCTTGACCATTTGAGTCAGGCCTATGGTGTTTTGAGAAATGAACAGCTTTACGCTAATCCTACCAAATGTACCTTCCTTTCCGATCAGACTATCTTTCTGGGATTTATTGTTTCTAATCGAGGAGTGTCTGCTGATCCAGAAAAGATACGAGCTATTACTGAGTGGCCTGAGTCCTACAATATTCATGATGTGCGGAGTTTTTATGGCCTTGCCACCTTCTATCGTCGATTTGTGCAAGGATTTAGCACAATTATGGCTTCGATAACCGACTGTTTGAAGAAAGGTGAATTTTTCTGGTCGAAAGAAACCACGAAAGCCTTCGAAGAGATCAAGAAGAGAATGACTCAGACACCTGTCATGAGATTGCCTGATTTCATTAAAGTCTTCGAAGTAACGTGCGATACTTCAGGTATTGGTATAGGTAGAGTCCTCAGTCAAGAGAGTCATCATGTTGCTTATTTCAGTGAAAAGCTAAACGAAGCAAAACAAAAATACTCCACTTATGACAAGGAGTTCTATGCGGTAATTCAGTCACTTCGCTATTGGTGACATTACCTCCTGCCGCAAGAATTCGTCATTTTCTCAGACCATGAGGCCTTAAGATTCCTTAATTCTCAACAAAAGTTGAATCCGAGACATGCTAGATGGATAGAGTTCCTACGAGAATATTCATATACCATTAGGCACACAAAAGGGATTGATAATATGGCCGTGGATGCGCTCAGTCGATGTCATATGATCTTATCTACATTGCACACCGAAATTATTGGTTTTGAGAGATTAAAAGATGAGCATGCCTCTTGCCCATATTTTCACGAGATCTACACCTCTTTGAAGGATGACATCACTCGAGTGATAGATGATTATTTCCTGAAAGATGATTATCTCTTCTATCAATCCAAACTGTGCATTCCTAGTACATCATTACGAGAGTATCTTGTTTGTGAATTGCACGTTGGTGGTCTTGCTAGACACTTTGGACATAGCAAAACCATTGATGCTGTGGAACATAGGTTTTACTGGCCAAAGCTAAAGAGAGACGTTGCGAAACTTGTTAACAGATGTCATACTTGTCAACTCGCCAAGCAAAAAAAACAGAACACATACCTGTATACTCCATTACCTGTTCCCAGTCACCCTTGAGAATATGTGAGTATGGATTTCGTGTTAGGCTTACCAAAAACACAAAAGAAATATGACTCCATTCTTGTCGTCGTTGACCGTTTTTCTAAAATGGCCCACTACCTCTCGTACTCGAAAACTTTCGATGCATCCCGTGTAGCTCAGATCTTATTTGATAATATTGTGAAGCTGCATGGGTTGCCAAAAACTATTGTGTCTGATAGAAATGTGAAATTCACGAGTTATTTTTGAAAGACCCTATGGCACAAAATGGGTACGAAATTGAAGTTCTCTTCAGCATTCCACCGACAGACTGAGGTTGTCAATCGGAGGGCAATCTCTTGCATACTCTTGTGGGAGAGAACTTAGGAACATAAGATTTATAATTAACAGTTGCTGAATTTGCTTATAACACATCTAGAAATAGAACCACTGGCATGAGTCCATACGAAGTAGTATATGGTTATCGTCCTAGGTAGCCCATAAATCTTGCCCCCATGTTAGAACATCACCTAGTCTCAGAGTCTGCATCTGTATTTGCATCCCGCATTCATGACTTGTATAGATAAATTTTCAAGAAAATTAATGAGAATAATTTTAACTACAAGTTAAGAGCTGATATTAGAAGGAAATTTAAAATATTTAATGTAGGTGATGAAGTGATGGTTCAGATTCGTTCAGAACGGTTTCCAGCTGGATCCGTTAAGAAGTTGAATGCACGTGCTGCAGGCCCATTTAAAATTCTTCATAAAATCAATGATAATGCCTATGTCGTTGACCTTCCTGAAGGTTTTAGCATAAGTAAGACTTTCAATATTGAGGATATAGTACACTATGAAGGTCCAAAATTTAACTCTAGAAATCCTCTTATAGATGAGCCTACCCCGCAGCCAAATGGTGAGATTCTCACATTACCCCCACTCTGAAAGATTTTGCCTAAATCCTACTATTAGTGAGGCCTTTACCCATTCTTCTATTATTCTATCTACGTCTTTTACGCAGTCTAGATCTAGCCATTCTCCATTTCCTGTTATTCCTTTTTCATAGTGTTTTGCAGGTTCATATTTTGGGGTTTCTTTTTCTTTGTCTCTTCCTAATTTATTATTTTTCTTTATTTTGCCATTTTCATGGTAATTGATAAGGTCTTTTGTTAGGTGGTGACCTTAAGATTTCGTACATGTCAGTTTAAGTTTCTGTAGGTTTAACTATAATCTTTTCTTTATCTTGATCAATTTTTATTTCTTCATTCGTTATATCTAGGTTTTTTAAGACTTACTCTACTTCTACTGAATTGAAATTTGCCATTAAATCTTCTATTTCTAAAGTATTAATATTAAGTTTTGTTATGACTTCTAACTCCTTCATACCTTCTTCCGTTATGCCCAAATCTTCCTCTGTGTCATCAGTTATATACCTACCTAACTTTTTTATGTTCTTATTTATGATTTTAAAATCTTTTCTTATAATTCCTACAAACTCAGTACCATTGCAATCTCCTTCCAACTCTTATATGTTTATCATATAAATTTCTGGTCCTATATTTGGATTTAATCCTACTGCTCCGTTGGCCATACTTAGCCTTTTATTTTGTATGCTAGTAGGTGTTGGTAATACCAACTTGCTTCTTCGCATCTGTAATTTAATACTTTGTATGCTATCTTTTTTTGTATTTTCTTGGGTAGTTTATTAGTTATTTTTCTTGTTATTAACAAATATTCTGATATTTTCCTATCCGTAATATGCTTTCTTTCTGTTAATCTTCTATCAACGTATCTAATTTTAAATTTTGAAAGATTTTTTAATCTTAATTTTTTTATTTTCTGTGAAATATCCAGTTTTTAAATAGGGTAGTGAGATATGTAAATTTTTTGTTTTAGTATTGTGTAAATATCCCTAAAGTTAGGGTCTTCCTTCAAAATTTTCTTCCAACCGTCCTACTTTTATAAATAGTTTGGAGGGTATTCTATATTTGCAAATATTTTCTAAAAAAAATCCTTTAAGTGAAATCGAGTCAAATAAACATATGATGTATGACTAAGATCGATAAAATATTGAACAATTTCAGGGCTAAGGATATGAACAAAATCAAGATATAATGTGTTGCATATAACTTATAATTATAGGTGTCGTGGTCAAATAAACATGTTGCACTCTCTATCTCTTCAACTTCTACCGAATACTATAAATAAAATATGATGCCAATACATCACACTATATACATGTAGCACTCTCTGATAGCGTTTGGCCCAGCTTAAAATTAGTTTCTCTTCTCCTTTAGAAGGAGAAGTTAGGCCAAACGCATATTTTGAAAAACTCTACAGAATGAGAAGTAGCTTATTTTTAATGAAGAAAATGAGCTTCAAAAAAACCCTCAAGAGCAACTTCTGGTTTCTCCTTTTCTCTTTTTTTTACCTTTTCTCTTTTTTTAGCCCTCCTCACATATCAAACCCTAACAACAAAAATTTTCCCCCATCCCCATCCCTTTCCCCTTCCTCGCCGAACACTCACCACCGGGGAACACCGCCGCCGAACCCCGCCGTCGAACGCCATTTATGTTTTCTTTAATCAAATTGAGGTATGAAGTTTGAAACAACAGCGAACCAAATTATGTTTGGATATTTGAATTTGCATTTCAACTGGTGTAGTTGTGGTAGCGACTAATTTGGTTTATGCTCTATCTCTTGTGGCAGAAAATGCAAGGAATTTGTCTATATCCGCAGAATTGAAATAAAGTGTAAGTGTGGTTCTGTTTTCGAAGTGAAAGTACAGTTATATGCATCAAAGGCTTGATTGTACTCAAAGTACAGTTATATGCATCAAAGGCTTTGATTGTACTCATATTTGTGATCAAAAATTTGAAATTGCATCTCTCTGCATATATTATTGAAAGGACATTGAAAGGACAATTTGAAATTGCTCAAAAATTTGAAATTGCATTAAAAATTTGAAATGTCATTGAAAGGACAATTAGAGTTTGGAAAAAAGGATGGCATATATTATGTGATATGAGACAATTTTTCTTGATAAAATAACAAAAAGTTATAGTTGCAACAACAGCACTTCATAACTTCATTAGATTATGTGGTATTGAAGATGAGAAATTCAACAGGTGCGATCATCTTCCCGAACAACTATAAAAGTAGCTTACAATTGATATTTTATGCCAAACAACTTCTAACTTAAAAGTAGCTTTTAAGTTTTAAAAAAAACTGACTATCCAAACAACTTCAGCTTTTAGTTTCAAATCTCTACTTAAAAGTAGCTTACAATTGATATCTTATGCCAAACAACTTCTAGTTTAAAAGTAGCTTTTAAGTTTTAAAAAAAAAACTGACTATCCAAACAACTTCAGCTTTTAGTTTCAAATCTCTACTTTCTGGCTTCTTCTTAAGTAGTTTTAAAGCCCAAAAAAAGGTAGGCCAAACGCACCCTCTGAATTGATATCTTATGCCAAACAACTTCTAGTTTAAAAGTAGCTTTTAAGTTTTAAAAAAAAAACTGACTATCCAAACAACTTCAGCTTTTAGTTTCAAATCTCTACTTTCTGGCATCTTCTTAAGTAGTTTTAAAGCCCAAAAAAAGGTAGGCCAAACGCACCCTCTGTCTCTTCAACTTCTACCGAGTACTATAAATAAAATACGATGCTAATACATCACACTATACATTGTTTTCTATACATTGTTTTCTTTTCAAATGAAAAAAATAAATAATGCACATTGTTTTCTTTTCAAATGAAAAAAATAAATAATGCGGTGAACGTGGATCGAACACGTGACCTTCAGATCTTCAGTCTGACGCTCTCCCAACTGAGCTATCCCCGATTGATTTGATGAACCTATTATTCATATTTGACTTTGAAAAGGAAGTCAAAACCCTAAATTCAACCCATCCTCTACCTCGCCCTCAGTTCATTGTCAACGATGGAACTCCAACTCCCAAACCCTAACCCTAACCCCAAAAAACCCCAACCCAAATGCTTCACCAAATCCCCAATCCCGGCCTCCCTCCTCACCAATCCCGCCCTCTCCTCCGCCATCTCCCTTCTCCCTCCCAACTACTCCTTCGAGATCCACAAAACCCTCCACCGCATCGCCTCCTCCGCCTCCTCCCTCGTCGCCCTCCAGTTTCCCGACGGCCTCCTCATGTACTCCCTGCCCATTGCTGACATCATCCGCTCCTTCTCCAAAGCCGACGTCATCGTCCTCGCCGAGCCCACCTACGGCGCCTGCTGCGTCGACGACTTCGCCGCCGAATCCCTCAACTGCGACCTCCTCGTCCACTATGGCCACTCTTGCCTCGTCCCAGTCACCTCCTCAAAGATCCCCACTTTGTACGTTTTCGTCGAGATTCGCATCGATTCCGATCGGTTGATCTCAGCCGTCAAGTCCAATTTTCCTAAGTCCATCGCCATCGCCAGCACTGTCCAGTTCATCCCGGCCGTTCATGCTGCGAAGACTGTTTTGACGGAGGATGGGTATGATGCAATCCAAATGGCATAGAATAGCTGCAGAGATGATGGAGGAGTAGCTGCAGAGTTGAACGAATGGAAGAGGAAGAAGAAGGATCTGATAGATGTATCTGTTGTGTCAGTCAGTCTGTAAATAGTTGAATAAGCAGGACTTAAGTGTAAAGTTGTAAAACGAATCGTTATGGTTGTATAGCAGCCGTTGGTTGCCAGGAGATTAGATGTAGGCCGTTGGATGAGGTGGGGTCCATTTTGTAACCGTTCCAACGGCCAAACTCAAGCACGCGCTTCATGCGTGAATTCTGTATAAATAGGCCAGGACTCAGTAGAGTCTGGCATATGTGAGAAAACCCAATTCTTCATCTTCCCTTCTTGATTCTTTCTCATCTCTAACCTTCCAATTCCCTACTACCCTGCTTCAGCTCCTGTATACACACGACAATGGGGAGAAGTAAGGGTCGTGGTGTATCAATGGTATCAGAGCCTTCCGATCTTGGAGCTAATCCCGAATATGAAGAAGAGAATCCGCAGGATCTGATCAACGAAGGAGTTCTTGGTATGGCTCCAGTTCTTGAATGGCGGAGAAGCCACCAGTTCTTGAATGAAAGAATAGTGACGGTGGAGAAGCAAATGAAGGAGATCTCATCACAAGTGTCCCAAATTCCTTTGATTCTGGCTCAGCTCCAGCTATTAACTCAGCAAGAATCGTCCAAAGTGATTCCTCCGCCAAGAACTAGTGGTAAGCATAATCATAACCTTGAGCTAGATGGAAGTGGTGGTTTGTTAGATAGAACTATGGAATTTGGAGTAGGTGATGCTGGCAACGCAAGAGGGGAAATTTTTTTTTCAAAACCACCGAAGTTAGATGTACATCCTTTCTCAGGAAATGGCGATGTCCTTAATTGGATCTTTCAAATTGAACACTATTTTGAAATGTATAATATCCAAGGTGAAGAAAAGGTTAGGGTAGCTTTCTTTTTCATGAAAGATGATGCTATACAGTGGTGTCGATGGTTCTTGAAAACTAATGAAGGGGTGGTAACATGGAAAGAGTTTAAAGAAGGAATTTGTAATCGGTTTGCACTTGGTATCTACGAAGATGCAGCCAAGTCCTTATGCCGATTAGAACAGACTTCATCAGTACTTGAGTACCAAGTGAAGTTTGAAAAACTCCATTGTTTAGTTGAAGGAGTTAGTGAGCCATTTTTGGTCCAGCAATTTGTGAGTGGGCTTAAGGAGGAACTCCAACATGATGTCTTTATGACTGAGCCCCAAACTCTCAGTGAAGCTTTCAAGATAGCTCTTAAGTTTGAGAAGAAATTTAATTCCCTTCGACAGTTTTATCGACCACAATACAGAACCCCATATAAGAACCCTATGTCTGCATATAATCCTTCACCATCACAGCCTTCTTCTTCAAGTTACTCAAATAGTCAAGGAGTAAAGAGTTCTAGCAGTGTTAGCTCTGGACACTCCGAGAAGCCAATTCTCAAGAAGCTCACTCCTAATGAAGTTTGGGAAAGAAGGAGAAAAGGGCTATGTTTTCATTGCGATGAAAGATACCTGCCAGGACACTTGTGTAAGACTAAGTCCTATATGTGCATAGAAGGAGAATGGGATATTTTTAGTCTTCAAGAAGATGAGGAACTCCGACAATTGTTAGCTGAGGATGAAAGTGCAGCTATGAGCAATGAAATGGTTGATCTCAACACTGCAGCGTTTGGAACTGGAGTAAACACAGAGTGTCTCATTCTTCAAGCTCAACTAAAAGGGATTGATATACACATTCTCTTGGATAGTGGTGCTACCCACAACTATATTGACCCTTTTATAATAGAGAAGACTGGTTTACAACTCACTATTAAACAATCCTTTAATGTAAGGGTTGCGGGAGGAAAAGAAGTTGAAGGCAGTGGGTTATGCAAAGATGTCGAAATCCAATGTCAAGGGTATAAGTTTGTAGATGATTTCTTGGTGTTTCCTATAGGTGGACATGATGTGGTTTTAGGAGCAAAATGGATCAAGAAAGTTAATGAAGTCACTGTTAACCTCATGGAAAAGCAGCTTAAGTTCAATCACCGGGGAGTCAATTGGGTGTTGCAAGGGTTACATCCAGGCCAAAGTCAGTGTTTAACTGATAAAGAAGCAAACAAGATTGCATTCCAAACACACAGAAGCTTTGTGTTGTACTTAATGTCTACAGAGAATGAGGATACTTTTGCTAATCCTGATAATGAGAGCTTACTTGATTTATTAAAGAAGTATCAGACATTATTTGAAGAACCAACCAGCTTACCCCCTGCCAGATCTTATGATCATCAAATTCCTTTAGAAAAAGGTTCTAAACCAGTTTGCATTAGGCCTTATAGGCACTCCTTCGAGCAGAAGAATGCAATTGAACAAATTATTGAGGATATGTTGAAGCAGGGTATCATTCGTCCAAGCACTAGTAGCTACAGCTCACCAGTGGTGTTAGTCAAAAAGCAAGATGGCTCTTGGAGGTTTTGTGTGGACTATCGATTGCTTAATCAACAAACCATCAAAGATAAGTATCCAATCCCTATTATCGATGATTTGTTGGATGAATTGTATGGTTCTAAGTTCTTTACTAAGCTGGACTTGAGGTCTGGTTACCATCAAGTGCGAATGAATGCCAATGACATTTCCAAGACTGCGTTCCGCACCCACAGTGGCCACTATGAGTTCCTCGTCATGCCCTTTGGCTTAAGCAACGCTCCTTCCACTTTCCAGTCCCTTATGAATGACATTTTCAGACCCTATTTGAGAAAGTTTATATTAGTCTTCTTCGATGATATTCTGATTTTTAGTGCAACTTGGCAAGAACATTTGGCTCACTTAGAAGAGACTTTTTCGGTGCTTCAGCAGCATAAATTGTTTGTTAAGAAATCCAAATGCACATTTGGGAAAAGTGAAGTAGAATACTTGGGTCATATAGTCTCTTCCTCAGGCATATCTGTTGATTATAAGAAAGTATCTGCGATCAAAGATTGGCCCATTCCTCAATCAGTCAAGGCACTTAGAGGATTCCTTGGGCTCACAGGCTATTATAGAAAGTTTATAAGGCATTATGGTTCGATTGCTGCACCCTTAACTGAGTTGACAAAGAAGGGGAATTTTCATTGGAGTGAAGAAGCTGCTCAAGCTTTCAATCAATTGAAAGAAGCTCTTATCACAGCTCCAGTTTTACAATTACCAAACTTTGATGAAGTTTTTGTGGTAGAGTGTGATGCTTGCAAGTTTGGTATAGGAGCTGTTCTCTTGCAGCAGCAGCATCCAATTGCCTACATTAGCCAAGCCATTAAAGGGAAATGCCTCCACTGGTCAGCCTATGAAAAAGAGATGCTTGCGATATTGTTAGCAGTGAAGAAGTGGAAGCAATATCTCTTTGGCAGGTCCTTCATCATCCGAACAGATCATCAACCTCTTAAATATCTGCTAGACCAAAGACTATCCACAGAAGCTCAGCACAAGTGGTTAGTAAAGCTTTATGGGTTCAATTTTACAGTTGAATATAAAAAAGGAAGAGAGAATGTACCAGCAGATTGTTTGTCTAGAAGGGAATGGGACTGCTTTCTAGTTCAGTTAAGTTCTCTTCACCCTAACTGGTGGGATGATGTGGTTAAAATGAACACAGATGATCCATACTTTCAAGTATTGGCAGATCAAGTTGGGAAGTTTACCAATGCTAAGTTTGTGAAGTCTCATGGTGTTTGGTATAAGGGATCTAAAGTTGTACTTAGTCCTACATCCAATCTGAGAAGATTGATTATTTTTGAACACCACGACACACCCATAGGTGGTCATTCTGGGTATGATAAAACCCTGCAAAGAATACGCAGATCATTTTGGTGGAAAGGTATGAAACATGATGTCAGGGTTTATGTACAAGAGTGTACTACCTGTCAGTCTAGCAAATATGTGTGCCAATTGCCTTCGGGGTTACTGCAACCACTTCCA
The DNA here is from genome assembly GCA_017893485.1 of Hemerocallis citrina. NCBI lineage: Eukaryota > Viridiplantae > Streptophyta > Magnoliopsida > Asparagales > Asphodelaceae > Hemerocallis > Hemerocallis citrina. The sequence continues at coordinate 32,028,356 of CM030368.1, forward strand.
ATTCCTGAGAGAATTTGGGATCAAATTAGCATGGACTTTATAGAAGGCCTTCCAGTAAGCTGCACATACTCAGTTATATTGGTGGTAGTGGATAGACTGAGTAAGTATAGTCACTTTTTTCCTGTTAAGCATCCATTTACAGCTTCTACTATTGCTCAAATTCTAACCGATGGCATCTTCAAGCTATATGGGATTCCTATTTCAATAGTGTGTGATAGGGGGGCTGTTTTCACAAGTGCAATTATGAGGGAGTTCCTCCGTCTACAGGGTACTAAATTGGCCTTCTCTACTGCGTATCACCCTCAAACTGATGGTCAAACGGAAGTGGTTAATCGGAGTTTAGAAACTTATTTGCGGTGTTTTTGTCACTATAAACCCAAGGATTGGAGTAAATGGTTATCTTGGGCTGAGTATTGGTATAATACTTCTTACCATAGTGCTATCAAGTCCACTCCATACGAAGCTGTCTATGGCAGATCACCTCCGACTCTTATTTCCTATATTCCCCACACAGCCAAAAACCCACAGGTGGAGGAGAACTTGTTAGCAAGGGATGTTAGCTTGAAGTTGCTTAAAGATAATTTGAAGAAAGCACAAGATAGAATGCGCAAACAAGCTGATCTGCACCGTCAGGATAAAATTTTTCAGATTGGGGATTTGGTCTATGTGAAGCTGCAGCCTTATAGACAAGTATCGGTGGCAACAAGAGCTATAAAAAAGTTATCTCCTTTGTATTATGGCCCTTATGCTATATTGGAGCGTATTGGTGCTGTTGCCTACAAACTGGACTTGCCAATAGGATCTAAGATCCATCCAGTTTTTCATGTTTCGCAACTTAAAAAACACATTGGGTCATCCACTGCTGTTCAAAGAAGCATTCCAGATCAAGTTACTACAGCACTAAATGATCCAGCTGAGATATTAGATCGGAGGACAGTCATTAAGGGAAAAAAGTTGGTGTCGGAAGTTTTAATTAGATGGACACATCAGGATGTTAGTGAAGCTACTTGGGAACCGTATTGGGATTTGGTTCGGAAATTTCCACTCTTCGACCTTGAGGCAAGGTCTCTTAATAGGGGGGGAGGAGTTGATGCAATCCAAATGGCATAGAATAGCTGCAGAGATGATGGAGGAGTAGCTGCAGAGTTGAACGAATGGAAGAGGAAGAAGAAGGATCTGATAGATGTATCTGTTGTGTCAGTCAGTCTGTAAATAGTTGAATAAGCAGGACTTAAGTGTAAAGTTGTAAAACGAATCGTTATGGTTGTATAGCAGCCGTTGGTTGCCAGGAGATTAGATGTAGGCCGTTGGATGAGGTGGGGTCCATTTTGTAACCGTTCCAACGGCCAAACTCAAGCACGCGCTTCATGCGTGAATTCTGTATAAATAGGCCAGGACTCAGTAGAGTCTGGCATATGTGAGAAAACCCAATTCTTCATCTTCCCTTCTTGATTCTTTCTCATCTCTAACCTTCCAATTCCCTACTACCCTGCTTCAGCTCCTGTATACACACGACAATGGGGAGAAGTAAGGGTCGTGGTGTATCAGGGTATGACGTGATTGTACTGCAAGCGAAGCCGCTCTCGGCTGGTGAGGTTCTGGGGTGTACTGCGCCAACTATTTCAATGAAGAAAGCTGATGTCTTGGTGTTTGTGGCGGATGAGAGGTTTCAGTTGGAGGCGTTTATGATTGCGAACCCGGAAATTAAAGCGTTCCGGTTCGACCTGTTTCTCAGGGTGTTGGTTTTGGAGGAGTGTGATTATGAGGGGATGAAGAGGGTGAGGAGAGAGATGATTTGAGGGCGAGGGGGGCGAGGAATTGGGGGGTGATATTGGGGACACTGGGGAGGCAGGGGAGTACGAGGGTTTTGGACAGGGTGTTGGAGAAGATGGAGGAGAAGGAGATGGAGTATACAGTGGTGATGATGTCTGAGATATCGCCGATGAGGGTGGAGTTGTTTGGGGAGTCGGTGGATGCGTGGGTGCAGATTGCGTGTCCTAGGCTTTCAATTGATTGGGGGGAGGGGTTTAAGAAACCGTTGTTGACTACGTTTGAATTTGAGATTGCGATGGGGTATGTTCAGGAGTGGTTGGAAAGGGAGAGGAGGTGTGGGTCGAAGACGAGTTCTTCAGGTGGTTGTGGTGGTGGTTCTTGCAAGAATTGTAGTAGTAATGGGTGTGGTTCTTGTGGTTGCAATGATGATACAGAGGCAGAGTATCTGATGGATTATTATGCTCAGGATGGAGGAGATTGGAACGGATCTTTATGTTAAGAAGAAACCTAGTGTTAATGGCCACAAAGAGTCAGTCCCGCAGGTAATGCCACAGTTTCTCAATATTGGATCTGAAATTCTTTAGAGCTCATCATCTTAGCTTTCGTTATAATATATCTACAGTTATTGATGTCTCCAATTTTAGTTATTTGTTGTCGTGCATGTTCAAGTAGGTTATGTAAAGATGGTTTGAAAGTAATTGGTGTGATGAAACTACTTTTAAATGCTCCTGTTTTAGTTGGTATTATGCTAACCAAGTAGATGTGAACTTGTTCAAACTTCCTTGATAATCTTGTAAATTATAGATTTAGCTTGGCTTCAACTTGAATGAAGCTTGCAATTCATAGCAAGCATCGGAGAACTTGACTATTTAAACTTGAACTCTGAAGTACGGATACTTCACGGAGGGTGCCGTTCCCGTATTCTGTACGTATCCAATACTTGTGTCGCCGTATCCTGTATATCCCTGTATCACGCATTTTTTATTATCCAACTATTTGTTACGGCTGAAACTTGTCCCACTATTTGATTTGTCTGCTTATGTTATATTGTTTATGAACTTGCTTTGTTTACTTATATTATTTATGTCATTGTTTATGCTTATGAACAATTATTGTAGCCTTTATGAATTATCTTATTTATGTTTATTGAAAGATATACCATTTTCTTATTAACCAGAGATATTATTAGTTATGTGTGTGTGTGTGTATATATATATATACACACACACAGCCGTATCCCCATCGTATCCCAAATCCTACTTTTTTGAAAATTGTCGTATCCCCGTACCCGTGTCCCGGTACGCGTATCACCGTACCCGTATCAGTGCTTCATAGAGCTTGAAGTATTTTGAAGTCCGTCTCATCTTCCTTCTCTTTCATAAGAAAACTATGTACGTATAATTGATGAAATTCAAAACCGAATTCATTTTTGAAAAACCCTGTAACTATAACTCTTACGATAACCACTGCAAACAACTGTATCATAACTCGTCAAACTATAATGCTGTATACCCCACTGGAGCAACCTTAATCCCGAAACCCAACTTGCATTTCCTTGCCCATGCAAGAAGCTAGTGAATAAACTATTGATGCATATTATCTGAGTCTGTATGTTTGATATTTACTTGAGTAATTTCTTGGGCTACATCACTCTAGAGAATGGCATCTCTTTATTGTACTTAGGTTCGGTTTTATTAGTGGTCACCACTCGTGAAGTTACCTGCTTACCTTTGTTTATAACCTTTCTGCAACTCTATGTTAGGAAGGAAACTCTCAGTACTTGCCACAACTAAACTTGGTTCTACATGTAATTCTGTTATTCTCTCAATTGTTTCAAATAATATTCATCTAATATTAGTTAGTTTGCAATTATTTATAACTTCTTTTACATTTGGTTTTTGAATCCCTGTTACCCTGTTCGAATATAATAGATATACTGATATGTTTAGTTCTTCAACTTGGATATGTCCAATTCACGTTAAACTTGTACTCGTCACTATGCGCGTGCTGAATACATCTAGATGTTCTTTACAAGTTGCATTCAATTCAAGTTACCAATATTCCAGGTTCTATGTCTGTAGATAATAATATTCAACACCATATCAGAGCAATCTCAAATTACGGTAAAAAAACAAGACCACATTCACACCCAAGGGAATGAGGGATTATGTAATAGTTTGAATTCTCTCTTGGATGACTCAATTTTAAAGAACTCATATATTATCATGTACTACACACATTGAACAACTTGAACGAAATCATAATTTGATGAAGAATTTGTTTGGAGAATTCAAATGTTGTCATGTACTGCACACATCTCTACTATTATAATGGGAGAAGGGCTTAGTGTCATTTGTCATTGTTTGTCATTTTGTCAACACGTGCAGCGCACGTGTTGGTTTTTTTTTATCCTTTTCATTTCCCCTCCCCATTTTTCCACGTGCAACGCACGTGTATAATATTAGATTTTTTTGTGGGTCCTTTTCATTCCCCTTCCCATTTCCCACACGTGCAACGCACGTGTATAATACTAGTTTTATTGTAATTGGAAATGCTATCATGCACTATATAAGATTTCCATCCAAATAAAATGTCTGTAATACATGATAACATTTGAAGGGGATTTCAAGGGGAATTTCAGTTCAACCTCTATTGTAATGGTGAGATTCTCACATTACCCCCACTACCTCATACTAACCCATCGATAGAAAAATTGGATAATATTTTAGATGATCCGATAATCTCTACTAGAGATGGTGATATTCATAGGTATTTGGTAAGATGGAAAAACAAGTCGGAGTTGGAGAATACTTGGATAGATCGTGAAGAGCTCCAGCGTTTGAACCCAGACCTTTTGAAGTACTATGACAGGAGGACTGATTTTGACTTGACTGGGTCGAATCCTCTCCCACTTGGAGAGAATGATGAGGATATCGGTTCAAGACGGTTTGGGCGTTTCTATCAGCGCAGGCATCATCTAGGACTGCTGCTTCATTAGCTTAGGATTTTATTTCAGTACCATATTTGCTTTGGGTAATTATAGCCATTTGTAATCTTTTTTATGCATTAGAATATTTTTTGAGATTTTTGAATATTTTAAGATTTGTATCTAGATTTGTTTTGAGCCTATTTATAGCCCTTAAGATTAATGAGAAGTTATGTCATTCTTGATTAAAAAAATTATTGAGTTTTGCTCTTCCTCTCTCTTGTTGTGTGATACAATTGAGATCTAATTATTAGGTTTTGTGATAAATTCTAATAAAATTTTAGGGTTTAAGATAAACTCTTAAACTACCCCCAAATTCCTAATTTTCAAATCAATTAAACCCAAATCCTAATCCTCAAATTCAAAACCCTAACTCTTCTTTATCTTCTTGAATCCCGTCGAACCCATCCTCGACCAACGCCCTCGCCGTCTCACCGTCGTCGTTCCCGCCGCCACTAAGTCCCATCGGTCGTACTCCTCAATCGCCATCTCCCCCTCTCCAATCGACTACCGGCGAAGTCCCTCCTCTTCGTTGTCGCCTGCTACCCGCACCACCACCATCATCATCGACCCCCTCCCTCGTCCTCCTCGATGTGCGACGATCCAGAGCACCCTCATCCCGACCCTTTTCTCCGTCGATGTCGCCGTCAACCACCCATCCCCCCCCCCCCCCCCCCCCCACCGTGACCATCCCGTCGCCGCCCTCAGCCATCGCCGCCGCCGCCGTCACCCTTGTTGTTGCCATTGTTGACTTGGTTGCTGCTGTCTCTTTCTTACTGTGTTTGCTGATTGCTGTGTCCTGCGTTGTTGCCAACCGTAGATCTAACGGTTTCTTTGAATCCCGGTATACTCTTTTCACTTTTTAAATATTTGTGTTATGCCGCTTTTTCATCTCTATTATATTATTCAATTTAACTGTCGTCTACAAATATAGAGATTGAGTGCTCACTTGCCTAATTAGAGTACGAATCAATATTGCATCTGTTACTTGCTAAGAACGCTTAGAAATTTAATTATTGATTGTTAGAACCGAATTATTAATTGGGCTTGTTAAACCTAATTCAATTCTTAAAAATCTATCAAATCGATTAATAGTTTAAAATTCTTACTTCGATCCGCACTAAATGTGGGTAAAATGAATCCTTTAAAATTCTTGAAAATTCTCTATTTATGGTTAGTTTTACATCACTCTCACTTAATCATGAGAAGCCTTCCCAATAAAAATACAAAGTGATGCACTGTGTTGTTCACAATGCATGTAAAAAGATTTTTTTTTCTCATAATGTGATTGCAAGTGAGATTTGAACCCCAGATCTCTTGCATACGAGACTATCCCACTGTAAAACAGTCAACACTATAAAGTAGTACAGTTCAATTCTAGGTGAGCTCAAATGGACAAAACAAGGCAAATTTCTACCAAACAAGAGCAGTAACGACCACCACCGCTCAAATCGCAGTTCTGAAAATTGTATATAACTGTAATGTCACAAGGTCTCAATCTAGGATGACGTAATGTAAGCTTTTTTTGACATTGTATATAACCGAGAGTATAGGAGATTTCTTTTTCTTTTGATGTTTGATCTAAAGCCCAGATCTCTTACTTATTGGCAAAAACCTCTCAGAGCATTTCCAACAATGCTAGCCATTTTGGCTCGCTAGAGTAGGCAAAATGGAGAACAACTGGATAATTTGGCTAGCGAAAAAAGTCTCTACTCAAACCAAGCTAGCTATTTTGACTAGCCATCAATATTTTAATTTTCATTTACTAATAAATATTTATAATATTCTTTTAAATAAATGACTACATTTTGCATTAGATGACTGCTTGTTTTTATTGTTCGTATCGTTGCCACACGTGCTCTACAAGATCCATTGGAGTTGTGAATGTGTGAATGCATCCGTCTATCTCAGATACAATGACGAGTTTGAATGGACGTTAGATAATTATGTGATACTTCTATAGACGAACTTTCCTCAAGTGTATCATAGTTAAAATCCTTAATATTCTCCTCTCTCTTCTTCAACTATCATGTTATGCATTATTTTGTATGCTGTCATAATATCATTAAGCATCTCATAATCCCAAAAACGCGTTGGTCCACAAACAATTGCAAAACATACTTGAAAACACTGAATGTTTACTCTACATCCTTCCTTGCCGACTATTGAGCATTAGCAAAATATTTTTTTCTTATTACCTTATGAAAATTGAATTGTTTTTACAAATGTTGACCACTCTGGATATATACCATCAGCAAGATAATATCCCATCAAATAATCATTACCATTGATGGAATACTTAACCTTGGGCGTCCGTCCATTAGCAGGATCATTAAAAATAGAAGATCGATGTACCACATTGATGTCATTAAGAGCTCCTGGTAATCCAAAAAATGCATGTCATATCCAAGATCATGTGAAGCCACAGCTTCTAAAACAATTGTATGTTTATGAATGTTGCCAATATACATTCATTGTCATCCAGCTCGACAATTCTTCTACTTTCGGTGCATACAATCAACACTTCCTAACATACCTAGAAAATCACGATCTTCGTTCATTGCCAGCAATCTGGTAACGTCATTATTGTTTAATGACCTTAAGTATTCATCGCCAAGTAGTTTAACAACGGCCTTGACAAAATAATGAAGACTCTTGATTGTAGTGATTTCTTCTATACGTACGTGATCATCAACTAAATCTGCCGATACTCCATAAGCAAGCATCCTAATTGTGGTTGTCATCTTTTCAAGTGAAGACAATCCAAGAACTCCACAAGCATCCCTTCTTTGAATGAAGTATCGATCAAAGGCTTCTACAACATATTTAATTCTTAGAAAAGGAAGACGTCTCATCCAAAATCTCCTTCGAAAGAAATGAGGAGGATATACAAGTCTTTCAGAAAAATAGTCATGGGAAAGTCTTTCATGACCTTGAGCTCTATCACGTTAAATAATAGCGTGGTCTGGAATACAACTATAACGATGTGCTCTTTGTCCTTTTGTAATTAGTTCATCTCTATGATCATTAATTCTAAAGGTAGCAGTTCATCATCAGGGTAGACATCAAGGTCATCGATCTCAAACATCATATCAAGTACATTTCTAACGTGTGTCATCAGTAAGCAAATGGGGTTCAATACTTAATTGAGCTGAGATGAATGAAAACAAGAACTGGGTTAGAATATTTATATTGCAAGTTTATGTACGAATTGCAATCCATAAAGACAAACACAGCTTTTATTAATAAGTTAAGCTAAAGGCTACATATGCATATGCATAGGTTAAAAAAATTTGATTACAATATGTTTCTACTTTTCGAAGTAAAAAACACAAAAATAACTACTAATTATTGCCAAATGTTTTTTCAAGAATTTCCATCTTGCAGTCTTCGTAATATTTTGCCCGCAGCGGGTCCATTCCAGTGACGTCAATAACCATTATTTTTTCCTCACCTGCTAGGTTCTGTAGACGTAGTTTTTCCTTCTCAATTTTGACCAGCTTTTGTCATTGACGAATGCTTTTTCGTATTGTTCAGTTTTAATTTTTTATTGTCCTCGATATATTATTGCAGGAGCATTAGTGTTTTCTCTTGACTAAGTTCCTTACACTTTCTCTTTTGTTGCTCATTGGCAGTCTTTCTACCAATAGGCCTTTCCATATCCGTTGCAATATTATCGGCCTCTAATTAACTTGATTTGGAAGAGAAGCTGACGATTTCGCAAGACTTATCTTTTTAGAACTATTAGACTTTTTCTTTGAAATTTTCATTGCCCATTTTGGATTATGCTTCAATTCATGCCAACAGTGTAAAAATCTAAATGGTTATCCTTGCAGTTCTTCATACATCAACTTTGCTTGAAAAATCTAAAATAAGTATAAAATAATAGTTCTTTTGGAAAAATATTGAAAAAATTTAAATTTATTAACTTTAGTCATATCAATAACTTGTCTTCATTGGTGATCCCACTTTGGTTTCTTATCTGTATCTGAGCATAGTACCCACAACATAAGTTAACATCTTTATGAATTCCTCACCACTGGTTCATGAAAGAATCCACGCTGTGCTCAGACTAAAACTTTTTGTTTCTGTGAAAATATTCATGTATTACGTCCCAATATTTACCCATTGTTTGCTGGTTTTCTTGTATCGAATCTAAATTAATATTAAGCCATGCAGATACAATGAGAAGGGCTTCTTTTGTTGTGAAGTTACCTCGTCTTCGTGATTTCTTGGTAGATGAACTAATTGTAGCTCGATTTTCTGGTGGGTCACTGTGGGTTGATCAGTGAATTGAGTAGCCTCAACAAATTCTGGACTAAACAATTTATTCTCGAAGTTTGATCATTCGCGAAGGAGATTGGTGAAATTTGTATTATTAAGTGAACTCATCTAAACATTGCAAAATATTATAGTGAGATTAGATATGATAAAAACTATAGCAGTCAAGTTGATCCGAAAACTTCTATAAAAAAGTGCTCTAATTTTTTCTAAGTTTGAAACATATAGCAATTAATGAATCCATCATCAAAAAATGAGAAAAATAAAGAAACATCCTAGGGTGCCGAAATGGATCCATACTCATTTTCAAAGACCACCCTCAGTTAAGTAAATAAACAACCTAGGGTGCCGATATGGATCCATACTAATTTTCAAAGACCTTAGACCATCCACAATTATTCACAGACTTTCTCACACTAATTTCATCATCTAATCCCCAATTCTCACACTAATCGTAATAGTACACTACATCAATTCAAACATTGCAACCACTTCCATTATCAAAGCTAATCCTAAACATACCCATAATTGAAGCTCAAAATTTATTAAGAAACAACAATTACAATCTAAAAAAATCTGAACTAGTATGGGTTTCTTTATAACATACACTAACAGGGGTGTATTGGATTGAAATTTCAAAAGATTTTAAAAGAATTGAGAATCCCAGTATTTAAGGAATTTATGGAGAATTCACCTAAAGCTTTGACTGGATTTATCAGGATTTTAAAATAGTTTGATAGAATTCTTATTATGAATTTAATGAAATTCGAAGGAATTCGATGACAATAAACTTTATAATTAGTTCATTTCCTACACAAGATTGTCATTCTCATAAGAGTAGTACGAATAAATATCAAGGCACCTTGCAAGTCATAAAAATGTCATTCTCATAAGATTTTTCTGAAGTACTAGGACACCCACATAAACAAAAGTGTTACCGCTGAATCTGGTGTGGGGGTAAACAGATAGAATTTGTGGGTTCGTGGAAAAACCTGAATAGCGACCCCAGGCCTGTTCGTCGGAGTTGGGCTGTTGAGCTCCCGCCGTACACCTGCAAGGAAAGTGTGAAACACCGGAGTTGATCCCGGCGATGCACCCTCCGACGCTCTTGTCAGTAACCAGTGATGATTAAAAAAGAGCTTAAGTTGGCAAAAAAGTGATTAACCTGTAACAGTGATCGGTGGGGGGTATTTATAGTCGCCGTTGGGATCAGATTAGGAATGTGATTCTTGTGATCTGATTAGGCTTAAAATCCTCGTAATCAGATTAGGAATGTAATCCCTTAATTCCCGGTGAGAGGATAGTAGTGAATCAGGCCCGTTGATTTGGTTCAATCAGAGACCCTAATTCTATCCTGTCGGACTGGGTTTGTATCGGGTCGGGACCCGTACCCAGTTGAGGTGGATCCGTTCGCGGGTTATTGGATCTGTGAGAAGGAGACCCAGTACCCGCTTCGGACCCGTTAGTAGGTGAAATTACCGTTTTACCCCTGAGCTTTAAGATTCGTCTCCGATGTGAATGGTCCCAATTTAATCCTATTTTTAGCCATATCACGAGCCCCCCACTCCTAGAGACTGAGTTTTTCAGTCTTTGAGGAGTAGTTTTACTGTTCTAATGGCGTACGTGATTTTATCGGTGTTCTTAAGGGAGTTTTGGATCTTGCTTGGGGTGTAACGGTGTTATTCTAGGCTTGTAAAATGCCCAAAAATATTCTCAGAATTTTCTGGATTTTTGGTGATTTTTCCAGATTTTTCTGGATTTTTCTCATTTTTTTGAATTTTTTATTCATTTTTCGAATTAAATAATTAATTATCGAAAATATTAATTAATTATTCTAATTTAATAATTATTTTTCCAGAATTTTAAAATAATTTTTCTGAATTAATAATTATTTTTAGAATTTTTAATTAATTTTTTTCGATTTTTTAAATATTTTTTCGGAATTTTTAAATAATTAAAACAATTAAATAAATAAATTAATTAATTAAATATTACCTGACACGTGGCGCGATCTGTGCCGTCGGATTTCGGCACGAATCTCGAGGAGGCGCGTTTCCCAAAAAATCGTTATCTTGTCGTTTAGCGCACGTGGCGCGATCTGGACCGTCCATCACCAGAAGCGCGAATTTCTGGAAGATCCAACGGTCGTAGCCGCTCGGCGGCTTTTTTCTCCGTTTGTGGAGCTCGGATGGGGACTTGCTCGGCAGTCCAACCGGGCACGTGGCAAAAAATTTTTTTTTTTTCTTTTCCTTTCCGCCTCCTCTGTTTCCTTCTTCGACTTCTTCTCTTCTTTCCATCGTTCTTCTTCGCCTCATCTTCTCTATTCTTCTTCGTCTTTACCGCCTCGCCTCTAAACCGTCCACCTCTCCGACTTCGTCTGGTGAGGAGGTCGACGACGAGGGGAATGGAGCTCGGCGACGTGGAGCCCGAAGGAGATGAGATCGGAGCTTCGGAGGAGAGTTTGTTGACGAAGTGTTGACGAAGGTGGGTTTCGATGAAGAGTAGAGTTCGGAGAGAGCACGGTGGGGCTCAACGGTGGGTTCGAGCTTGGCGTGGGCCTCGTATTTTGGGCGCGGAAGGAGCTCGGCCATGGAGGTGGTCGGAGCTTCGACGAAGGAACTCGACGAGGGAAGGCCGTGAGCTCGACAGTCTTCGGCGGAGCTCGCTTAATGGAGCCGACGGAGCTCATGACGGTGGCGTTCGGAGCTCGTCATTGGGCTCGTAGCTTGGAGCCGAGGAGAGCTTCAACGAAGGAGCTCGGCCATGGAGGTGGTGAGCTCGTCTGTGGTCGGCGGAGCTCGCTCGAGGCAGCCGACGGAGCGCATGACGGTGGCGTTCAGAGCTCGTCATTGGGTTCGGAGCTCGGAGCCAAGGATAGCTTCGACGAAGTAGCTCGGCCATGGAGGTGGTGGTGTTCATCGGAGCTTGATAATGGGTCAAGCTCGGAGATAATGGAGCTCGGAGCTTCTTCGAAGGAGAACGACGAGCGGAGCGGTGGTTGCTTGTGGGCTTCGACGGATAGAGGGGAGCTCGTCAACGAATGGAAGGTGAGAGGAGCTCGGAGCTTCGACGAAGGAGGTCGAGCTTGGACGTCGGGTATTCGCGATGTGGTGGTCGGCGAGGGAGAGAGGTTGGAGAAGAAGCTCGGCTGCTGAGCTTGGTGAAGATTAGGGGGCGCCTGAGCTTCAGCGAGGAGAAGCTCGTCGGAGGCAGTTGGGACTTCGGTGATGGAGATGTTGGGCTCTGTTCTTGTTTGGTTTTTGGCGCCAAACCGGTTGAAGAAGAGGAAGGGGATAGGTGTTCGGGTTCGGATCCCTTAACGGGTCCGAACCCGACCCTGGTGCCTTTTTTTTTTTTGGCTTCTTGTTCGGCAAATCCGAGCGCAAATTTTGAGGCGCACTTTTTTTGCAACTTTGAAGCTCGGTAGGACAGTAGCTCGGATTGGAGATCCGAACTATATGGTCTGATCTGGATGGTTGATCACGATCGTGGCGCGAATCTCGAGACGGGCTCAGTTTCCAAGAAAACACCATCTTGTCGTTTAGCGAGGCTGGCAAGATCTGGCCGTCTGATCGAGATCTTACACGAATGTTGAGGGAAAAGTGAATTTTCTCCGTTTTGGGGCTCGGATGGACACTTGCTCGATTAGCCGACCGGAGGGAAGAGCTCGGATTCGATTTTGACAGTTGCTCGGGTTCGGTTCGGATTTTTCCCTCGCGCGAGTGGCTCGGCTCGGATTTCCGAGCTATTCGGCGCAGCTGTATTGAGATCCACTTTTCCGGTGCTACGGAGGTCCGATCGGGGCGTGCCACCCCTCGTTTCGAAGCTAATTCGAAGATCTACAACTTCTCTTTAGGAGTGGGATGAAGATTCACCCTCCTTCATGGTCAAAATAGCCCCGCAACATCCTTGTCTGAATGAAGTTGAGGAGTGTTTTGGTCTTGGGGATTTTGGCAAAGGAGCTCCACTCCTAGGGGCGGAGAAGATGTGCCAGGAAGACCCTTGTGCTAGGAAGACCCTTGTAAGATGTGCTAGGAAGACCCTTGTGCTAGGAAGGCCCTTGCAAGATGTGCTAGGAAGACCCTAGGGGCGAAGAAGGGGCGCGAGCGGCTCGGATCGCTAGTCGCTCGGCTCGGAATACCGAGCGACGTGGAGCGATCTGAGCCGTTGGATCTCAGCGCGGATCTCGAGGCGGGCATAGTTTCCAAGAAAACACTATCTTGTCGTTTAGTGCTGCTGGAGCGATCTAAGCCGTTGATCTCAGCGCGGATCTCGAGGCAGGCACAGTTTTCAAGAAAACACTATCTTGTCGTTTAGTGCTGCTGGAGCGATCTGAGCCGTTTGATCGAGATCTTACGCGAATGTTGAGGGAAAAGTGATTTTTCTCCATTTTGGGGCTCGGATGGGCACTTGCTCGGTTAGCCGACCGGGCTCTGTGATGTTGGGGTCGGATCGGCACTTGCTCGGCATCCGAGCGGAGGGAAGAGCTCGGCTCTGGAAGAGAGCTATTTGTCAGACAAGTGTGAGGAGGAACTCTAGGAGAGAGTTGTGCTCCAAACTCGTTGAGAAGAGGTCTGCTTCGGGGGCGAGTGGAGCAAAGAGCTCGGATCTGGAAGAGAGCTATTTGTGAGACAAGTGTGAGGGGGAACTCTAGGAGAGAGTTGTGCTCCAAACTCGTTGAGAAGAGGTCCGCTTCGGGGGCGAGCGGAGCAAAGAGCTCGGATCTGGAAGAGAGCTATTTGTGAGACAAGTGTGAGGAGGAACTCTAGGAGAGAGTTGTGCTCCAAACTTGTTGAGAAGAGGTCCACTTTGGGGGCGAGCGGAGCAAAGTGCTCGGCTCTGGGAGAGGGCCATTTGGAAGACGAGTTTGAGGAGCAACGCTAGGGGAGAGTTGTGAGCTCCGAACTCGTTGAGAAGAGGTCCGCTTCGGAAGTGAGCGGAGTGAATAGCTCGGCTCTAGGAGAGCCATCTGGCAGACGTGTTTGAGGAGGAACTCTAGGGGAGAGTTGTGAGCTCCGAACTCGTTGAGAAGAGGTCCGCTTTAGAGGGAGCGGAGTGAAGAGCTCGGCTCTGGGAGAGATCCATTCGTGAGACGAGTGTGAGGAGGAACTCTAGGAAAGAGTTGTGAGCTCCGAACTCGTTGAGAAGATGTCCACTTCGGAAGCGAGCGGAGTGAAGAGCTCGGCTCTGGGAGAGATCCATTCGTGAGACGAGTGTGAGGAGGAACTCTAGGAGAGAGTTGTGCTCCGAACTCGCTATTTAAATGACAGAATCAACGGTTGTGGGAGCAGTTCCGAATGGCAAACCACTTCTAACCCGCTGAAGAGCAAGTTATTTGAAGAGGAATCGAGCCAAGTGTTGGACTCCGAACTCGTCGTTAGAGGGATTCAACGGTTGTGGGAGCAATTCCGAATGGCGAACCACTTTTAACCCGCTGAAGAGCAGGTTATTTGAAGAGGAATCAAGCCAAGTGTTGGACTCCGAACCATCGGTAGAGGTGTTCAACGGTTGTGGGAGCAATTCCGAATGGCGAACTACTTATAACCCGCTGAAGAGCAGGTTATTTGAAGATGAATCGAGCCAAGTGTTGGACTCCGAACCATCGGTAGAGGTGTTCAACGGCTGTGGGAGCAATTCCGAATGGCGAACCACTTCTAATCCGCTGAAGAGCGAGTTATTTGAAGAGGAATCGAGCCAAGTGTAGGACTCCGAACTCGTTGTTTAAGGTTAGTAAATTGCGGGAGCAGCCATGTAGAAGAAGCTGGACTCCGAACCCACCATTTAAGAGAGAAGCAAGAACAATAATTTTTAATGAAAAGATGTAAAGTTTGAAATAAACTAAGTGGCCGCTTCAATAGGGCGAGCCATTATTACATGCTATCGGCCGGGTTACAAGCATCGGCCTTATTGAAAATCAGGGTCCTACTTCTATAATAAGGTGAAGACCTCTTGGGAGGAGCAGGGAGATTTCTTAAAGCTCGGCGGGCCCTTCGGTTCGTTTTTTGGCTCCTCAGGGGGGAAGCTCGGCCCCCTCTTTTTGGACGAACTTGGTCAGGTGCCTCCGCTGTATGAGTTCTTCGATCTCCTCCTTCCGAGCCCGACAATCTTCCGTGTCGTGGCCGTGGTCCCTGTGAAAGCGGCACCACTTATCCTTGTTCCTCTTCTTGCCAGGTGTATTCATTATCGGGGGAGCGCGGAGGAGCCCTTCCTTGTCCACCTCCATAAGAACTTCTGATATATTGGCAATGAGGGGGGTGAACTTCTCAAACCGAGGAGTCGGGCGACGCCGTCCATTGCCGTCCTTCTGGGATTTTTGGGAGCCCTCTTCGCTTGTGCTCTTCCGTTTGTTCCCGGAAGATGTCTTCTCAAAGCCCGGGAGATTCTCGGCTTCTTCAGCCCGAATGTACTTCTCGCTCCTAAGAAGGAGGTCGGCGAAATTATGTGGGGGCTTCTTGGCAAGGGAGGAGTGAAGGCTGGAGTTGAGGACGTTCGATTGGAAGGCGGTCGCTGCAACAGGCTGGTTAAGGGAAGCAATGGATCTCACTTCTGCAGTGAACCTCCTCACATAGTCTCTCAACTTCTCTTCCTTCTCCTGGCGGAGCTGGAGTAACGAGATGTTAGTCTTCTCCATGCGTCTACTACTCACAAAATGAGTGATAAAGAGGCTCTCGAATTGCTCGAAGGAGAATATGGAAGACGGGGCGAGGCGGGAGTACCACTCCCGAGCCGAGCCCTTAAGAGTGGCGGAGAAGGTTTTGCACAGCAAAGCATCGGAAGCTTGGTGGATTAGCATGAGGGTCTTAAAGCTTTCGATGTGGTCCACGGGGTCCGACTCCCCCGAGTAAGTTTCAAACTTCGGGGGTTCGAAACCTCTTGGGATAGGAGCTTCCATGATGGTCCGGGAGAAGGGAGGTCTGCTCGGGCGGATGGTCCTGTCTCTTAACTCCTCATCCTTGTCTATTCGGTCGATGCGCCTCTCCATCTCGTGGAAACAGCGGTAGAGAGCATCGTCCCTTCGACGATAGTCAAACGAGCCTCTGGACTCGTCTTCATAGGAAGGGGAGCGACGACGGTAGCTCTGGGAGCGGCGAGGGCTAGGCATGCGGTGTTGGTTGCTAGGAGCCGGAGGAGGAGTTATGGACCGATGGTGGGGACTTTGGACCCGTGGGGGGATAGGAACCCTCTGAGCGTTGTTATTGTTGGGTCGGAGGTTGAGGGCTTGCAACACCGTTGCTTGGAACTGCTGGAACTCGGCACGGGTGATGGGTGTCTCATCGTTCCTCGGATGTTGTCGACCGGCAGGGGAATGAGGTCTTTTCCTATGGTGTTCGGGGGACTCTTTCATCCCTCTTCGGGTAGGGGACCTTCTATAGTCTCGGTGGTGAGGATTTCACTCATCTGGACGTTGCTGGCGGGAGGCTCCCTCTCGGGCCCGCTTTTCATCCAGACGGCGGCGAAGATCCTCATCTTTCTGCCGGTTGAGGACGGTATTTCAAAGGTCAGGGGCCTGAGGACTGTGGGAGGCGTAAGAGTCCGTAGAGGCATTGTGTATCGAGATGCGGTCCTGATGGAGAGGTTTCTTTAGCTTCTGCGGGTTAGGACCAGCGGGACCGTTAGGGGGTTGCTGACTCAGAAGAGGAGGCTGGTCCTGTTGGAAATGGTCCTCGGCCAGAGGAGGAAGTTGCCCCTGCTGCGGAGCGGGATGGACGGGGACTTCCTGCTGTTGATCAACAGGGTTGGGTCCACGGTTGGACCCCCTGGATCTTACTTTTCTGGGAGGCATGGCTGGAGAAGAGCTAGTCGACGAGGAAGAGGCGGAGGCTATTCGTATGGTTTTCCCACAGTCGGCGCCAATCTGTTATCGCTGAATCTGATGTGGGGGTAAACAGATAGAATTTGTGGGTTCGTGGAAAAACCTGAATAGCGACCCCAGGCCTGTTTGTCGGAGTTGGGCTGTTGAGCTCCCGCCGTACACCTGCAAGGAAAGTGCAAAACACCGGGGTTGATCCCGGCGACGCACCCTCCGACGCTCTTGTCAGTAACCAGTGATGATTAAAAAAGAGCTTAAGTTGGCAAAAAAGTGATTAACCTGTAACAGTGATCGGTGGGGGGTATTTATAGTCGTCGTTGGGATCAGATTAGGAATGTTATTCCTGTGATCTGATAAGGCGTAAAATCCTCGTAATCAGATTAGGAATGTAATCCCTTAATTCCCGGTGAGAGGATAGTAGCGAATCAGGCCCGTTGATTTGGTTCAATCAGAGACCCTAATTCTATCCTGTCGGACTGGGTTTGTATCGGGTCGGGACCCGTACCCAGTTGAGGTGGATCCGTTCGCGGGTTATTGGATCTGTGAGAAGGAGACCTAGTACCCGCTTCGGACCCGTTAGTAGGTGAAATTACCGTTTTACTCCTGAGCTTTAAGATTCGTCTCCGATGTGAACGGTCCCGATTTAATCCTATTTTTAGCCATATCAAAAAGTAACAGCAAAAAAGAAAGAGCCCTACATGAGAGAGCTGTTGATGAGTCCATCAACTCAATACTCGCTGTTTTAATATTCTGAAATAGCATAAAATAATAATAACTAATAATACCCGGTAACCAAAGTCATGGAGCAAAAGATCTATAAGGAGCACCAACTCTCCCGTTAGGCATCATAACTCTACCACATCTCCTCATCAACTCAATACTCGCTGTTTCTGTACCATATGTCTTCTAGTTAATAGTTTCACTATATAGGCCACATCATACAAACCATGGAACGTTATCCACTTCGTCCTATACCTGCAACGAGAAACCAATTTATGCCATAGCAATCTTGAGAATATTTTTGAATCAACTCCGTCGCGTTGATTTCGATTGAAATTGATTCTATTGTCTTCCAGGAGGCGGATGGAGGCCTCTGCGTGGGGATCGGTGGTTGGGTTGAATTAGGGTTTGGGTTGAATTAGGCCTCTGCGTGGGGATCGGAGGTCGGGAGGTAGAAGAGAGGAGGAAGAAGACGATTGCGAGAGAAGGGGATTAGGGTTTGGGTTTATTTGGGGATAATTTAGGGCATATGTACAAGAAACAAAACCATACTCACCAATGGCTTGAAAGTTTCTACAGAGAAGGTGAGAATTGCAAAGGCTTTTGGTATTTATACCTCAGACCCTAGATTCCATCTAAATCCTCCAAATTCTCAATTCTACCAAAATCAATAACTTTTTGAATACACTGAGAATTTAATGGGGTCATTTAAAATCTCAATTGAATACACCAAGAATTGAATAGAATCACTTAAAATCTCAATTGAATACACTGTGACTTTTATAAACTCCTTTAAAATCCTAATAGAATACACTAGGATTTTCACATTCTTTTAAATTTTTTTCAAATTCCAATCCAATTCACCCCTGTAAACCAAAAAACACTAAAAAATATCAAATTTTGAAGAAGAATTCAGAAGCCAAACCGGATCAAGAAGAAAAAGAAAGGAGCGGCCTTTTAGATAAAAACAAATCCCCCAAGAACAGATTGAAGAGATTTCTTGGAGCAGGTTAAAAATATCTAGCCGTTGTGAAAATCTCATGATATCCGGCAGAAAGAGCGGAACAGATGTTTGGTAAGGGTCCGTTCGGTTTTGAAGTTCTCCAAATTTGGCGATAAAATCTCACATCGCCAAATCTGCGAGCTCGTTTGGTGAGTCTATTAGAGCAGATTTTTTGGATAATCTGGCGATATTTTTGCTTCTTTGGATAATTTGGAGAGATAGCAAGTGCGGTTAGAGATGGTCACTAAATGGGCTCGCGGATATAGCGCTATTAGATTTTATTGCCAGATCTAGCTAACTTCAAAATCGAACGGACCCTCGCCAAACCTCTCTTCCGCTTTTTCCGTCGGATATCATGAGAATTTCACAACGACTTTCAATCTGTTTAATTTGTTCAATCTTTTAAATCCACCACGAAATCTCTTCAATATGTTCAATATCTTCAACCTGTTCTTGGTGGACTTGCCCTTACCTCAAAGTCTGCTCCTTTATTCTTCTGCTGCATAAGGTTTGGCTTCTGAATTCTTCTTCAAAATTTGATATTTTTTAGTGTTTTTTGGTTTAGTGTATGTTATAAAGAAACCCATACCAGTTCAGATTTTTTTAGATTGTAATTGTTGTTTCTTAATAAATTTTGAGCTCTAATTATGATTATGTTTAGGATTGGCTTGATAATGGAAGCGGTTGCAATATTTGAATTGATGTAGTGTACTTTGTTTAGAATTGGTGAAAGATCTAATGATTTTAGCCTATGAATATTGGGTGGGGAATTAGGATTAATGTGATAATTGGGGATTAGATCATGAAATTAGTGTGAGAAAGTTTGTGAATAATTGTGGGTGGTCTTTGAAAATTAGTAGTTCTGATATGGATCCATATCAACACCCTAGGTTGTTTCTTTACCAATCTAATATGTTGATGTTGATGATGGATTCACTAATTGTTATATGTTTCAAACTCCGGAAAAATTAGAGCACTTTTTTTACGTTTGGGAACAACTTAACTGCTATAATTTTTATCATATCTAAATCTCACAATAATATTTTGCAACGTTTAGATGGATTCACTTAATAATACATTTTGCACAAATCTCCTCTGCGAAGATCAAACTTCGAGAATGAATTATTTAGTTCAGAATTTGTTGAGGCTACTCAATTCGGAGATTAACCCACCATGACACCGAAAATCAAGTTGCAGTTAGTTCATCTACCAAGAATTCACAAAGACAGGGTAACTTCACAACGGAAGAAACTTTCTCAATGTACCTGCATGGCTTAATATTAGTTTAGATTCGATACAAGGAAACCAGCAAACAATGGGTTAATATTGGGACATAATACATGAATATTTGCACACAAACAAAAAGTTTAAGTCTGAGCGCAATGCAAATTCTCTCATGAACAGGTGGTCAGGAATTTGGGAAAATGTTTAACTTATATTGTGGGTACTATGCTCAGATAAAAGCAATAAACCAAAGTGGGATCACCAATGAAGACATGGTATTGATATCACTAAAGTTCATAAATTTTAACTTTTTCAAAAAATTCCCAAAAATAACTATTATTTTTTTTATATACTAATTTTAGATTTTTCAAGCAAAGATAATGTATGAACAACTGCTAGGAAAACCATTTGGATTTTTACATTGTTGGAATGAAATGAAGCATAATCCCAAACGGACAATGGAAATTCCTAAGAAAAAGTCTACAGTTTGAAAAAGATAAGTCCTGCGAAATCAACTGCTTCTCTTCCAAATCAAGTTAATTTTAAGGCTGGAAATATTGCAATTGATATGGAAAGGCCTATTGGGAGAAAGGTCGCCCAGGAGAAACAAGAGAGAGTGTAAGGAACACAGTCAAGAGAAAACACCTGCAGTAATACTCCTGCAAGAATATATGGAGGATAATAAAAAAAATTAGAACTGAACAGTATGAAAAAGCATTTGCACAACGACAAGAGCTGGTCGAAAATGAGAAGGAAAAACCACGTCTACAGAAGCCAGTAGATGAAGGGAAAAAATGGCTATTGACACCACTAGAATGGATCCACTGCGAGCAAAATATTACGAAGCCCGCAATGAAAATTCTTGAAAAAACACTTGGCAATAATTAGTCGTTTGTGTGTTTTTTACGTCGAAAAGTAGGAAATTATTGTAATCAAAATTTTTTGACCTATGCATCTGTCAGCTCAACTTATTAATAAAAGTTGGGTTTTGCCTTTATGCATTGCAATTTGTACATAAACTTGCAATATTAATATTCTAACTCAGTTCGTGTTTTCATTCATCTCAGCTCAATTAAGTATTGAACCCCATTTGCTCACTGATGGCACACTTTAGTAATGTACTTGATATGATGTTTGAGATAGATGACCTTGATGCCTACTCTGATGATGAATTGCTACGTTTAGCATTAATGGTGATAGAAGAAGAAGATGAACTAATTACAAGAGGACAAAGAGCACATCGTTATGGTTCTACTCCATACCACACTATTATTCAACGTGATTGAGCTCAAGGTCATGAAAGACTTTTCCATGATTATTTTTCTGAAAGACCTATATATCCTCATTTCTTTCGAAGGAGATTTCGGATGAGACGTTCTCCTTTTAAGTATTCAATCTATTGTAGAAGCCTATGATCGGTACCAAAGAAGGGATGCTTGTGGAATTCTTAGATCGTCTTCATTTGAAAAGATGACAACCGCAATTAGGATGCTTGCTTATGCGGTATCAGCAAATTTAGTTGATGATCACGTAAGTATTGGAGAAAGCACTACAATCTCGAGGCTTCATCATTTTGTCAAGGCCGATGTTAAGACGATTTGGTGATGAATGCTTAAGGTCACCAAACAATAATGACATTACCATATTCATTGAATAGCCTTAACAAATTCTTCATACATTAGCTTTGCTTGAAAAATCTATAATTAGTAAAAAATAATAGTTATTTTTGGGATTTTTTTGAAAAAGTTAAATTTATGAACTTTAGAGATATTAATACCTTGTCTTCATTGGTGATCCCTCTTTGGTTTATTGCTTCTATCTGAACATAGTACCCACAATATAAGTTGACATTTTTCTGAATTCTTGACCACCGGTTTATGAGAGAATTCACATTGTGCTCAGACTAATTTTTTGTTTGTGTGCAGATATTCATCTATTATGTCCCAATATTTATCCATTGTTTGCCGGTTTCCTTGTATCGAATCTAAACTACTATTAAGCCAAGAAGATACAATGAGAAGGCCTTCTTCCATTGTGATGTTACTCCGTCTTTGTGATTTCTTGGTAGATGAACTAACTGTAGTTCAATTTTCTGGTGGACACGCTGGGTTGATCTGTGAATGAGTAGCCTTAAAAAATTCCGGACTAAACAATTCATTCTCGAAGTTTGATCCTTCACGAGGGAGATTGGTGAAAAATGCATTATTAAGTGAACAAGTC
Organism: Hemerocallis citrina; assembly: GCA_017893485.1. Lineage (NCBI taxonomy): Eukaryota > Viridiplantae > Streptophyta > Magnoliopsida > Asparagales > Asphodelaceae > Hemerocallis > Hemerocallis citrina. Next base: position 32,050,373 of record CM030368.1, read on the forward strand.
TAAACATCGCAAAATATTATTGTGAGGTTATATGATAAAAAATATAGCAGATCAAGTTGATCCTAAAACTTTTATAAAAAAGTGCTCAAATTTTTCCTAAGTTTGAAACACATAGCAATTAATGAATCCATCGTCAACAAATGAGAAAAAGTAAAAAAACACCCTAGGGTGCCGATATGGATCTATACTCATTTGCGAAGACCACCCACAATTATTCACAAACTTTCTCACACTAATTTCTTCATCTAATTTCTTCATCTAATCCCCAGTATTCACAGGCTATAATCATTAGATCTTCCACAAATTTTTACAAACTACACTACATCAATTCAAACATTGCAACCACTTCCATTATTAAGCTAATCCTAAACATACCAATAATTAAAGCTTCAACAATTACAATCTAAAAAAATTTGAACTGATATAGGTTTCTTTATAACATACACTAAACCAAAAAACACTAAAAAGATCAAATTTTGAAAGAAAAAAAAAAACAGAAGCCAAACCTTATAAAGAAGAAGAAAGGAGCAGCCTTTTAGGTAAGAACAAATCCCCGAAGAACATATTGAAGAGATTTCGTGGAGAATTTACAAGATTTAACAGACTTAAAATCTCACATCTCCAGATCAGCGAGCTCGTTTGGTGAGTTCATTGGAGCAATTTTTTTTGGATAATATGGCGATATTTCTGCTATTTTGGATAATTAGGAGAGATAGCAAGTGTGGTTGGAAATGGTCACCAAACGGGCTTGCAGATCTGGCGATATGAGATTTTATCGCTAGATCTAGCGAACTTCAAAACTGAATGGACCCTCACCAAACCTCCCTTCCACTCTTTCCATCAGATATCATGAGATTTTTACAATGGCTAGATATTTTCAATCTATTTATGTAATCTCTTCAATATCTTGAATCTGTTCTTGGTGAATTTGCTCTTACCTCAAAGGCTGCTCCTTTCTTCTTCTTCTTCTTCTTCTTCATAAGGTTTTGCTTCTAAATTCTTCTTCAAAATTTGATCTTTTTTAGTGTGTTTTGGTTATGTATGTTATGAAGAAACCTTTATCAGTTCAGATTTTTTTAGATTGTAATTGTTGTTTCTTAATAAATTTTGAGCTCTAATTATGGTTAGGTTTAAGATTAACTTGATAATGAAAGTGGTTGCAATATTTGAATTGATGTAGTGTACTTTGTTACGAATTGGTGGAAGATCTAATGATTTTAGCCTATTAATATTGGGTGGGGAATTAGGATTAATGTGGGAATTGGGGATTAGATGAAGAAATTTGTGTTAGAAAGTTTGTGAATAATTGTGGGTGGTCTTTGTGTTAGGGATTTCTACCGAAAACCCCTCTTAGGATCTTGTTGAGTTATTCGATGCAATCAATACAAACTACCAAGCACATATGAGATCATACCAAACAAATCAAAGCACACAGGGCTTTCACCTTAATCCGGAGGAGAAAAAGCCCAAGATGTTATTCAACTGGAGAAGATACAAGAATATTACAATTCCCACCACGACCTTCTCTCAAGCCTCACCAGCAAGTACTAGTTATTTACAATTAGAGAATCACTCAATCTTTCTTTCAATGAAGTATTTTCTCTCTTAGCACTCAATGGAGGCTAATAACAACAATATATAGAGATCTAGAGAAAACCTAGTTTGATATCTTGATACAATAACCATTGGATATTCTTGAAGAGATAACCCTACGATAAGAGCCGTAAAATCTGACTTGAAGAGCAAGTTGGGCTTCTCACGAATCACCAAGACCCGACCCAAAAAATTCATCAGCACCGCTGTCGGTCGACCCATCCCAAAGGTACGGTCGACCGCAACATTCTAAAGTCCAACCCGAGAGCAAACCGGTCGACCGTTGCCTCACTGCAGTAGGGCGGTCGACCCACCCCAAGTGCAGTCGACCGCAACTTCTCTGTTGCCTTCTGCTGACTATTTTCCTTGCTTTCACTCCGTCTCCGATCATCTTGATTCCTCCATCGTCTCATCGTCTTTATATCCAACATAGTATGCAAGACATAAACCCAATAATCTCCACCTTGGATTGCATACTCATGAATCCATACTTGTGTGATTTAAAACCTTCTGCACTTTTTTCCTTCTCTTCTTGCAAACAACTTGTTATGATGGCTTCCACTGCTAGTTGAATCTATCTCCACCTGTTTTTCTCCTGCTGTATGCCCCCTTCAAGGGCACACCCCAGTAGATGTATTCATGGAGGTATCACCCTCCACACGAACTCCACCTACCTCAAGGCTCTCTCCATCTTCCAACGATATTCGAACGTCACAGTTTTGCTCGGATGATTCTAGTGACGGCATACTAGATGGTGCTTTAGGAACAATGGGCTTCAAACCACTTGGCCAAGGTTTCATGTTCCTCCAAAGTTAATCACTTGACACTTGCTACTTATTACTTGTTACTTGATTTCGTGATACTTAATTCGTAATACTCGTTACTAGAAGTTGTGCTGACCCTGCTCAATCCCCCTCTCACCCTTCATCACCTTGCTATAAATTTCCTAAATTGAATGAACTCCACCTAGATCTGTGTACCTGCAGTCCCGAGCTTCTAGGATTCTCATGGATATAAGGCTCTGCTTCATCAAAGGAAAATAAATGCCCTCCTCTAATTTGTGTCCCCTTCCGTCTGTCATCTTCGACTCATTTATTTTCTCACTCCATACTTCACAAGTCTTGTCAATCTTCATTCTTACACAATGACATGAGGCAAACTTGTAAGTAGAAATCATTACTTCACAAATCTTATCAACCTTCGTTCTCACACAACGACATAATGCAAACTTGTGAGTAGAAACCATCTCCCTCTCAGAACAAACTTGAGAAGAACTAACCGAATTAAAAGAACAACTGGAATTCACATCTAAAGAACTTGAAACAAAAGCATTGTTTAAGCCATCACCTGATTTAGCGGCACTGTATTTGGCGCCCCTCTAACTCAACCGCTTGCAATAGTCTCTCGTGCAATGCTCAATTCCTTTGCACTGGTGGCCACGGACCTTACCCCTAGATACACTTCCTTCCAATCAAAGTACAATCTACCTCCAAGCAACTCACAGAAGTTGACGCCAATTTCTGACTCTCCTTCCTAAGTGCATCCTCCTCTAACCCCTCGATCATACCTGCTATGAAAAACTTCTCCTTGGTAGATTTATCATCTAGCACGGTTATCATGTTGGATGGATATGGTAGTGAATATATCGAGTTGGAAACTTTAGATCATCTGCGTTGAACGCTCTCAGTTTAGATAACTCCATATTGAACTCCACTACATGATCTAGAAGAGCAGTACTGTCCTTCATTGAGAAATCCCACAACTTTCTTCGCTAGTACATCCGACACTGTATTGATGATCAATTATGAATCTTGCCCAAAGATTTGTCGCGCTTCTCCTACACCTGACTTCGCTCATCGAATACAAACGGAATAAACCCAAGGCTTCTGAATAAATCTCCTCCCAATTCTCCTGCTTTGTGTCGATTGGTCTCCCTTTATCTCCTTCTAGGACTAGATCCAAGTCCTGTTGAACCGATGCTTCATGCACGTCCACCTTCAAGAGATCAAAGTTGATCTTGCCTTTGAACCGCTTGATCTCTATGATCTGATCTGCCATCATCTCTAAGGAACTCGAACAAACGCTTGAACCAGAAGCTCTGATACCAATTGTTAGGAATTTCTACCGAAAACCCATCTTAAGATCTTGTTGAGTTATTCAATGCAATCAACACAAACTACCAAGCACATATGAAATCATACCAAACATACCAAAAGCACACACAAATTTGTCCTGGTTGGGGCTTTCGCCTTAATCCGGGAGAGAAGAAAACCAACATGTTATTCAACTAGAGAAGATACAAGAATATTATAATTCTCACCACGATCCTCTCTCAAGCCTCACCAGCAAGTACTAGTTGTTTACAATTAGAGAATCACTCAATCTCTCTTTCAATAAAGTACTCTCTCTTAGCTCTCAATGGAGGCCAATAACAATAATATATAGAGATCTGGAGAAACCCTAGTTCGATATCTTGATACAATAACTATTAGATATTCCTGAAGAGATAACCCTACGATAAGAGCCGTAAAATCTGACTTGAAGAGCAAGTTGAGCTTTTCACGAACCACAAAGACCCGACCCAAAAAATCCATCAGCGCCGCTGTCGGTCGACCCACCCCCAAGGTACAGTCGACCGCAACCTTCTAAAGTCCAACCCGAGAGCAAACCGGACGACCGTGCATTCGACCGTCGCCTCGCTGTAGTAGGACAGTCGACTGCAACTCCTCTGTTGCCTTCTGCTGCTGATTGTTTCCCTTGCTTCCATTCCGTCTCTGATCGTCTCGATTCCTCCATCATCACATCGTCTTCGTATCCAACATAGTATGCAAGACATAAACCCAACACTTTGAAAATGAGTAGTTCTGATATGGATCAATATCAACACCCTAGGTTGTTTCTTTACCTTTCTAATTTGTTGATGTTGGTGATGGATTCATTAATTGCTATATGTTTCAAGCTGGAAAAATTAGAGCACCTTTTTTAAGTTTTATGATCGACTTGACTCTGGTATAATTTTTATCATATCTAATCTCACAATAATATTTTGCAATGTTTAGATGGGTTCACTTAATAATAATTTTACACCAACCTCCTTCACGAAGGATCAACTTCGAGAATGAATTGTTTAGTCCAGAATTTGTTGAGGTTAATCAATTCATAGATCAACCCGCTGTGACACCACCGAAAAATTGAACTACAATTAGTTCATCTACCAAGAAATCATAAAGACAGAGTAACATCACAATGGAAGAAGACATTCTCATTGTATCTACATGGCTTAATATTAGTTTAGATCCAATACAAGGAAACCGGCAAACAATGGATAAATATTGGGACATAATACATGAATATCTGCACACAAACAAAAAGTTAGTCTGAGCGCAATGTGAATTCTCTCATGAACCGGTGGTCAAGAATTTAGATGGATGTCAACTTATATTGTGGGTATTATGCTCAGATAGAAGCAACAAACCAAAGTGGGATCATCAATGAAGACAAGGTATTGATATCTCTAAAGTTCATAAATGTAACTTTTCAAAAAAAAATCCCAAAAGTAACTATTATATTTTACTAATTATAGATTTTTCAAGCAATGCTAATGTATGAAAAACTGCAAGGAAAACCATTTCAATTTTTACACTGTTGGCATGAATTGAAGCATAATCCCAAAGTCTATAGTTCTAAAAAGATAAGTCATGCGAAATCGTCTACTTCTTTTCCAAATCAAGTTAATTTAGAGGCTGAAAATATTGCAACTGATATCGAAAGGCATATTAATAGAAAGGCTGCCTAGGAGCAACAAAGGAGAAAGTGCGAGGAACATAGTCAAGAGAAAACGCCTGCAGTAATGCTCCTGCAAGAATATATGGAGGACAATAAAAAATTTAAAACTGATCAATTCGAAAAAGCATTCGCTCAACGACAAGTGTCACGCCTCGCTTTCCAAAATACGGGAATACAAGTTCGTGACTAAGGTCCAGCGAATGATGCGAATACACCACATTGTATCCTAATTGATATCCTATACATTGCATCCTAATTAAAGCCCAATTAAACAAATCCTATTACTACTCCCAAACTACCCACAACCCAATTACCCATTAACCCAACTCCTATTTCTAAACCCTAATTCCTCTTATATATATATATATATATATATATATATATATATATATATATATATATATATATATATATATATATATATATATATATATCCCTCCCTCATCTAAACCCTAACCCTAATTCCATACACACCCTTGGCCTCCCCTCCTTTCCCCGTGGCTATGACGTACAGCAACCTGACGCCAGCCCCAGGCCGAGCCCCCCCCTCTGGCTGCACCCGACCACCTCTCCTGGCCTGCACCCGCACAACCCCCACACCCGATCCTCCCTCTTGGCTACCCGATCACACCACCACCATACTCCCTCGTCTCACCCCCATCTCATTTCTCCCCGTAGCCATCCTCTTGGCCGACCACCCCTTGGCCGCAAGCCCATCTCTTTCTTCTCTTGCTTTGAGAAGCGTGTCGTGTGTTCGTGAGATTGTTCGTGGGTTCGTTGCTCTTGATTTGTGGATCTCTTGTTCGTGGATTTTCATTCGTTGCCCAGGAATCCGTTCCCGTTATTCTTGGTGTTCGTTTCGTCTCGATCAGGGCAAGTAACTTGTACTCAAATTCCTTTGTATGATACAAGTCAAAAATATCGCTTGTAGTGTAGTTGGGTTCTAGAGACAATTGTGTATAAAACTCCTTGTTGATATTGTTTCTATAGTATTTGGACCATAGTTGACTCACGACACATATGACATGAATTAACTTAGGTTTTTTCCATTCTTGATTTGATCGTGTATGTAGAATTTTTGTGAGAAATTGAGTATTTGTTGAGATCCATGTGATAGACTTGTTTTAGATGTGTTAATTACCCTATTTCATGATGCTTAGACACTTGGTAGACTCGATTTCATGTTTGTTTGTGTTTAGATTAAGTTTCGTTGGATCTATGTTGATTTTGGTTTTTGAGGAAATTCTGTATTTTGCCAATGATCTGTCTTGATCAGTAATTTAGACCATATTAAGGTCGGAATCTTAATTTCAGTATAAAACATGATTTGTATAGAAATTCGTCTTCTTTCTAACCCCTCTGACCTTGCTCGATTTCGTTTTCGTATGTGTGAGATATGACTGTTTTACTACAGAGGTATAGATTTTTTCCAGATTTCGTTTCTTGGTGATTTTGATGGCTAAATCATTTTGATACTTGTGCTACATATATTATTTGGATCCAAAACTTTGGTCAGTATTTCTTTATCTAGTTACGGATTACCCAGAATTTTGGTGGATTTTATTGATGAGTCTTATACGTTGTTTCATGCTTGTTTATAAAGACTATACTTGCTGGATTTTGCTCGCAATTCTGTAAAGAATCGTATTTTCACCCTGATTCCTTCTACTGTATGAAAAATATTTGTAAAATATGAAAGTTAATATATTTTGTCTATTTTCATCTCCGTTTGGCGAATTTGGATTTCGTTTTACGGTTTGCGAGATATCGTAGTTTTTGCACGGCAGTGTTAGGATTTCCAGATTTGCCAAACTATCGTTTTTTGATGTTTTCTGATTTTTGATGGCTAAACTGATCTTACTGTAAAATTATGAAACTTCATATTATGATACTAGACATATATGGGAATACTCCAGAATTTTCCTGGATTAATTTGAGGAGTTTTCATGCTGTTTTCCTGCTCTTGAATTCGATCTTCTGATTTCTGACTGAACCTATTTTCTGGATTCAAATCAGTTTTGAACTATGTTTTTGTGAATTACTATATGACTTATTTATAATCGCTGGATTCGGTTGGGAGTCTATTTTCTAGACGTTTCGACGGATTCAGATTTACATGTTTGTATCAACGGGAATTTCAGTTTTACTGTAGTGTGGTCTTACTGTCCTGAACTAGAGATTTGGTTCTTTTATTCTTTCATGTGTTATCTTGTACCCGTACATATTTATCTTGCAACTTAAACTTTTCACATGATCATGTCATGTTATTCTTGATATATTTTGTACACCTACATGCTTGTTTGATATTAATAATAAATAACCAAGCTGGATTTTAAGGGAAAGATCTAATAGTGGATAATTCAGAAACGTGTACTCGGAAGGGGATCCACTGATCCTACGTGATGACTTGATACATGATACTTGACACGTGATTACTGACACTTGCACATAAGACACGATACTTGCCACTTGCACAACTTGACACGTAATTACATGATATATAATACATGATACTTGGAGCTTGGAGCTCGATTTCTTGACTTGTCCCTGAGTACACTGTCCTCTATGATCTACTATGAAATCTAAAGCGAAACTGTTTGTTGTAGCAACCATGTAAGGTGGGCTGCATGAAGTGCTACCTAGATAGAAATCACTACAAGACTTGAACATGATACTTGAACATGATACATGCTTACTTGACACTGGACTACATGATACATGAGACTTGATACATGATACTTGATACATGATTATATGATACTTGACACTTGATGCATGTTTACATGATACTTGTTTACTTGACACATGATTCATGTCACTTACACTTGTTCGGTTTGCCATGTTAGTTGTTTATTTTGGCATCATGCTTAGCCCATGCTATTAGTTAGTTTTTCCCATATACTTGTATCCTGCGTTACAAGCGGCCCGTAACTTGCAATTAATGGGTACTTGTTTTCTCTTTTCCTCTTCCTTGCAATTATTGAATTGCATATTTTGAAAAACAGGTTCTAGACGGTATTGGTGACATGAAGTATTAGTGCTGGATCTTGTTATTATTATTATTCTTGTAGTTGCTTGAACAATTATATTTTGATACTTGAATTTATCTTGTATTTAGGCAATATGATCCAGGATTTTGACTTATTCAAATCATGACTATTTGAGATTAATGTATTTGGTTTCAAGTATTCTTGTTGGTATTTGGTTCATATGTGCATGTTGATTGATACTTTTGCTTCCGACTCTGATGATTCTTGTGAATGTTGTAAAGTTTCTTGAACAGCTTATGGATGATGAAAATCATTCGCTGGGCTTTTGTCGCGTATCCGAATTCCGTATTCTTTTTGGGAAGCGGTGCATGACATTTATGGATTGCAATTCGTAAATAAACTTGCAGTATAAATATTTAAACTTGGTTTTTGTTTTCGCTCGTCTCGGCTCAATTAAGTATTGAACCCCATTTGCTCACTGATGACACACGTTAGAAATGTACTTGATATGATGTTTGAGATCGATGACCTTGATGTCTACTCTGATGATGAATTGCTACCTTTAGCATTAATGGTCACAGAAGAAGAAGAAGATGAATTAATTACAAAAGGACGAAGAGCACATCATTATGGTTATATTCCAGGTCACGCTATTATTCAACGTGATAGAGCTCAAGGTCATGAAAGACATTTTTATGAATTTTTCTCTCTGGAAGACCTATATATCCTGCTCATTTCTTTCGAAGGAGATTTCGGATGAGACATCCTTCTTTTCTAAGAATTCAATATGTTGTAGAAGCCTATGATCGATACTTCATTCACAGAAGGGATGCTTGTGGAGTTTTCGGATTGTATTCACTTCAAAAGATGACAATCACAATTAGGATGCTTGCATATGAGGTATCGACATATTTAGTTGATGATCACGTACGTATTAGAGAAAGCACAACAATCGAGAGTCTTCGTTATTTTGTCAATGTCGTTGTTAGACTATTTGGCGATGAATACTTTGAATTACCAGATTGCTGGCAATGAACGATGATCGTGGTTTTCCAGGTATGTTGGAAAGTAATGATTGTATGCACTGAAAGTGGAAGAATTGTCCATCTGGATAGTAAGGAATGTATACTGGCCACATTCATAAACCTACAATTATTTAAGAAGTTGTGGCTTCACATGATTTTTGGATATGGCATTCATTCTTTAAATTACCAAGAGCTCTTAATTACATAAATGTGCTGCATTAGTCTTCTATCTTTAATGATCTTGCTAATGGATGGGCACCCAAGGTTAAGTATTCCATCAATGGTAATGACTATACTATGGAATATTATCTGGCTGATGGTATATATCATGAGTGGTCAACATTTGTAAAACAATTTCATTTCCACAAGGTAATAAGGAAAACTATTTTGCTGATGCTCAAAAGTCAGCAAGGAAGGATGTAGAGCGAGCATTCGATGTTTTCAAACACGTTTTGCAATTGTTCGTGGACTAGCACGTTTTTGGGATCAAGAGACGCTTAATGATAGCATGCATAATAATGCATAACATGATAGTCAAAGACAAGAGAGAAAAAGGATTTTAACTATGACGCACTTAAGGAAAGTCCGTCTATAGAAGTGTCACATGATTATACGCGCGAACTTCTTACATTCATTTAAACTCTCATCGTATTAGAGATAAGACGGATGCATTCACAACTCCAGTCGAATCTTGTAGAGCACTTGTGACGGCGACATGGACAATAAAAACAAGTAGTCATTTATTTAAAAGAATATTATAAATATTTAATAGTAAATAAAATTTTAAATATTAATGGCTAGCCAAAATAGCTAGCATGGTTGGAGTGGGGACTTTTTTCGCTAGCCAAACTATCCAATTATTATTCATTTTTCCTACTCTAGCGAGCCTAAATGGCTAGCGTGGTAGGATATGCTCCTACCACTCTACTAAAACAACACCACAACTTGTACAAATTATCAATCTACAGTGTTTTGAGAATATTTATCATCTGGAAAGAGAGAAACAATATAGTTTTCACAAATAAATTTCTTTCCATTGATAAATTAATTGGGAATAATTTTTGCTTTGTTCATTTTTCGGTCTCGAGTTCATTTTTCGGTCTCTTATTCTCCCTCCTAATAAAAGTGAGTTGCTCAAGATCGGTAATCTTGATGCAGTAGTGTCGAACCTTATTCAGCTTGGTGTTAATGCCTAGTGTGTTATTATTTGTTTTGATCTCTCCTATTGTGTCTCCTGTTTGCTTTTGCTTTTGCAGTGCCGAGGGCTCCTTTAGGTAGTGTGTTAGAAGTGATGCCTTCTCGTGATAATTTTTTGCTGCTGCTTTTCTGGTTTCTGTTTTGATGGTTTTTGTGGATGCGGTGGTGCTCTAATATTTGAATGGTTCTGTGACTTGCTTTACCTTTGTCTATCTCTGATCATACTGGTGGTTGTTGATGATTATTATGGTCGATGCTTTTTGCGTTTCTTGGCCTCTACGGATGTTAATGATGTTTTGTGGGGTTATGCATTTTTTGGCAACTGCTGACGTTGTTGTATCCACTGTGTTGTTCTATTTGACTATGATGTTTTGCTTGGCTGAGTTTGCTTTAGCTTCTTCTGAGTGATCTTCTGTCGTTTCACTTTAAAAGCTGGCTTTACTTATGCTGGATACTGTTCTTGTTCTTCTTTCTGTATTTCTGTTGCTTTTATTCAGTACTGTGTCTTCGATGGGGTTGTATTTAACTGATATTTGGTGATGTTCGTACCTTTTATATATATATTTGGTGATGTTCGTACCATTCGGCTCTATCCTACTTAATCAAAAATAATAATAAATAAATAAATAATCTAGAGTGTAACCACCATGCCAGCCCAAAGTGGCAGCCTCCCACCACTCAAAATCCTGATCGCAATGACACTCTAATGCAAGTGGGATTGGAACCCTTACCACTGCGCTACAACAACACTTATAGACAGAAATGCAGAATATTATAACACATTCCATTGCACGTAAAAATCCGACTATTTTGTTATGCTAGCAAGTGGCCTGAAGATTACAAACTACTACAAATTAATTCAATATCAGCTCAAGACACGATAACAAAACCTTACCAATCCAGAGGCGTAACGACAACCCCAGCCTAGAGCGGGCATTCTGCCCCAGTCAAAATCCTGATTGCAATCGCGCTCCCAATCACCCTCAGTGCCACCTCCGCCATGACCCACAGCGCCCTTCTCGCCCAGTCCGGATACTCCTCCCTGCACACCTCCGCCAGATTCCTCCCAGCCTCGCCCCAGCAGCTGTATCAGCAGTCCCATCGCCGTCGCCCACATCAGCACCCATAATAGAGAGCAGCCGGCGATGGATCCCGACTGTAGATCCCCCTCGAGATTTCCCGGATCCAAGAACCCCGGGCTGGTGAAGAACCAGAGCTTCTTCCAGCGGGACGGGACGGCAGTAGAGGTGGTGTTATTGGAGGTCAGGTTGGGAGTGGAGGTGGGAAATGGATTCAGATTCGGGTTGGGGTGGGAGGATGATTGGGAGGTGATGCGGTTTATTTTTGGGCGGAGTGTGGATGCACCAGGTGTGAGTTCTTACTCGATTTGTATTGGTGGAAGGATGCGGTGCTGGACGGTATGCCAGAGATTCGGCCCGGCACTAGAGGATCGGCTCAGATCCAAATGCTCCGCCTCGTGTCCCTACAGACGGTCTAGGAACACTGGGGTTGATCCCGGTGGCAGACCCTCCGACGATCTAGTTACTTGCTGTGAGAGTAACAGTCACTAGGGGTTTTAGTAGGAGAAAGATTGATTACCTTTTAAGGTGGGAGAGGGCCTTGTATTTATGGACAATCCCAACCGGGTTTCAACCTGTTTGGGGGCCGGCTCTGGACCCGAAAGCCGGTGGGCCTGACGTGGCAGGAGGCCCAGGGGGTTTAGGGCAAACATGGCAGCACCCCGGGTGGTTTAGGGCTGACGTGGCAAAACCCTAGGCAGTTTTGGGATTGACGTGGAGGATCGTGTGGTTCTTGTGCTTCTGGGAGAATCGGATGGCCCAGGTGGTGCCAGGTCACCTTTATCTCGTACTAGGTTAACGGGAGGCCTGTGGGACCGTCGAGGCTCGGATGCCGAAGGCCGGTACGGGTTGCCGGGATGAGGCGGCAGGGTTCATGGGGGTTTGGTTATCGACTCGGTCCCGACACCATGGCAGTCCGGGGCCGGGACGACATGCTTTCGAGAGGAAGCAACCCTAGGCCTTGACTTGATCCCGAGTCATCGAGGGCCTACTGTCGGCAGGGGGTGCTGGGTCATTTTTATCCCACCTCACAAGCCCCCCACTCCTGTAGGGATGCGTGAGCTAGTCATGGAGGAGTAGTTTTGGTCGTGGAGAAAAAGCGGGAGAGGTTTTCGAGAGGTATTCGGGACCAGTGTCGACGCTGGGCGAGGCCAGGAGGCCGAAGTCAGATCCTATTTATCGGGGGGAGGTATTATGTCGAGTGTGGGGTCAATCTTGGCTTCGGAACATCGTAGTGACGGGCCGACGTCGGTCTGCCGTGCTTTCGCGAGAAAGCTACACTGGTGCTCGGCCTGACTTCGGTCTTACGAGGGTTTATAGGTCGGCAAGGGCGATGGCGAGCCATTGTGCTTTCGAAAGAAAGCTGCCCTGGTGCTTGGCCTAACCTCGGACTGGCGATGGTTTATGGGCCGGCAAGGGCAATGGCGAGCCTTTGTGCTTTCGTGAGAAAGCTATCCTGGTGTTTGGCCTGACCTCGGACTGGCGAGGGTTTATGGGCCAGCAAGGGCGATGGCGAGCCGTTGTGCTTTCGTGAGAAAGCTGCCCTGGCGCTCGGCCTGACGAGGGTTTATGGGCCGGCAAGGGCGAAGGCGAGCATTAATGGCGTTCCGGGATTCGCGCAGCATCATGACTTTCCAGGTGTCTTAATGATGTCCCCTAATCAATGCGCGGCGCTTCAGTTCCCCAGGCGGAAGGCGGCGTGACAGTTGGGCTTCCATCTCTTGGCCTCCCAGGAGTCATAATGGTAGGTTTGGGGGAGGCTATAAATACCCCCTCCCCCACTGCCTTTTCGATCACATCAGTGGTGGTCCATCGGCCATCAGAGGCGTCTGCCTTGGGCAGATGCCTGACTTGAAAATTTTCAATCTCTCGGGAGCCCCGGGTTGGTGGTTACCCTACCGTCTCGGTCTTCTTTTGGGTATACGGCCCTGGGGGCTTTCTGTCCAAAAGAGATCGAGACGGGAGGGGTACGACCGAAGTCCGGACCCGGGGGATAAGGAGCCTCGGATGGATGGCTCTTCTGTGATCTCTGTCTTCCTTCGGGTATACAGCTTTTGATGGCTGTCTGCCCGAAGAAGACAGGGATGGGAGGCGGGCCGATCCGATTTCGATGCCCAGGGGGCTTGTCCGCCGTGGCTGGAAGGGTCCCAGACCAAGGGCCCGGGGAAGGTGGTCTTCCTCCCACCCTCGAACAGTTTGGGGTTTCGGCTTCAGAGGTCGTAAGCCCCGAGTTACTCGCGGGTGAGAGGGGGACCGACCGAGTCCCGGAGCCCGGGACGCTCGTCCGAGGCGAGCGCCTTAAATCTTTAAACAAAAACTTTTTATGTAGTTGTGCCCGGGGGCCGAGGCCGGAGCCGGTTGGGTGGGAACCGAAGGGTTGCCAACCGCCTAACTTGGTGACTTCACTGGCATGGGTTTCTAGGAGAAGTGGTGCGATTTTCTAGGGGCCGTTTCATGCAGATCTAGGAATAGTTAGCGCAAAAATCGAGGAGTCCCTTCCAGCTCTATAAATACCCCCTCCATCCCATTCTGTCTCACCCATCTCTCTCGCTTTTTTCCTCAGAGGAAGAAAAGAAACTCTTCGGCGCTCTTCTTTTCCAACCAGCCGTACCCGCTCGTTTTTTCGAGGCTGCTCAGGTTAGTCGTAACTTTATTTCTTTAGCATGTCTAGGGCTCAGTCCAGCTCCTCGGCTTCGACCTCGAGGGGTGAAGGCAACCCTGACGCAGGGCTCTCCGACTCGATGTCGTGGGAGGAGGACACTAGGGTGTACGATGTGAAGCCCCTCCGCGTCAGGAAGCTGTTCGTGGTGCGGATCAGTGACCCCGAGGAGGAAGGGAGCGACAGTTTGGACGAAGTGGAGATATGGGATTTGGTGTCGGAGGAGGAGGGTAGTGACAGTGGGGGAGATGGAGAGGCTGGAGGGTCTGAGGCTTGGAGGAAGGGCACTAGGGGAAAATCCACGGTTCGGAGATAGAGCCGGGGTGCGGGTTCCTCTTCCACGGCGACCGTCCTTGAGCCCCTGGCCACCCCCTCACCGGAGAGGGCCAAGAAGAAGAGGAAGTCGAGAAGGAAGTTGACGAGGCCCAGCAGTCCGAGCGAGGCGACTCCCGCTCTCAATATAGTGACAGGGTCGCCGGTACGGCCGAAGTCGATTAGGCAGAATCCAGATGACCTCTCCGACAAAGTCCTGTATGGGGTGTAGCCTTCATCGCTGAGTCGGAAGAAGATAAGGATGGATGCGTTGCCGTCGATTCTGGAGGCAGGCGATCTAAAGGTTATTCAGTTGTCCTTCCACATCGGGTCCGGCTATGAGCTGATGGTGCCGAGCCCAATCCTTCGTCCCACCGACCCACTACCGGAGTGGTATTGCATCTTCCCAGCAGATGCGTTCGGTTCCGGGCTGAGGCTGCTGATCCATCCATTCATCCGGGAGGTACTTAATTGGGCGTATCTTGTCCCGATGCAGTACGGGCCGAACTCGTGGAAGCAGATGGTGTGCTTCGTGCTGCTTTGTGAGGAGAGGAAGGTGCCGCTTTGGTTGGACGTGTTTCGTGCGATGCTGGGGATCAGCTCGTCGGGGGAGTCTGAGGGGATCTTCTACCTTTCTCCTCGGGGTAGGGGTAAAGTAGTCCACGGCCATCCGGACTCCATTAAGAAGTGGAAGAGGAAGTACTTCGTGATTCGGAGCACGGAACCTTCGGACATCCCCACCCGTTGGAATTTTTATTAGCCGAACTTCAAGGTGCCGAGGCAGAAGGATCTGTCCGCCGAGGAGTGGGGACACGTTGAGCGCCTCCGTCGGGGGAACAGCATCAGCTGGCCGAAGGTGACAGAGGGTCACCTGGCCAGCGTCGAACTGAGCCCGGCCGAGTCTTGTATGTAGTCGTTTCATTTTTCTTGTTTTGGTGTTCTTTTGCGCTCATTGTCCTTAATGGGTCTTCTTGCAAGTATCGACCCAGAATCGATCACGGCTAGGAGGCTTGCCCTAAAGAAGCAGAAGGCCGAGGAGGGGGGGAAAGCGAAGAGGACGAGGGAGTCTTCCCAGGTCGTCTCCGAGGTCCCCGCCGAACCGAGGTCGAAAAAGGTGCGCCCGGACGTGTGCAAGGAGGTGGCTGCCCCGTTGAGCCCTGGTCCGGCCAAGGTGGCTAATTGCGGCAAGGGGAAGGTCCCTCCTCTCCGAGCCGGTGCAGGGGAGATTGTGGGTGAGGAGGTGCAGCAGCCATGGGCGCCGGATTAGTCGATTCGGGGAGAGGATAGCTTAACCAATGGGCCCAATGCCATCGAGGTGGTGGAGAAGCTGGCGACTCCCCGGGATCGTTAGAGTATGAGTAACGAGACATTGGAGGAGGCATATATGCGCCTGTCGCAGGAAAACGTGCTGGTAAGTCTGCCGACCCCCTTTCCTTGTAACTTTTCGTGGAGCGAGTCCTTTTAACAGTTTCTGGTTGTCGTAGGCTTGTCTGGAGGGGACCCAAGTGAAGAGGCTTCACGAGAAGGCCGTGGAGCAGGAGCGGGGACGGGCGGACATGTACGAGCAAGAGATGAAGGAGATGAAGGTCGAGCTCGAGGGCTCGCACAAGAGGGAGCAGCAGCTGAAGGTCGAGCTCGAGGCCAAGGATACCGAATGGGCGAAGAAGGTAGGCGCTCTGAGGAAGAAGTTTGCCAAGGAGAAGGAGGCGATGATGACGGAGGCCCAGGACCTCGTAATTGCGGCCCAGAACGAGGCCTATGAGAAGGCTCTCAGTCACGTGAGGCACTTCTACCCGACCCTCGACCTGGCCGACTTTGATTATGACATGGTCGTCGAGCCGCCGCCAAAGACTCCCAAAGAGGACGAGCGTGAAGGATAGGTCGATGGATCGGCCGCCGACCCGCGCCGTAGACCCGGCCGACGGAGAGGTGGGGAAATAGGTTGTTTGCCTCCTTGTTTTTGTCTTCCCCTTCTTCTTTGTTGTATTTGCCAATCGCGGACTGGTCACCGCATTTTTGTATGAAGAATTTTATTTATAAAAAGGATTTTTTTTTTGCTCGACTAAGTATTTTGACCCTGGATCTTTCTGGACCATTTTGTCGAAGTATTTTGAGTGGTGGTTGGTTTCCTTTTAGGTAACGGCTCTTCTTCCCAAGGCGGATCCTCGTCGCTCCGACGTCGCGTGTCTCCAGAGTAAAATCAAGGTCCTGGAGTCCACGTTGGTCCGTTACCGCGAGGGGGCTCGCGATCAAGATGCCGCTTTTAACTATTATTGGGATAAATCCAAGGCCCTGAGCACAAAGGTGACCAGGCTAAAGAGGGCAATGGTGGATCGAGACCTCGGAAGCGCCGGTCTCTGGTACACCATGTCAAGTGCGTCGGTGCAGTGGCCCTCGTCTGAGAGGCTTCTTCTTGACGTCATAGTGGAGAAGGAGATGGAGATACACCGCTATAAGACAATGTTGGGCATGTCTGGGACGAGGACGGGATCTTCCTCGGGAGGGTGTCAAACGGAGGGGGTCCCCGCGGCGTTGCTGCTACTGGAGCACACCCGGTCGGTTGACGCCCAGAGCTCCGTGGTCGGCGTGTCGACCTTGGCTGAACCCAAGGGCCGTTGTGACGAGGGGAGGGATCCTAGCCACTCGGTCGGAGTGGGATTACCCTTTGTCGAACCCGAGGGGCCTTAAAAGGTCCCTTAGTCAGTAATTTCTTTCTTTTTAGCTGAGTGGAGTGGTCATGTAACGGTCTTTGTTCTTTTTAAAGTAATAAGGAAGTATGAATAAGGGGTTTCTTTCCTCTCTTTGCTCTGGCCAATTGTTTTTTGATCGAATGTGAGGGAGTTGAGGGTTGGATCTACCGAGACCTTGGGGACCGGCACCGGAGTGGCAACTCGGGTGCCGCAGCTTGAGAAAGCAACCCCTTCACTCGGCTTAGGGTCGGACCTACTGAAATGCTTGGAGTTTCAACAAAAAGGGATCCTTTTCATACATATAGAGAGAGAGGTGCTAATGGCCTTTTACATAAGAAAGTTTACAAAACCGTTATTTACATTAGCCAAGCAGGAACCCTACTTCTGCTCCTCTAGGAATTTCATTAGGTGTTCGGCATTCCAGGGTCTCTTGATCGTCCGACCCTCCATATCTACGAGTCGGTACGTGCCGGGGCGTACGACCTCGGCTACCTTGTACGGACCTTCCCAGTTGGGGGCCAGCTTCCTCTTTCTTGTTGGGTCGGAGACGGACAACTTGCGTAGCACGAGGTCCCCGACCTTGATGTCCGTGGGGCGGATCTTCTTGTTGTAAATCTCTCGATCCGCTGTTGATAGATGCTCCTTTGGATGGAGGACTTCTCCCTGACCTCGGCAACGAGGTCCAGGTTGACCCTTAGGCCAGCTGAGTTATCTACTTCGTCGAAGGCCATGATTCTTGGAGAGGGCAAGCCGACCTCGACTGGGATCACCGCCTCCGTCCCGTAGGTTAAACTGAACGGCGTCTCCCCCGTAGGGATCCTTTTGGTGGTTCGGTGTGCCCATAGCACGCTGAGCAGCTCTTCCACCCACTGTCCCTTAAGGGAACTGTCGAGGCGCTTCTTAAGGCCGTCGAGGATCTTTCTATTCGCGTTATCTGCTTGGCCGTTGGACTGAGGGTGGCATATAGCGGAGAAACGTTGCTGGATGCCGATGTCTTCACAGAACCTCCGGAAGTTTTGGCCTGCGAATTGGGTCTCGTTGTCCGTAATGAGGATCTGAGGGATTCCGAACTGGCAAATGATGTTTTTCCAGAAGAACTGCTGGGTTTGGCACTCGGTGATGCTGGACAGGGGCTTGGCCTCGAGCCATTTTGTGAAATAGTCGATGGCGACTATCAAAAACTTCCTCTGTCCGGTGGCTACGGGAAAGGGGCCCTCCAGGTCCACGCCCCACATGGCGAATGGCGTCGAACTGGCCAGGGATTGGAGGTTGGCTTGAGGCAGCCTCTTGATTGGGAAAAATCTCTGGCACGGGCCGCACCTCTTCACTAGGTCTTGGGAGTCTTGTAGCATTATTGGCCAATAGTACCCCTGATTCAGGGCCTTTCGAGCAAGTGACCTGCTTCCCATATGGCATCTGCTGATCCCCTCATGAAGCTCTCTCAGTGCGTAGCTAGCTTCGTCACTGGCAAGGCAGTGGAGGTACGGTTTCCCGTCTGTCAGTGTGTACGAGCGTTTGAAGAGGATGTCTTCGATCATGACGAACCTTTCTGCTCAGATCCTGACCCTTCTTGCCTCGGCCCGGTCTTCAGGAAGCTCGGCGTTGATTAAGAATTTTCGAATGGGGGTGGTCCAGTCATTCGGGTTGGCATCGTCATGTACACACACTGCCTCTTGTTCTTGGTCATTGATGCTTGGCTTTAAGAGGACTTCGATGAGTACTGTTTGGTCGAGGCCCTCGACGCCCTCGAAGGAGGAAGAAGCGAGTTTTGATAATGCGTTCGCCTGGGCGTTCTGCTCCCTTGGGACCCTAACGACCGTGGAGCAGCAGAAGGATGCTAGGAGTCGTCGGACTACGGCCAGGTACCTTATCATCCGGTCGTCGCGGGCCTCATATTCTCCGGTGATCTGATTGACCACGAGCTGAGAATTGCTGAAGGCCCGGATTTGTGTCGCACCTGCTCGGTGTGCCAGGGTCAGTCCGGCGATCATGGCCTCGTATTCCGCCTCGTTGTTGGAGACTGAAAAGTTGAGGCGGAGAGAGTATTGAAGGAGGAATTGGTCGGGGCCTCGGAGGATGATCCCAGCGCCACTCCCAGATTCACAGGAGGATCCGCCGACATAGACTTCCCAGGTCGGATCCGAACCTTCGACGCTGGGTTGCTCGGAAATGGTGCATTCGGTGATGAACTCGGCGAGGGCCTGTTCCTTGATCGCTGTCCTCGGCTGATAGCCGATGTCGTACTGACTCAGCTCGATCGACCACTTGACCAAGCCGCCGGAGTTCTCTGGCTTGTGGAGGACGGTTTTCAACGGCTGGTCGGTCAGTACTTGGATGGAGTGAGCTTGGAAGTAAGGGCGGAGCTTCCGGGCAACCATGACCAGAGCATAGGCCATTTTCTCTATCTTTGCGTACCTCATCTCGGCGGGGAGTAGGACCTTGCTCACATAGTATAACGGCCTCTGAACCCCGTCCTCTTCCCGGACGAGGACTGCACTGAGGACGCTATCCGAGGCGGATAGGTAGAGCCACAGTGGTTCGCCCGGCTCGGGTTTGCTGAGAAGAGAAGGAATGGCGAGGTACTGCTTCAGCTATTCGAAAGCCTCTTGTTGATGGGTGCCCCACTCAAAGCCCCCTTTCCCACGTAGAGCTTTGAAGAAGGGGAGAGATTTCTCCCCTGACTTGGAGAGGAAGCGACCGATGGCCGCCAACCTCCCCGTGAGCCTCTGAACCTCCTTGACATTCCGGGGCAGGGCCATGTCTATTATGGCCTGGATCTTCTCTGGGTTCGCCTCGATGCTGCGCTGGCTGACGAAGAACCCCAGAAATTTTCCGGAGGAGACACCGAATGCGCACTTGGCAGGGTTGAACCTCATGTTGTGAATTCGGAGGATTCCGAAGGCTTCGTCGAGGTCGGCGACGTGGTCTGGTCCTTCTCGGCTCTTGACGAGCTTGTCGTCGACATAAACCTCCATGTTCCGACTGATCAAGTCTTTGAAGATCTGGTTTACGAGCCGTTGGTAGGTGGCTCCGGCTTCTTCAGCCCGAAAGGCATAACGCGGTAACAGAAGAGGCCCTGGTCAGTGACGAACGAGGTTTTTGCAATGTCCGGCGGGAACATCCGGATCTGATTGTACCCTGAAAAGGCATCTATGAAGGACAGCAGCTCGTGTCCCGAAGTCACGTCGATCAAGGCATCGATGCTAGGGAGGGGAAAAGGATCTTTCGGGCATGCCTTGTTCAGGTTCGTGAAGTCTATACAGATCCGCCAGCCCTCGGTCGCCTTTTTAACCATGACGATGTTTGCCAGCCATTTGGGATAGCTGACCTCCTGAATGAATCGGGCGGACAAGAGTTTGTCCACCTCCATTTTTACTACTTGCTGCCTCTCTGGGGCGAATTTGTGCCTCTTCTGGGCGACCGGCTTGGAGCCCAGGTTGACGCTCAGCCTATGCATGATCAGGTCTTCGGATATCCCGGACATGTCAGAGGCCTTCCAGGCGAAGAGGTCGACGTTGCGGCGGATGCAGTTGATTATGTCCGACTTTAAATCTTCGTAGAGCGAGCGGCTCACTCGGAACCACTTTGACTCGTCTGCCGCCCCGAACGGGACCTCCTCCAGCTCGTCGGCTGGTTCGGGATCGAAACCGCCCCTCTCGAACCCGAGCTCGACGGCATCGAGGGAGAAGACATCCCCTCCGACGGCGGTCATGTAGCAGGACCGCGCCGCCTCTTGGTTACCTCGGACGACACCGGCCCCTTGCTTGGTGGGGAATTTTAATTTCAAGTGGTAGGCCAACGATACCGCTTGAAGGGAGCAGAGCCCGGGTCGACCGAGTATGGCATTGTACGCCGCCTTGACGTTAACCACCATGAAGTCCATAGACTCGGTTCGTCTGATGGGAGCTGAGCCCGCGGTGACATCAAGAGTCACGATCCCTTCTATTACGACGGGGACACCAGAGAACCCATGCAAGGTGTATCCGGCCGGCTTGAGCTTGTCTTGGGGCAGTTTGAGATTCTCGAAGGCCTCAAGAAATAGGATGTTGACCGAGATGCCGTTGTCGACGAGGATCCGGCAAACTTCAAAATTCGCCATGTCAAGATTGATGACGAGGGCATCGCAATGAGGGAGACGGATGCCCTCGAGATCCTCTCCGGAGAAGGAGACAGGGAGCAGTTGTACTCGGGGCGAAGGGAGATCTTGGACAGCGTTTACCTCCCACACGAATGCCTTTCGGGAAGTATTAGACTCCCCTCCCATTGATCCTCTATGGACGCAATGCAAAATGGCCTGCCTTTCGGCTCCACTGGGCTCGGGATCTCGCTCCTGGTGGCGGCTTGGAGTAAGGGCGAGAGGTGAAGGCCTCCAGTTCCTCGTATCCTTCCGATCTCGTGGGCTTTCTCTTGTGAACTCGTGGAGGTACCCTCGGGAGATGAGGGCCTCGATTTCGTCTTTTAGGGCCCGACACTGGTCGGTTTCGTGCCCATAGTCCCTATGGAAGCGGCAGTAGAAGCGCTGGTCGCGCTTCTTGTTGTTGCTCTGTCGGGGAGGTAGTCGGACAAGGCCCTTGTCCTCAATCTCCAAGAGGATGGCGGACATGTTCTACGTCAAGGGTGTGTATCTCTCAAAGCGAGGGACCGAGGGTACCCTCTTCATGCCGACCCCTTCCTTTGCCGCTTTCCTGGCAGGTTCGGTCTCGTCGATCCTGCGTTTGCACTTTCCTGCAGCTTCTTTGCTGCCCTCCGGGTTTAGAGCTTCTTCAGCTCGTATGTACTTCTCGACTCGGTTGAAAAGGTCGGGAAAGTCCAGAGGAGGCTTTTTCGCCAAGGAGACCTTCAGTTGGTTGTGCCGAACATTGTGCCGGAAGGCGGCCGAGGCGACCCCGACGTCGAGGGCGGAGACGGACCTCGCCTCAGCAGTGAACCTCTTGATGAAGCCACGGAGCGACTCCCCCTCCTTCTACTGGAGGTCAAGCAAGGACGCGCTTGTCTTCTCGGCCTTCCTGCTGGTGACGAAGTGGGCCAAGAAGTTGGCTTCCAGCTGGTCGAACGAGAAGATCGAGCCTGGGGAGAGCTTGGAGAACCATTCCCTGGCCGGACCCCGGAGGGTGGCTGGGAACCGCGGCACAGCAGGGGATCCGAAGCGCTGTGAATCATCATGAGGGTCTTAAAGCCCTCCAAGTGATCAGCTGGATCACCCTCGCCATTGTAATTCTCAAACTGTGGAGGCCGAAAATTTCAGGGAATTCTGCTTCTAAGATGGTAGTAGAAAATGGCGGTCGGGTAGGCCTTCGACCTAGCCCGGGGTTCGGATTTCCGTCACCGATGCGTTCGAGACGATTCTCCATCTCTAGGAGGCATCGGAGTACCTCGTCTGTGCGCTCAGGGGAGGGGTTGGGTCACGAGTGTAGCTCCTCCTCTCGTCCATTTGACGGTGTTGGTTGAGCGTCGCAGTCCTTGGCACTCCGTGAATAGCCTCCATGATTTCGTCACGGAAGCTGCGGAACTTGGCCCTCGTGACCGCACCATGGTCAACAGGGTCGTGTTGTGTAGTCGGTCTTCGGCCGATGCGGCTGAGTGCCGATGGCCTTCCCTCGGGCACGGGTCTGGAGCGGTTCGGGGCCGAGTTGGAAGGGGTCCCTCCTCTAGCCTGACTAGCCCTTCGGTTCTGGATGATCCGACGAAGGTCGGAAGCGGCGGGATGCTGTGCGTTTGGTTGGGGCTGGGGGTTCGGCCCCAAATTGTTGGATCCATGTATGCCACCGAGGTCGTCCTGAAGAGGAATCCCGTTCGGGCGGGGGGCAGAGGTAACTGCTCTCCTGGCCCTGGGAGCCATAGGAGCGCGGGTCGAGAGGAGACCGCTGATGGCGAAGCTCGGGCTGTCGTCCGCACCGAAAAGTGTTCCCACAGACGGCGCCAACCTGATGCGGTTTATTTTTGGGGGGAGTGTGGATGCACCAGGTGTGAGTTCTTACTCAATTTGTATTGGTGGAAGGATGCGGTGCTGGACGGTACGCCAGAGATTCGGCTTGGCACTGGAGGATCGGCTCGGATCCGAATGCTCCGCCTCGTGTCCCTGCAGACAGTCTAGGAACACCGGCATTGATCCCGGTGGCAGACCCTCCGACGGTCTAGTTAGTTGGTGTGAGAGTAACAGTCACTAGGGGTTTTAGTGGGAGAAAGATTAATTACCTTTTAAGGTAGGAGAGGGCCTTGTATTTATAGACAATCCCAACCGGGTTTGGACCTGTTTGGGGGCCGGGTCCGGACCCAAAAGCCCGTGGGCCTGATGTGGCAGGAGGCCCAGGGGGTTTAGGGCAGACATGGCAGCACCCCGGGTGGTTTAGGGCTGACGTGGCAAAACCCTAGGCGGTTTTGGGGCTGACGTGGCGGATCGTGTGGTTCATGTGCTTCTGGGAGAATCGGATGGCCCAGGTGGTGCCAGGTCACCTTTATCTTGTACTAGGTTGACGGGAGGCCTGTGGGATCGTCGAGGCTCGGAGGCCGAAGGCCGGTACGGGTTATCGGGATGAGGCGGCAGGGTTCATGGGGGTTTGGTTATCGGCTCGGTCCCGACACCATGGCAGTCCGGGGCCGGGACGACATGCTTTCGAGAGGAAGCAACCCTGGGCCTTGACTTGATCCTGGGTCATCGAGGGCCTACCGTCGGCAGGGGGTGCTGGGTCATTTTTATCCCACCTCAGGAGGATATCTCAAGCGGAGGGGAAGGTGGTGGCGGCATTTTTTGGGGGGTGGATCTTGGTATGTATCATGGAGATTAGATGCAGAGGATTTTGATTTGTTACTGGGTTGGGTTCCTGGTTTGTCCGGTTTCACGTTAAGGTCACTAATTTTTTTTGAGGAAAAATGTGGAATATGGCCATCTTGTTTCATTAAAAAGAGTTTAACGAAACAAACCCAAAGTACTGGGCTCAAGTACAACCTACTAACAGAAAATAAAACATACATGAAGCAACATGACGCGTACAAACAATAACTCCCTCCAACAACCCTGGAGGCTGGGCTGACAAACCATCTCGACCAGCTAAATGTAAGTACATCAGTTAGCTTCATACAGTGCCTCCACGGCACATGCACACCCACCTGAAACACGTCTGGCAGGATTTTTCACCCGTTGATCCCTGCCTTCACCTCGCTGGGGGGAACCCCATCTTTGGGCCCAAGCCCCGCAGGTCGAAAACTGACCCCACGACACCTGCACTGCGATCGCAACCACCCACCATCTCCACCACTCATTCTACAAACGTGTCAGTCGCTTCCACAGCCACTACCAGAGAGAAAGCTGTGAAGAGGATACATTTACCTCTCACACGATTGCGCTTTCTCAGGCGATTTCTCACCAAACAACTATCTCGCTCACCCCACCAAACACCACGCTTCAGGAAAGAGCCATGGAGAGGATACCTTCACCTCTCTCACACACAAGCTCTCTCCGGCGATTTCTCACCACACAGACTTATCTCGACTCAAACTTCCAAACGGAGGGAAGAAGCGACGCTGTCTCGAGCCAGTGGCCTAAGCTGGAAGAAGCTCAACAGTCTGACAGTAGGCGCTGTGAAGATTGCACCGGCGACATCGTAGTACACTCCAGACCAACCATACTCCAACCCCACACCCCCTCACCCCCAACCCCAACCCGCTACCGGCCTGGCCCCACGGGCCCCAAACCAAAACACCGACCTCACACACTTGAATCCCAATTCCATGATGTACAGTTGAGACAAGTGAGCGCACATCAATGAGGGACCCCGTCTTTGGACCCAAGCTCCATAAACGTTCAGGACAGCCTAATTCCCGACATCTTCACACGCACTACCAACCCTCGCAGATTGCCATGATTGGCCCCGAGAGTGTGGACATGGTGGTAAGTGCACAGAACATCCGGGAAAACATCTAACAAATCATGTAGGGACCACATCGAGTCCAACCCCACAATCGCACACATGCTTCACAGCCCCAACCACAGCAAAAGCAAGCACAGCCCCATGCCAAATCACCGGCCTCTCGGTAAAACAGATCTGGGTCGGGAGAGGGGAGGGGGGGTTGTAGGCCATACCTCGCCGCATCACCGCCGGCAAGGCCTCGCCACCACTGGAAGCCTGACTTCGCTGCGAAGGGCTGCACCGGACGCTAGTCACCATCGATGCGACGGGGAGTTGCGGCCCAGGAATGGGGTCACGACGGGGGGCAAAGGAGAGGGGTCGCGATGGGGGGCAAAGGAGAGGGGACGCGCAGTGGAGGAGAGGCAAGGGGGACGACGGGATTGGGGGGACGGCGAAGGGGGCTAGTAGTTTGGGAAAGATGGAGTTCAATTCGGCTGTGTAGATAAGATTACATCAGGTGATTGATTTTACAAGGATTAGTCAGTGTGCCCATTGAGAAGATATTTTAAGTTTATCATCCGCTACAAAATCATTCTAGTCTTTTTTTTCTTTCATAAGAGTAATGCTATACTCACAACCTTTACAACCTTACAAATTTTTTTTTTTGAAAGAAAAGGTGGAATAAGGCCACCCTGTTTCATTAATGAGAATTAACCAAACAAACCCAGAGTACTGGGACAAATTACAACCTACAAACAACAAAATAAAACATGAAGCAATATAACCAAGACATACAATCAGGGCTTACTCTAATACCCTTTAAGGTGGGCTGCAAAAACTAAAAACTACAATTAGGACGAACCGGCTACAGCTTGTTCCCGACCTCCACCAATCATGTATTGGACCCCAGCTTGGGCCTAATCACATAGCGAGTACCAACTAATTGTATGTAGGTCACGTAAGCTTCGTGCACCGTCTCCAAGGCGCGCGCGCACCCACCTGAAGCGAATCACGTGGGAATTGGAAATTCGCTGGTCCCAACCTTCTCCTCCCCCTCTCCCATACCCTCTCCAACATACTCACTTTCTGCCCAGCCACCACCAAAGTAGAGCCGTGGAGAGGATACCTTCACCTCTCTCACGCTTTAGCTCTCACAAGCGATTTCTCACTAAACAAAACTCTTACTAACCCTAACCACGGACACAGTGTAAGAGATCAATGAAGATGGTACTCACCTCTCTCATGCTTATACTCTCTCAGGTGATTTCTCACAAACACAAACAGATACCTGCATAGAGTAGTGAGAAGCAACATCTTCACTCTCTCACTCTCTCACTTTCTGTCACATAAAACCCAACCAAATCACAACCAATCTGAAGAATCACCTTCACCTCTCGCCCCTGCAGGTGGTGGACATTGTAGATTTCAGGGTCAATGATGAGGGCGTAGTGGTGGTATTGTTGCAAAGTCTGTAGCATTGGATTAAAGAAGGTCGAGTTCAGGGTGTGACTCCTCTACTTCCGACCAAAAACACAAACATCTTCCCTCTGTGCACCTCATGCGGGGACCCTTTCTGCGGGCCCAAGCCCCACCCTGTGCAGTAACGATCATGGGGAGACCCCGTCTTCGGGCCCTAGCCCCACAACTATACTACACCTCATTCTTCACACCAAATCAAATCCAACTCAGACACCTCCTCCACCTCGTTCTTCACATCCTGGACGCTCCGCGACAGTTGAGACAAATACCCCGGAAGCTGAGACAAGTGAGCGCCCGTCACGGAGGGACCCCATCTTGGGCCCAAGCTCCACAATCGATCTCATGGGGGTAAAATACTAGTATGTAATAAGCGGTCTCATAGGGAGACCCCGTCTTCTGGCCCTAGCCTCACAACCGAACTACACCGCAAACATCAGCACTAGACATACCCAACCTAGAAAGCTCCACCAACCCCCCAAACAACTAAATACCCTGTCGTCTCGCACTACGGCACAGCCAAGCACACCCCCGGCTTCTTCACACGCACTACCAACCCTCGAAAAACCAAATCATAGCTACAGATCGTCGTAATTGGCTCCAAGAGTGTGGACATGGTCGCAAGCGCAAAGAAAAACCGGTGAAACACCTAGCAAAGCTAACCAACCTCAACCTAACCCAAACCCCAACCCTAATAAACTCACCCCCAACTCCAAGCGTCACAGATCTGGGGTCGTCTGCGGCATATAGGCAGTGGTGGCAAAACAGAGGAAGAACGGCGTGTAGGCGGTGGATCAGATCTTGGTGGGGGGCAAATTAGAGCAAGAACGAAGGCTAGGCAGTGGATTAGATCTGGCCTTCGGTGCATCTTGCCTTTGGCATGCCTGCGTGACTGGATCAGCGTCTTTGCCGCGCGTCTGGAGCGTTTCGGAGGGCAGCGGCACTGAAACAATTGCCACCCACCAAAAGAGCGATGGAGCGCCGCGACACTAGATGGCGCGCCTCGGCCGGTGAGCATCATGGAGTGCGAATCGTGGCACCGCTGGACTGGGTCTCGTCGCCTCTGCGCGACTGGATCTGCGTCACGGCTACGCTACTGGAGCGATTGTCGCCTCAGCGCGCGTTCTCTTCGCCGCGATGGAAGGAGGAGGGGTTAGGGGGGGACGACGTCGAGGGCCAGCCGCCGCCGCCCCTAGGCTTGTAGATCTAGGGTTTTTGGTTGGGTGTTTTTTGAGAGAGCACCCAATCTTACAATTTTAGGTAGCACAATCTCATTGAAGATGTGTACAATCTACTACAACCTACTCTACAATATATTTTCAATGAGATTGTGTCACTTAAGATTGTAAAAGAAAATGTTATAAGAAAATATTGTAGGTGTAGCATTACCCAATACTAGTATAATGCACGTGTGATGCTCGTTTATAAAACAGTTTAGTCATTAAATTAAATAAATTTGTATATCGAATAAGAAAAGAAATAGTAAAACATTTAAATGCCAAAATAGCAGGTTTCAATAATAGAATCAGTGTGAAACAATACATAAAAGAGAAAAAACAAAATTATTAGTAACCACTATTCTTTGGTCAATTCATATGAATGGTTTTTAACCAAAGACTGAATAAACATGAAAAACATACTTAACTCAATACATATATGTGCACATTTACTGAGCTCAGTATGCATTGCTATAAATTTAGCGTTGATGTACATATAATGTGCATGGCAGAGAGTGCTCTCTTCGACAGTGTTGTAGGAAAAAGAAAATCCAAATACTCACAACGTAATTAAGAAAATGTTACATTGTACTATGTATTTTTATTTGCCTGTTTCGTTAATTATCATTAATGAAGCGATGACGATGTCATCTTTTTTATGAAGAAAAAAAATGTTACATTGTAAAGCCAGAAACTGAGTTAGACCTCATGGTCAATAATCTAAAGCAATGCATAATCTATATTAGACTAAAAGAGATAAGAGTAACTAACAATGAAACATTTTAGAAAAAGGAAACTATATTCATTCTTTAGCATATCTGACACTATGAGAACTAAATTTTTCAAAAAATTAACAACAGAAGTATACCATAAAAGTTTGTTAATGATAAACACAAATTTCTCATGTAACGCCCCTGCCCCAGGCTCAGACAATTTATACAATTTATAAGACAAATTATTTATAGTATAGTATAACTGCCCACCACAGGCTGCCTCTCAAAAGGTGGTTAACCAGATTTGTGACTCTTGATCATAGTCTATATTATTCATAGTTATTTATTTTATTTTATTTCTCGATGTGGGACTATTCAAATCCATTCTCCTTCTCTTTCTCCCGTGAGCACAGTGCCCTACAGTGGGCCCCATGCCCACGTCAGCAAGACCAAAGTCCGCTGTCTTTCTTCCAACCGGGTGGGCCCCATGCTGACGTCATCATGATGTCAGCCTCACAACAAGCAACCAACATTGTTGTATTTCAATGTGTGGGCCCCCCTCATTTCCACTTATATACATTTTTGCCATTCACTTTATTTATATTATATATATACTAGATTTTCCCGGGGGCACGTGCCTATGGCACGTCTTCGGAACGATACAGCATATGAAAGTCTTGTAAGCAGTAAAATAACAATTATGTAGCTCAAGTTTGAATAGTAAAACAATAATTAGTTGTAAATAAAAGTCCATGTTTCCATTAGTATGTGTTGAAAAATAATAATAAATGGGGTGTAAAATCCAACTTCTTAGAACTTTGAGTGTTGAAAATGATGAAATTTAACTGTTGATGAGATATTTGCTATTTTCAATGTAACATGAGCAATTAAAAAATGCATAAAAAATCTAAAATTTACAAACCTGAAATCTGAAAATATAAATTTCTGTGTAATAGAGAGAGAATGAGAGGGAGAGAGAGAGAGAGAGAGAGAGAGAGAGATAAATAAATAAATAAATAAATAAAGGAGTTGTTGGGGGATTTGAATTTAAAATTTTTTTTTTTGGGGGGGGGGGGGGACTTTTGGGCGGGAAAATATGCTTTGTGAGGTTAGATCTGGACCATTGATTTCAACCCTATTAAATGATAGCCACTTGATAACTTTCATATTGTAATATAATCTTATTTTGTATATGACATTCCTACTGTTACTATTATTCTCATTATCTCATTATTATTACTATTATTATTATTATTATTATTATTATTATTATTATTATTGCTAAACTGTTATTATTATTATTACTATTATTAGTTTTGATTGTTCGTGATTTTATATATATGTGTGTGTGTGTGTGTGTGTGTGTGTGTGTGTGTGTGTGTGTGTGTTTTACAAAGCCTATTCTATCTGATTATCTCCCCATTGGATTTAACCCTATAACCCTCTCTTATTGGATTCAAACCCGCTACCCAATAACCCCAAACCCATTAACCCTATATATAAATACCCTATTACTATAACCCTAACCTAAACCCTGGCCCTAATCTACTGTACAAACACCTAGCCGCCAACCCCCCCCCCCCCCCCCCCCCATCTACTGTTCATCATCTCCCTCCTCTTCTCCTCTGAGTTGACCCCAAAACCCAGCCTGTAACACCCCGCAAAATTGAAAATGATAATTTTGCTTGTGTGTTATGCACGTGTATTTTGTACCGTTACTGGTAATATTTATAACGTGTTTTCATTACGTATTGTGATTTCTAACTATTTATGCATTTCTCGTATATTTTATCCTATTTAAATCAACTAAAATATTAAATTTCAATCTCTGCATTTTTACGTGTTTTTTTACGTGTTTTGATGCACGTATCGATTATGTGTTTCCACCGCTACGCGTAATATTTTCTATGTGTTTAAATTATTTATTTTAGGTATTCAAATCTATTTTTATAAACGGAAATTCATTTTCCCTTATTTGATTAATATATTATTATACGTGTTTTCTACGTACGTAACAATTACGTCGTGGAATATATAAAATTAATAAATATATTTTCTTATATTGTATTATCTTTAACATTTTTTCGTTGATAACGTCGAATTTCGTATTTTTGATATTTTACGTACGAAGTACGTGTTTTTTGGTGCGCGTATTTAAGCGTATTTGTTTTCAAAATAAATTTCGTAGTGTGTGTATTTATTTTATTTGTGCATGAAACATTATAATTTTTAATTTAACTATTTTTTTTACATATTATGTATATATATATGCCTATGCTTACACCTATACCCCCTAATTCCCTTCCTTTTCCTTGCTTTGTCTGCATCCGAACACCAACTCAGCAAATGTCCCCCCTTCCACTGTTGCCTACCTACCGCAACTATACCTATATCCTATGATCATTTGTACATATATATATCTATGTATATATAGTCAAATATATATGTATACATGAAGTTGGAGTTAGGCCTTTACTGTGCTAGGCCAGTTATTGGGAGAGAAAGAGTTGGCTGGGGGCAAGGTTTTAAATCTCGGATTTCGGACTCGTCTCGGCCAGGGGTGTTTCGTCTCGGATCGGATATATCGGAGGAGATTTCGGGGAAATGGGATCATCTCGGATGTTCATTTCGGACACTCAATAAATATATATTTATTGCTACTAAACAATATATAAAATGTTCTACATGTCATTTAACATTAATATGTCTATTTACTACTTTCTAATGCTCTATAACTCTTAACATTTGTTGTATTCTTGTTGCAGGACCGAAATGAGATGACTTCACTATGTACAAAAAGCAAAACAAACTGAAAACAAGATAGAGGAATTTGTAAATTCATGGTGTTTTAATGTTGTATGAGAAATATGCACTATTTGGCTATGTTTGGCAACTGTCAACTGAATAGTCCATTATTTTGAATTTTGTTACTTTGTAAATTGTAGCTGCAAAGATGTTGAAATTATGTATATTGTCAAAAGCTAACAGCCTCTGTGATTCATTGCTATGATAAGATTAATCATTAAACTCATGTATTTTTTTGTGTCTAATATAAGGATGGTATACACAGTGTAGAAAGAATAGATTAACTTTAAAGCAAGGATGCTATTTTTATTCAAAAAATGGATACTAGGAAATGAACATCTTTTGTTGTGTGATGTTACACTCAAAACTATTACTATCATTTTCTTTTGACAGTTGATGAATATGTAAATAAGCTGTTATATAGCCAACATGCAGAGGCATTCCATCCAAACTTCGGTTGTAGATTGATTATTCTGACAACATTGTGTTTGTTTAAGATTCTATGGAAACACATCAAAATCCATATTATGTAAATAGAGCCTTTGTTTGGAATCATTATAGCAATCAAGTCCTTTTTAATATCATAAAGAAAATTAACTATTTGTGTAGAAAGTTAAAGAAAAACCTGATTTATATAGTAGAACTTCATCGACAAGTTCGCTAGCAGCATCTTCTGTCTATTGATTTACTTTTCCAAGTTTTGGGGAAACATGAAAGCTATGAGCTACTGTTTCATAATATATGAATAGTGAGGGCATCTCTTAATCACCACAAAATAGCTTGTCATGCTATCTTTGTTATGAA
Source organism: Hemerocallis citrina (assembly GCA_017893485.1). Taxonomy (NCBI): domain Eukaryota; kingdom Viridiplantae; phylum Streptophyta; class Magnoliopsida; order Asparagales; family Asphodelaceae; genus Hemerocallis; species Hemerocallis citrina. The sequence goes on from CM030368.1 coordinate 32,082,566, forward strand.
CTGCTCTGTTAATCTACATTTACCATGGTCTGGCTAGCTTTTTATCAGCACACTTTCATATCAAATAAAAAAGTATACCAGTAATAAAGATACCTAGGCAATGAAACACAATGAAGTATATCAGCACACTTTCATATCTAAAGTATAATGCACCACACCAACTAATACTTGCAGTAAACAACAATGAAACACAATGAAACAGCTACTGCTTACTGCTAATAAAACAGTAATAAAGATACCTAGGCAATGAAACACAATGAAACACAATGAAACAGCTAAGAAACAGTAACAATTAATCGAAGAGAAAAGAAAATGAAGCCCAATAACAATTAACAAATTAACACTTATCATAATAACAATTAACACTTAACATAATAACAATTAATAGTTAATCAAATAAGTAATAAACTAATAATAGTTAACAATTAACAGAATAAGTGAATAACAAACAGATAGAAAAGTTAATAATGGTAAACAATTAACAGAAAATGAAAACGAAGAAGAAGAAGAAGAAGAAGAGAGAGAGATTGGGGGCTCACTGGCGACGAAGTAGAACTGTAGAAGAGAAGGGGGAGCTTTGGTGAGAGCGTGAGCTTCAGTTGAGAGAAGGGGGAGCTTCGGTTGACAGTTGTTTGGCGACGAAGAAGAAGAGAGAGCACGGGAGATTGTGTGGCAGTTTGGCGCGAAAAGAAGGGAAGGTTGGCTGGCGGTGGAGATGGGTTGGCGTCGAAGACTGGTCGGCGACGAAGAATGGAAGGCGACGAACTGACGAAGACTTGGCGACGGCGAAGACTGGAAGGTTGGAAGAATGGAAGGTGACGAATACTCGAAGAAGAATGTAGTAGAGGCGGCGGGGAGACTGGGAGAGAAGAAGAGAGAGAGATTGAGAACGAAATAAAGGATTGAGAAGGGAAGAGGAAGAGATTAGAAGTGATTTAGGGTTAGTTTTAGGGTAATGGGTAACGGGTAAGGGATTTAAAGCCTAAACCCCATTAGCGATTATTTCGGATGCGAAAAGTTGAAATATCGGCCGATATGTATCGGGCGAAATATCGGACTTCTCGGCCGATATTTCAACTTTTCGGTATCAAACGAAAAATGGCTGAGAAATCTGATTTCGTTTCGCTGAAGCACCCGATACGAGATCTCGGCCGATATTTCGGCCGATATCGCCGATATTTAAAATAGTGGCTGGGAGTTAGAGAAATGAAGAGATGGGGAGTTAGGAAAGTGAAAGGTTGAGTGGTAATTATTAGGAGGGTGAAATTTGCAATTTAGCCCTTCACCTTGTCCTATAAATACACCATTGTTTTCTTCTCTTTTCACACCAAAATAAACCAAATTAGAGAGAGAAAAAAGAAAGAGAGTGTTCTTGTGCATTGGAAGCCTGTTGGAGAGCTCTTGCTAGGAGGAGAAGGACAAGGAGTTGCTTGTTGGAGCTAAGAGTTGTGTCTCACATTCTTTGTTACAAATTCTTCATAAGAGGTGGGTGATATTGTCTTTCTAAATGTAGAAAATGCATGCTAGTAATGTTAAATGAGTAGTATAGATAAATAAATGTTGAACAAATCCATGCTATTGTGTGTTTGTAGAGATTTTGCTATGATTAAGATTTTAATTGACATCATGTTAGTAGAAATGAGAAAAGAAACAATGAGTTAGTGCCATGAACAAATATGCATGTTAATTTATAATTTAATCTATTTTACAAAGATTATGGTTGGTATGCTTTAAGTATAACAAAATTTTTGAATAGTTCCACAGGATGGTAAGATTATGGTTGGTATGCTTTATTATTATTATCAGGGGTGTTACAGTAACCTTTTCTTTTGATTAAATTTGTAATGATAGTAATGATTTTACGAATGGGTTTATCGCACACTTTTGTATAAATGATCTCTTGGCTGAATTCGAATAAGGAAGTACAATATTAAATAGCTCTGATAATATTATGGTATAGATAACATATACAGAGTGGTAATATTGTACTTAACAGAGCTATTATGTTGTTAAGTACAATAGACTTGTTATGTTCCAAATGAATAAGGAAAAAAAAGAATATTACCACAGATTTACTGTCTAAAATATGAATTATAAACTCGTGAGTTACTGTTTGAAAGTAAAACTTAGTCTTGATGAAATAATTTGCAGCCTAATGAAAAATTAAATCAAATGAAAATCGAGTTTTGTGAAGATAATTGAATAACAGTAAGATTGAACAAAAGCATATTAGTGTAACTTGATATCAGTAATCACACTTGGACTTATTGGCTAGCCAGTGCACCACAGAGCGCTACTGTAGCATGTGGGAAGTCCTGGGTTCGAAACTTGTTAAACCCATTTTAATTGTTTAATTAAACCCGAATTCCGAGAGTAAGTATTTGGGGTTTTCATTTCGGCTTTATGACACCAAGTCCACATAGACTATTTGGCTTGCGGTGTGGGCCTTGGGCGCTAATTGTATTGGGTGGGGGAGCTTGGGTTCGAAACTTGTTGGCTTAAAATATTTTTTGGGTTTGTTTTTAATCAAAATGGGACTTTAAAGTGAAAATAAAATTTGGGGAAAATTCTAATATTTCTTCAAAAAGATTTAGAGTTTATTAAATTAGTTTCATAATTTTTCATGTATATTTTGATAAATTAAAAGTGAAATTGAGTTAGGGAATGAGTTAATGACTTCAAAATTATTTCTTTAAGAGTGTGACATTTATTTCTTTTAAAAGAAGAGTAAAATATTGTTGTATGAATTGATTTCTCTTGAAGAGATTATACTCTTATTTGGTTTAAGAAATGTTTGATGTGGTTAAGATATATTATATGAGCATAATTTGCTAATGAGACTTAAAGTGATGAATCTATGTTCGAGAAAAGAAATATTGTTTTATTTTGGATTGTGAATGAATAAATGAATCATGAATAAGTGCTAAAATGAGACATTGATTAAATTGTGAATAAGTTGAAGATAAGAATACTTTGAGTTTAATACATGATTATTGAAGGGTATGAATACCCGTAGATTCTTGTACATGAAAAGTTGTGATCTAGAGGTTTAGTGAGACCCCGGGTACTGGAATTGTTGAATTAAAAAATTTGAGTTATATTTTTGAGATATAGCCATGGAGCTATCTCGGTAATTGTGATTAAGTCCGATAGGGGATAAGATTAACTCTAGGTATGATAATTTACTCATGGCTTGAACTTGAGAACTAGGCACATAAGTGCAGATGTAGTAAAACTTGAAAAAACGTAAGTGGGGCACTCTATATAGTCGGGCGATGTACTTCGAGACTATAGACCCAGTCGGGCGGTGTACTCCAGGACTGAGGTTGCTTCGATGGAGACGAGCTTTTATTTTAAATCAGGGACTATTCATAGTCAGGCGGATAGTTTGCCGTACTCCAGTATATATACGTATACCAGGGCTAGATGGGCACTTGCGAGAGGTTCGCACAATGAGGAGTCTATATAACAGTCGGGCGGTGTACTTGGGGACTGGAATCCGTACTCGTGGAATGTCTAAACCTTGCTTTTATTACTGGGTAGTTTTCATAGCGAGGGATCGAATCCTTTAATGTGGAGTACGTAGGTGCTTGCCCTCGGACCTATGTCGTATGGGATGCATAGAATCCGAACAAGTATGCATTAGTGTCATGCTAGTATAAAATATCTGCATTAGGCATTAAGGCATCACGTACACTTACATGCTTAGCGTAGTCACATTTAACACTTTATTGCATTCAAATTTGTGGTTTGTTAAAGTATTGAGATCATTATATCTCCGGCATAGAGAGGATGGCCGTATATAAGCAACTGATGTGCCCACGGTTTATTATGCAGGAATTGGATTTCATGAAGATATAAAGTTGATACGATGCTGTTGATTAATTACATGTTAAAGATGCTGCAAGTTGTATATTATTTTCATTGTTGTACTTTATTTTATCTTCCGCTATGTAAATGATTGTAAAGACTCTGTTGTATGATAAAAAGTTCAAATTTCCTTATAAATTTGTTTGAAGTGAAGTGTAAAGATCCTGTGGAACTTCGAATTCGGTCTCATTTGGAATTCGGGGCGTTACACAGTCTCCTCAACCTCGCCATTACCTCGCTCCTCCCTCATCGTCTTCACCCTAATCGACCACCAGCCTCCGCCCCGCAACCCATTCTGCCTTCTTCATCAAGCCACCACCTCCGCCATTGCCAACTCCATTACCCCATTCATCCCTCATCGTCTTCCTCTTCCCATCGAGCACTTCGCCTTCATCCCCTGTAAACTCCCGAGCTCGTCACCTGTCCCCTGAACCCACCATCCAGTTGACCACCTTGCACCCCACCATTGCTACCCTTTCCCCTGTTTCACTCCGAAAACAGAACGCCCACCGACCACCCATCACCGTCGCTTGCCCTTCGTCGAATGCTCCTCAGTCGAGCCCTCGATGCTGCCACCCGTCTCGCCACCTTAGCCACAGTCGAAGCCGCCACCGCCGCCTTGCCTTGCTATTGATTAGGATAGGGAGATTGAGCTTTGAATATCGACCGTTCGATCTCCTCGCAATCATCGCCATCATCCGATCAGATCAGATCTTGGCCTCCTGATCTCTTTGTGATTGGGATCATGATCACCATCAGATGTTGGCCTTCCGATCTCCTTGCAATTTGGACCATCATATGATATTGATCTCTTGATCTGGGCCGTCCGATCTCGTCATCATCATCATCATCAGACCATTAGCATCAGTTGGAATCTGGACTGTCTATCTACACTAGATCATCATCATCAACATCAGGATCACATCCAGCAGTCCAATTCTCTGATCATCTTGATCATCATATCAGAGCAATCTCAGCCGTCGATCTTTCTTGATCTTGATCGCCATCAAGATCTGCGCCGATCCGATCTATCCGATCTCGATCATTGATCAACGTTCTCATCCTATCAAGGCAAGTATCTTCTTGTACAATTCGTTGTTCAAGTACAAGTTTTTATTTGAAAATATGGCAAGTAGATTGTAGTTGTGACTCCCCTTTGGCTTATCATTTGATGATCTCATTTTACTTGTTAACATCCTTATCAATTCCATGATCATAAGAGTCATAATCTTTCGTTGATATATTCGTTTCACAACTAGTTAGATCTATTTTATCATCTAATTATTTGAACACATGAAATTAACAATCACCTAGACTTGTAGATGCATGTGTTGATTTTGCTTTCCTTTGAGTTGTGAATAGCCATGAGCGCTGATTTGATGCCTGTGAACTCCTGATTTATATCACACACTAATTTAGACTCATATTAATTATCAATCATGACACTTTTCATATAGAAGAACCCACTTATGTTGCTATTCCTATTTTTACTTGCTGTTTTGACCCTAATTACATCAGAATCTGGACTTGAGTTCTAAACATGAAATATAGACCTAAATGTCTAGTTTACTAACCTTTTGACGGAATTGAATTCTGAGTTATAGTTTGTGAATTATCACTGTTATAGTGCTGCTGTGTCTAAAATTTCAGATTCTTAATTTTGTTGCGTCACTCTGTTTTCCAAATTAAATTGAATATGCTAACTGTAAGATAATGACTTGAAATTTTGCATGCTGAGACTAGAAACACTAGAGAACCTTCCAAAATTTTTCTGGAATTAATTAATGAAGTTTCAAACCTGTTTCATATTTATGAACACAATTTTACAAATTCGGGTTGAACATGAAATCTATATAGTTTGCTATTTTGACATCAGTTGCTATAACTTTTATGTATCTTGTTTATATGCGCTGGATTCGGCAGAGATCCTAGTTTCTAGATTTTCTGACGGATCCAGATTTTCATTCTTGTGGCAGTGGGAGTCTCAGTTTTGGTGCAGCAAAGTCTTTCCGTCCAGAATTGATATTTTGCTATGTTTAAATATTTGCATGTTGTTTCTTGTATTTTGTGATTTAGAACATGTTCCTTGCATCATATAAGCTCTTGATACATTCTTGTCTCGTCCCGATTTTGTTCTCGTTATATCTTGATCATGTTTATTTTGTAATAAAAAGTAACAAGCCGAGATTAAGGGAAAGATCTAGTAGTGGGCAATATAGAAAAATGTACTCAGAAGGGGGGTCGTGTTTCCTGTAATTATAGCTCCTGATTTGGTTACATTACATGATTTGGATTACATTTGGATAATTTCGATTACATTTGGATAATTTGGGTTACTTGATATGATTTGGTTAATATGATTTGGATTACTTGATATGGTGCACCACTGTATGATACCTGAGTACACAGCCATATAAAATCCACTACGAAATCTAAATGTAACTTGTTTGTATGTGGCAACCATGTGGTAAATAAATTGGACGCATGAAGTGCTACCTAGATAGAATTAAACCAAAGATTTAATAATAACTTGTTACTTATACACACTTGACACCTGCCTCGCATGCTACTTGATACTTGTTACTTGATACTTGATATAACTACATACTCACTAGTTACCTATTCCTGCTACTGGTAGTTGTTACCCGATCCTGTTACTTGATTTGTTTCACTTGCTAGCTAGTATCTTGAACTTCACTACTTGTTGCATTTCTGTCATATCACGTTGTATACTCTTGATTCCAAATCTTGTGTCATATTTTCTTACACTTGTTTTCATACCCTTTGCTTGTACTACTTGCGGCCCGTAACTTGCACTAACAGGAAGATTATTCTTTTTGTTTCCTTATTTCTTTCTATTGTATGTGTGTATATATATATATATATATATATATATAGAGAGAGAGAGAGAGAGAGAGAGAGAGAGAGGGAGAGAGAGAGAGAGAGAGAGGGAGAGAGAGAGGGAGAGACTTTGGAGACGAGCTACCAGAAGGAGTGGGTGAGTAGACATTCTAAGATTCGCCTGGGAAAACTTGCTTTAGTTATTTTGTATTTGAGTTTATTTAATTTTTGTTACTACTTGAAACTTGTAACGGGCTTGTAGTCCCGAAGTTTTAGTTTTGTTCCATATCTCGTTTTATTTGAAAATTTTATATTTGTTTCAAATAATTTCTCTTGGTTAATAAATTATTCATGTATGCATGGTTGAGTATATTTGTTATATTCTTTGTTATGATGCTGAGTCGATCCTACAGCGTATGAATGATGAGTCATTCGTTGGGCTTTGTCACGTACTCGTATTCCGTATTCCTTCTGGGAAGCGATGCGTAACACTAGGACTGTATTGTAATGCCATGCTTCTTAACAGGCATGAACCCGTTAAGAGGTATATACTATGAATATTCCACTAACTTAACTGATAAATGAACGACAGGTGCCCATAGGTCCAATTTTCAAAACTTTCGGTGTCATTGGGGTATTATTGTAACTTCAGGTATGTATAGGATATTGTTACTAATTTTCGTGCTAATAAGTCATTCACCCTTATCCAAAAAGAGAGAAAAAAGATAAATTTCACTTGACTACCCATGTTTTCGCTCTTATCAAAAAGCCTGCCTATTCCTTTTCCTTCTTCTCATTAATGAACCACCCTCAGTTTCCTTTATTTATCATAAAATCCACATATTCTACTTAAGTGAAGCATGGGGGGTTACGCAACAGTTTATGATTTATTTTAAACTAAATTACCCTTGATTTACTATAATATTTGGTTAGCGTCTAAACTAATTTTAACTTTATATATATATACTTACTAATTAAAACTTTTCTTCATAAATAAGGTTAGCGCTTAATCCCTTGATTTATTTAAAAATATTTTTCTGGGTTCCACCATAAAATGGAAGCAACGAATTAAGAAGCTTAATATAGAGATTTTTCTGAGCTTTCTCATTGAAATAACAGAATTATAAAGAAATAACGAGGATTCAGGTATGGGTGGTCCATTAATGGGAAATTTTTAATCTTAATTTTCTCAATAATGGGCTAAAACTGAGGGTGCTTAAGCAAAATCTATATAATAAAATACAAAAAAAACTATCAAGTGGCTCACCTTCAATATAAACCCAGGATACAATCAGCGAAAAATGCTTAAACCAACCAACATCTAAAATAAACTCAGTAGGGACACTTGCTGCAATTGCTATAAACCAAAAAAATTGCAAACAACCTCAACCAACACTAGCAAACTGTAATTGCAATTGCTATACACCCAGTATTTGAACCAAATAGGGTCTTCATCGCATATATGAAGACCAATAACATAACCAACAGTCAATTAAAAATATGGTGGGGGGGGTGGGGGTGGGGGAGGCATAGCAATTCTAGTAATGCTTGTGAGAGAGTGATTGTCATCATCGCCTATACCAACACACACAACAAAAGACAGTTTCTACAAATTTAAAAACAATGAGACTGAGAATCGAACACTTCCTGTATTGGGGAATCATGCATCTTTGCTTGTGAGAGAGTGATTGTCATCATCGCCTATACCAACACACACAACAAAAGGCAGTTTCTACAAATTTAAAAACAATAAGACTGAGAATCGAACACTTCCTGTATTGGGGAATCATGCATCTTCTATTATAAACTGTGATTCTGTATACAGAAATCATGCATCTTCTTGTTTATTGGCTGAATCGAATCACTTTTCTATCCATCATAGATAACAAACTGTGACTCTATCAGCTTGCCTGCAAATATCAAATATTGTAAACTTAAAAAAATGCCCTACTAGTTTCTAATCCATACTACCATATCAGGCAAAATTTATCATGAATTGCAAATGACCTAAACCAACACAGCTGCAAACTGCAGTTGTAATTGCTATACACCCAAAAAGGTCTTCATACAACCATAACAGTACATATTTTTTATACCCGCAAGAAGCCAGATTATGATGTTATTCAACTAATTTTCTATTCATACATATTTTCCTAGATAAAAATCTAACAATAAACATGAACGATTATAAAGGAATTTTTTTTTGAAATTGAGATTACCTGATAAGAAGATGGCCGCTTTGCTAGGAGGTCAAAGTAGGAATCAGCGAATGTACGGATTCGATTTGGGGGCTAGGGTTTTTCTTCGAATCACTCAGGAAATCAAAACCCTAATTCATGATTTGAGTTTCTCGTCGAAGAGAGAGGGAGTAGAAATCGAAACCCTCAAATGGATTTGGGTTTCTCGTCGAAGAGAGAGGGAGTAGAAATCGAGACCCTAAAATCGATTTGGGTTTCTCGTCGAAGAGAGAGAGAGAGAGAGAGAAATCGGCAGATCCCCTGCTTCGACGAAGAGAGAGAGACAGCCAATCGAGACCCTGAAATCGATTTTGGTTTCCTCGACGAAGAAAGAGACAGAGCAGGATAGATAAGAGGTAGGGTTTTTGTCGACAAAGAAGGAGACAGAGCGGGAGGTAGAGGAGGAAGTGAGCTCGACGAGAAAGAAAGAAAGAGATAGAGCGGGAGGGATAAGAGGTAGGGTTTTGATCGACGAAGAAGGAGACAGAGCGGGAGGTAGAGGAGGAAGTGAGCTCGACAAGAAAGAAAGAAAGATAGAGACTGATATGGCTAAAAATGGGGTTAAATCGGAACCATTCAAAGTGGGCACGAATCTCAAAGTCCCAGGGGCAAGATGGTAGCCTCGCCTATAGACAGGTCCGAATTGGGAATCGGGTCCCTCCTCCTGGACCTGCTAACCCATGAACAGACCTGACCAGTTGAGAATGGGTCTCAACCCGTTAGGGGCCATTTCAACAGGATTGGAGGAAATCCTGGCTCCCCCTGATCTGGAGGAGGTGGTTATAACCACCCGTATCCTGCCACACCGGAAAGTAGGGATTCTCTCTGATCCCGAAGGAGATCCCATTGGTGACTATAAACCCCCCCTGACCTCCCACTGCGAAAGGTGATCACACTTTGCACACTTGAGCTTTTTCCCTTGTCTTTCTCTGTGTATTGACTTGATCGTCGGAGGGTTCGTCGCCGGGATCCATCCCAGTGTCTCGAACGTTTGTGCAGGTCGCAGGGGAGCACCAAGGAGCCAACCAGTTTGCAAGGAAGAAGAAGGGGTCGATCTTTGTGAGTTCCTCACGAACCTACAAATCACATCTATTGCCCCCACACCGAATTCAGCGGCAACAGATTAGCGCCGTCTGTGGGAAGCTTCACTCGACAAGCAATCTCCTCTTCCTCCTTCAATCAGTAAAAATAATTTTTATCACCCTAAGCATGTTATCTACAAATCTGGAATTTATCTTGGCCATATTTGATCATTAGTCCACTTAATTTATCAGCCTAACATGTTATGTACATGAATCTGAAATTACAGTGCAGCAGTAGCAAAAGGGTCATAACTTGGGCAATATAAGTCTGAATTCGAAAATTGTGGATTCTATTGACATCTAGACAGTTAGGGCTATGTTTCATATTCAGGAAGTGACTAATTTTAATGACGTTATCTAGGTTGAAACAGTACAGCAAGGTTCAGGTTGGCGTAAATTTTCAGAATGTCAGCATGATCTTTTTGAATAAAACGATTAAAAAGTTCATTAGAATGATGAATTGGGGTTTAATAATCATAAATCGCAGCGAGCCAATCCTATGTGAACATGGTATTAGGATATATAATGTCCATAACTCTACTAATTATAATCAACTAATTTATCGATAGCAATCATATGAATAATCAAACCTAATATACAATCTACAATAGTTGTCTTTAATGTCATGAGATGAAATGTAACAATATTTTCCTATTCTTATATTCAATAACTAACTACATGAGTGCATGTATGATCCCTATACATTAGAGGCAAAAAGACAGCACGAAGTTGAGATTACCACTTGAATTTGCTCGTGTAAATCCGTGGCATCCCAACGATAGAATACAATAAGCAGTATACGATAATCAATTTGGATCTACTTGCGGCATTCAATAAAAATATCGAATATGATACAATAAATATTCGATAAGAAATGACTTGCCTTTTTGATGTTGGCGGGCGACAATCCAAAACACAGGGATACGTGCGAGGCACGTGCAACACACCGAACAGCGAAATACCAAACAGCAAGAGCACAGCAACACTCTCAGATCTGGCCAAAACACGGGACAACTATTCTGGATCCAATGCGCCAAAACATGGGACACCGAATCGAACCAATCACACTCCAACTCCACACCGGATCTGGGCCAAAACAAGGAACACCAACCCCGAATCTGTTGTGCCCGAACACAAAACAGCGAAGTCGACCACTCGCTGTCGTCTTCGTCCTTCGATCGAAGAGAGAGGGAGAAGAGACAGCAGCGACTCTGCGACACAACGGCAGGAGCGAAGCGACTGGAGGTGCGACGGGCGGCACGCGACGGCGCTGGTCGGGTAGCGACACAGCGGCGAGAACTTCCGACGTCGAGAGCGACTGGCTCTGTTTTCGCTCGAAAACAGAGGAGGATGGCAACGGCGCCTTCGGGGCTTGAATGGTGATGGCGAGACGGTGGGGAGCTCGCCGCGACATGGAGGGGATGATCGAAGTGCCTGGGGGAGAGCGACGGTGGTGCGAGGGTGTAGACGGAGTGGGTTAGCGGCGAAGGAAAAGATGGGTGAGACGGTGGAGAGGTTGACGAGGTGATGGAGAGATGGAGGTGGCGGCGACGGCAATGAGGGCGACGATCGGAGTTGACGACAGTGGAGGCAAAGGTGATAGGTGGTTTGGGTTCGGTTCAGGGTGAAGGCGAGGAGGAGAAGAAGTCGAAGAAGGGGTGTTCTGGTTCTGTTGTGTTTGGGGAATTAACAGAGAGGAGAGGGAGAGAGAGCACAGTAATGGGGGGTTATTAGGTTAGTATTAGGTTGGATTAGTAATGGGGAGAGATTATACGGCTTAATAATAAGGATTGAGTTTTCAAATTTTTGGGAGTTACGGATTTATGGAGATTGTGGGGAGTGATTAGGAGGAATCATAGGGATTAGTCCGTTAGGAAGAATTTGGGGGGTTGATTTGGGTTAGTGGGTTTGGGTGAGAGATCCAATAAGAGGTGGATATTGGGCTTTGGGTACAAAGTGGATCAATTAGGAAGACAATTCACAACCAAGAAGACAAGGCAATTAACTCTGAATTAGGAATACAAGGAGTATATTTAAAATGATCAACTGAGATGAGGAATAAATTATAAATAACATTAGAATAAATATTATTCAACACAAAATGCGACAAATGAAGTGAATTACAATTACAATGGAGATTACAATTGGGATCAATAACAAAAAAGAAGAAGAATGAAAACGGGAGTTACAATCCTACCCTCCTTACAACAAAATTTCGTCCTCGAAATTTGCTCAGGCGATATATAGGACAAGGCAAAGAAACAGACTGGGGGTAACAAAACAGAGAGTTAAAGGAAAAGAAACGGTCAGTGGCAACCCCAGAAAAGAAGGAGGTGGATAACAATGTGGTCAGATGGAGTGCAAGAAAAAGAAACAACACAGGAATTGCAATGTAGCAAGCAAAAAGATAAAGAAATAGATAGAGTTGGAGTCGAAGAAAAATGGACAAAGAAGAGTTAGACCAAACAAATTAGTCAACGGGTGAGGATGAATGCAAGGGATAGAGGGAAACAAATAATGCAGGAAATGAGAAACGATAAGAGAATCCTGGGACCTGTGGGTTATGGGCTCACCACGCTTCCACTGCGCTACTCTGATGGTGGCGCTCCAAGTAACATACATGTCGGTGTAAACCACGTGACACCAATCGACGAACCGAGCAGGGAGACAAGAATGAGTCATCAGGATCAAAGAGAGTATAGGCTCAAGATAGATATAAGAAAATAATGCAAAAGAATATAAAACTAAGCTTCAGTTTAAATAATTAAAAGATACAATATAGATCAAAACTAATGAGCTTTAACAAAATAGATATCATCAATTATTAATAATAAAAACAATAATATCAACAATAATAGAATAATAATAACAATAATAAAAATAACAATAACAATGATAATAATAAAATTAGTAATAATAATAATCAATTAATATTACAAGACCAACTATTCATCTTTACGACGAATTACAAAACTTTGAGAAGTCAAAATTACAAGACTACTTCAACGCCTCCTAGGAAGTGGGATACTCCTCTTGAGCGACAAACGAGGACGGCAAACATTCTGTCGCTGCGAGCCCGCACCCATTGAGCTTCCCAAGCCGGCGAGCCTAGTTGTGTCTCTAAGCATTGCATCGGCTGAGGCTTCGCTCGACGAACCAGCAACTCCGCTTTGAGCATCCCCGGGACGATCTGTCCTGGGAGGCGAATGCGATGCTAACTCGTGGAACGATCGTCCGTACGAGTACTCGTCTCGAGGGCAAGATGTGGTCCTGACGTTGCTCCCCTCTGTAAAACGTCGTAGCCGGTGAACCTCCATCTCTAGCTCAACATTGCGCTCCTTCAGCGAATCATCCGACATGTAGGCGAGGAATTCTGCTCGTACTACCCACATGAGAAGCTTCAATGATAGTTCGTCGAAGCTGCACCGTCTCCAGGCTCTTCTCGAGCACCACGTTCTTCAGACCATCTCTCTCCGCACTGACGTCAAATATGGTCTGCCGAAGTGACTCCACCTCCTCTTCAGGTGGAGCTTCTCGAGCTTGTTTCTTTAGTCGCTTCAACTCGAAGTTGCGCTGCGCCAGCGTTAGTTTGAGATGATCTAGTTCTGCCTCACTCTTGAGAAAACACTCTCGACTATGAGAAAGGGCCAACTTCGTTGCTCCTAAGTCAGCTCGAAGACAAGAGGCCTCAGCCGCTACCATGTTCGGCGATGCATCGACCCACTGACACAACTCGGCGATCTGAAAAGCAAGAACACAACAATGCTGAGCTCGAGAAATACTTAGCCAAATTTCAAAGCGAGTTATTTTCAACACTTAGCCAAATTTCAAAGCGAGTTATCTTCAACACTTAGCCAAATTTCAAAGCTAGTCATTGTAAACTTGGGCCAAAATCTCAAAAGTTCTTCGTTTCATTGAAGTTCAAAAGAGTACAAAAGAAAGCGGTGGCCAGTCCGCTATTAGGCATTGATACAAAAAGACCCTAGATGAAAAACTATTGCTAAAATACAAAAGAAACTCTAAGGGAGTTAAGTGTCCACCTCGGCAGATGGATCCACAAGCGCTAAGGCACCTTCACTGCCCTCAGCTGTCCCTGATGTCGACACCATTGCTCACGGCGTCTCAGTCACTATGTCTTCATCGCCGACGGCATCCTCTTCTCCTTCATCCTCTTCTTCTCCTTCAGCACCTGCCTTCTCCTCGTCGGGGAACAAGAAATACCCCGAACAATCGAAGTTGGGGATACGCTCACCGACATCCTTCAGCGCCTTGGCATAGGCCTTGCGCATGTTCTGCTCCAAGTAGTCGATCACCTCATTCTCCGCCTCTGCCTTGGCCTCCTTCACCGCCATGACCATCGCGAATGCGCCCTTCTTCCACTCGGCCGCCCACTGCCGAGCCATCTCCTCCTTCTCCTCACCGGCAGAGTCCTTCGCCTTTGCCAGCGCCTCCTCCAGTAGCCGGATCTCGGTGGCTTGCTTCTTGACCTTGAGAGCGGCCGCCTCTAGCTCTCTCTTGGCCTTCGAACGCTCCAACCTCTCCCGATCCTGAAGAGTCTTTAGCTCTTTCTCCTGCTCCGCCACTCGCTTCAGTAAGTGGATGAAATGACAGATCGCCTGCGAAAAAGACAGTGGTTTAAGAGTGGAACACAAAGAAGGGGATGGAGGTTGAGCGGAAGGTCAAGGCTTACCGTCATCTGCGCTTTGGCGATCTCTAACGTTGAGTCACCCACTGTTCCATGCTCCATCGCTGCCTTGTCTTTGGGCATGGAGAGACTGCGGACGGCGTCCATACAACTCGTCGAGTCGCTGAGGAAACCGTCGTGCCTAAGAACCTGCCAATCCAGCACAAAGATCCTTTTCAACTCGTCTGTCAATATCACCTCAGCTGCCACTGTGCAAGGCAGAGCTGACAGGGCGAGAGTGGCTAAACAGTCGAGCTCCTTCGCCGACAGAGCAACGGAAGAAGGAACGGCCTCCAAGTCAACGGCAGGAGCGGTAGCACTCTCAACTCGAGCTGCCTTCGACGGAGTTGGCCGAGCGATAGCACGCTTCCTCTTCTTCTCCTCAACTCGCTTGTCGCTCAGCACCGACCGCCTGTTCATGATGTCTTTGAAGTCTATGGCAGTAGATCCTGTGAAAAAAGATAGAAAAAATAGAGATTAGAATCCTATCACTACTAAAGTACTTAGAATGCGATCGATGAAAGAGAACTCGTACTAGGGTCCATCAAGCTAAGGCCTCCCCCAAAGAGGCTCTCCTCGGTGATCTCCTTCCAATGCAGGGTCGGTCGATCCAAGAGGATGCCGACCATTTTGTCCTTCTCCGGACTCAAGGACGGCTCCATCTTCGCCCTCTTCGGCACATCCTCTTTCCATACCGTGGGAATGTCCCACGGCTTTTTACCCCGAATGAGGAAGTATTTGTCTCGCCAACACTTTATGGAGTCAGGGTTGTCGACCAACTTAACGCCTTTCTGAGCAATGAGGTAGAAACGATACTCCGTCCTTGTCTTTTGGTGGATCTTGTACAGACGACGAAGTACGCTGATTCTAGGTTCGATCCCGGCTGCCTGGAAATGGAGAACGAACCCCGTGACATGCCTCCAAATGTTCGACATTAGCTGAATAGGGCAGACCCCATACCATTGCAGCACCGCCCTTATGAAAGGGTGTAGCGGGAGGCGCAGCCCCGCATGGAAAGTGTCGTACGGGAAAATACAATTATCAGAGGGGAGAGAAGAACAAGACCTGACCCCTGGCCCCGGGACGATGAGTTCAAACTCCGGAGGGATCATGAAGCACATCCGAACCATTCGCAGAACCGACTCCTTCAAGATGCTGACGATTTCGTTCACCTCTGTGCGCTCCCTCAGATTGTTCTCCTCATAAAACTGAGCCAAACCTTGCTCCGTTCGCCTTAAATCCTCTGAACTATACTGTCGGGTCCCTCCAAGGGTAGACACGGCGATCGAATGTCTGCCGAACGCACCCATCCGCCGATCTCTCTCCACTATCGTTTCCATAGCCGATGAAGAGAAAGCCGCCTCACCGCCTTCGCCCTCGATGAAGAGATCTTCTTCCACTTTCGAAGAGGACAGGACAATGGGAGCCTTCCCCTTATTGACCGAAGAAGGAGTCGACCGGGGGGCTACTTCGAACTGACTCGAGGAGGAGGCCTCTTCGCCGAAAGACACCCTAGACATCTCTTAAAATTTAAATAAGTTACCTGGGAAGTGACAGCCTCGATCGGAATGCTCGTCGGAGAACGGGAAAGACGCCGGAAGCTCCATGAAGAGAAGAAATCTCCGGTGAAGAAAAAGCGAGAAAGTGAAGTAAAAATGAGAGGGGGTGGGGACTTATAGCAAAACTTGATGGGCTTGGCCCGCACAGCTTGACCGACCCAACAAGCATGGAAGTCTAAGCGGTCAGAATACGAAATGACAAAAAAGAAGAGACCAGAAGCAGCTCGAAATAGTTGACTAGTCAACGTTCATCGAGTTCGCCGCTTCGTCTGATTCGTTTGACACACCGTTCGCCAAGCTCGCCGTCATATCCGAGCAGACGTGTTTTTGAGCTGAAAACACCAGAAAATGTGATGACCAGTCAACGCTCTTCGAGCTTGCCATTTCGTTCGCCAAGCTCGACATCCCGTTTGCCAAGCTCGCCGTCATATCCGAGCAGACGTGTTTTCGAGGTAAAAACACCAGAAAATGCATTGACCAGTCAACGCCCTTCAAGCTCGCCGCTTCGTCTGATTCGCTCGACACACCGTTCGCCAAGCTTGCCGTCATATCCGAGCAGACGTATTTCCGAGTTGAAAACCAGAAAATGCATTGACCAGTCAACGCCCTTCAAGGTCGCCGCTTCGTCTGATTCGCTCGATGCACCGTTCGCCAAGCTCGCTGTCATATCCGAGCAGACGTGTTTCCGAGCTAAAAATACCCGAAAATGCGTTGACCAGTCAACACCCTTCAAGCTTGCTCCTTCGTCTGATTTGCTCGACACGGCGTTCACGAAGCTCGCCGTCACATCCGAGAAGACGTGTTTCCGAGCTGAAAACAACAGAAAATGCGTTGACCAGTCAACGCTCTTTGAGCTCGCCATTTCGTTCGCCAAGCTCGACATCCCGTTCGCCAAGCTCGCCGTCGTATCCGAACAGACGTGTTTCCGAGCTGAAAACAACAAAAAATGCGTTGACCAGTCAATGCCCTTCCAGTTCGCCACTTCGTTCGGCAAGCTCGACACGACGTTCGCCAAGCTCGCCGTCCTATCTAAGCAGACGTATTTCCGAGCTGAAAATGCAAAAAAATGCATTGACCAGTCAACGCTCTTCGAGCTCACCATTTCGTTCGCCAAGCTCGACACAACGTTCGCCAAACTCGCCGTCATATCCGAGCAGACGTGTTTCTGAGCTGAAAATGCCAAAAAATGCGTTGACCAGTCAACGCTCTTCGAGCTCGCCGTTTCGTTCGCCAAGCTCGACATTCCGTTTGCCAAGCTCGTCGTCACATCCGAGCAGACGTGTTTTCGAGCTGAAAACACCAAAAATAGCGTTGACTAGTCAATGCCTATTCACTGTTCGCCAAACTGCACATAACGTTTGCCGTGTTCGGCGCACCATCCTCCTAGCTAGGCACACCGTTCGACACGTTCACCCCACCGTACGCCCAGATCGCGAGAAGCCCCTTTTCTCCTGGCCGTCCGATCACCCAGAATTCCTTGCCGGTGTATGATCAAGGGCTCAGATTTGGCCACGTCATAAATACGGCGATTAATTCTTTTTTCTATTTTATTAAATTGGATTATTTATTTAAAAATTGCAAAAAATGATTAAAAATTCTGGAAAATTAATTAAAGATTCCGGAAAATAATTATAAATTCGGGGAACATTTTTGAGTCCCAGGATAAATAATCATTGTCTAGAACGATTAATTACTGCTCCCGGAGAGTGAATCGTTGCCTTGCAAAATTAAATAAATGGTTCGAACGAATGATATAAAAATTGGGAAAAAATCATCAAAAATCCAGAGCAACCTAGAAGCCACTTTGAGCATGCTACCAGCTCAGGAAAGCACCATCACCCCTCAGACGAGATTCGAGCACCTCCGATAAAGCCATATATACTATTGAAACAACAAAACTACTCCCACAAGGCTGTAACACACAGTCTTGGGGAGTGGGGGGCTCGTGATATGGCTAAAAATGGGGTTAAATCGGAACCATTCAAAGCGAGCACGAATCTCAAAGTCCTAGGGGTAAGATGGTAATCTCGCCTACAGACGGGTCTGAATTGAGAACCGGGTCCCTCCTCCTGGACCCGCTAACCCATAAACGGACCTGACCAGTTGAGAACGGGTCTCAACCCGTTAGGGGCCAGTTCAACAGGATTGGAGGAAATCCTGGCTCCCCCTGATCTGGAGGAGGTGGTTATAACCACCCGTATCCTGCCACACCGGGAAGTAGGGATTCTCTCTGATCTTGAAGGAGATCCCATTGGCGACTATAAAACCCCCCTGACCTCCCACTGTAAAAGGTGATCACACTTTGCACACTTGAGCTTTTTTTCTTGTCTTTCTCTGTGTATTAACTTGATCGTCGAAGCGTTCGTCGTCGGGATCCATCTCGGTGTCTCGAACATTTGTGCAGGTCGCAAGGGAGCACCAAGGAGCCAACCAGTTTGCAAGGAAGAAGAAGGGTTCGATCTTTGTGAGTTCCTCACGAACCTACAAATCTCATCTATTACCCCTACATCCGAATTCAGCGGCAACAGAGAGGGTCTCGATTTTGCCCTTCACCATAACCACAGATGAGCAGGAGCTTCTTTGAGCTATTTGATCGCGATTAAACGAGATTGGACGGATGGAAAACCCAACTCACAATAAGAAACCCAGCTCACCATCTCATATTAGACCCTCTCTCTCTCTCTTTATATATATATATATATATATATATATATATATATATATATATATATGGAAACATGGACTTTTATACCCCAATTCATAATTATTTTTCAACATATACTAATAAAAACATGGACTTTTATTTACAACTAATTATTGTCATACTATTAAAACTTGAGCTATATAATTGTTGATTTACTATTTACAAGGCTTTTCACATTTTTTATCTAGGAGTGGTATACCGTACAATTCCGTACCATCATTGCTCTACCATCTACCGTACCGAAGAACTCGGTACATAATTTTCTCTGCCATTACCATGCCAAGATTTTGGTACTACCGAGTTTGGTAATACCGAAATATCGGTACAGTAATGGTATTACCATGGTAGTATCGGACATCAATTAACTCAAAAAATTAACATTCCCATAAAAGACAAATAAATGAAAAAAGAATGACAAATATGCTCAACATAAATATATATATGAAGAAATTTCAGCATACACAGCGTTTATACTATCACCATAAAGAACTCATTGCTATTAGAAATTAGAATCACTACAAGCATATCAAAATTAATAGACATAGAAATAATGAAAGGAGTGGGTATTAGAGATGATATGAAATAGATAATTACCTGATCATCAACCCATCTACAGTTTAACATTGACTTCATCCTTGGAATCTTTATGCTAATCACTTAAGAAGCTAGGAAAAAAGAATAGTAACTTTTGCAGACAACCTAGCTGTTAAATCTTCTTTCCCATAACTAGTACTGGTATGCCTTTCATCATTAGGGCTTTCACCATACTGTAGCCTCTTCAGCTCTCTATCTTCATCTATACAGAATCACGGTCTCACTACTGTTCTTTATTACGCTCACCCGTTTGTTATTTGATCTCTCCTCCCAGCTCAATTGTGGGTCATCATAAAAGACACCTTCACTTTCCATGGAGATGACCTGAATATATTCCTATTCTGTTGGCACTGCCACTTCTGCTAATATCCATACCTGTTAATCAAGTGAAGGAAAGGTTGAACAATATCATATGATATGTAAGAATGATGTCATTTAGGATTTCATGTATATTTAGTTACATTTAAACTGATATGAAGTGGGTGAGACTAATGCTTGACTACACCCGAGGTGTTGATAAGTTGCAGGAAAATGAGTTGGCGGGGCCACAGCCGTGACAACATGTCTTCCTCCAGAATCATCCCTTAAATTTATCTTCATGCAAGTCAAAATACATTAGGTAACCAGTTTATGCACATAAATTGGAGAAAATAACATATGTTTCTACAGTTTCCATAATGTCAACAAGATAGATTTAGTTTAGTGCCTAAATGCAGTTGAAAGCAATTAAAAACCAATCAAGAAACATTTACAATGTCCATCAGAAGGCATAAAATAAGTTATAATCAAGAATTTTACCAACTCGGATGAAATTATGCCTGCGAAAAATAAATAAAACAAAGATTTACCAGATAAGTGTCTTTATTCTTCACATTTTTGACGTTATGTCATCTGTATTCTAAATTTCTAATATTTTTTGACTGAGAGATAAATAATTCATAGATCATACCAAAATATAAATTAAATTGGCTTTCTCAACCTCATTTAAGATAACAAGCAACTCAGAAATTTTAAGCAAGTGTGATAACATGATAATAGATACATCTATTTTATAAGTTTCCTTCTCTCAATCATACTTGTACTCTCTTTACAGACATACATTTGAGTCTATCATATAGCTCAAAACTTCAGGGCAATGTGAAAAAACCCTTTAATAGAATCAATACTCATTACCACTCCATCTCAACCCACATGGAAAATCAAATCAGAAGATATTGTACATCCTAAATTCCTAATTACTTGTGAATAATATAATTAGCAATTTACAATACCCAAGATCTCAAGAAAACTCAACAAGAATAAGAAGAAGATGGATCTTATATTAATACACCAACAAAAACCTAAATATCCCTAATTCGTCAAAAAAATTCCTCCAAAAATACCAGTGTGACTTCAAGAAATGGATCTTTACCTTCGCTAGAAGAGCTCTAGAAGTCGGCTATCCTTCTTGAAGGCCAATGGTGCTTAAGAAGGCAGGTGGCATTGTGTGCTTCGGAGCGTGAACCCTAGATTCAATGAAGAAAAAAGGAAGAACTAAAGAAGAGGTATATCATACTAGAGTGAAAATTGAAAAAGAAATAAGAAATAGGCATGGGACTGGGCCTGGACCTAGGTCTGGGCTTGGATTTTTAAATTAAATATATATTAAATATACTTGGTACGGTACGGTATACCATGGTATCAATATTGGGTACCAGTACCATATCATACAATTTCGGTATGGTACAATACCAAGATTTCGGTACGATATTACCAAGTTTTCGGTAATGTTTGGTATGGTAATGGTACGGTATGGTATGGTACGGGAATATGGTATCTTTTGACACCCCTAGCTGTATCGTTCTGAAGACGTGCCGTAGGAACATGCCCACAGACAAATCTAGTATATATATATATATATATATATATATATATATATATATATATATATATATATATATATAATAAATTACAAAGAAAGCTATCAAGTGGCTCTCAATCAATCTCCCTCAAAATCAATGGCCCAGATCTAACCTCACAAAACCTATTTTTCCGCTCAAAATTTCAAATCCCACAATTTCAAACCACCTCCTGTTGTACAGTCTCAGCAAATAAACTAGACCAAATTAAAACCTCGCAAGTGTACGAATCATTTATAGAGGCGTATTGAAGAGCAAGGGTCGATCCCACAGAGATTGTAGTAATTACTCATTAATCAATAATCTGAAATGTTTGTCATAAAGTTTGTCTAAAAGTATGTTTTGAAAGGAAATGAGATCTAGATCAAGTAGTCCTTAATTTGAATCACAAAATATCTATTAAAGTAGTTGGGCATGATTTCCACCTATAGTCACGAATGCTAAATTAACTTCTATACTACTCTGATCACTCATGTTTGTTCATTTAAGAGCATGGTATCTACTCCTTAAAGTTAAGATTTTCCTAGGCCAAGAATTAGGCATGGTATCTACTTTAATTTGTTTCTCTCCTTAAGTATTTAGCATGGTATCTACTAAGTTGCACTTGAGAAAAGCATAGGAACGATGGAAATTAACAAACATTCAAAGCTCTAGAAGTTGGTACCAAATCTAGATCCTCCAAGTTGCTTAAACCAAGAACCTAAATGATTCTTGTGTTACTAGTTATGAGCATAAGATATGGATCATCTCTATACTCATATAACAGAGTCAGTTTTATAATAAGAAAACTTAATAACGTAAGGTTCTTCAGATCATTCGACTGTCGTTAGATGTCAGTCGACTGATTCTGCGACTTTCCAACAAAAGTTTGATTCATATAATAAATTTGATCAGGAACAACCAGGTTTAATCAATAAGTGATAAAAGTAGTGCTTGGTAAACATTACATGACTAAGGTTTCAATCAGTCCAACAATGAAATTAGTTGCACATAATACAACTTTTATTGACTAAAAGATTTGAATACATGACTCAAATGAATTAAACTGGAACAAGAATTAAAGAGAGAAGAAGAACACTGATTTGTATGATGTTTAGCTTGAACCCAATCAGCCTGAAGTCGACTTGATATCCTCTGAAGTCAACTTGTTCTCCCCCCCTTAATGCAGAGTTTCAGTTCTTGATCTCCTTCCTTATTCGATGCTGATAGATCGATGCTCGATTGATAGATATTACAATGTAAGATGATCCCCCTCTTCTTATAGTTTCTCTTGCCCTTATCTGCAGATCTCAAGCTCCTGCTTTCTATCTCCTCACACGATCGGACATGGATTGAGTCGAATCTTCAATACTTGCCAGACCTGATCTCTTGCTTTTTGGAAAGTTGTTATTTGCAGTTATCCCATATATGTTTCCTGGATTTTGACAGCTTACTTTGATTCGGATTTGGATGAGGGTGTATCTCAACTGATTTTATCTCTTAACTTTCGCTGATAGCCACTTCAGTCGACTATTGCTAAAAATCGGTCGACTGTTTCGCGAACTTATGGGAACTCAAACAAGTCATAGGAGTCGACTGTTGACTAGGAGTCAGTCGACTGTTCTGCAAAGCTTCGGAAACTCAACCCTCTCTGTTCAGTTGACTGTAGTCAAGGAATCAGTCAACTGTATTCAGCAGCTTCTCAGAAATGTTTTGATGCAAAATTAGGGTTCTTCATTCCAGTGTATCATCCTCACAGTGCTGGATTAGTCTTGAATCTGCTTCGTTTAGTTGCTTTTAAGCTGTTTCCTATGAAAAAGAAAAAAGAAGAGTAAATTACCACATATAGAGAATTTAACTGTCTAATTGCATTCAGATTATTGCTCCAAAGTGTGAATATTATTGGATTTATCACCTCCCCCCTCTCACTTTCTCAATTCTCACAGTTTCTCTCTCTCTGCCTCCCATCTCTCTCTCTCTCTCATACCATATCCCTCTCACTTCCCGCTCTCTCTCTATATCTCCAGCCACCAAAACCCCCTTCACCTCCAAACGCTGCCGACGCTACCTCCCCAGTCAATCCCGACGCTCTCTCTATATCTCTTTCTCAAAACCCAAGTCGATTCTAAATTCCCAATCCCGATCTCCATCTCCATCCTTTCTTATCTCGAACCTTCTTCATCCATGGCCACCGCCGCCCTAAACCCTTCAGATGAAGGGTTCCAACTCCGATCGCAAAGCGAAGAAGCGTTCGACTGGTGAGTTCATTAATTTTTGAAACATTCATCAAGAACAAAGAGGGATTTTCGTTCTAGATTTCAATCTTCCTCTTCCACCATAGTTTGGGAATCACGACTGGGGATACTCTAAGCAACCACAAATCCAAGCTCTTAAAACCAACTTTCTCTCGATCTCCAATTTCAAATGCAAAACGAAAGAGCCGAGCTTTCACTTCGTTCGATTTGCTCTTCCCCAATCTCCCTCTCATCCTCTCCAAATTAGGGTTTCCATTTTGACCTCTCAAATGCCTGTTCAAAGTAAGTTCAGTGCTTCCAAATCACTAGGGTTTTAGAAATTTTGTTTGAGATGGCAAGGGTTTCAGTATTTATCGGATGAATTTTGGTTTTTTTTCTCTTTTTTAAAATACCATATTTATCGTACATTTTGTCTTGAAATTGATGTAATTATTTGTGTGGACGTCTATTTCTATTATACTTACATTTGATGTATTGTAATTCTGTGTAGTTCCACACTTTCTTATAAGACTGTAATTTTGGCTGGCATCGGTGATCGCAGAACTTTTGCTGCAGGATTATGATTTACCAGGTACCTCTTTTGCCAATATATGTCAAAGTTCATCATATGCTAGATTTATATGTATCATGCTTTGTGTTAAGGATCTTCTATTGGCCATGGTAACCGACACAATTCGCAATCTTTCAATTTACAATGATATAAAGTTTCATTACACAAACAGGGTCAAAATGAGAAAAGACAATGAAAATTTTGTGACCACACTTTGCCAACTCTTAAAAATCTTTTGTTAGTGGTATGGTGAATTGAGAAAATGGCTGACTGAAGAAGTGATGGGATTGGAACTTGGAAGAAGATGATAGATTTCATTTAGTAAGTACATTTAAACAAGATTTTAAGTGTCGGGTTCTTATGTTGTGTCAGCTTGGCATTTTTCATGTTGGATTTCGGCAAAATTTTGGGGATATTTGATAAATGTCCGAGTGTAGTGTTGGATAAAATTATATTTCCTAGAGTGATGTATTATGTATATAACCTATACATACACTGTGTATCACAACAATATGTGTGACTTAAGCAATACTGCTTACAATGCAAATTTGTGGTCGCTGGTGCGCAAACATAATGAAAGATGCAAGATGGTATATCAGTATCAGAATTTAAACACAAACATGTAAAACTATGCAAATGAAACATATTTACCTGATATTCGTATTGGGTAATTTTGGGCAATATTTTGAACTCGAAAATTTAAGCGAAGAACCTTCAGTGTTATTGTAGAAACTCGAATACTATGTATGAACAGTTTGATGCTATATATTCAAACCTTTATTTTACTAATGATTTTTTTTACAGTGTATAGAAAATAGATTATTTAGTATAAAGTCTCTACTACTTAGTTTAGACAGTTAACAACTTAAATATATGTATGACAAATATAGAAGTTTTATTCCTAAGCATAGAAACTTTAATATAACAAAGAATATAAATTAATGGATGTGCTCACATTTCTTGAAAAATAGCTAGGTTTTTGGAGAATTGGATTAGTCAATATTGAAAATTTTAAGGGCAATAACACTAAAAAACTGAAACAATTTAACGAATATTTGTTAAAGAGGTATAGTGAATGACTTTTGATCTTAGTATATATATAATGTATAAATTTATATGCAGTTCACACAACTAAATAACTCCAAATAAATTTATATGCAGTTCCAAATACGTGCCGTAGGAGGTGGATTGGGGGTTTTGCCTGTAAGATCTTTGCTGATTTTTGATGGATTGGGGGTTATGTAGGAGGTGGGTTGGGGGTTAATTTTGGTGTTGGTTTGATTTGGATTTGATTTTGGATTTAGTTGTTAATAGATAGATGGTGTTAATGCAGTTACCTGAGTTGATTGAGCTTTTTGACCAAAATGACCCACTTTTTTTTATCAATTTGAAGTACAAAATTATTTTCGATGTATAGAACGAGACAATCACAGCTCACACACAAAAAAAGATCACAATGAATGCTCTAGAATTTGCCTTTTAAGGTTAAAAGAAAGTTGTATGTTTTCTCAAGATAGTGAAAGCTCTTCTTATGAGAACAAAAGATTAATGAAGTATTTAACTATTTATCGAGTCTGAAATATTTTAGCCAAATCAATGTGCCTTTGAGGGGTCCATTTGGATTCTCCGAGAGGATTTGAAACGAGACTCCAAAAATAAGGAAATGTTTTGAAAAAAGATTTGAGTAGAGAATCTAGAATATCTTTTCAAAACACATTTACTATATCCGTGGATTTTGGAACCGCTAAATAAAAAGATCCAATAATTAAATGAATATGAACTCAGAATTCTTGGATTACTTATTGCATTCATTTACACAAGAAGAAAATTGAGAACTAGAAACACCCAAAAAAGAACAGTTGTTAGTACAACTAAAAATACACCTCACATTACTTAATTCAGGATATCTAAATTAAACCCTTGCTTATTTTCTTTATTCAGAGAGAATCTATTTATGCCAACTTCATTAGATGAGTTATTACAACACAACACAGTTTTGAATTGATGATAAAGAAGAAGACAAAATCATGAATAATAATTGGACAGAAGGTATAGTGTGCATATGAAAAAAAAAATCTAGAGGAAGTAAGACAAGCTATAATCCATGTTTTAAATTAGTAGGGAGTAGCATGGACCAGACCTCACATGGGATGCAAAAGTCACATGAGAGGTATAAAATGCATGTGAACAAAATAGTGAGACCAGAACAGCTATCTCTTTACTTGAACGTAAGCCCATCTTTTCTCTTCTCGTTTTACGATATGTAGATTGAAAAGTGAAGTATGGTTTCCACGAATATGCAAGACTCTATCTAACTCCTGAAGTGTTTAATAAGTGTTTAATACAGTTAGTCCATATTTTTGTTTTTCTTAAAATAGTTGGGGTGAAGTCAATAAAACTTTAATTGAGACCCAAAATTAATATACCGTTAATTTATTGAAATTTGACAAATTTACTGAGACATAATGCATGTATTATGCAATATTTGAGAAATGTGACATTACCATAGTAGAGGTACATATACATTGTTTCTTCAAAATTGGTGGAGTGGAATAGACATTGCGAATTCAGGGTTGAGATTAGATTATTAGGAGTGTGTTGAATTATATACCAAGGTTGAGGTTGAATTCAGTGTGGTGCTTGCGTAGTTTTGTATTTAGCATCAGTCTGATATAATGTCTTTATAAAAATTCTAGAAGCAGAGAGGTGCGAGATTTTTGGTTTCAATTGAAGTTGTCTTCTGATTCTTTTTAAGCCTTTCTTATGTTCTTGATCTTCTTTTTTATTATGTGCACTTAAATACCAACATTATGGTGTTAAATTGTTTACTAACATGAGCTGATTTTACCTTGAAAGCAAGTTTGGCCACCTCGATGTTATTTTCTTTGTAAAAGTATTGACTTTAATCACATATGATATAAAAATTGCCTATCATTAAAATTATTAGTTAATCTCAAACAATTTTTTTATAGGTAGAAGGTAGCAACAACAGCAATGCAAGATTGAACGAACAAGTGAAAGAAGCAAGCCGGCAATTGAGGTATGCATACACTTTTCAGTAATTAATGAATTGTACAAGTTCATCATAGATATGTTAAATGAAACATAAAGTATTTCTCTATTTCAGAAAGATGAAGGGTGAGGATCTTCAAGGATTAACACTAGAAGAGCTGCAGAACCTTTGAAAGGACTCTTGATACTGGATTAAGGTGTGTTTTAGAAAGGAAGGCATGTTGTATGACCAACACTTACACTATCTTATTAAGGCGTGTTTTAAAAAGGAAGTGTTCGATCAAATTCAGCTTATCAAATTTGCATGATTAGGTTTAATGGTGATATATAGATAAACAATCAGGAAAATATTTCTTTGTTTTTTGATTAAAAGTAATATTTATACATCAAAATATAATTAAAACTGTAAAGAAGGATGTCCCTTTTGAGATTATAAACAGAGACTTCACAAACCACCAACTATTATTGTTGTGATCTACCATCAACCAATCCATACAATGTTAGATGCAACCGTGCGGCTACTTAAACTGATAATCTGCACATGCGAGCACATCGTACGTTTTTCCTTAAGCTCTCAGTCTTTACAAATTACTTCCAGTGGCATAAATTTAAAGTTTGAGGATACAGTATCTGGCTAATTAGACAGATTAAATGATTCTATTAGTGAACAGTTTAAGATACTATATATTTTGTATTCTATGATACATTCCAGCTAAATTTAGAGTAGTATTCAAAAAAAAAGCTCAGCCCTGAGGCGATTCTGAGGCGATTCAAATTTCAAAAAAAAACCCTTCTTCCTCAGCCCTCTCCCTCCCCAGATCCCGTCGATCCTTCCCCCAGCTCGCTTTCGTCCTTCAATCAATTTTGTTAAGCCCCCCAAACCCTACCGACCCATCTCAGCTTTTTCGATTTGGAGTCGGTTCGCTCCATCTCTCTTCCTTGGAAGCCGTTGTCTCTCTTCCTTTCCTCTAGCGCCTTCCGTCGGTCCGGACGAGCTCCTAGGTGCTCTCTCTGGGTGTAGCGTGGGGCTTCCTCCTTCCCGCTCCCCTCTTATCCTCCTCGGTGGTGGCCAGTTCCGTTCGGATTGTTTTCGGCGATTCTTCGTCTGGCTTTCCTCCATCTCTGAGAGGTATTGTTCGCCGGTGTCCCTTTCCCGAGTTTGCTCTCCAGTCGGGCATCTCTTCTCCACCAAGCAGCAATCAAGCAGCGTTCCATTTCCCATTTTCTTCTGCGCACTGTAAGTATTCTGGCTGTTTTACCTTAAGCATTTCTCACGTTTGTCTTGTTTTTTTGGGTGGATCTCTGGAGCTCTCCTTTTAGATTGTTGTTGATTTATTGCTCTGTGTAGTGTTCCGTTTAGCTGTTTATTCTTTCGGGCTTTCTTTTGTTAGTGCTGGCTTTGTGCTTCCCCATTCCCTGGGGACCTTTTTTGCCAGCGAATACTTCAGCTCTGGTCGGTGTTCTGACTGAGTTTATTCTAGTTTGCCCGTTCTATCTAAACTCTCTCTCGCTCTTTTTTCTCCTCGGGTGCTTCGACCCACTGGTTTGTCTCCCCTTCCCGTATTTCCCTCTCTCCTTACCCTCTAGCTTTCACTTCTTCTTTTCTCTCTATCCTGTGGAATTGCCTTCCCCATCTTGAAGATTGGAGATTTGGCCTTTCATTCTCTTTCTCTGTGGCAGCCTGTAGGGGCTTAGCTGGTTGTCTTCGGCTTCGGCCTTGATATCTCGGTGGCTATTGTCTATCAGTGGCTAGGTCGAGACTTTTCTTTACTGGTACTATTATAGTTTCTTTTTCGGAGTTATAGCTCCTCATTTCATCTTTTGATGATCTGTGTTCTGTTCGGCTCTTTTCCTCCGATCTGGAAACTTTTTTTCTTGACCGGTGCCTGTTGGTGTTTAGCATTGAGTGATTCTTGTAGCTGGTTGCTACCATGACTAGTGCTGTTCCGGTAGCTAGAGCGACTAAACAGATAGTGGAGATCAATTATTCATCTCCTCTATTGTCTAACTCTGATTTCCATCAGTCCTCTCTTAATCTCATCTCTTCCCCTACCGCTGGTAAGCCTGCACCGCTTCGGGTTTGTCACAGATGTTGCCATCCTGGGCATTTCAAGCGTGAGTGTAGGTATAAAATGCAATGTTTTTCTGTGATAAATTCGGTCACGCGCGCAGTCGCTGCTATGCCCTTCAAAATCTTCTTGGCCTTCCCAGAGGCCTCCCCTTACCAACCAAACTTCTCTCCTTCCTTAACTTCCCGCTATTGAAGAGCAAGCTGCGTGTTGGCTTGGTTTCGAAACCCTGTAGTGTTCCTGGAAAGGATTTTGTATCCTCAGCAATTGTTACTGTTCCAGCTTCGAATACATCGAGCTTGTTCCCTGCTCCTTGTGAATCTCTTACGAGTCTTATCTGTCCTAATATTTCTTCACTCTTTAAAGATCGCAAGGTCTTTTCTAATCCGTTTCCTTTCCCTCGTTTGAGTCCTTTAATAACCCATCCCCACTCTCCTGCGGTGGTTCATGCGCAGAGGTTGAGTTTAGATTATAATACGGTTTTATTTAAATCCTATTCTTCTTGCCACTTTGGGTATCGCTGTGCGGTGGGAGACTTTGGGTCTCTCAACATTTCTATCCCACCTCGATCGGTCAGAGCCAATGACTGATTGGAGGATCCTACTCTTCTTGATAAATCTCTTTGCTCTTCAACCATTGCTTCTCCCCAACAGTCGATGATTTCTTGCTTTTCTTCGAGTAGCATCTACTCGCTCTATCAATATTTAGGGGAGCTATCTTCAATCGATCTTCTCCGAAGGGAGATATCGCTTTTCCTGCTCCCTTTCCCACTCAAGTCTTCTCCGAGCCTGTCTCACTCTCCATTCGTACTCTCCTCCCTTCATTCTAACTTCATCACTAATTCGTCATCGGTGGGTTCTAGTGTTCACACTTCCCCTCAGTGCCCCAATATAGAAGAGGTGTTTTTGATTGCCCCAGCTTCGAGTTCATCCCCTTTCATTGAGTCTAATCCTCCTCCCGTTAAGCAAAATCGCAAGAAGATGGTTCGTAATCTTAGGCTGACTCGTGTGAGTGCGCGTATCCTCGCCAGGCAAGCTCATGTTATGTCAGCCCGTCAATTGGTGCTCAGTTGAGTTCTCGCGTTGTCAGCTAGGTGGTACCCCTTTGTGCCGCTAGTGCTTCTCCTCGGTGGCTGCCGCTGGAGTTTGACAGCTGCTTGGTAGGATGTCTTTTTGGCCTGCATTTGGCTAGCCGCTCCTCTTGTTTTCTTCTCTTCTGGTGGGTGAGACAGGGCGGTCTTTTCTCATTTCGCGAGTTGCTTTCCGGGCTGACGGTTTTGTATTCCCTGTTCAGCGGGTGCTTCGTCGGTTGTATTTTAGCTCCCTTATTGGCGTTCTTTGCCTCCTAGTTAGGATTTCATGTTTGTTTAGTTCGCTCGTTACCGTTTTACATCTTGTAAAACCATTGATTATTTATTTGTATCTGTACTGTTTTATTGATTAATGTATTTTTGATGGCTGGAGCCTTTTGGCTCTATCCGATTCATCAAAAAAAACATTCCAGCTAAATCATGTCAGCAACACTAGCTGCTGATGAGTGTATATTCTTTTGCAAACACTGACAAGACTAACAAGTAACAACATATCAAATTAACCAAATTCTATTGACATAATGTGTCATTCTTTCACAAATCATGCATCCATACTGATGTTCATAGCATAATTAAATTTGAAAGTATTCCATGTACTAAGTACTTCCTTTTGTAGGTCAATTTTGACACAGCCTGCTTCCTGATCTCTCAGGGACAAAAGGTAGTTAGAAGTACCCACTTTAAGGTAGAAATAATACAAAGAAATTTGAGGATCCTCGGTTAAGAAACAAGGAACTATTCCAAAAAATAGTCCAGTTGTATGATCTTGAAAATCTTTGTCTGCAAATGACACAACTCCAACTCTCCCCATCCCATTGTACTATTAAATACCCATATCCATTTTGATGATCTTTGATGATCTTGATATTAGACAATTGTACTATTGAATACCCATATCCACTTTCAGGAATAATTAGTGTTATGACCTAATTAATTATAGTATATAGGGCAGGCCACACGTGGTAGGAGAAGAGAAGCCAGATAGGATTACTAATGCTTCCCTCTGTTAAATTATGATAATATAATATTAGAGAGGGAAAGCTAGGATCCATTTTCAAAATTTCAGCAATATTCCCCCCCCCCCCCCTCCTCTCTTAGTTGGATTTATAATTATTTGACTTATTTTGTTGTATAGGATAAAATAGATAAAGAGGCCAGGGATTGAATGATGATAGCATCATATATATAATTAAGGATTGGAATAAGGTTGTTTTCTTATTTGAACAAGTATAACACAATAGAACAACTTCAATGGATTTCCCAAAGGAGCTATAAACAACAATTATAATGTTCATTCTATCATTCCAACATGACAAAAACACAGATTTCTGACTATAATGCATAATCATTTCCTTTTCTTTTTTGCTAACCTTACCCTACATTATTTGATAATCAGAATCACATGTGTTTAATTGGTCCATCAAATGAAAGGCTATGTTTGAATTTTGTTCAGATTCAAAGGTTAGTTTCAACCTACTTAGCAAATGTCTTTCAGTATGAGTTCTAATTCTGAGGATAAAGTACGACTTCAAAGTCCAAGTGTATGTGATACATATTATTCTTCAAGATCATCATTCTTACAAAAACTAACGAATAGTAGTTGATATGGCTAAAAATGGGGTTAAATCGGAACCGTCCAGATTGGGCGCGAATCTTGATGCTCGGGGGTAAAAGGGTAATTTCACATACAAGTGGATCCAAAGCGGGAACTGGATCTCCTTTGCACAGATCCAATAACCCACAAACGGATCCACACCAATTGGGTACGGGTCCCGACCTGAGGCGAACCCAGACCAACAAGAGACAAATCAGGGCCACTGATTTGACCAAGTCAACGGGCCTGATTTACTCTCACCGGGAATTAGGGGTTGGTTTCCTAAACAGACTGTGAGGATTTTACTCCTGGCAGTTACACAGGGAATCAAGTCCCTAATCACTCCCCTGGCAACTATAAATACCTCCCCTCTACCACTGTGACCAGGTAATCACTCTTTTTCCACCTTAAGCTCTTTCCTTAATCACCACTGGTTACTGACAAGAGCGTCGGAGGGTGCATCGCCGGAATCAACCCTGGTGTCTCGCACTTCCTTACAGGTTGTGGCAGGAATCAGAAGGCTTGGATCTGCTGTTCAGGTTTTCTCGAACTCACAAATCTCATCTGTTTACCCCCACACCGAAATCAGCCGTAACAGATTGGCGCCGTCTGTGGGAAAGACCACACGAACAGCCTCAGCCTCTTCCTTGTCGTCTAGCCCTTCTCCAACCATGCCTCCAAAGAAGATCAGATCTAGAGGGTCCAACCGCGGGCCCAATCCCGCCGATCAGACAGAGGAAGTCCCTGTCAATCCTGTTCCACAGCCCGAACTTCTTCCCCCGGCCCAGCAGGGCCAACCTCCTCTTCCCAAACAGCAACCCCCCAATGGCCCTTCTGGCTACAACGGGCAGAGACAGAAGCAGCCCCTCAACCCAGACCATGTCTCGGTTCATAATGAATCCTCGGATTCAATGGCTTCTCATCACCCCGACCTCCACAACACAATCCTGAACCGCCAAAAAGATGAGGACCTTCGCACCCACCTCGATGAGAGGCGGGCCCGAGAGGGAGCCTCCCGCCAGCATCAGGGTGAGCGGTCTCCTCACCGCAGAGACGGTAGAAGGTCTCTGCACCGAAGGGGCCGAGCGGCATCTCTCGAGCGACGAAGGAGGAGGTCGCATTCCCCCGCAGATCGGCATCATCCGAGGAACAATGAGGCACCTATCACTCGTGCCGAGTTCCTACAATTTCAGGAGACCGTGCTGCAGGCCCTCAACCTTCGCCCCAACAACCAAAATGCCCAGAGGGTTCCAACACCCCCGCGGGTTCCCAGTCCTCGCCACCGATCCAGGAGTCCTCTCCCGGCTCCCAGCCGCCAGCAACATCACTATAGTCCCCGCCGGTCCCAGGACTACCGGTGCCTCAGTCCCCGCTCCCCATCCTATGAAGAAGAGTCCAGGGGATCATTTGATTATCAGCGGAGGGACGATGCCCTCAACCGCCGTCTCCATGAAGTAGAGAGGCGCATCGGCTGCATGGACAGGAAGGAGGAGTCCAGAGCAGGGACCGTCCGTCCCAGCAGACCTCCCTTCTCTCGGACGATCATGGAGGCCCCCATACTGAGGGGTTTCAAACCTCCGCAGTTTGAAACGTACTCAGGGGAGTCCGACCCAGTTGATCATGTCGAAAGCGTCAAGACCTTAATGCTGATCCATCAAGCTTCCGACGCCATGCTCTGCAAGACCTTCCCCGCCACCCTCAGGGGGTCGGCTCGGGAATGGTACTCCAGGCTCGCCCCCTCCTCCATCTTCTCGTTCGAGCAGTTCGAAACACTGTTCATAACTCACTTTGTGAGTAGCAGGCGAGCCGAGAAGACGAGCCTCTCCCTACTCAACCTGCGGTAAGAAAGGGGAGAGAAGCTGAGGGACTACGTGAAGAGATTCACCGCAGAAGTCAGATCTATCGCCTCCCTAGACCAGTCTGTGGCAACTGTTGCGTTCCAGTCGAACGTCCTCAACTCCAACCTCCGGTCGTCCCTTGCCAAGAAGCCCCCGCATAACTTCGCCGACCTTCTCCTAAGGTGCGAGAAGTACATTCGGGCAGAAGAGGCCGAGTGCCTCCCGAACTTCGGAGGATCGGCCTCCAGATCGAAGAGGAAGGCGACCGAGGAGGAGGGGTCGAAGAAGATGCAGAAGGACAACGGCGGTCAGCGCCGTCCTCCCCTAGGTTCGAGAAGTTCACTCCCCTCACCACCAATGTCTCCACCATGCTGATGGAAGTGGAGAAGGAGGGGATCATCCCTCCAACTCCGAGGATGAACACCCCGGCCAAGAGAAGGAATAAGGAGAAATGGTGCCGCTACCACCGGGACCACGGCCATGGCACCAACGACTGCCGGGCGTTGAAAAATAAAATAGAAGCCCTCATCCAGAGGGGGCAACTGGCCAAATTTGTAAAGGCAAACGATCGGGCGGATCGCAACACTCCTCCGCCTCGGGGGGCTAACAAGCGCTCCGAGCGGCGCGAGGAGACGCCCGAGTTCGAGGAAGAACGGGTTCTGCACCTCATCCACGGAGGCCCCATGGGGGGCTCCTCCAACTCCTCCCGGAAGGCCTTTGTCCGAGAGATCAACTCAGTTCACAGCGCCCCTCCTCCCAAAGGCCTCGGAGTCCCGGTGACCTTCTCCGATGAAGACCTTGAGGGGGTCCGAACTCCCCACTGTGACGCCCTCGTCATCGACCTTCGCATGGCGAACTTCAAGGTGCAGAGGATCCTGGAAGATAACGGGAGCTCGGTGAACATCCTCTTCCTCTCGGCCTTCCGAGGGCTGCAGCTGTCTCGGGACCGTCTCAAGCCGGCCGGTTACACACTCCACGGGTTCACGGGGGTCCCAGTAACTTTCGAGGGAGTGATAACCCTAGACGTAACTGCTGGAAAGATCCCCACTACCCGGACCGAGCCGATGGACTTTATGTTCGTCGACGTCCCGGCCGCTTATAATGTCATCCTAGGCCAACTCGGCCTAGCTGCCCTGGAAGCTGTCCCCTCAGCGTACCACCTTAAAATGAAGTTCCCCACTCGGTCGGGAGTGAGAGAAGTCAGGGGCAGCCAAGAGACGGCTCGAAAGTGCTATATGACCTCCACTGGGGGACCGGTGCTCTCCCTTGAGACTCTAGAAATCCCCGAGCCGAATGTCCGACCCACGTCCGAGCCGGCGGACGAGTTGGAAGAAGTACTCTTCTCGGACGAGGACTGTTGTGAAATCTAGCTACCTAAATACATAGAAAAACTAGACACAAATTAAAAACCTCGCAAGTGCACGAATCGTTTATAAAAGCATAGCAATAGCAAGGGTCGATCCCACAGAGATTGTAGACTTTAACTTACCAACCAATAAAAAGAATAAGAATCATAAAGAGTTGTTTTAAAGATCTAAAAGAAGTAAAATGATCAAAACTAAATTAAGAAATGCTGAATCACAAATATTTATGAAGTAGTTGGGTTTAGATATCCACCAATAGTCAATAATGCTAAGTTACCGTCAGAACTTCTTCTGATTACTCATGTTTGTTCTCTTCAAGGGCATGGTATCTACTCCTTAAAGTAATGTTTCCCTAAGCCAAGAATTAGGCATGGTATCTACTCTAATTCGTTTCTTTCATTAAGTGTTTTAGCATGGTATCTACTAAGTTGTACTTAAAGAAAACATAAGATCAGTGGAAACGAACAAACACTCAAGGTTCTAGAAATTGGTATCAGATCTAGATCCCTTAAGTTGATTGAACCAAGAACCCTTAAAGATTCCCTTGTTACAGGTTACGGGCACGAGATACGGGTCGTCTCAATATGCTCATATAACAGATTCAGATATATGGTAATGCAGACTTGATATTCTCAAGTTCTATACGTCAGTCGACTGGCTCTCACCTCAGTCGACTGCTCTCAGAACTTCGAGAACCAGTTTGATTATCATAAATCTATATCAATTCAATCAGATTCAATCAATAAGTAAAATAGAAGATTTCAAAAGAATATAGCATTACATAACTACGGCTTCAATCTACCCAACTATGAAATTAATTCCACATAATAATACTTTTATTAATCAACAAGTTTGAATACATGGTTAACATAAAAGAATAGGAGAGAGAAGGAATAAACTGATGTAGTTCGGCTAGATGGTCGGCTGGCTGTCACACAGTCGACCGGCCGTTCTTTCTTTAGTACTTGATCTCCTTTCTTCTTCTTTGATGCTGATAAAGTGCTTTTTGTTGATGGCTCTGGAACTTTGTGATTCGGTGATTCAGGATGCGTGCGGAAGAGAGTCCCAAGGAGAGAGAGAGTTTTCGCTTCTTTCTTGACTGGTATTTATAGAACAAGAGAAGAGAATTAGGGTTTGTACTTTTTGCAGAGAAGTCCTCTTCTTTTGTTATTTCTTTCCTTATCTTGATCAGCCGTTTATTTCTTTCTCTTTTTCTTCTTTCCTTCCTTATCTGCTCACCACGTGCTTCTTGCTTTGATTGTTTGAGAAGTTGTTATTAGCAGAAAACACCTGGGTTTGGATAACTTAATTGTGATTCGGATTTGGATGAGGATGCATCTGTTCTTATCTTCTGACTCGCCGCATACCAGTCGACTGGTTTGGGACACAGTCGACTGTGCCGAGCCTTATCAAACTCTCTGCCCAGTCGCCTGGTTGAAGAGTCAGTCGACTGATCTCTGCTGTTTCCTGTGTATCATCCTTAAAATCCAAAATCTGCTTCGTTTCACTGTTTTATACTGTTTCCTATGGAAAAGAGAAAATAAGAGTTAAATACCACATATAGAGCTTTTAAATGTCTAATTGCATTAAGATTATTGCTCTAGGATGTGAATAATATTGTGTTCATCAGGACCCGAGTCAAAAATTCCTCATCAGCAAGTCCTTGCCGACTGCGCTGTGTTCAGACTTGGTGCAATGCATCCGGGATAACCGCGACCTGTTTGCCTGGTCAGCCGCGGATATGCCCGGGATTTCCGAGGAGCTGCTAGTCCACCGCCTAAGTGTCGAACCGGGGTACAAACCGGTTCAGCAGAAGAGGCAAAAATTCGCTCCCGAGCGACAGCAGGCCATCAAGGAGGAGGTGGATAAACTCTTAAAGGCTCGGTTCATACAGGAGGTGAACTACCCCGAGTGGCTCTCCAATGTTGTAATGGTCAAGAAGTCCAACGGTTCTTGGAGAATATGCATCGACTTCACTGAC
Source organism: Hemerocallis citrina (assembly GCA_017893485.1). NCBI lineage: Eukaryota > Viridiplantae > Streptophyta > Magnoliopsida > Asparagales > Asphodelaceae > Hemerocallis > Hemerocallis citrina. The sequence goes on from CM030368.1 coordinate 32,119,767, forward strand.
CTAAATAAGGCGTGTCCGAAGGATCCATTCCCTCTTCCAAACATCGACACCCTCATTGACGCCACCTCGGGCCATGAGCTCCTCAGCTTCATGGATGCCTTCTCCGGCTATAATCAAATCCGAATGTTCCCCCCGGACATTCCGAAGACCTCCTTCATCACCGATCAGGGCCTCTACTGCTACAGGGTCATGCCGTTCGGGTTGAAGAACGCTGGCGCCACCTACCAGCGCCTCGTCAACAAGGTCTTCCAGAGCCAGATAGGCCGCAACATGGAGGTGTACGTCGACGACATGCTCGTCAAGAGCATCCGAGGTTGTAGCGCCCCGATTTTCATATACATGGAAAACCGTGACATATGCCAAGATCTTTCCTTCAATTAGTCACGATACACAAAATGCTGGAAATTTAAAACTTTTTATTCAATACAGAGTTACCACGCAGTAATTACAATTATCAGTTTGTAATACCAACTGTAGCGCCTGCCCTTTTTTCTTTTTGACTCCAAACTCAATTCTTCCAATTTCTATATCACTTTAAACATAAACTAAAATAGTTATGTTTCAAAGAAAAATTGGGCAGAGTCTCCTTTGTATTTTTTGCCCAAAACACAGAAAAGCTTACGGAATTTTGCTCTAAATTCCGTAGCTTACATCACAGGCAATAATAATACGGGCTCCCCAGGCCAAAATGAGCATCATCACACAGGCAATATATATATATGCTCTGGGGGCCAAACTCATAACAGTTTAACAAATATCAATTAAAAAGCATAAATCTTACTTGACATCTGAACATGTAACCTCATAAATGGGAATTCACATCCAATACTCTCTGAGTCATCACCTGTATGTATATCCATACCCACTCATAATCATACTTATCTTAGTAATCATTTGAATAGCCCCTCTCATAATACAATATTGATCCTATTGCCTTATATCACATATCACATCATAGGCATATGCATTCATTTGCATACTACCACATTCATTCATGTCCAATCTAACGTCTCATTGCACATTACCATTTATATGCATTCCATCACAATAGACTCCGCATCGCCAACAATGTTTGGCAATAACACATCACACTCGCAATTCAACTTGAATGGAAAAGACACGTGCACCTATAATTTATGTGCCAGTGTATGTTGTGACCTAACTCTAATGCAAGGTTACCGATATGATGATGCTCTTATTCTAATGCCAGCAAGTCTCCGAAAACAACATGCAGCCCATACTACATGCGACTCCATCTCAAGCCGTTTCTCCATATATAGGGATTTGAACCCGCGTTATGAATTCTAATTGTACACAACCTGTTCCCGACACCTACACGTGGCTAATGAGGCTACAGATGTGGTCATATGCCACTGTTGCATATCGCCAGTGATGTCTATGTTCGCCACTGCGACCCGGCCAACCGGACCTCTCTCAAATAGACGAACCCAATGTATCGGGCGTCATTCCAAAATCAAACTATAGAGTTTCGCAAGCGCAGGGTAGCGCGATGCCTACCCTGTGGCACCTTCTGGGGTATCGCAAGCACAGGACTGCCCAATGCATCCTGTGGCACCCCCAGCCACTTGTACTTCAGGAATTAACAGCGCGAGATACGCAACCCGTGTCCTCAACCTGTGAGACGGCACCGTACGTATCCCTTTGACGGGAAGGTACAACCCAATAACACCACCTAAGATCGGCCCTAAAGAAAGGTTTGGTCGTACGGTGCACCCTACTACCAACTCCCCTTCTTTCGGGCAAAAGGTTAAGTAATGATTTTATAAATCACTATCCTAATGAGGTTATTATTCCTATGCAATCTTGCATAGTTTCCAATCATGGTCCAACTCGTGGTCCCTCGATCCAAGACTCTGGTAATAATATCTCTCACTCATCCCTACCCCTAACTCGGATTCTACCAACACTCTCGGCCCACGGTCAACCTACATTGGTTAAGATCCGTCAACGTCCGAAGTGAGATCTATCCATTTCACTCTAAGGGGGTAGGATGTGGTCTTGATGGTCGATGACCCTTAGGGTAATAACATCACCCTAGATGAGCACAACAAACTGCGTATTAGCTAAGAAGCTACATACGAGTAACCAAAAACACATACGAGCTAAACAGCTACGTATAGGACCAACAGCTACATACGGGCCAGTCGAGCCGCGCATGAGACAACAACATACATACGAGCCAAATAAGCCCCGTATGAGACCGACAGCTACATACGGGCCAGTCGAGCCGCGTAAGAGACAACAACATACATACGAGCCAAATAAGCTGCGTATGAGACCCACAGCTACATACGGACCAGTCGAGTCGCGTATGAGACAACAACATACATACGAGCTAAATAAGCTGCGTATGAGACCCACAGCTACATACGGGCCAGTCGAGCCGCGTATGAGACAACAACATACGTACGAGCTAAATAAGCCCCGTATGAGACCAACAGCTACATACGGGCCAGTCGAGCCGCGTATGAGCAAAACCACAACAACCAACCATTAAGGTAGTCAAACCTAGAAGCAACCAAACGTGCTTACTAGCAAACTTTATCTTCTATAATTATAAGCAACAGGAGAATCTACTAAAATCGACTTAGCATGGGTTTCTTCTACAATCAACCCATCATGGCATACCTACTATAATCAACTCAACATGAGTTTCTTTCTAAAATCGACTCAACATGATAGGTTACTGGAATGTCACATAAGCATGAATGGGTTCTTCACACAACTCAAGCATGGTGTTCTACTACAACTGAACCATGGGTTTCTTTCTATAACAATTCAAGCATGGATTCTTACTATATCACAAGTGTGGGTTCTTTTTCTACAACAATCCGAATCCATAGGATGGGTTCTTTTTACTCACAACTACTAACCACTAGGATGGGCTCTTTTTAGCATCCATAATTTACTCAACTCTCAAAATGGGTTATTTCCCAACCTCTAACAATTCATACCCAAAAGATGGGTTCTTTTAACACATACATAAGTAGATAAGGAAAGCAAACAACTAACTTAGAAGTAGAGAATCCTCACATACATAACGAATCCGTTATATAGGTTTTATATGCTCAAGGATAGTAAATTTCCCCATACGCCTCATCCATAAATCATGTCGCCTCTTCAGTTCATCCGACTTCTTCAAAATATCAATTACGTTAATAAAACCGTACACACCACATTTTGATATCCTCATAAGAATATAACTCATCCTCATATACACATATATGCTATTCAACATCCCTTAAACATCACTTCACAAATAAATTATACTCATTATATTTCTTAAAACACGAAAATATATATAAATAAATTAAACTCACTAGATTTCTTAAAACACCAAAAATGTGTAGATAAATTAATACTTACATATTCATCAACCCACAAAGTATATAAATATACTAACTCACATAATTTCTTAAAACACAAAAATATATATGTATATAAATTAAACTCACATATCCTGCAAACCACACAAATATATATAATAAACCAGCTCACATATATCTTTAAACCACGAAAATATATAAATAATATAACTCACTATATTTTTATAATCACAAAATACATATAATAATATAATTCACCTATTCATCAAACCACAAAAATATATAATAAACCAACTCACTATATTTTTATAATCACAAAATACATATAATAAGTTAGTACTCACATATATCTTTAAACCATGAAAATATATAATATATACATAACTCACATATTCCGCGAAGATCCGAAGTGCCATGCCATCCCGCATCCGAAGTCGCGAATATATCCTATCATCAATTTCAAGCAATTAAACTCAAATAATTCAAACCAATCATAAAAACTAATAACGCTATCCCCGAATATCACACAAGCGTTTACTGAACACTTGAGATATACACGTGCGATGCACGTGATAATCTAATACCGACGGTATTTTCATCCCCAAATAATTACCAAATCGCCTCTAAAATATTCTAGCAGCTCAACTATGATTTCTACTACTATCCGAGAATTAATCCATATTCATGTAATTCTCTTTTACAAACTCAAATCCCCAATTTACTAACAACTCACAATCTCTCTAATAACCTACTAATTTCTCACATTTATAATTTCCAACATCTCAAAATCTCTCTACCCTAACATTCCTACTCAATAAAAATTAACCCAACTAAATTTTATACAATGAAATAGTTAGGGTTATACCTTCGCGAAGTCCAATCGAAAATCCAACGCTACTACCATGTAGAGAATCCCTCATTTAGCTTACCCCTCAATTTAATTTGGAATCCATGGAGAATCGAAGGAGTTTGAAGGTGGGGAAATCCATGCCGATCGATGGGTTCCTGGGGTTCGATGGGTTCGGAGTGGAAGGGGAAGAAGGAGGACGAAGGAAGGTGGAGTCGGGGTTCTTTTCGATCAGTTGGGGCGAACGGAAGAAGGAGGAAAGGAGAGAAGGTCGGGCTTCTTTGGGTTCGGCATCGAACAAGACGGAGAAGAAGAAGAAGAAGACGGGAGTGGGGGTCGTCGGTTGGAAGCGAACGGAGAGGGAGAAAGGAGGAGGAGGTCGGCGGGGGGTGTGGGGTTTCATGGGTTCGGGATGGAGAACGAATGGAAGAAGAAGAAGGGAAGAAGAAGGAGAAGAAGGAGAGAGAGAGAAGGGGTTTTTTTGTAAAAGATGGAATAATTAATAATAGATGATAAATATCTAGGAGAATGTTGCATATAAGCCCTCTAACTTCAATACATTTCAAATAAAGTCTAACTCTCTATTCTAATAATTCCAAACAATACAAAATACATTAAAACAACTTTGTAGATAATCTGTATAAAAATAATTTAATCTTGAAAATAATGATAATATAAAATAGACAATATATCTTATATTTCTCAATTAGGATAATTTTTATCAGAAAATCCATGATCGCGCGAAATTCTTAATCGCGCACACATTTCGATGCAAAATAGCCATATGCTATTTTCCGGGTCGTTACAGAGGTACTGACCACGTGACCGACCTCCAGGAGGCATTCGGCGTGTTGAGGAGGCACAACATGCGGCTAAACCCGAACAAGTGTGCGTCGGGGTCTCATCGGGAAAGTTCCTCGGCTTTATGGTGAGCCAGCGAGGGATCGAAGCAAATCCCGAGAAGATCAAGGCCATATTGGACATGGCCCCGCCCCGGAACGTCAAGGAGGTGCAGAAGCTGAATGGTCGGCTCGCCGCTATTGGCCGGTTCCTCTCGAAGTCTGGAGAAAAGTGCCTCCCCTTCTTCAAGGCACTCAGGGGGGCTAAGGTATTTGAATGGGGCCAACCACAACAGGAATCGTTCGACCAACTGAAGGCCTACTTGGTGAACCCCCCTCTGCTCAGCAAACCTGTTCCGGGGGAAACCCTCTTCATCTACTTGGCTGCTTCCGAGCAGACCCTAAGTGTTGTTTTGGTGAGAAAGGAGGACCGGGCCCAAAGGCCCATCTACTACGTAGGCAATGTACTTCGGGACGCCGAGCTCCGTTACCCGAAGATAGAGAAGATGGCCTACGCCCTGGTCATGGCAGCAAGGAAGCTCCGTCCGTACTTTCAATCCCACTCGGTTGTTGTCCTCACCGACCAACCTCTGAAGCAGATCCTCCACAAGCCCGAGACCTCGGGCCGGTTAATGAAGTGGTCCATAGAGCTGAGCCAACATGACATCTCGTACCAACCTCGGACTGCAATCAAAGTACAGGCCCTCGCCGACTTCATCGTCGAGTCTACTATTCCTGAGGTCAGCCACGTCCCGAACGGACCCCCCATTTGGACGATCTTCGTGGATGGCTCCTCCTGTAACGAAGGAAGCGGCGCCGGTATCATCCTGAACGGCCCTGATGACTTCGTCCTCCAGTACGCGATCCGTATGAACTTCAAGGCCTCGAACAATGAGGCGGAGTACGAGGCACTCATCGCAGGCCTCGGACTGGCCCGAAGTGCTGGGGCACAACGCCTCCGAATTCACAGTGATTCTCAGCTGATTGTGAACCAGGTCTTGGGCGAATACGAGGCGCGAGACGAGCGGATGGCGAAATACCTCGCTAAGGTCAGAGCGCTCATGAGCCGCTTCGAAGAGGCACTCATCCAACGAGTCCCTCGTGAGGAGAATTCCCAGGCCGATGCTCTCTCCAAGTTGGCCTCGTCCTCCCTCCAAGGTCTCGAGCAGACCGTTTTGATCGAGGTCCTCTCAAGGCCGAGCATAGAAGACGAGACACCCGGCTCGGTGGAGTCATTGCCGGTCATGCTGCAAGATAATTGGATGAAGCCGTTGGTGGAGTTCTTAAGGGACAGACTCCTCCCCGAAGACCCCAAAGAAGCACGCCGAGTCAGGATCAGGGCCGAGCGGTATGTCTTGGTCGAGGGTATCTTGTACAAACGATCCTTCTCGCAAATTGACGGCCGACCATACCTAAGGTGCCTCTCCCCAGAACAGGCCGACTATGCCCTGCAAGAGCTCCACGAAGGCATCGGCGGGGCGCATTCAGGGTCTAGGTCATTGGCTCGGAAGGCTTTGAACTACGGATACTTCTGGCCGACTCTCCTTCAAGACGCCGAGCGACATGTTCGGCAATGTAGCTCTTGCCAGAGACACTCCAGCATTCGTCGCCTCCCTCAAGCCAACCTCGCCTCCCTATCAAGTCCTATCCCCTTCGCAATGTGGGGGATGGATTTACTAGGGCCTTTCCCTCCAGCTCCGGGTCAGTTCAAGTTCTTGGTCGTAGCCATCGACTACTTCTCGAAGTGGATCGAGGCCGAGCCCCTCGCCACTATAATCGAGAACAAGGTAGTTCAATTTTTCTGGAAGAACATCATCTGCAGATTCGGCGTCTCCCGTGTCCTTGTGACGAACAACGGGACTCAGTTCACTGGCGCAGCATTCCAAGCTCTGTGCGATGACCTTGCCATCCAGCAGTGCTTCTCGTCCGTCTCCCACCCTCAGTCGAACGGACAGGCAGAAAATGCTAATCGGCAGATCCTCACAGGTATCAAGAAAAGGCTGGACAAATGCTTAAAAGGCTTATGGGTCGACCAACTCCCCAACGTCCTATAGAACTACCGCACTAGCAAGCGGACCCCCACTGGAGAGTCCCCTTTCAACCTCACCTACGGGTCCAAGGCGGTGATACCCCTCGAGGTCGGCATACCTTCCCCTCGCCTTGCAGCCTACAATGAGGAACAGAATGCCAGAGACCACAGGGCAAACTTAGATCTGGTAGATGAGCTGAGGGAAAGAGCGTCAATTTGGCAACAGAATTACCGAAGAAGGGTCGAGTTAGCATACAACAAGAAGATCCGACCCACCAACCTTAAGCAAGGGGATTTAGTCTTGAGAAAATTGGCCATATCCTTCCCCAATCAGAAGAGCAAGCTGGCTCCAAACTGGGAAGGGCCTTACAAGATCACAAGGGTAGTTCGGCCCGGAACATATCGTCTGGAAGATCTAGAGGGCAGAGAGATTCCGAGGACCTGGAATGCCGACCACCTCCTGAAATACCAAGAAAGCACCCCGGGGCCTCTCTAAGTATCGCAGCATATCGAGCCATTCCTCTCCTCTAACTTGTAATCTATTTCATAAGTTGTAATATGTAAAAACGGTTTGCCGTCGATTATCAATGAAGAATGCTCTTTCATGCATACAAATTTGTTTACATATCTCCGCCTCTATCTATTGTTTTTTATTTCTAAACCAATGGTTCGGAGTCCAATGTCCGGTTTGACTTTACCTCCTCGGCTCGCCCCCGGACGAGCCAGAGGTAGATCGCCGTTCGGAACTGCTCCCACGACCGTTGAACTACACCGATGGTTCGGAGTCCAACACTCGGCTCGACTTTACCTCCTCGGCTCGCCCCCGGACGAGCCAGAGGTAGATCGCCGTTCGGAACTGCTCCCACGACCGTTGAACTACACCGATGGTTCGGAGTCCAACACTCGGCTCGACTTTACCTCCTCGGCTCGCCCCCGGACGAGCCAGAGGTAGATCGTCGTTCGGAATTGCTCCCACAGCCGTTGAACTACACCGATGGTTCGGAGTCCAACACTCGGTTCGACTTTACCTCCTCGGCTCGCCCCCGGGCGAGCCAGAGGTAGATCACCATTCGGAATTGCTCCCACATCCGTTGGGCTACACCGATGGTTCCGGAGTCCAACACTTGGTTCGATTCCACTCCCCAAACTTGCTTCCCGGCGAGTTAGGAGTGGATCACCATTCGGAATTGCTCCCACAACCGTCGAACATTCGCCATGACCGGCGAACTTCACCATGGAAAAGAGCTCGGCTCACCCCTCGACTTCGCAGGTGCCATTACGATCAAATGCCATTCCCGTCGGTAGCCGAGGAAATGCCATTCCGGTCGGGTGCCGAGCAAGTGCCATTCCGATCCTGCAAACGGAGAAAACTCACTTTCTCCTCAACTTTCGCGTAGGATCCCGATCAGACGGCCAGGATCTTGCCAGCGACGCTAGACGACAAGATAGCATTTTCTTGGGAACAGAGCCGTCTCGAGATTAGTGCCAAAATCTAACGAACCAGATCTTGTCAGCGCCGCTAACGACAAGATAGCGTTCCCATAGGAACTGGTTCGCCTCAAGATTTTTGCCGACGACACTATGCGCTCGGCTCGTGAACCTCGGCACGACCAGCACACTTACGAGCGAGATAAATACGCAAAGCAACGAAAGATGCTAATCCTTAAAAGAAATTTTATTAATGATTGGGACACGATACAGAGCAATCTTTCCATGGTTACAAAGTATTAGAAAACAAAAAATACAGCGCCGACCAACTACACTTGGTCTTCAAACAGAAATGTCTTCACTGATCCGTTCGGTCGCCAGTCCATCCACTTCGGCTGACAGCTCCTCCGCCTCCTTCCGAAGCTTCACCTCCACGGTCAGCAAGTGATGGATCTCAGAGAGCAAATCGTCCCGCTCGGCTAATATTTTCGACTGGTTGTGCCGAATACACTGAACCCGAAGAGCGTTGCTAAAAGCAGTCTGCGAGTCTTCGTCCTCTCCTACGGGGGTCGCCTCGACGATCCTACTCTCCAGACATTGGATCTCGGTGTCTCGTTGGCCGAGGACGGACTGAAGGTGGGCCCGCTCGCTCTCAGCTCGGCATAACTTCAGCTCGACACCATGAAGCCGCTCTCGGCACTTCGTCGAGCGTGCCTTCGTCGCCTCTGAGGTTACCTCGGTTTCAGCTTCATCGTCCGGACCATTGGAATCAGTGTATTGGGCTGCCACTACGAGCTGAAAAGAAGGGAAAACGAATAGCAAAATTTCAATATACTTCCGAAGTCCAACACTTAAAGAATTTTCCAATCAAACTTTCAGATTCGTATTCAGATATAACAGTTCTACATACAACAAGACCGACCCTACAATAAAGTTTTACAACAGCCAGAAGAAGCACAAAACGACATGATCAGGGTCTCTTCGAAAGGGGAACGCTTCGGTTCAAGGAAACGCGAGGACGACGAGGCCTGGCCTCCAAGCTCGATTCCAAACCAACGAAGCGAGACCCCCCTTTGCCGCTCACCCTGACTGTGGCGCCGACCGAGGCACCGCTCGACGAGACGGCCGCACTACTCTGAGCGTCAGCAGGGCTCCGCCTAGCCACAGGCAAACGTGTCACGAGTTCGTAAAAGGAAATCCCTCTCTCGCTCTCTTCGCGAGTGCACGACGTACTGCGGACGTTGGCCCTCTCCGGCAGAGGCTTGAGTGACGCGACCTCTTCCTCCAGTTCAATGATTCTGTCTCTCAAAGCGTCGTCCTTCGCCGACTTCTTCAAACGAAGAGGCCTTGACGAGCCCGAGACGTTGGCGCTATCGGTTGCGAGCCGTCGGAAGTGGGTGACCTCGATCCCCCTATCTATCGTGATCCTCCTAAGCCTGTCGACCTCGGCCAACAACCTCTTGCGCTCGGTCGATGCCTTCCCCAGCTCGGAAGTTAGCTTCTCTTCCGCTGCCGAACGTTCTTTCTCCGCTAACTCCATGTGTTGGATCTCGGCCAAAACTCGTCATTCTTCTGCTCGGCGACGGTAAGCTCTCCACGAAGCCGATCGACCTCACCTTCGGGACCAGGAGCTCGGGGTTGCTTCTGCAGTTGCTTCAACTCGCGACAATACCCCCTCATAGCTACCTTCGTCTCCTCCAGCTTCAAGAACATGAGAAACCGCCTCTGTCGGCTATTCGAGAGCTCGCCTTTCGTTTTGGCCAGCTCCTTACGAAGGTGTGCAACCTCCGTAACCGGACCGAACTTTACCTGAAAAGCAGAGATAAATCCGAAACCTAACACTTGGAGAATTCTACGCCTAATCAAATACAAAATCCGAGACTCAACACTTGGATAAATTTTGGCCAAACAAACTGTTTTCATTCAAAACCGAGAAGAAAGTTTTACAAGAGCGGTGGCCAGTCCGCAGTTAGGCTTACAAAAAGAAACAAAACAACAAAAGACTAAAGAGGCAACCGAGTCAGGGGTCGACCTTTTTGTCGTTCGGGTCCGTCGTCCTCGTCCTCGCCCTCGTCCTCGTCCTCGTCCTCGCTCCCACTCTCCTCCTCAGAGCCATCCTCCTCCTCATCCTCGGCCTCGGTCTTGCCCGGGCCTTCGACACCGTCCGTCTGTCCCTCAGGGCCGAGCATCCCCAGGGGAACCTCCTCCTCCCCCTCCACGGGGTCGTAGAAACGGTAGGAGGACGTGTCGAAGCCCGGATTCCGAGCAGCAACGTGGAGCAGTGCTCGGCCGTAGGCATCCTCCATGTTCTTGTACATATGGTGCTCGGCCTCCTCTTGGACAGCCTTCCTCGCCTTCGCCACCTTAGACTGGTGCTTGGCCATGATCCCCTCGGCCCTCTTCCGAGCCCTCTCTGCCTCCGATCGAGCATTGGCCAGCTCCTCCTTCAGCTCGGCGTTCTCCTTCTCCGAGGCATCGAGCTTGGCCGCCGTGTCCTTCGACAGCTAAATGGCGTCGGCCAGCTGCTTCTCCAACCCCGCCACTTCAGTAGCCCTTTTTGACGAGATGAGCTGCTCGGCATCAAGCAGCTTCGTGGCCTTAACACGCTCCACTCTCTCCCGCTCATACTCCTGTTCCTTGCTCGCAAACTCCTCGAGCAGGAAGTTGAAGTGGCAGAGGGTCTGAAAAGAGAACAACCCATTAGAATCCGAACCCAAGAACTTAGAAAAAATCAGAAAAAGTTTCGATGGGAAAGAGTTCAGTCCACTTACCGACATCGTGTTCCGAGTGATCTGCATCGTAGCGTCCCCTGCCAGCCTGGCCTTTAGGGCCGCTGGATCCTTTGGGGTCGGCAGGTGCCTTACCGCTTCCATGCAGATGTTGCCGTCGCCCAAGAAGCCGTCGACGTTCATCACCTGCCAGTCAGGGACGAAGATCTGCTTATGCCGCTCGGTCAAGATCTTCTCCGCCTCGGCGGTGAGGGGTGGAACTTGGAGGGACAGCACCTCATTCACACCGAAGGCGCCACTCAACGAGCCAGCTGCATCCCCCTCCACCACTGGCGTCGGCGCACCGGAAGCTGAAGGATCCGTAGCCGCGGACTTCTCCTGCTCGGGGCCAGTCCCCGGAACAACGGCCTCCTACGGGTCGTTTTTCTTCCCGACCGACGGTATCTTCGGGGCTCGACCGCCCTGAGGCCCCGCCGAAGGCCTCTTCTTCCTCGTCTCCTGCTCCGCCGCCCTGGCCTTCGCCATCAAAGCCCTATAGTCCATCTTCATCGTCTCTGCGCAAGCCGAATGAAAAAACTTAGAAAAATTTTCATGAACTTTAAGCAAAGAGTATAAATACCAGAAGCGTACTAGGGTCGATCGGACTGAGACCCCCTCGGAACAGAGCCTCCTCGGTAATATCTTTCCAGCTTAGCGCTGGCAGAGCAAGGAGCTTCTTGTGGACCTCTGTTTCCTCGTCACTCAGCACTGGCTCCTTCTTGGCTCGCTTGGGCAGGCCATCCTTCGCCCAAACTATCGGTATCGCTTGGGCAGGCCATCCTTCGCCCAAACTATCGGAATCGTCCACGGCGCGGGGGCTCGGATGATGAAATACTTCTCCTTCCAATGTTTGATCGAGTCCGGGTTCTCGATCAACTTCACGCCCGTCCGTGGCGAAAGATAGAACCTCTGTTCGTTTCGGTTTGGCTGGCAGGGGCGGTAGAGGCTCCGAAAGAGAAACATGCTCGGTGCGGCGCCGACCTCTTGGCACCGGAGAATAAACACCAGGACGTGCCTCCAGGTGTTCGGCATCAGCTGGACGGGGCTTAAACCATACCAATTCAAGACATCAATTATAAACGGATGAAGGGGGAAGCGAAGCCCGGCGATCAGGGAGTCGACATGGAAGACGCACACGTCTGTCGAAGACTTCGTGTTGGCTTGGAAACCCGGCCCGGGGAGGAGTAGCCCGTAGTCGGCTGGAATCTGGAACCCCTTTCGGATCAGATGAAGATCGGCCTCCGTGAGAGACGAGATGGTATGGTCCACCTCAGACAGCTCTCTCGGTTCATTCTCCTCTACCGACTTGGCCGTGCCTTGGGTCACCTTCTCCAAGATATCCTCAGCGTAGTCCCAAACGCCTCCCATGCTCGATAGAGCAATGGGCTGCCGACCGAACGCCCCCGCCGTCTTCGGCGTCTCGACGATCGTGACCACCGCTTTACCCTTTTGAGACGCCGCCGCGACCTCCTGAGGTGGTTCGGCTACTTCACCCTCTCTGTCCGGCCGAACGACACTCTGATCGGTCGGCTCCACTACCTCCTTTCCTTTGCCCGCTCGGCCTACGGCTTGCTCCGAGGCGGGGGTCTCATCCGAGGAAGTAATCTTAACCATTTTCTAAAGAAGGGGGAAGGGGACTGACCTTGAAGTGACAGCTACGGTCGGAAAAGTTCACCGGAGACAAAGAACGCCTCGCCGCGATAGCTAGCACCGCCACCAAGGAGCTAAAAACTTCGAAGGTGAAAGTAAAAACTGGAGAGAGAGAGTAAAAGTGAATGATGAGACTGTGATTAAGGGGGGGTGAAGATTTATAGTAAAAGAGGAACGTCCCTTGGACTTCCAAACGAAAGAGCGTGACTCTTGGGCCGCTCTCGAAGCGTCGCGAAGGCCCAACACAACATTGTCTTCTTCACCAAGTCAACTAGCTCGACACAACAGAATCTAAATCAGAATTACACACAATCCAAGCCCAGCGGCAAAGAGCCCGATCGACTGCCGAGCCAGTTCCATTCCGAGCCTGCAAACGGGGAAAATTCGCTTTCCCCTCAACTTTCGTGTATGATCTCGATCAGACGGCTCAGATCTCGCAGACGACGCTAAACGACAAGATAGCATTTTCTTGGAGACTGAGCCCGTCTCGAGATTCACGCCACCATCCAATGTCTTAGATTGCACCAAATCACTCGTGCAACCGTTACCCAAGATCTCCGGCCGGCCAACCGAGCAAGTGCCCATCCGACGACTCTCAATGTTGCTCGGACGATCGTGCCCTCAGGTCCCCACCTCGGTCTAAAGAAGCCTGGAAAAATTTTTGATTCAAAGTTCTAAGGCACCGCCTTCGGCGAGCCCCCCAGGCCCCAGATCTCGGCCGGCATTCCTCTCACCCGTGAACACAACAAAGCCCCCGGCCTCGGAGCCGAAGCCGTGTATTGTTCAGGGACTAGAGAGAAACCGCCAACCAATGGGGCCCGGTCAAAAGCAGATCGGCGCGCCTCCCATCTCTAACTCCTTCGGGCTGACAACCATCAGGAGCCATCAGCCCGGAAGGAAGACAGAGATCGGAAGAGACCCATCATCCTGTAGCTGCACTCCCTCGGATCCGGACTTAGGTCATCACCTCTTCTACCATGATCTTCCCCGACCCTGACACCCACATCGGGGCAGTCAGAATCGGGAGAAGATCACGGTGGAAGAACAATCACCCATCCTTCTGAAGCAAACTCCTCCCTCGGCCCGGACTTGGGTCATCACCTCTTCTACCATGATCTCCCCTGACCCTGACACCCACACCGGAGCAGTCAGAATTGGGAGAAGATCATGGTAGAAGAACGACCACCCGTCCTACCGAGGCACATTGCCCCTCGGTTCTGGACTTCGGTGGTCAACCCTTCTGCCAATATCTCCCCTGACCCTGACACCTCCACCCGGGCCGTCAGAATCAGGAGAAGATTTTGGCAGAAGAGCGACCCCCCGTCCTTCCGAAACACATGGTCCCCCGAATCCGGACATTGATCATCACTTCTTCCACCATGATCTCCCCTAACCCTGAAATCCACTTCGGGGCCGTCAGAGTCAGGAGAAGACCATGGTGGAAGAACGACCACCCGTCCTTCCGAAGAGCAACCACCCAAAGCAGGTGCCTCCGAGGGCTAAAACTCAACATTGTTGCGATGAAAATGACAAAGGGAATGGGGTACTTATAAGCTATCCTCCAAGATCCGGCCATTATGAGCCTCGAAAGTTGAAACGCCACGCATTAATTGAGGGGAACCATTCTTAATGACCCCGGGAAGATGGAACGCCGCACAAATCCCGGGGCACTATTAATGCCCTTGGGAACGGGATCGTCTCGAGATGCGTGTCGTCATCCAACGGCTCAGATTTCGCCACATCGCTCGGACTGCCGAAACCCCATGCTTTCGGTCGGCTGCCGAGCAAGTGCCTTTCCAATCCTGCAAATGGAGAAAACACACTTTCTTCTCAACTTTCGTGTAAGATCTCAATCAGACGGCCCAAATCTCGCCGAGGACACTAAGCGACAAGATAGTGTTTTCTTGAGAAATGTGCCCGTCTCGAGATGCGTGTCGTCATCCAACGGCTCAGATTTCGCCACATCGCTCGGACTGCCGACACCCCATGCCTTCGGTCGGCTGCCGAGCAAGTGCCTTTCCGATTCTGCAAATGGAGAAAACACACTTTCTCCTCAACTTTCGTGTAAGATCTCGATCAGACGGCCCAGATCTCACCGAGGACACTAAGCGACAAGATAGTGTTTTCTTGAGAAATGTGCCCGTCTCGAGATGCGTGTCGTCATCCAACGGCTCAGATTTCGCCACATCGCTCGGACTGCCGAAACCCCATACCTTCGGTCGGCTGCCGAGCAAGTGCCTTTTCGATTCTGCAAACGGAGAAAACACACTTTCTCCTCAACTTTCGTGTAAGATCTCGATCAGACGGCCCAGATCTCGCCGAGGACACTAAGCGACAAGATAGTGTTTTCTTGAGAAATGTGCCCGTCTCGAGATGCGTGTCGTCATCCAACGGCTCAGATTTCGCCACGTCGCTCGGACTGCCGAGAACCCATGCCTTCGGTTGGCTGCCGAGCAAGTGCCTTTCCGATCCTGCAAACGGAGAAAAAAGACACCGAGCAGCTACGATCGTTGGATCTCTCAGAAATTCGTGCTTCTAATGATGAACGGTCCAGATTGCGCCACGTGCGCTAAAAGACAAGATAGCATTTTCTTGGGATTCACACCATCATCTGACGGCTCAGATTGCGCCACGCCGCCCGGCCGGCCGAACCCCTATCCCTCCGGTCGGCGGCCGAGCAAGGGCCTTCCCGAGCTCGCAAACGGAGAAAAAAGCTCCCGAGCGATAACAACCGATGGATCTCTCAAAAATTCGTGCCCGTCCATGATCAACGGCCCAGATCGAGCCACGTCATAAATCAGTATTTAAAATCATTTTTTATTTATTTAAATCGTTTTATTTATTTAAAAATTGCGAAAAAATTGCTAAAAATTCGGGAAAATTAACTAAAAATTCTAGAAAATAATTAAAAATTCGGGGGTATATTTTTGAGCCCCTGAACGAACAATTATTGCCTAGAATGTACTGTTAAGGCCCCCGAACGATTAGTAAACACATCGCAAAATTAAATAAATAATCCGAAAAAATAGATAATAGCCGTCAAATACCCGATATGGCTAGAGAACAGCACATGGCATCAAAAAATTACCTCACTACCCTCTTCGAGATTCAAAATCCTCCATTTGGACTCCGATACAACTCCACTAGCCACCAAAACAGTTAAACTACTCCTCAAAGGCTGATCACACTCAGTCTTTAGGAGTGGGGGGCTCGTGATATGGCTAAAAATGGGGTTAAATCGGAACCGTCCAGATTGGGTGCGAATCTTGAAGCTCGGGGGTAAAACGGTAATTTCACATACAAGTGGATCCAAAGCGGGAACTGGATCTCCTTCGCACAGATCTAATAACCCACAAACGGATCCACACCAATTGGGTACGGGTCCCGACCCGAGGCGAACCCAGACCAACAAGAGACAAATCAGGGCCACTGATTTGACCAAGTCAACGGGCCTGATTTACTCTCACCGGGAATCAGGAGTTGGTTTCCTAAACAGACTGTGAGGATTTTACTCCTGGCAGTTACACAGGGAATCAAGTCCCTAATCACTCCCCTGGCAACTATAAATACCTCCCCTCTACCACTATGACCAGGTAATCACTCTTTTTCCACCTTAAGCTCTTTCCTTAATCACCACTGGTTACTGACAAGAGCGTCGGAGGTGCGTCGCCGGAATCAACCCCGGTGTCTCGCACTTCCTTGTAGGTTGCGGCAGGAATCAGAAGGCTTGGATCTGCTGTTCAGGTTTTCTCGAACTCACAAATCTCATCTGTTTACCCCCACACTGAAATCAGCGGTAACAGTAGTCATATTGTTCCTACTTTTCCAACACCAATTAAATTATTCATGACACAAAATTGAACCGAGAGAATTATCAGTACTAAAATTCAATTAGATGCATTATGTCATTTTCTATGTACAAATACAAATCTTTAAATAGAGAAATGGTACATGATACAACTAAGTATACAAGGAAGGCGGCATCTTCAGATATTTAACAAAATATCATTACAAATTTTGAGGCATAGGCTATCTGTGCATTTACTGCTCCAATATACAGAACATTTACAACATTAACAAATCACAGATTGACCAGATGCTATTGTAGAGAATGGTATAAAAGAATCAGTACCACTGATATACCAATTATAACTGGCAAAGCAGTCACCAAGTAAATTGCACTGTAACCCTGCACACAATTCACACAGTGATATTTCATAGGAATCAGATATTCTGCATATATAAGATGTTTTTGCCAGAACAAAATGAGATGATTTAGACAAATCATTGGTGTAAAGATATTGATGGACGGGAAAAGGAAAAAAAATAAGCAATTGGTAAAAGAGAACTTTACCACAGCATGGGGAACTTCCATCTCATCATCGTCATCTTCGTCTTCAAAATCAACTGCTGAATCCCAGTCAATATTTAGTCTCTTTGCAGCTTCTAGGGGATCGATTCCAGTGTCAGTAGCTGATTTTCGGGGTTTACCCTTTGGTGCTACAAGCTGAGTAGGTATTATTTGAGGAGCATTAATACCTAAAAGTTTAATTCATACCTACACAAATAACAACAACAACAAATAAATAATAATAACAATAAGCCCCATTCAATCCTAAGATACAGTTGTGTTGGTAATTACCACCTTGGCTCTGAAGCTTTGTTTGATCAAAGTGAAGAAATGCAAATAACAGGTAAGGTGTTACTGCCAAAAATTGAATAAGAACAACTTTAATTGAATCAAGGGTGAATATGTGAGGATCTCTTTACATGTGAGAGTGACAGAGTGGTCAATGTTTAACATTTTTTTAAAAAAAACACTATTTCATAAAGAATAAACTACGAGAGCCATTTCAGGTTTGCCCGAAAATCATTCAACCACTTTCAATTAAAAAGTCCACTATAAGGCCACGGTTCCTGAACTGTTACTTCCAAGCAATATAACAACTGATCTGAAGATAATAGTTATACAGATATATTAGATATATGAGCACTGGCAATGCACAGGTCACAAGCAGGGCCGACCCTGAGTTCCTGGGGCCCAAGGCGAAAGGCCCAAATAATTATTTTTGGGGCTCCTATTTACGATTTTTTTTCGCGTAAAATACATGCTTATATTTACAAGGCGAATAGAAATTTGGGGCCCCTAAAATTGCAAAAAAATCGGGGGCCTGAGGCGGCCGCTTGACCTGCCTGAAGGTGGGGGCCGGCCCTGGTCAAAAGATAAATATCACACCATACAGACATGCTTTACGAATTATTTACGGTTATTATGATAACTAGATTATGAGCATGTTCACAGGTAAAGAGGGTTTACAGCCAATCACAAACCTCCCTTTTGGAGTAACAATAGTAAGGATTTTACAAAAAGTAGCTGTTTTCTATAATCTCCATTAACACCAGATCAGAAGAAGGGTTGAAAAGTCTAGTGAGACAATTCAAGAGTGAGTTATCTGCAATATCCTTTACCTCAGATTACATTAAGATTCATGCTGGTCATTTTTTGATTCACAATAGGAACATTTATGATTTATAACAGAGGTATACAGATACTAACAAACTAATGAAAGGAAGGAGTAAAATCAATATTTTTGAGCTCATGTTTAATGTTAAGTCAAGCACTTAAAGTACATGTAATATAGATTAAGAGTGTTGCAGAGAAAACTCCACTTCTAAAGAGAGTAACACGATTAGACCTCGGACTATAAAATAATTATACACTCCTTACAAGAATATTATAGAAAGGAACAAAAATATACCTCAAGATCAGGCCACTCCATCATCTCAGCAAGCAACTTAAGCACTAGACAATGTTTTGGAATATTGCCTTCATTCACCTACCAAATATAAAGATGAACAAAATAAGCATGTTTTGGAGTATACATGATTTAATGTTTTGAACCAAAGTTTCCTGGCATTCTCTGTTAAGTTCAACTGCATGTCACTGATATTTCATTAGGAATGTCAAAAAGAAATAGGAAGGTTCTATGGCAATCAAAAATGATAATTTGAAGAATAATACTAAGATTTCAGCTACTTCACATGCAGAGCTCCAGTTAGTAAATTGTTAAAATTTTAGAGATTTCATCCAATCCTACATGCTTAGCCAGACAGCTAGCAACAAGTACGTAACTTCAAGACAAACACAGATCTTTCCATTCACAAGATACCAGTATCTTTAGTTCAAACATCTTATCTCTCAATATTGAAAAAAGGGAAAGAGAACAAAAAGAAAAAAGTGAAGATACCCTTAATAGAGCTGACCGAATGTGTTTTTTTTTTACCTTTTTTCAAAGAAAGTTCCAAAAAGCTGACTCATTTTGTATTATTTCATGCAAAGGTTTTTGTTTGCTGTTTGTTGTTAGTTATTGTTTGTTGTTTGTTGTTAGTTAGTTTTAAAACTCTCATTGTTTTGATTGATTATTGTAAACTCTTACTATTTGTTTCGAAACTCTTACTGTTTTTTTAGGTACACTGTTTGGTTCTATTTTTGAAGACTTGAAGCATTGTATTTTTCCACAACACTGTAATTTTTTTTTGGGTCATTCGGTTGGTTGGTGTATATTTTGGTGAAGGTTGTAATAGTTGTAATATTTAGCAATTTGGGAGATTATGTAAGTATCTGTATATAATGATGATATAATATAGTTATGTTAATACCCGTACCCGCAATTTTGTGGAGTACTGAGTTCTGTGTTTGGTTCTTGAAAGGTTTTTCAAAGGTTTTTCAAAAAGTCCATTATGTTTTCAAACAAATTATTAGTTTTTATTTTGTATCTTGCATTATATTATGATTTTTCCTTCCAGAGCCTTATATATATGATGCCTGTGTGATGTTGCTTGGTTTCGCCTGGGGAGGATTGATATTTATTGCCTGTGATGTCATATTTTTAATTCTTAGCAGAATTCCGTAAGGAATTGCTGTAAAAGGGCTAATATTTTAGGAGAGATTCTGTCAAAATTTTTAATAAATTTTCTAAAATCTATTATGTATTCAAACGATATCTTGATTTTTATTTTGTATCTTTAGTCATATGAAGATTTTTTCTCCCCAGAGCCCTAGATATATGATGGCCGTGTGATATTGCTTGGATTGGCCTGGGAAGGATTCATATTATTGCCTGTGATGTTAAATTTTTAATTGTGGGCAGAATTCCGTAAGAAATTTCTATAAAATGACTAATATTTTAGGAGAGGTTCTGTCGCAATTTTTACAAAATTTTTACAAACGATATCTTGGTCTTTTATTTTATATCTTTAGTCATATGAAGATTTTTTTTCCCAGAGTCCTATATATATGATGTCTGTGTAATGTGGCTTGGATTGGCCTGGGGAGGGTGCAATTTGACTGCCTGTGATGTTAATTTTTTAATTTTGAGCAGAATTCTGTAAGGAATTGCTCTAAAAGGACTAATATTTCATGAGAGATTCTGTCGAAATTTTTACTACAATCCTGCCTGTAAAATTTTAGAGAAGACTGTTGAAATTTTTACTAAACAACTTAATTAATTAATCATTCTTTGCGATAACGTGCCTCCTCCTAGAATATTAGCCTGTAAACAATTTAAAGTGATTGTATTAGAAAACTATTAGGACGCAATATAATTTTAAAGGAGGCCTATATAGAGTTGATGATTGTATTATAAAGATGATTGTATTTGTTTACAATCAGTTTTTTTTCCTGTCATGGTGCATATTTTTAATTGATGTTCTCACATTTCTTGACAAAAATCTAGCTTTTAAGAGCAATAAAGATAAGTTTCTAAAAAACTTTCTCAAAATAAAGATAAATTGGACAAGTCAGTATTGAGATATTTAAGAGCAATAAAGATAAATTTCTAAAAAACTAAAATATTTTAACGAATAATTATTAAAGAGGTATAAAGAGGAATGACTTTTGATCTTAGCATGTTCACCCAACCAACCAAATAACTCCAAATAACTCCAAATATTAAATTTATATGCAGTTCACCCAATCAAATAACTCTAAATAGATTTATATGCAGTTCCGAATACTTGCCGTAGGCACGTGCCACCGGCAAACCTAGTATATATATATAACATGGACTTTTATTTACAACTAATTATTGTCATACTATTTAAACTTGAGCTACATAATTGTTGATTTACTGTTTACAAGATTTTTCATATGCTGTATCGTTTTGAAGACGTGCCCACGGTGCGTGCCCACTGACAAATCTAGTTTATCAACAAAATAAAAAAAGGTTCCAACATCAAAGTACAAATTTTTTTTTTGGATGGTTCCTTCCACGTACACATCTAAACCTCATACATCCAAAGTGGGCCCCCACTCCCCAGCCCACAATAGATGCGAATCCTGAGGCGGCCGTGCCTCCTCCAATTCCGAAAAAATCCTGTCCTCAGATTACACACACAAAAAACAAAAAAAAAAAAAAAAGAAAAAAAAAGAAAAAAAAAACTACAGTCAATTGAGTCGCACTCAAACCCAACACGCTAAAATAAAAATAAAAAATAACTATAAAAAAAATAAAATAAATAACTACAAAAAGCTCGGGATTTTCACAGAGAGAAAGAGAGCAAAAGAGGAGGCGGTGGTGGTATGTCGACCGTCGCCTCTTTTCTCACCGGTTCTTTAACCTTACCACCTCGATTAACTTCATCCTCACCGTCCGTTTCCCTCGAATTTCGCGCAGCCAAACACCCTCCTTTTCTTCTTCGTTTTGGTGTTTCTTTCAAGTCGCCGCCGCGATTGGCGGTTGTTGTGGCGTCTTCGTCGTTCGGAGCCGCCTCGTTCGATGAGCTAGATGCTACCGGAAAGCCTCACCCTCGCGATTCTAAGGTGTGTTCCCTTTTGTTTCCCCCTATTTTGTAGTTTCTAGGGTTTATTAGTCGATTGCGGTGATACAGTTCAGTTCTTGTTTCAAATTTTGATTGAATTGTGTAATTGATGAATAATTGATATTTAGAGGTGGGAAGAATTGGTTTACAATCGTCAGCCACTATAGGGTGGATTACTAAATTACTATATCATGGAACACTTTTTTTTCGGTTTGGTGAGCATAAATATGTATGGTAGAGATAGATTAGTGTAAATGCTTGCATTATAAAATAAAACAAGTGTTGATTGCATGTGTTAATAACTAATCTCCAAAAATCCATCGTAATTTTATCTTCTAATATATGTGGATCATGCTTTTATGTTCTGTATCGGAATAGTTATTACACAAAAAATGTATTATAATATCTTTCGTCTTATAAGCTATCTGAAAATTTTAATCTTTAGTTGAACATCAAATGTTGTGGCAAGAATAAGTCCAAAATATTGTGAGAGAAAAAAATCAACCTTCAAAATATGGCAAAAGAGTAGAAATGAAGAGGATTTGGAGAGATATATGACCGTTAAAAAAGAAGTTAAAAAAACGGTAAGAGATGCAAAAGAAAAAACTTATGATGATTTATACACAAAACTAGGAACAAAAGAATGAGAAAATAATATTTATAAGCCTGCTAAACAAAAAGATAGAAAAATAAAAGATCTAGATATAATTAAGTGTATTAAGATCGATGATTCAAGAATCTTACTAAAAGATGAGGAAATTAAAGAAAGATGGCGAAATTACTTTGAGAAGTTATTAAATAAAAATATTGTGGGCAACTTAAATATAGAGGACTCGAGAGTGAGTCGAGAGCATATGGTTTTCCGTAGAATTAGGACCTCGGAGGTTTAAAATGCTCTAGGAAGGATAAAAATAGGAAAAGCTTCAGGACCGGATGATATACCAATTGAAGTTTGGAAGTGTCTTAGGGATGTAGGAGTGGGTTGACTAACAAAATTGTTTAATAGTGTTGCTGCTAATTTTGGTGTAGGAGCAAACAGATGAATTTGTGGATTCTTTTTGGAAACAATAAAGCAAACTTGTTGACCTTCACCGACGTTTGACTGGTTTCTTGCCGCTACCATTGATCTGCAAAAAAGTTTGATACACCGGAATGGATTCCGGCGACAAACCCTTCGACGCTCTTGTCAGTAATCAGGAAGATTATAAAAGAGCTTTATGTGAAAAAAGATTGATTACCTTGTTATAGTGGAGGGAGAGGGATATTTATAGTCGGTTTAGGGACCCGTTCGAGATAATGATTTGTTTCTAATTCTCGTGTTTTTGGATTAGATGTGGAGTTTAAATCGTTTCATAGAGATAACCATGAATTTGAATTACTCTTTATCCATCTGGTTGGTTTATAATGGATTGCTACCAATACCTAGTAGGACAGATCCGTTTATGGATTATTAGGCTTTGAAAAAAGATCCAGTTCTCATTTCAGATCCGTTTGTAGGTGAAATTATCGTTTTACCCCTAAGAGCTTTAAGATTTGTGCCTGATTTGAATGGTCCTGATTTAATCCTATTTTTAGCGATATCACGAGCCCCCACTCCTGAAGACTGAATTTTACAGTCTTTGAGGAGTAGTTTTGTTGTTCTAATGGCATACATGATTTTATCGAAGTTCTTAAGGGAGTTTGGATCTTGCTCGAGATGTAACGGTATCAATCTGAGATTGTAAAATGCCCAAAATTATTCTCAGATTTTTTTGGATTTTTTCAATTTTTAATTATTTTTTGAATTTTTTATTCAATTTTCAAATTTAAATAATTAATTATCGAGATTTTTAATTAATTATTCTAATTTAATAATTATTATTTTCAGAATTTTAAAATTATTTTCCGAATTAATAATTATTTTTCGAATTTTTTATTTAATTTTTTCGATTTTTAATTAATTTTTCGGTTTTTAAAAAATAATTAATTCAATTAATTAAATAAATAAATAAATAAATACCTGATGACGTGGCGCAAACCTGTGCGTTGATCACGATCAGGGAGCGCGCATCGCAAAGCGGCAGTTTTTTTCCCATTTTTCGTTCGGAAACCCTTATATTCGACAGTTTTGTTCGACGCACGATGCGAACGTTCGCCGCACTGACACGTGGCGGTCAACGACGTCCCGTTGACTTTCTTTCCTTCTTTCTTTCCCGCCCTCTGCTTTGTTTTCCTTCTTCGAGCTCTCCCCTTTACAAAACACCCAAACCCCTTCGTTCCTCTTTGACCTCTCCCCAATTTCGTCCTTGCCCCTTCTTCGAGAGCTCGCCGCATGTAGCCGGCGAAGCGAAGGGATCGCTGATCTTGGGAGCAGCTCGCCGATGGAGGAGTTGGGCGAGGGAGGGAGCTCGACGGCGAGGCCTGAGCTCGGGATAGTGGAGAGCTCGGCGAACGAGAGACGAGGGTTGTTCTACGTTGTCGATGAGCTCGGCGATCGTTGGAGGTGAGCTTGGCAAACGATCGAACTGGACGTGGCGAGGGAAAGTTTGGAGCTTTGGGAGTTCGGTGATCTCGGCGAACGAGAGACGAGGGTCGTTCGGCAATGGGCTCGGAGATGCTCGAAGAGTGGAGTCTAAGGAGTCGATGACTTGGTCGGGGCGCGAGGTTGAGGAGGGAGCTCGACGATGAGTTCGGCAGTGGAGGGGTTCGTCGTTGGAGCTCGGCGATGGCGAGCTCGACGATGGAAGTAGGAGCTCGACACTGGAGGGGAGTTCGAAGTGGAGGAGACTGAGCACGGAGGTGATGGGTTCGGTGCTTTGGTGAAGAAGATGCTCGGCGAACGATCGAGCTCGACGTTAGGGGAGCTCGGCGGTGGCGGTCGTGAGGTCGAGTTTGGAAGTGAGAATGGGAGCTCGACTGTGGAGGGAGTTGGCGAACGTGGAGGTTAGGCGAGCTCGACGAGTTCAATGATGGGTGAGCTCAGCGATCGTTGGAGCTCGACGGTCAGGGGCGGAGCTCGTCAATGGAGTTCGACGAGGGGGTAGACGAGAGTTCGGAGGTTGAAGGAGCTTATAGTTGGTTTTGGCGGGAAATCTAAAGGAGAAAAAGATAGGTGGTTGGAGCGGGTTTGGGTCTATAACGGGTCCGAACCCGACCCGTTAACCCCTTAATTCCTTTTTTTGTTGTTTGTTTATTTGTTTGCTTGACGAATTTCATCCGTTGATTACGATCGATCGCGCATCGAGAGGGAGAGTTTTTTCTTTCTTTTTTTCTCATTTTTTGTTCGGAAACAGCGCTGTTTGGCGAGAAGCGGCGATCGTGGCGAGCGTGCGTCAAACAACGGATGAGCGACACGTGGCTCTAGACCGTTGATTGGTCAATGCCACTTTGCTTATTTTTTGATCGGAACATCGTCTGTTCGACTCGAAGCGGCGAGTGTGGCGAACGTGCGTCAAACAACGGATGAGCAACACGTGGCTCTAGACCGTTGACTGGTCAACGCCACTTTGCTTATTTTTTGATTGGAACATCGTCTGTTCGACTCGAAGCGGCGAGCGTGGTGAGCGTGCGTCGAACAACGGATGAGCGATACGTGGCTTTAAACCGTTGACTGGTCAATGCCATTTTGCTCATTTTTTTATCGGAACATCGTCTGTTTGACTCAAAGCGGCGAGCATGGAGAGCGTGCGTCGAACAACAGATGAGCGACACGTGGCTCTAGACCGTTGACTGGTCAACACCACTTTGCTCTTTTTTGATCGGAACATCGTCTGTTCGACTCGAAGTGGCGACCGTGGCGAGCATGCGTCGAACAACGGATGAGTGACACGTGGCTCTAGGACTGGTCAACGCCACTTTGCTCATTTTTTGATTGGAACATCGTCTGTTCGACTCGAAGCGGCGACCGTGGCGAGCGTGCGTCGAACAACGGATGAGCGACACGTGGCTCTAGACTGTTGACTGGTCAACGCCACTTTGCTCATTTTTTGATCGGACCATCATCTGTTCGACTTGAAGCGGCAAGCGTGCGCCGAACAACGGATGAGCGACACGTGGCTCTAGACCGTTGACTGGTCAACGCCATTTTGCTCATTTTTTGATCGGAACATTGTCTGTTCGACTCGAAGCAGCGAGCGTTCGTCGAACAACGGATGAGCAACACGTGGCTCTAGACCGTTGACTGGTCAACGCCACTTTGCTCATTTTTTGATCGGAACATCGTCTATTCGGCTTGAAACGGCGAGCGTGGTGAGCGTATGTCGAACTACAGGAGAGTGACATGTGGCTCTAGACCGTTGACTGGTCAACGCCACTTCGCTCTTTTTTCGATCGGATCACTGTTTGCTCGGCTAGTTCAGACCGTTTGGCGAACGGTTGTGGCGAGCTTCACTATAACTAATTTTGGCGGAGCAATGGAGGTCCGATCGGGGTGTGTGACCCCTCGTTCCGAAGCTGACTCAAAGATCTACAATTTCTCTTCAAAAGTCAGTTGAAGTCTTGAAGAATCACGCTTCTTCATGGTCAAAATGGTCCTGCAACATCTTTGTCTTAATGACGTTAGGAAGAGCGTTGTATGTCTGTTGCAAAGATCCATTATTGGGGGCAAGTTGTAGGAGCGTCTTTGTATGAGTTAGGCTCCGAACTCTTTTGGAAGAAGGTCGCTCAGGAGGTAAGTTTGAGGAGCAATTCTAGGGGAGAGTTGAGCTCCGAACTCGTTGAGAAGAGGTCCGCTTTGGAGGCGAGCAGAGCGGTGAACTTCACCAGGCTCTAGGAGAGAGCCATTTGGGAGACAAGTTTGAGGAGCAATTCTAGGGGAGAGTTGTGCTCCGAACTTGTTGTTTAAGAGAGTTTCAACAGTTGTAGGAATAATTTCGAATAGTGAGCTACTTCGTACTCGCTCGTTCGCAAGTAGCTAAAGCAGCATCGAACCAAGTGTTGGACTCCGAACTTGTTGTTTGAGGATGTTTAACAAGTTGTAGGAGCAATTCCGAATTGTGAGCTGCTCCGCACTTGTTGGTTTACAAGCGGCTAAAACGGTGTCGAACCAAGTGTTGGACTCCGAACTCGTCTTTTGAGCTAAGTAAGTTGTGGGGGCAACCCTGTAGGATAAGCTGGACTCGAACTTACCATTTAACGGGTCAGAAATGTGACACAGAGAGAGAAATGATGCAAATGTAATAATTTTCAATAGAAAACAGTTAAGTTTTATTGAAACAAACTAAGTGGCTGCTTCAATGGGGCGAGCCATTATGAGGATGTTGCTTTGGATGACTCCGACGAGAGCCTCCCGAGACCCTGGAGGGGCCTCCTCAGTTGAGGAGGAGGCTGTTGAGGAAGAACATCTTGGACTGGAGGAGGAAGGGGAGTGGCTCGTCGGTTGGAGGCCGCTGCCTTACCCTTCTCTTTCGGATGCATGACTTGAAACTACTTTCGCTGATGAAGTAAGGTTGGATTGCTTTTTTGTTTCCCACAATATGCCAATTTGTTGCTGCTAATTTTGGTGTGGGAGCAAACAGATGAATTTGTAGATTTTTTTTGGAAACAATAAAGCAAACTGTTGACCTTCACCGACGTTTGACTGGTTTCTTGCCGCTGTCGTTGACCTGCAAAAAAGTTCGATGCACCGGGATGGATTCTAGTGACGAACCCTCCGATGCTTTTGTCAGTAATCAGGAAGATTATGAAAGAGCTTTATGTAGAAAAAGATTGATTACCTTGTTATGGTGAGGGGAGAGGGGTATTTATAGTCGGTTTAGGGATCCGTTTCGAGATAAGGATTTATCTTTACTTCCTGATTTTTTTGGATAAGATGTAGAGTTTAAATCGTTTCATAGAGATAACCATGAATTTGAATTACTCTTTATCCATCTGGGTTGATTTGTAACGGATTGCTACCCATACCCAGTAGGACAGATCCGTTTATGGGTTATTGGGCTTTGAAGAAAGATCCAGTTTCCATTTCAGACCCGTTTGTAGGTGAAATTACTGTTTTACCCCTGAGAGCTTTAAGATTCGTGCTCGATTTGAACGGTTCCGATATAATCCTACTTTTAGCCATGTCAAATAGAATTTTGAGGAATAAGAAAATGTCTGATAAATGGAGAAAGAGTACTTTAATACCTATATATAAAAATAAAGGGGATATACAAAGTTGCTCTAACCACCAAGAGATTGCATTAATGAGTCATACGATAAAAATTTGGGAAAGAGTGTTCGAACATAGATTGAGACCAGAAACTACAGTGTATGAGAATCAGTTTGGATTTATGCCTGAGAGGTCAACAATGGAAGCAATTTATGTACTGAGCAGACTTATGGAAAAATATAGGGAGAATAAGAAAGATCTACATATGGTTTTTATAGATAGAGAAAAATTATATGATAAAGTCCCTAGAGACAGTATGGTGGGTGTTAATAATAAAAGATTAACTATTCGGTATATTGAGGTAATTATGGATATGTATGAAGGGGCAACGACCATAATTAGAATAAACACATGAAAGACCAGTGATTTTCCTCTTACAGTAGGTTTACACCAATTTCGGCTTTAAGCCCCTACTTCTTTACATTGGTGGGTGTTAAATAATAAAAAATTAACTATTCAGTATGTTGAGGTAATTAAGGATATGTATGAAGGGGCAATGGCCACAATTAGAATAAGCACATGAAAGACCAGTGATTTTTTCCTCTGACAGTAGGTTTACACCAATTTCGGCTTTAAGCCCTTACTTCTTTACGTTGGTTATAGATGAATTGACACGAAGAATACAAGGTGAGGTGTCTTAGTGTATGTTTTTTGCCGATGACATCGTCTTAGTGGACGAGACTAGAGTAGGAGTCAATACTAAACTAGATGTATTAAAAGAAGCTTTGGAAGCTAGAGGCTTTAGGATAAACAGAACAATAAGAGAGTATATGGAGTGTAATTTTAGTGATATTCGGAACATAACTGAGGAAGTAGTGAAGCTTGATGGTCAAGAGATACCTAAGAGAGACCGTTTTCGATATTTAGGCTCGATTATAGAAAGAGATGGGGAGATTTGTGAAGATGTTATACATAGGAGCCAAGCAGGGTGGCTTAAGTGGAGAAGTGCCAGTGGTATTTTGTGTGACAAACGTATACCTTTGAATTTGTTTTTTTTTTTTATAGGACGACTGTTAGACCAGCAATGATGTATAGAGCAGGTGTTGGGCAACAAAAAATAACATGTCTAAAAAATGAGTGTAGCGGAGATGAGGATGCTAAGATGGATGTGTGATAAAACAAGGAAGAATTAGAAACGAGTATATGCGAGACATGCTAAAGGTAGCTCCAATCCAAGATAAGTTAAGAGAGAATCACTTCAGGTGGTTTGGACATGTCACACGTAGACCTAGTAGTGTCCCTGTTAGAAAGAGTGATTTGATAAGTATTGAGGGTAGAGTTAGGGGTAGAGGAAGATGTAAACTAACTTAGGTGGAAACGGTGAGAAAAGATATGATTGCTTGTGACCTTACAGAAGATATTGCGCTAAACCGAGCAGAATGGAAAACAAGGATTCATGTAGCCGACCCTAACTAGTTGGGAAAAAATTGTTGTTGTTGTTGGTGAACATCAAATGTTAAAATTGAAAAATATGAAGAATTGACAAATATCAAGAATCAAGGACATCGGAACCCAAGCAAATTGATCATTATCCAACCGAGTTAATATTCTCAAGTTAACAGCAATAGTTTGGTTTGGATAATTACGAGGTCCGCGACTTCTACTTTAAATGAGTAGGGTTTTCTCATACTTGACGCGACTTCGACTTTGAATGACTAAGGATTTTTCCCATGCTCAAGTAAGAGATCTCATGCACAAGTGAGAGATGACAAGATCAATTGGGCTAAAGATGAAATTAAGGGTGGAAATTTTCAGAAACTTTTTTATTAAAAAATTTCATATGTAGATTCTTTATTAAATTTTATTGTAATCTTAATTAAGAAGAATTTGAAAAATGTAAGCTAATTTCAAACTTTTGTAAATACACTAGTTATTAATTTCAGTGTGTTAAAGTGCAAGCATTTTGGATATGACATTCAAATACACCTAATTTCTCATAGGTTCAGCCAGGTGAATAGAATTGGAGTTCAAGGTCTCTACCCAAGTGCTGGCATACTGTATTTTAACTCTTAAATTCATCATTCGTATCCATTATGTTAATCTCCAATGCTGTTAAGAAAAAACTAATTTGGTGAACCTTTATTGCAAGTAGTTACATATTTCTAACAATTGAAGTAATTTAGTAAACAAATAACAGTATATCCATTTGATTTGGACAGTAATGTAAAGAGTGAAAGTTTTGTTCGAACTTGTTCCTGTAGCCTAATGCTAGAAAAAAGAATTGATGAATACTTCCACATTTTTGCTTTATAAATATTAATCATGTCAATACACCGTAGTTTTGCCTTTTCATAATAACTAAACAATGAAGTGATTAGCGAAAAAGGATAGTTAACATTGAAGTGTGTATAAAAGAATAGCCAATACTAGTGTGTTTTTTATATGTTTAGAAACCTGGAGTCTAATCATCAAACTGAAGTAGCTAAATACCACTTTGATACACTTCGTCCAATTTGATAATTTCTTGTGGTTTATTTATGCAAGTGGGTAAGACCTAAGAAGAATGGACACATGAACTTCTATGTGAGACATAGCAATATAGGAAGTATATTGACCCGTTTATGTGTAAGACACGACTTCAAAAATAATGTTTCCATGCTTCGTAGAGTAGGACATTTCCATTCAAGAGGACAAAAAGGCTCTATTGGCAACACTAATGTTTATCAATCTGGTAATCTTGCCCTGAGTTAGTCTCGAATTTGTACTTGAGAAAACTATGGCTTGGCTTAGAGAGGAGTTATTTATGAACAATACATAGTGCAGCTGGAGATGAAAAACAAAACTTATATTGTGTCTGGAGGTAATATTACTGTGTAATGCTATAATCAGTCCTTTCAGGGTAATGGATGGAGATAGATTGTAAGGAATCAAAGGTTCCCGAGTCTTGTAGCCTATTGGCAGTTCATTTGATTATTATTGTTTTTTTTTGTTAGAATGCCACAGACACTGAATTTACTAATTTAACGATTGTGCATTATATAAAATAGTAGCTAGGATTTTGGGAATTAAAAGGAGAGATGGTGATAGAGGATCTCTGTGTACATTTTGGAGAGGAAATGATATGGCAGATCAGCTAGAGCATAGGGAGGTAGAGAAAACACATATTTTAGACTTTTACTGCTATGTTCTCGACATAGTACTACAACGATCTTGTTAAAACTGAATTATTAAACACATATGGTATGAAGAAACTATCTTAGTTAATAATAACGTTAGTTTGGTTCTTGGATTGATGTAACTCATTTGGACTTGGCAGCAATGCATTTCATGGACTGGCGTTACGCTTATGTATCACACATTCACACTTACTATTAATGATACTTCTGCTATTGTTTGGACATAACTTGTTGGTTGGAGCTTAAGTAACCGTATTTTTTTCTCCCAGAAATCTATTTTTTCGGATTTGTTACAAGAGATAGAGCCATTGGATTTGAATCTTATCCAAAAAGATGTTCCAGCTGATACAGTTGATGCTATGAAGAGGACAGTTTCAGGCATGCTAGGTCTTCTTCCGTCTGATCAGTTTAATGTTTTGGTTGAAGCCTACTGGGACCCTCTTTCTAAGCTCCTTATTTCTTCCATGATGACCGGGTATGGTTGTCGATAATGGTAGAATTCATTTTTGAAATTTCTGGTTTGACAAACTAAGTTGTGGTATTATGAAAGATTATTTTGTGCCACTTTGTTAGTACATTACTGATTCAGATTGTTGAATTAGGTCCTTTGTTATTTGAAGCTGATTTCTATGACCAAAATCTGAAAATTTCGTTCTCTGTTGAAGGTTCATAATACTTATTTTACTTTATAGAGTGTATGATTCTGAAGTTGGAGGTTTTTTATCCAATGCTTATGCATGTATTTATATTTTTGGTTATTGTTTGTAGGAATACCACACACCAAAAAATAAGACTAGGATAGACACTTAATCTTTGCCTTTTCACCGCATTTGTGAGCAAGTGCCAAAATGGTTTATGCCTCTTTTTCCTTTTGTATAATGGAAGAACCAGTGTTTCACCTAGCCATTATTGTCCTCTATTAATCACGTTTCTCATATGCATCTGGTTGAGTTGTATTTATAAACCAGATTTAGTGAAACATCTACCAGACGAGCGTTGTATCTATAGGAGTTGGAAGTCAGAAATAGGCAGTGGATAAGATGTGATTTCTGCAAGTTTTTGTCCGCTGCTGCTTTGACCATTTTCTTTTCTCGAGTGTCATGCTAATCGTATGGGCATTTGCAGCTATCTATATTTTATTCTAATCTAAATGATATCTCTTTCTTATTATCTAAGATCTACTTGGATATCTGAAATTTTGAGGGTTATTATCTTTGTTTTACTCGGGTATCTGGATGCTTGAGGGGTTATAAGATCATTTTGTTTACTTAAACGATTGGTTTTCATCGATAGTAAAATTAAACAATATAGAAAACAAGAAGTTGCATACTATCTACTCTGATGTGTATATGTAGTTACTTGTATGATATTTTGTACTACAGATTTATTCAGCTACTTTGATATATCTTAATTGATGGATTTGTGTTACTTTATATTATGATTTATTAGTAAACTTTGCTTTCATTAAAGATTAATGGAGAAAAAAGGTTCTTGTAGCTGACCTGAAAATTTTATCGTAGCATCATCCTTGAAGTAACAAAATCATATCATGATCTCATGAAAGCTATGGTTTTATTACAAGGGTATTCCATCCTTTTCGCATAATATTAAACAGTTGAAGGTGGAATGGAATTTGAGAATATAATATGTTAGTCGGTTTGTGCCCATTGGGGTCCAATAGTTTCCTTCCCCTAAATGGAAAGCCGGCCAAATCCCCTAAAGGCTACGTATGGGGAAGTCTCCCAATCAAGTGGATTCTTGATTGATTCTTCCTAATTATGTAGAATTATGCAGATGACATCCTCTTATGATTTGATGAAGGAGAGGCGTAGGATCTATTTGGAATAGATCCTAGCCATATGATTAGATCTAGCTCTTGCCTCCCTCTATATATAGAGGTGGAGGCTAGGGTTTTCTCATCCAAGACATAAGGATGACATTAGTCATACTCTCCATACTCTAGAGAATCCCCAATTCTTCATCCTCCCTTGCGTCCATTAGAGTTCCTTCCCAACCACTAAATCCTTCCGGTCCCAAGGTTGTGAAGGTGTGATTAGCATTGTGATATCCTCTAGTAGGAGTCACCACCATATGAGATTTGTTCGTGAGGAGGACGTCGGCTACTCATTCTGCATCCGCTTCCAATCAACATAAAACAACTTATCAAGTAGTATCATGCTAGGATGTTGTTTACTTGATTCTTTACATCATGCTTTAGGTCTAGACTTGTTCATATCAATTCCATGCTTGTTATGATCTAGTTGATGATGTAGTTATTCATGTTGGGATTGTAGCTACCCATAATAATCTTTTAATCTACTCAGGAAATTGATGTCCATTTTTTGTAACTTCTAAATAAGATGCTGAACAGAGGCTGCAAGAAATTAAGTAGTCTTGTTCAGTTAACTTCAATATATGTGTACGCTACAAAAATAAAATGGTAGACCCCTCGCTGGACCACTTTGCTCATCATCTACTTATAGAGTCACTACATAAGAAAACAACTCGTTTTGTATGAACCTGGATTTGTAAGATGAAATATATTCCAGATTAAGGTACCTTGAGCAAGGGGATTCTCTTGTACGATTAAGGTTCCTAAGTTGAAAACAAGTGTTTTCTTCACCAGCCATTTTTATCCTAACTGTGGCCATGTTTTTATTATGGTTCCCCCACATTAAGAAAAAGGAGTTTCTAGTATAGTAGCATATCAAGTATTTTTTTGTAATGAAATCATCTTGGTCAGGTATATCTAATTTAACTTCTTTCGTTCTATATTTTGAAAACTAACTACCTAAAATACAGGTATACTATGCGCAATGCTGAATACAGGCTATGCCTTGAGAGGAACCTTGATGTATGTGATAATAGTTCTGAAGAACAAAATTCTGATACTGTCGAACATGATAATCATGAAATTACAACTGATAGGACTCCAACAATGATCGAACATTCTGAAAGAGATGGGTTGTTACCGACCGCTGGTAATAGTGAAGAAGCATCTGACCTCGATGATGTTGGTGTTGAAAATGTTGGGGAGATGACTGCTGAAGCTAAAAAATATATTCTTTATTTGGAATCTCGCTTATCTTCTGCACAAAAGGTATGTTTTAAACCAAGTTTGGCTTGTAAGATTGTTTACACCATTGTTCAAAACTCGGGTATCTTGTTCAGAGTTGGCCTTGTGTTTTTGGAATCAATCTCAGCATTGTCTACAAATTTTGGCTTACCAACTTATTGTATCAGATTTTTGTGTATCGTCGTGTCGGTCATTAACTTAATAAAATGCTCAAAGTAGGTAGTTTCAAATTTGAAAGCAAATGTTTAACCCATACTTGTTGAAACTATAATAGATTATAATCACTGTGTTTGTGTTATTTTTTCAATGTTATCTAATTAGATGCAAAATATTTATTATTATTATTTTTATTATTGCTATAAATACAGAAATACTATAAAAATTATGAACTTTAAGTTAATATTATATTGTAGCAGTATACACTCTTTAAGTTATAGAAAATGTAGTATGACATTTACACTATTTCAGACATTTATTTGTCATTCTCTCTCACCTGCACTCTCTTGGCCGTGTTGTGTTGTACCTTGCATTCACCGTCTCTTCCATTCTCATTGCCCACATTTATTGTCGATGGCACGTTGTACGGTCTCTTTCATTCTCATTGTTGCGAGTACTTTAACTATTCACATGGATGTGTAAATAATATTGTATGTTGCAGTGAATTGATTTATAGATTGAATTCAGTTTAACTCATTTACTTGTGGGTAGTGGAATAAACTTAGTGTTGAAATGTAGTACGTACTAATATGTATATTCTGTTTCCTAATCTATAGGAAACAGATTTTCCAAATCTCTCATCCCTCAATCTTCTCTCAATCTCCTTCTTCTCCTCCAAGAATGTAATCCTTATATATGGATGTATACAATAAAGAATAAAAAGATAACAAGAATAAGAATCATTTTCCCCCAAATCTGTTTTCTTCATGGTATCAGAGCCTAACAAGATCTAGGCTAGTTGAAGAAAAAGAGACGGAGGCGATCGGATCTGACGCATCCATCCCGATCCGATCCCGTCCAAACCCCAATCCCCGAACCTCCTCGTCGACCCGATCCTCGTTGACCCCGATCCTCGCTGACATCGAGCCCGTCACCGACCTTCGTCGACACCGATCCCTCAGCGCACGTCATCCGCTTCCGTCTCCGATCTTTCCCGTCCTCCGGCCACCCCTCGTCGCCCAGCCCTTCTCCAGTCGTCGCGCCACATCCCGGCGCCTCCCCCATCGACGCCCAGGTGCCCAAACCCCAATCCCGACCTCCCCTCCTGTCTCCTCTTTCGTTTCGATCGACAACGACCAAAAAATCCCTTCTCCCTCTGTCATCTTCTCCGACCAACCACCACCCCGTCGCCATACCTCCGGCGACCCTCTCCTCGCTGCCCTCAGCCAGCGCGCTGCCAATAGCCAGGCCGACCACCTTCCCTGGCCTTCCCCTGCTCCCGCTTAACACCCGATACCCCTTGCTCTCTGTTTCCCCGCCCAATCAGACCGCAGTCGACCCCCCCTTGCTCCTCATCGTCGCCAGTGACGTCGCGTCTCGTCGACGTCAGCCGTCGACCGCCGCTGTCCAGATCCTCCCTCTTGCCCTCTCTCCTTTCTACTGTTACTGCTGTCTCTCTCTCTCTCTTTGCTGTTGGGTGAAGATGAAGGGTTGATTTGGGCTGGTGTTTGGTGTTTTGTGAAGGAGGGATCTTGATCTTGTATTTGGCATTTGGATCTCGGTGTTTGGTGTTTTGATCCGCTGTGGAGTTGCTGTTTGGGTGTTGGATTGTTGCTGTTATGCTGTTTGTTGAAGACTTGGAGCTGTTTTTGGCCAAGTTGTGTCGTTTGCTATTGGCTGCTGAAGATCAGATCCGTTGTTTTTCTTGTGCCGCTACCATGGGATAAACTGATGGAGCTAAGAAGAGTATTGGACTTGCCTCTACACTGTGTAGTTGAAGGCTCGCCTCAGGCTCAAGACTCAGGCTTAACAACAGTTTGAGCCTCAAGCCTCAGTTAAGGCTCCCCCTTTGTTCGAAGCTTCACTTAGGCTTGTGCCTGGACGCGCCTCAACAGAGGCTTGAGGCTTATGCCTCGAGGAAAAGGTGAGCCTAAAACATAACAGACCCGACCCAACCTGACTCGTCTTCATAACCCGATCCATCTTCAACCCTTCTCATATCCCGTATCTTTCACAATTCTCTATCATCCCCAATTCCAAACTCTATTCCCAATCTCCACCTTCCTAACTCCTCAATCTGCACTCATCAATCTCCTCCCCTTATCAACACCATCGGCGAAGATAGCAAAGCAGCTCGGCAGCGACACAACAACATACAGCAGATTAGCGGCTACAGCGGAAGCAGATCGGCTGCACCGGCAGCCTTTTTACTCAGCCTCTAGACTCCACTCATATTCTGGTTTCTTTCCTTTCTGATTTTACACTTTTATGGTTTCTTTCTTGGGTTTTTGTCTATCTTTGCTTATGATGTTTTTGCAAGTTACTTCAAAACAAAATTGTGAAGCTAGTTTATTCCATAATTTACTAAAATAATGAAACCATGTCTTATTCAAAAAATTGCATCATATTCCAGTGTAGAGCATGACCAAATTTTATGGTCGGCTAATTTAATGTTATTGCTGTAATATTTCAAAATACCTTACTATTTACTAAGACCGTAATACTGTAATATTGTATGCTCATTATTGCAATATTTAATTTGATACTAATGTACTTTTACTGTGTGCTCATTACTGTAATACTGTAATATTGTATGTTGTATGGTAAGTATCTTTATTACTATAATACTGTAATATTGTATGCTCATTACTATATGAAACTATAAATTCAAGGTTAACATGATATTATTATAGTTTTACAGAGAAATACATTGTATCACTTCGTCTTTGGGACAAGAAACACACACATTGTAGTTATACATTACAGAGGAACACATTGTAGTTTTACAAAAATGATAACTTACATAGTCATCTTGGTCATTGTATGATATATTTTGTTCCTATGATGTTATCTTGTTTATATAATCTTATTTATAAATTTTAAAAACCTCCAAAAATAATAATGAGTCTCGGTTAAGTAAGGCTTACGCCTCAAATTGCGCCTCAGGCTTTTTATAGGGTAGTGAATTTGCGTTGTGCCTTACTCCTTCGACTACACTGCCTCTACATTAGTTACAGCTGCAGATAATGATGGTAAGGTATTTAATATTTCTGCTTCTGTTATGAATAATGTATGGATAATTGATTCGGGTGCTACCGACTATATGACTTTTGATTCTAGACAAGTTCAAAATTTTCAACTATCCACTAAATCAACTGTGTCCACTGCCAATGGTGATCCTGCCACTGTTACTGGCGAGGGTACCATACATCTCACAAACAACCTAACCTTAGATACTACCCTAGTTATGTCATCCTTGAATTTCAACCTATTATCTGTTGCTCAAATAACTACCGCCTTAAATTGTATTGTAGTCTTTTGGCCTTCAGATTGTGTGTTTAAGGATATTCGGACTCGCAAGACGATTGGTTATGGGTTAGACATGGGAAGCTCTATTACCTGGATTTAGAATCTGAAAGTTCAAGCAAGTTGACTCAAGCTCTTAGTGTGGAAGGATCCAAAGATGAGAAGAAGAAATCAGATATTTGGCTATGACATCGACGTCTAGGGCATATTTCTTTCGGTTATTTGAAGTTATTTCCAAGTTTATTTTTAAATTTGGATATATCTGCCTTTCGGTGTGATGTGTGTGAACTTGCAAAAGGTCACCGTGTCTCTTTTTCTCCAAGTCCAAGTAGAAGCTCCCTTCCATTTATGATGATTCATTCTGATGTTTGGGGTCCATCCAAAATCACTACATTTGGAGGATCCAAATGGTTTGTGACATTTATTGATGACTGTACCCGTATGACCTGGATTTGTTTGATGAAATCGAAAAGTGAAGTTAGTGGCTTGTTTCAGAATTTTCACAAGTATGTTATGATTCAGTATAAATCACAGATTCAAGTTCTTAGGAGTGATAATGGCGGAGAGTACCTGAATTCGAATCTGCATCAATATTTGGTGGAACACGGAATTGTTCACCAGACTACATGCTCATATACACCTCAACAGAATGAGATTGCAGAAAGAAAAAATAGACACTTGCTCAAGGTGGTCCGTGCTTCTCTCATCCATGAAAATATGTCACTCATTTATTGGGGGAAACCCTTACTTCTGCTGCATATTTAATCAACCGAGTTCCCTCTAGCATCCTAAACTTTTTCACACCATTTCAAGCATTAACTAAAGCTGTGAATGCACCAAAAGTCGTGAACTTGCCACCTCGTGTGTTTAGGTGTGTTGCATTTGTTCATCTTCATTAACATAAATGCAATAAGTTAACTCCTCAAGCTGTCCGCTGTGTTTTTGTGGGATATGCACAGAATAAGAAAGGGTATCGGTGCTATCATCTACCAACTCAAAGGATGTTTGTGACTATGGATGTTGTGTTCCATGAAAATGAGATATATTTTTCTCCTACAACTGAACTTTAGGGGGAGTACCGAAGCGAAGTTCAGACCCTTGGGTATAATGAAGGGGTTAGTGAAGTTCAAACTCGTGTATGATGAAGTAATTACCAGTCAGAACGAACAACTGGATACAAATAATGGCAAACACTTGAATGAAGACCTAGCAAGGGAGGAAGACCCTCATGAGGAAGACCCTCATGAAGAAGACCTTCATGAAAAAGACCGTCATGAACAAGACCCTCTTGAAGAATTGCAATCAGTACCGAATTTCAGTGAGTGAACCGTCAGAACCCCAAAACCAATCGTCATCACTATCCAAAGTTCCTAGAAGAGAACTCGTACCGTACTAGTAGAGGTATTCCAAAACCCACTTATGAACCTGATCCCACTAGTAACGTCAAATACCCTTGAGTAATTATGTATCCACTCACCGCTTGTCGAAATCAAATAAGTCATTTACGAATCAATTATCTGCTGTATCTATTCCTAACAGTGTGCAGGAAGCCTTAGCCGATTCAAGGTGGAAAGCAGCTATAGATGAGAAGATGAAGTCCTTAAAGAAGAATGAGACTTGGGAGATAGTCGAGCTACTAGCAGCGAAGAAGGCAGTAGGATGCAGATGGATTTATACCGTAAAATATAAGTCGGATGGTTCGATAGAGCGATACAAGGCAAGGCTGGTTACCAAAGCGTACACTCAAACATATGGAATTGATTATGATGAAATATTTGCACCTGTGGCAAAGTTCAACATTGTTCGAGTTCTACTGTCACTTGCTGCAAATCTTGACTGGCCGTTGGAGCAATTTGATGTGAAGAATGCAGTTCTGCATGGAAAATTGACAGAAGAGATTTATATGGATCTACTGTCAGGATCAAATAGACCAGTCCAATGCAGTAATAAAGTGTGTCGGTTCAGGAAGGTGCTATATGGTCTCAAACAGTCGGCAAGAGCTTGGTTTGAGAGGTTTACAAAATCAATGAGGACATTCGGATATTGTCATAGTAATTCAGATCATACCCTATTTCTGAAAAGGAAAGAAGGTAAAATTAATGCTCTCATTATATATGTGGATGACATGATAGTAACTGGGAATGATCCTGAGGAGAGAATGGCATTGAAGAGTTACTTGTCACAAGAATTCGAAATGAAGGATCTTGGTTCTTTGAGATATTTCCTTGGTATTGAAGTTTCTCGCTCAAGAAATGGTATATTTCTGTCTCAAACAAAGTAGGCTCTCGATTTTTTAAAAAAAACTGGAATGTCTGCTTGTCAGCCGATTGGTACACCGTTAGAAGGACTGAAACTTTGCAACGAATCTGATCATGTGCCTTGTGCTAAGGAAAGATATCAGAGATTGGTTGGACGACTGATGTATCTTGCGCATACACGGCCAGATTTATCATATACTTTAAGTGTGGTAAGTCAGTTTATGCATGCACCTCAGGAACACCACATGAATACAGTGATGAAAATTCTGAAATATATTAAGTCTGCTCCAGGAAAGGAGGTCCTATTTGCGAAATATGGTCACTTGATGGTTGAGACATACTGATGTTGATCGGGCAGGATCTATAATTGATAGGCGCTCCACTTTAGGATATTTCACATTTGTTGGAGGAAATCTAGTTACATGGAGAAATAAGAAGCAAAATGTTGTTGCACGCTCTAGTGTAAAGGCTGAGTATTGCGGAGTAACTCTATGTATAGCGGAAGCTTTATGGCTGAAACTCTTGTTGCAGGACTTAGGCTGTGGTCTGAATGAACCTATAAAAGTGTATTGTGACAGTCAAGCAGCATGTGATATTGCCGCCAATCCAGTTCAACATGATAGAACGAAACATGTAGAGGTGGATAGATTCTTCATCAAGGAGAAATTGGATGAGAAAGTCATTGAGATATCTAAAGTGAAGTCAGAAGATCAGCTCGCAGATATCTTGACCAAGGCAGTTTCGAGTCGGCTCTTCTTGAAATTTGTTGACAAGTTGGGCATGATCAATATCAATGCACCAACTTGAGGGGGAATGTTGAAATGTAGTAAGTACTAATATGTATATTCTATTTCCTAATCTATAGGAAATAGATTTCCCAAATCTCTCATCCCTCAATCTTCTCTCAATCTCCTTTCTTCTCCTCCAAGAATGTAATCCTTATATATGGATGTATACAATAAAGAATAAAAAGATAACAAGAATAAGAATCATTTTCCCCCCAAATCTGTTTTCTTCACTTAGTTCATTGAGAATCAATTCGAAGACATGCATTGGGCTGATTTCAGGCTTCAATGAAAAATGTTTAAGAGCAAAAACAAACAAAAAAGTAACAACATTTAGCTTTACCGCTCGTATGCTTGCCAGTAACCTTGGATGTTTGTCAGAGGTTGAATAAACTTATGATGTCTTCTTATCTTCTCCACAGCTTCTCCCTCACAAATAACATGTTTTAAACCTCCTATCCAGAAGAAAATAACAGAAAATACCCATTTGTGGGGCCTTGCCTTAGCCTTGTGCACTTTTATAGCCACCGCTATCTAATTGCTGGCATGGATGGATCATGCTGCTTAAATATATTTTACATTTACCCCTCCAAAATTTTGCCTTCGAGCCCAGGTACCTTGTCTTATGAAACCTGTCGATATAGTAAGTTCCATGGTATAGGGTTTCATTTGCTTGGTGTGATGTTTCCATGTTAACTTCAGTATCGACCGATACTGAATTTTAAGGCAAGCATTGGCCCGTTTAGGTGCGGAATTATCATCTCGGTCAAAATTGTGGACTACACATACTTTAAAGGGTATTATGATGTCTTCACTGATTAGTGCAACAAAGCCTTTATCATAGATTATTAGGATCCTCCAAATGAATCATTTTCTCACTCCAATCAGATATGGACTGCAAACAAAATCATCAGTCATGTAACATAATCTTTGTGGTTATTCAGTTAGAATTATAACTTAAAACATCTTCTCATAAGCACATTGTACTTATATATATCTTTCTTACATTGCCAAATGCTTTTCGTCAAATTTCCAGGAAATACAGGATCTAAGGAGGAAAAATTCTGTCCCACAAATGCAACAATTTGTGGCTAAAGATAAGAAGGATTTATTGGACTACCTAAGATCGTTACAGCCAGATAAGGTTTCCTTATCCTTCTTGATCTTTTTTATTTGTTTTTTCCGTCCCTCCCACCGTTTTCGGCCGATTTTGTGATGTCCTGAATTTCATTGTTTTGGCCTGATTTTCTGGACTATAGAAACTGTTTTCGGCCAATTTGGTGATATTCTAAATTTCAATCTAGTGACCATATTTTGGTGAAATGTGGAATTTCACCATTTGGACATGATATCGTGGACTGTAGTCCACTGTTTTTGAGCGATTTTGTGAAATTGTGAAAATTTACAATTTTGGCATGGTTTTGAGGGCTATATAATCCACCGTTTTCGGGACGATTTTGGCGAAATTCAGAATTTCATTGTAGTCCAGTGTTTTCGGTCGTTCAGAGTGAATTGTATACATTGCGTCTTTTCTTGGACATATATTTTCTCATTAATATGATTCCTAATTTGGTTTTTTGTACAGGTTGCTGAACTTTCAGAACCTACCTGTCCTGGTGTTCAAGAAGCCATTCACTCTGTTGTTCATGGTCTTCTTGCAACTCTTTCTACGAATATGCACTCAAAAGCCTCGTGTAAGTCTGAGAATTCCCCTGGAGGAACCTTAAATATAGGAAAGGATGATCATGCAGAGTTTTTGGAGAACACTTCTCTTTTTCAGCCTATGCTTGCACTATCTCGAGATTATTTAGCTCGCCTCCTCTTCTGGTATGAGTTGTTTTCCAGTTCTTGCACTAGAGGATGTATTAGGTTTCTTCAAATTGAACGGAAAAAAAGAAAAGAAGTTTATGATGTGAAAAGAGAAGGGAGAAAGTAAGGCCTCGTTTAATTTATGTTTATTATATAATGTTGGATGGGTTATGTGAAGCAAGTTTTGTTCCATTGTGCTTCATATGCAATGCCCGTATTCTTTTCATCTCAAGTTATATTAAAACAGTTAGGTAACATCATCAAATGTCCAATAATCAAATACATTACATGCATTATACTTAACTAATTGTGACCAGCTTCCTGTATCTTTGCCATTATAACTAAAGGAGGGCTGCGGAAAGCCATTGTTTTAATGCAACTGGAGTCCAGAAGGCGTAGATATGAACTAGTTCAGGTTTTAATTTTTGGTTGATTTTAGTTTGAATATCTTTGATTAGGTTAGTTATTTAGTTGTCACTTGGGTTAACATTCATCAGGAAGAATATCTTAATTATCTAGTTGATACCTGATATCTTTCTATACTGTCTGTTTAAAACCGTTTTGTCACTTGATAAAGCTGACTAGAGTTCTGAGGAAGTGATTGTGAGTTCCATTTCTGCCATCGCTATCTCCCATTCCTCCCCTAATCTTTGCTGCACCTCCAAGTTCCATTTGCTTTTCTCTACTGATAAGTACAAACATCATTAATTTCCCCCTGGTTTGCTTGAAATTGGTAAAGCAAATATGTGGAAAAAAGTATAGTATTATTATCAGAGCCGGCCCTGAGTTCCCGGAGGCCCGTGGCGAACTCCCGAAATGGCTCCCCCAATACACTAAGGAAAAAAAAAAACATGTATTCAAAAAATTTGCACATTGTTCAAAGCAAAATATGCAAAATATATATTATTGAATAACAAGTTTAGGGTAAGGCCCGAAAGGGTTTCGGGTTTAAAATTGAGTGTGGGTTTCGGGTTTGAATTTATATTGATTTAAATGTGGATTTGTTTTAAATCACCCAAATTTATAGTCTCAAATTCAATTCAAGTCTTCAAGCCTAAACCCAAATAATTTTAATTTTTTTTTGTAAAGGCTCAAATAATTAATTTTTGGGGCCCCTAATAACCATTTTTTTACGCGCAAAATACGTGCCTATATTTACGAGGAAATTACAAATTTGGGGCCCCTAAAATTGCAAAAACTCCGGGGGCCTGAGGCGGCCGCCTCACCTGCCTCAAGGGTGGGGCCGGCCCTGATTATTATGTATCAGGCAGGGGTATGTAATGACTTGTTTAAAATTGACAAAATATCCGTTCTGTAACTCTGATTCACTAGAGGTGCAGTAAGGCAGCTATTTGTATTTCTTCCTCTTCCTCTTGCTGTCCTTTGGGGAAAAAACACATCAGCAGTACTGATCCTTGGTGCTGATATGACATACAGGTGTATGCTACTTGGCCACTACCTCAGAGGCCTTGAATATAGGCTGGAGCTGATGCAACTGTTGACAATCTCCTGTTCAGAATCTACTACACAGGATGATGATTGTGTTGCCTAGTATTATAATGAAATTCATGTTTGAATTATTTCTTGAAGATTATCTAAGATTGGCATGCCTGAAATCGCTTGAGTTCCAAATGAAGTCTCTGGTGATGTGAAGAACTACCTTTGTTCAAAATTGAGGGATGGGGCATTACTGAGGCATGACTTCAAGAGTCGTGTTGTCGGATTATCTTATTTTGTATATAGGCAAGTAGTTTGTCACTTTTTTAGCACAACAAGAAAAAAAAAACATAAATTTAACAGTTTGTGTTTTCAATTTATAGCACAAGTCTATGGGACAAGTGAATTGTGAATTTCATTATGTTTTATATGCTACCTGATCTCATTCAGAAGAGACTTATTTATATAGCAATGAAGAGGTGAAAAAAAACTGAAATTTTCGGGTCTACTAGATGTGCAGCCTGAGTAGATTTTATTGTTCAGTATGACTGGAGTCATTTTATTATTGTCATATAGTATTGGAAAACTTGTGTGAATATACTTTGCTGGATGGACTAGCATTGTGAATGGAAGACGATGGAAAAGAAAATTGTGTTACCTACAATCAATCTGAAGTACATTTCAGCTGGGATTATCTTCTAAAGGTTTGATTAACATGACATACCTGAATCTGCTCTTTGTTCCAACTGAAGTCTCCCATGATGTAAAGAACTTCGCTTTGTCAAAACTGAGACATCAAAATTCCTCATATATGCCTGTAAAAGAGGCCAGTAGTTCGTCATATGTATCATTTTAAAAAAAAAATTTGCGGAAACTTCTTAAACTATATAGCAAACTCTCTGTTTATAGGATATGGGAAATGTAAATCTCGTTAATGTTTATATTGCATGCTACCAATTTCATTCAGAAGCTACACTTTTTATGTAGCTACGGGGTTTGCTATGAGGTCAAATTAAACAAAATTTGTTTTGTTTTCAACCCCCGATAGCATTTTCCCAATAAA
The DNA here is from genome assembly GCA_017893485.1 of Hemerocallis citrina. NCBI lineage: Eukaryota > Viridiplantae > Streptophyta > Magnoliopsida > Asparagales > Asphodelaceae > Hemerocallis > Hemerocallis citrina. Next base: position 32,164,625 of record CM030368.1, read on the forward strand.
ACAACCACCGAAAGCGTATATTTCTGTTATTATACCAATATTTCCTTTTAAATGTATGTTCAGAACACGGAAGCTATAATATTATTTGTATCGCGCAAGCTGCTGCAAGGCCAGTTGGTGAGTGTCCTTCGTACTGACCCGTAGTTTCCATTAACTTGTTCTATGTAATTCACGCTCCATAGATTCAAGATTGGAGTGTCGTTTGAGATGCACACCCACACCGTTGTTTCCACAATCGACATCAGTGCCTCCTCTATCTAATTCTATCCTTTTTCCCTGTGCATAGTCTGAGGGTCGAATTTTGTTCAAGTATTATTTGCTGTGAATTCTGTAACGGTGTAGCCCTCGTAATGTTAGGTACAAGCTGAAAGTCAGACTCGTTTGTACAAAGTGCATTTCCCCCTTTCTGTTGGTATTAGTCGATGTCAAACATTGCGTCTAGTTGACACAGTGTTTAGATTTGGTACGATTATCTGGACGCGGCTAAGAGTACATATTGCACGCTCTAAATCATTATCGTTTAGATTTGGTGATCGATGGCAGAATTCTACTTGCAAGTACACTAAAGTTTGGGCGCAGGAGTCACATCTCCCAAATCTGCCCGCATATAATGTATGTGAGGTGGTGGTAATTTCTCTAGTTTGTTGGCTATAATAACTTAGGCAACCTTCATATCAGGTTAGTATCTTGTCTAATTCACAGGTATGAAATTAAATTTAAGTTTGGTGGTATGATGTTAGATGTAGACTAGTGGGTGATCTTTTGATTGGATAATTGATCATGTCATTATTCATATATAATGCTTGACCTTCATAAAGGGATATATTCCCTTTGTCATATATTGGATTAGTTAAGTGGATAATAGATAATATCATATTTAGTTGCCGTTGAAAAATAATGATAAAGATATGATAAAAATTAATGATAATTATTATGTATTGAAAGAGTACTAATGAAACTCTTAATAACAGATATTTGGATTGTCTCCAACAAGTTATTGTAGAATCATGATCCTACAATCGAGATTATATTACCTTCGTCGAAGCGTTCATTGATAGTTGGATTATGTAGCGAATGAAAAGAAAAACTTGTGCTAATAATCTAGCTACAACTTCAGAGTTTTTAAAAAAAATTTGCAATAGAATTGCTTCCTCTAGCTACTTGACCATATATTAAATTTGTTAGAGCATCCACAGTCGTTTCTCATAATTCTCATATTCTCATATTTTGAGAATAATATGAGAATTGAGCTCTGTAGTCGTTTGCTATTTTCTCAAAAAATAGCAAACGATCTACAGTGCATTCTCATATTTGAGAAGTCGCGCAGCGAATATAGAAGAGACATTATTGAGAGTGACACTTCAACCACTCTAATGATGGTGAAGGGATGCATTATATGATTATATATATATAAGTATAAGTTTAGACTTTAGTCAGAAAAACAAATATACTAACATTTAAACATGATGAATAAGATTGTAGTAGTTATAACTTATAAACACCAATATTTATTCATTATACTGTTAAAGTCATTTTATTTAATATATCTAAGTTGTTAATTTCTTCATTTTTATTATATAATTAAATATAGATAATGCAGTGCTTCTCAATTGTTAATACGTACCCACACTAGCCATTCTCCTTAACTAATTGAACATAAATTTATCTTAATATAAATTCGATTGGGGTTTGATGTGTACCACCCAACTCTCAACTTACCCTAGCTTATAAAACTGAAAATTTTTTGTTTTGACTTGGGTATATAAAGTAATGAGTTGCCTCCCTCCTTAGAAATGAAGGATAGATTTGTACGATCTTAAAGAACAAATTAACGATCATAGAACACATTCTCTTCAAGTAAGGTACATTTTTTTTTCGTAGAAAAGCTTGAAGAAAAGTGATTTAATAAAATAAAATCAAAGTAATGAAGTTCAGATGAGGTACCTCCAATAAATTATCCCTTAGATTAACCAAACTCCCAAGCTTATTCAACTAAGGGTCAATTTGTTTCGTTAGACATATTTTGTGTCCAATTTGATTTCCTTTTGCATTAGAAGATATTTATTTATCTTTATTTGGATAGAGAAAACAATGTGGTAATTCAAATTTGAAGAAAAATTGATTTCCTTTTACAGCATAAAGAAAACGTTAAAAAATTGATAACAAAATCTTTTAAAAGATTCATTGGGATTCTCCAACAAATAAGAAAATAAGAAAATAATAATTATGAAAAAGTTATTTTCTAATTTTTAAAAATAATATCCAAATAAAAGAAATTGATTTTTAAAGATTTTTTCCCAGTCAAACAAATAATAAAAACTGAAATTCAAAATATATCAAAAAACCTAACTATTTTCTAGTTTCTGTAACTTTATCTCTTAAAATAAACAGCCCTGATTACCATTATTTCATCAAAGTTCTATTTCATGATTCACATCTACACAATACATTAATTTATTCTCTAACAAATCATGGTCCTCCACGTCAGCACCCCTAAGCTCCCCTTTCTGGGGTCCACTTGGGCAGCCCTTGACTGAAGTGGGCGCTCACCACCCTAGCGTCCAACAGCTCAATAATTGGTGGGAAGCTCACACACCTCGGCACCTTATACTGGTTGATGGAAGCCCCTCTCGAAATGGCGTAGTCCATCAACTCCTCAAACGTTCCACTACTCACAACCCTGATCTCCAACGGCCCGATAGATCCGTCCGCCACCCGGCTCTGTCGATACACCGTATTCAACGCCTCCTCCATCTCCAAACAACACCTCTCAAGCACGGCCCGGTCCTGCCCGATTTCCGGCCCGTCGTGCACCGACAACTCCCAATAGATCACGTAGTGACCGGGGATGGACTTGGTGTCAGCCTGGCTCGTGTACTCGGCCACGCTGGCACTGTAGGGTTTTAATAATTCGGATGCTCTTTCCACGGCCTTTTGCAGTTCTGCTTCATCTGTCTTGTCCGATTCGATGCTGAGCAGGACATTTTTCCGCCTAACGAATTGGAATTGTGGAGCCGAGTTGTAGAACCCGGTAACACGTAGGATGTCACCGACTCGGTACCTGCACAGCCCGGCGTAGGTTGTGATCACCAACTCGTACTCTTTCCCAACTTGGACATCGACCAAATCAACTAGTTTCGGGTTGGGTTCTGAGACTGATTCCAGGGGGAGGAACTCGAAGTAGGCCATCATGGGCATGATTGTGTAGGAAACCTCACCAGGCTTGCACATAGGCTTGAGATTGACACCGAAGTAGCACTCCGACGAGGCGTACATCGTGCACGCCATGGGCAGCCCGCCGCTCAAGAACTGTAGGGTGGGAATGTACTGCGCCATGGCTCCAGTGACGATCACGTCTAGGTACTTAGTGTTGGGCCAGATTCGGGTGATAATCCCAGCCCACTCGTTCTTCTCACATTCCGATGTAATGCATTCGGCCAGCTCGGGGTTTGGGGTGAGGAAACTGGCAAGGGATTCACGGACCAAGGGGTCGGTGATGAGGGGGGTGAGGGTTCCGGTGGAGATATCGTGGGCGAGTTCTTGCCAGTGGAGCTGGAGGAAGCGGATGGCGCGGAGAAGACCGGAGGCGAAGACAGCACCTACGCGGAGGACGGAGAGGCGGTGGTGGAGGCCAGCGAGCATCTGGGCGTACATGGATTGGAAGGAGTCGGGGCAGAGGATGGCGGGGATTGGGGATGTGTTGACGTTGTAGGGGTCGTAGGGGGAGGTTCGGAAGTGGGAGGATTTGTAGTAGCTGGTGAGGACCGGGCGGGCTGTGAGGCCACCGGGGGTTTTGGTCTCCGATTTCACGAACAGGAAGTACAAACCCTTGCCCTTGTCGAGGTCAGGGACGTAACTATAATTCATTAATTACAAAAAAAAAAAAAAAAAATATAAGTGGAAATGTTATTAGTTTTTTATATTTTGTATGATTAATTGAGAAAAAAAAGGTAGTTAAATAAATATACATATACTTTTCAAATTACTATTTTTCATTAATGAAATATGATGTCAGCTGTTTTGTAATCTTTAAAGAAAAGAAATTAGCGCGCGGAAAAGTACTCACACGCTCATAACTGGCATCAGTAGACTGTACAAGAGCTGGCGGCGATCTAAGTCTTCCTGTATTGTCGGCATCAGCTTCCTCTCCCCGGCCGAAGTCCCGGAACTACACATACATCATAATCAAAACCCAAAATTAATTTAAATACGCTGCAAATTTACCCAAAAAATCGAAAACTTCTTCAAATCAATTGACAACTAATTAATCATATAAATATATATATATATACCTAGTCAAGAACTCTGATATAGGGTGAGCAGAGAGTATCGCAGACCGATCTCCGTTCGCAATCCGTAGAATCTCCGGCTGTAAATCTTCGTAAGTCACCAACGGCACCTTCGCCTTCAAAGCTTCACGATCGGTTGCTCCATCAAGATTAAACCTCTTCAAGTATTCGGTCTCCGAATTCCTAGTCAAAATCTCCGCAAGCACTTTCCGCTGCACCTCATCGGCGTTGGTGGTCATCTCCTCGATGAACTCCAGCTTCTCGGCGTGCTTCTCGCACGCTGCAGGACCCAGGGCGGTTGACTTTAGAATTGCCATTAATTTGACTTGGAGGTTGACGAAGATGAGTGAAGAGAAATGGTACAAGTGTGAGAAATTAGGGTTGAGGGTTAGGGATATATTTATAGGAAGAGAGGTAGGGGAAGGGGCTCACGAGGGAAGAAGAAGCCATGCAACGTAGTCGTCTTTTTCAAAAAACAAAAAAACCAAACAAAAAAAAAAACAAAAACATGTGGGGCCCAATGGAGGGTGGAGGACGGACAAGGTGGGGCCCAGTGTCGAGGTTTTGTCGGGTCGGAACGGACACGTGGCAGTTTATTGTGTGCGTGGATAAGGATGCGTTTGCCGGCGGTGTGGTCATGGACTTAGGGTTAGGATGATGTAAAATTAGTTGTATATATGAGGAAAATGGTTGAGATCATGTATTCATTTATCATTTTAAAAAGGTATTTGATGGGAAAGATTTTAGATATTTAGAACTTCCACGGTAGTTTCTTTGAGCATCTACAATCATTTGCTAGAAAATATGATAATGAAAATAGCAAATAAGAATTTTTTCTACAATGATGTTTTTTTTTTCTTTTCCATTTAATTAATTAATGATTAGGTATTAAAATAAGTTAATTAAATAAATTAAATAATTAAATATAATCTAAAACCTACTTAATTATACACTAATCTAGTTATTACACTAACCTAATCTACTTTTTTTGCTGGACGGGGACATGTTGTCCCGTCCAAGCAAAAAATGCTTGAAACGGGACAACATGTCTCGTTTCAGCCTTTTTTTTAATTAATTTTTTGGATTTTTTTTTTATTTTTTCAGACGGTACATGTACCGTCTGATCATTTAAAAAAAAAAAAATTGTTCGACGAAATAACATGTCACTTCTGATCCCATTGAAAAATTAAAAAAAAGGGACCCCTATAATTTGAGAATCGCAATTTCGTTTCTCATTTATGAGAACGAACTGTAACAACTTTGCCATTTTATGGCAAAATAAGAAACGACTGCAACGTCTGAGTTTCTCAAAAAGTGAGAAATTGGCAAATATAGTAAACGACTGTGGATGCTCTTATATTTGCCATATTCTCATAATATGAGAAAGTTGACATTGCAGTCTGTTGCCGCTAATTTCGGTGTGGGGGCAAACAGACAGTATTTGTGAGTTCGTGAGAAACCTGAATAGGAAACACCTAACCTGTTCCGCCGGAGCTTGACGGTTGACTCCCGCCGTTCACCTGCAAGGAAGTGCGAGACACCGGGGTTGATCCCGGCGACGCACCCTCCGACGCTCAAGTCAGTAACCAGAAATGATTATGAAAGAGCGTTTAACTAGAAAAAGATTGATTACCTCTTAATGGAGATGGATGGGGGGTATTTATAGGCGTCTCAGGGAACAGATTAGGCATGTAATTCCTGTGTATACAGATAAGGAATGTGATCCCTAATTCCCAGTGAAAAGATAGATATGAATCAGGGCCGTTGATTAATATTAATCAGAAACCCTAATTCTATCCCTTCTGGACCGGGTGTGCTGCGGGTTGAGACCCGCACCCAGTTGAGGTGGATCCGTTTGCGGGTAAGTGGGTCTTCGGGGAAGATAACCAGTACCCGCTTCAGACCCGTCGGTGGGTGAAATTACCGTTTTACCCCTGAGCTTCAAGATTCGTGCCCCATCTGGACGGTCCCGATTTAATCCCATTTTTAGCCATATCACGAGCCCCCCACTCCCGAAGACTGAGTTTGATCAGCCTTTGAGGAGTAGTTTTACTGTTTCAATGGCGTACGGGATTTTATCGGTGTTCTTAAGGAAGTTTGGAATCTTGCTCGGGGTGTAACAGTGTTATTATGGGCTCGTAAAATGCCCAAAAATATTCTCAGAATTTTCTGGATTTTTGGTGATTTTTCCAGATTTTTCTGAATTTTTCCTCATTTTTTTTGAATTTTTTATTCATTTTCCGAATTAAATAATTAATTATCTAAAATATTAATTAATTATTCTAATTTAATAATTATTTTTCAGAATTTAAAAATAATTTTTTCTGAATTAATAATTATTTTTAGAATTTTTAATTAATTTTTTTCGATTTTTAAATATTTTTTCGGATTTTTTAAATTAAAAAAACAATTAAATAAATAAATAAATAATTTAAATATTACCTGGACACGTGGCAGATTTCTGGCCGTCCATCATGACCAGATGAGCACGCATCGTGAGGCAGATCGCGATCTGGACACGTGGCGCGTTTCTGGCCGTCCATCATGATCAGATCTGCGCGCATCGTGAGGCAGATCACGATCGGGACACGTGGCGCGTTTCTGAGCGTCGATCGTGTCGCGACGCGAATTTTGAGACGATCGGACGGATCGTGTTGGTCGGTCTGTTTTTTTCTCAATTTACAGCCTCGGTACCCCGGTACCTCGGCTCGGCGCCAAACGCAGCGACTTGGATCGGCCGAACGCGTAGATGCTGCCATGTGGCATGCCACGTGGCGTTTAATTTTTTTTTTTCTTTCTTTCTTTTTTCCTTCTGGCCCGCCACTGTTCTTCTCCTCTTCTTCGCTCTTCTTCGCCTCCGTCTTCGACTCGGCATTGAAGGAGGCTCCGACGAAGGAGCTCGGCGATGGGTTCTAACTACCACGGCGAGGGAGCCCGTCCAAGGTGGTTCGTGCTCGGAGCTCGGCGTTGCGTTTGGAGTTAGGTTCGGCTCTCCGACGGCGAGCGGGGCGAGAGTGAGAGCTTGGGGGTTGTCGTCGAAGGTGGAGCTCGAGCTTCGACGTCGGAAGAGCGGGAGTGGAGCTTGGCGAGCAAGGTGAGGAGGAGAGCTCGGCACCGCGGAGCTCGTCGAAGCATTCTCGTGACGGATGGAGCTTGTCGACGCCATGGCGATGGGTTCGAAGTCGTTCGTGTGCGGCGACGATGGGTGCTCGGAGCTCAGTGTTCCGGAGTGTGAGCTCAGCGGAGGCGGAGGAGACGGGGCTCGGCAATGGAGCTCGTTGAGGCGATGGAGAGAGTTCGGCCACGGTGGAGCTTCGTTGTCGGAGCTTCGAAGCTCGACGAGTGGAGTTCGGAGCTGAGCTCGCCGAAGGAGAAGCTCGACGCTGTAGAGCTGGAGCGGAGCTTGAAGAGCTCGGAGCATGGAAATGCTCGGCATGGAGTGGACGTTGGCGAGTTCGTTGATGGAGTTCTTCGTCGGAGGTGGTGGAAGCATGGGCTCGATCAGTTCGTGCCGTGGAGGAGCTCACCACTGGAGTTGGAGCTCCGCAGTGGAGGGCTCGGCGACGACTGTGCGGGGTTCGAGCTTCGGAGGTTGATGGGTTGGCGAGGAGCTTCGGAGCTTGTTTGCGAGGGGAACTCGTCGAAGGTGGTCGACGAGTGGAGCTTGGAGCTTCGTCGAGGGAGAGAGCTCGGTTTGGTGGAGCTTGGTGGAGGACTTGAGCTTCGGCGGGGGGCTCGAGCTTCGGCGGAGGGGAGCTCGACGCTCCGAGGTTGAAGAAGTGTTGAGTTTGCTTCTGTTTTGTTTTGGCGCCAGGAAGAGGAGGAGTGATGGTTTGGGTTTTCTTGATCTTCGGTTGGTTTTGCTGTGCGGGAGAGTGGAGAAGGAGATTAGGTGAATGAAGTGGGTCGGGTTCGGATCATGGGTTTGGTACCCTAACGGGTCCGACCCGAGCTTTCTCTAAAAAAATTCTTTGTTCCTCTCTCTCCTTCCTTGTTCGGAAAATCTGAGCTCCTCGGATCTGCTTCTTGTTCGGCCAATCCGAGCACGGATTTTGAGGAGATTTTTTGCCACTTTGCGGTTCGGTAGTTCGGTAGCTCGGATTTGAGATCCGAGCTACGTGGCTCAATCTGGACGGTTGATCACGATCGTGGCGTGAATCACGAGACAAGAGGCACGAGTTTCGAGAAAACGTTATCTTGTCGTTTTGTGGTGACGTGGCGAGATCTGAGCCGCTCATCATGTTTTAGCGCAAATTTTGAGACGATCCGACGGTGAGATGAGATCGGTCGAATTTTTCTCCATATACTAGGGTCGGTACCCCGGTATCTCGGATCGGATCGGCACCTCGGATCGGCACCTCGGATCCTCTCTGGGAGCATCTGGTTTGCTCGGCAAATGTGTCTGGTTCGGCAGATCCGAGCACGGATTTTGAGGAGAATTTTTTTCCCACTTTGCTGTTCGGTAGGTCGGTAGCTCTTCTGAGAAAAAAGAGGAAGGGGAGGAGAGGCATTTGGGTTCTCTCCTCTGCCTTGTTCTTTCGTACAGTGGAGAAGAGGAGAAGAGGAGAAGAGGAGAAGAGGAAGGGGAGGAGAGGCATTTGGGTTCTCTCCTCTGCCTTGTTCTTCCGCACAATGGAGAAGAGGAGAAGAGGAAGGGGAGGGGAGGCAATTGGGTTCTCTCCTCTGCCTTGTTCTTCCGCACAGTGGAGAAGAGGAGAAGAGGAAGGGGAGGAGAGACAATTGGGTTCTCTCCTCTGCCTTGTTCTTCCGCACAGTGGAGAAGAGGAGAAGAAGAAGGGGAGGAGAGACAATTGGGTTCTCTCCTTTGCCTTGTTCTTCTGCACAGTGGAGAAGAGAAGTGTTGGGGAAGAAGGAGAAGAATGAAGGAGCTAAGAAGGGTATGGGTCGGACCGTGGGTATCGGATCTGACCCCGACCGTTAGCCTCTTTTTCTTTCTTCCTCTTCATCTGCTTGCTTTGTTCGGCGAATCCGAGCACGAATTTTGAGGTGCATTTTTCGCCGCTCCGCAGTTTGGTAGATTGGCAGATCCAAGCTACGTGGCTCAATCTGGACGGTTAATCACGATCGTGGCGCGAATCACGAGACAAGAGGCGCGAGTTTCGAGAAAACGTTATCTTGTCGTTTAGTGGACGTGGCAGTATCTGGGCCGTCCATCATGACGAGCGCGCTTTTTTACAAGATCTAACGGCTGATATGGGTCGGCTAGTTTTTTCGCCATATACGAGGGTCGGTACCCCGGTACCTCGGCTCGGCGCGTCAGGGCTGTTTGGCCGAGCTGCTGAGTTGGACGTTTTGAGGGAAGTATCTCTTGAGGGTTCCTCCCCTGTGCCCAGTAGCTCGGTTGCTCGGCTGAGCTGTTCGGTAGCTCGGTTGGGCGAGCTAGTGGCAGGCGTCTCGGAAGATACGCGTGGACGGATCTGGGCCGTTCATCATGGCGCGCATCACGAGGATGGGGTTCAGATCACGAGAAAACGTTATCTTGTCGTTTTGTGAGCGTGGCACGATCTGGACCATCCATCGAATTCTGACGCGAATTTTGGAGAGATCCGACGGTGACTTTGCCTCGGGATGATTTTTTGCCATATACGAGGGTCGGTACCCCGGTACCTCGGCTCGGCGCGTCAGTAGTTCACCCTCTGCCCGTAGTAGCTCGGAGAAGAGGAGAAGAGGAAGGGGAGGAGAGGCATCTGGGTTCTCTCCTTTGCCTTGTTCTCTCGCATAGTGGGGAAGCGGTGCTGGGAAGATCCTCGTAAGAGCCATGGGAAGGCCCATTCTGTGAAGTGAGTGCAAGGAGCAACTCTAGGGGAGAGTTGTGCTCTGATCACGTCGAGAAGAGCTATTTGAGAGACAAGTTTGAGAAGGAATTCTAGGAGAAAGTTGTGCTCCGAACTTGTGGAGAAGAGCTCCGCTTTGGAGGTGGGCGGAGTGAAGAGCTCGGCTGTAGGAGAGTCATCTGGACGAGGAGTTTGAGGAGCAACTCTAGGAGAGAGTTTTAGCTCCGAATTCGTTGGGAAGAGCTCCGCTTTGGGAAGAGCTCCGCTTTGGAGGCGAGCGGAGTGGGGAGCTCGATTTGTAGAAGAGCCATCTGGAAGAGGAGTTTGAGGAGCAACTCTAGGAGAGAGTTTTAGCTCCGAACTCGTTGGGAAGAGCTCCGCTTTGGAGGCGAGCGGAGTGAAGAGCTTGGCCTTGAGAAGAAAGAGGAAGGGGAGGAGAGGCATTCGGGTTCTCTCCCCTGCCTCGTTCTTTCGCACAGTGAAGAAGAGCAGAAGTGTTGGGTACTTTTGGCGGGAAGACTGAAGAAGGAGAAGAATGAAGGAGCTAAGAAGGGTATGGGTCGGACCGAGGGTATTGGATCCGACCCTGACCCGTTAGCCTCTTTTTCTTCTTGCTCTTCATCTGCTTTGCTGCTCAGTAGATGCATCTTGTTCGGCAGATCCGAGCACGGATTTTGGGGCACATTTTCCGCCACTTTGCTTCTCGGTAGATGGGTAGCTCGGCTCGGATGGTCGTGGGGGCAGTTCGGAATGGCTATCTTCCTCCGGCCCGTTTAAGGACGAGCCGGTGAAGTAAAGTCGAGCCATAGGACCCCGACCATCGTGAGGTTAGTTTGAGGGATGCAAGAGCAGTTTCGAATGGCGAACTACTTCTAGTCCGCTTAGGAGCGAACTTGTGAAGTAGAATCGAGCCAAGTGTTGGACTCCGATCCATTCAACGGCTGCAGGAGCAATTTCGAACGACGATCTACTCCTGGCTCGTCTGAGGACGAGCCAAGGAAGAAGAGTCGAGCCGAGTGCTGGACTCCGAACCATTGTGAGGTTAGTTCAAGGGATGCAAGAGCAGTTTCGAATGGCGAGCTACTTCTAGTCCGCTTAGGAGAGAACTTGCGAAGTAGAATCGAGCCAAGTGTTGGACTCCGATCCATTCAATGGCTGCAGGAGCAATTTCGAACGGCGATCTACTCCTGGCTCGTCTGAGGACGAGCCGAGGAAGAAGAGTCGAGCCGAGTGCTGGACTCCGAACCATCGTGTGGTTAGTTTAAGGGATGCAGGAGCAGTTCCGAATGGCGAGCTACTTCTAGTCCGCTTAGGAGCGAACTTGAGAAGTAGAATCGAGCCAAGTGTTGGACTCCGATCCATTCAACGGCTGCAGGAGCAATTTCGAACGGCGATCTACTTCCGGCTCGTCTGTGGGCGAGCCGAGGAAGAAAAGTCGAGCCAAGTGCTGGACTCCGAACCATCGTGTGGTGCTTAGCAAGTTATGGGAGCAGCCATGTAGAAGAAGCTGGACTCTGAACTCGTTGAGAAGTGGTCCGCCTTGGAGGTGAGCGGAGCAAAGAGCTCGGCTCTGGAAGAGAGCCATTTGTGAGACAAGTTTGAGGAGCAACTCTAGAAGAGAGTTGTGAGCTCCGAACTCGTTCAGAAGAGGTCCGCCTTGGAGGCGAGCGGAGGGAAGAGCTCGGCTCTGGAAGAGAGCCATTTGTGAGATGAGTTTGAGGAGCAACTCTAGGGGAGAGCTGTAGCTCCGAACTTGTTGATAAGGGATCCGCTTCGGTGGCGAGCGGAGGGAAGAGCTCGGCTCTGGAAGAGAGCCATTTGCGAGATGAGTTTGAGGAGTAACTCTAGGAGAGAGTTGTGCGCTCCGAACTCGTTGATAAGTGGTCGGCTCCGAGGTGAGCAGAGTGGAGAGCTCGGTTCTAGAAGAGAGCCGTTTGTGAGACGAGTGCGAGGAGGAGCTCTTGGAGAGAGTTGCGAGCTCCGAACTCGTTGAGAAGAGGTCCGCTCCGAGGTGAGCGGAGTGGAGAGCTCGGCGCTGGAAGAGAGCCGTTTGTGAGACGAGTGCGAGGAAGAGCTCTTGGAGAGAGTTGCGAGCTCCGAACTCGTTGAGAAGAGGTCCGCTCCGAGGTGAGCGGAGTGGAGAGCTCGGCTCTGGAAGAGAGCCGTTTGGGAGGCGAGTTCGAAGAGCAACTCTAGGAGAGAGTTGTGGGCTCCGAACTGTCTGAGAAGAGGTCCGCTTCGGAGGCGAGCGGAGCGAAGAGCTCGGCTCTGGGAGAGAGCCATTTGGGATATGAGTTTGAGGAGCAACTCTAGGAGAGAGTTGTGTGCTCCGAACTTGTTGAGAAGAGGTCCGCTTCGGAGGCGAGCTGAGCGGAAGAGCTCGGCTCTGGGAAAGAGCCGTTTGGGAGGCGAGTTTGAGGAGCAACTCTAGGAGAGAGTTATGGGCTCCGAACTGTCTGAGAAGAGGTCCGCTTCGGAGGCGAGCGGAGCGAAGAGCTCGGCTCTGGGAGAGAGCCATTTGGGAGATGAGTTTGAGGAGCAACTCTAGGAGAGAGTTGTGAGCTCCGAACTGTCTGAGAAGAGGTCCGCTTCGGAGGCGAGCGGAGCGAAGAGTTCGGCTCTTGGAAGAGAGCCATTTGTGAGATGAGTTTGAGGAGCAACTCTAGGAGAGAGTTGTGTGCTCCGGACTTGTTGAGAAGAGGTCCGCTTCGGCGGCGAGCGGAGGGAAGAGCTCGGCTCTTGGAAGAGAGCCATTTGTGAGATGAGTTTGAGGAGGAACTCTAGGTGAGTTTTGTGCGCTCCGAACTCGTTGATAAGTGGTCCGCTCCGAAGGCGAGCGGAGCGGAAGAGCTCGGCTCTGGGAAAGAGCTGTTTGCGGGACGAGTGTGAGGAGGAACTCTAGGAGAGAGTTGTGCTCCAAACTCGTTGAGAAGAGGTCCGCTTCGGAGGTGAGCGGAGGGAAGAGCTCGGCTCTTGGAAGAGAGCCATTTGTGAGATGAGTTTGAGGAGCAACTCTAGGAGAGAGTTGTGTGCTCCGGACTTGTTGAGAAAAGGTCCGCTTCGGAGGCGAGCGGAGCGGAAGAGCTCGGCTCTGGGAAAGAGCTGTTTGCGGGACGAGCGTGAGGAGGAACTCTAGGAGAGAGTTGTGCTCCAAACTCGTTGAGAAGAGGTCCGCTTCGGAGGTGAGCGGAGCGGAAGAGCCCGACTCTGGGAAAGAGCTGTTCGTGAGACGAGTGTGAGGAGGAACTCTATGAGAGAGTTGTGCTCCAACTCGTTGGATCTCGGCACGGGTGATTGGCGCCTCATCGTTCCTTGGCTGCTGCCGACCCGCGGGGGAGCGTGGTCTTCTTCTGTGATGCTCGGGGGATTCTCTTTGCTCCCTTCGGGTAGGAGACCTTCTGTATTCTTGGCGGCGGGGAGATCGCTCATCCGAACAGTGTTGGCGGGAGGTTCCCTCTCGGGCCTGCTTTTCATCCAGACGGTGGCGAAGGTCCACCTCTTTCGGCCGATTTGGGACTTGTTGTTGGAAGTCAGAAGCTCGGCGATTATGGGAGGCCATTGAATCTGAAGAGGCATTATGTATGGAGACGCGGTCTTGGTGGAGAGGTTGCTTCATGTGGGAGCCCCCCGCACCGGCATTCTGTGGACCGGCAGGACCCTTGGGGGGTTGCTGATTCTGAAGAGGAGGCTGATCTTGTTGAATAGGGTCCTCCACTTGAAGCGGGGGTTGTCCCTGTTGCGGAGCGGGTTGGACGGGGACTACCTCTTGCTGATCGGCGGGGTTGGGCCCGCGGTTGGACCCTCTGGACCTGACTTTTCTCGGAGGCATGGCTGGAGAAGATCGGACCAACGGGAAGAGGGGCTGCTATTCGTTTGGTGTTCCCACAGACGGCGCCAATCTGTTGCCGCTAATTTCGGTGTGGGGGCAAACAGACAGTATTTGTGAGTTCGTGAGAAACCTGAATAGGAAACACCTAACCTGTTCTGCCGGAGCTTGACCGTTGACTCCCGCCTTTCACCTGCAAGGAAGTGCGAGACACCGGGGTTGATCCCGGCGACGCACCCTCCGACGCTCAAGTCAGTAACCAGAAATGATTATGAAAGAGCGTTTAACTAGAAAAAGATTGATTACCTCTTAATGGAGATGGATGGGGGGTATTTATAGGCGTCTCAGGGAACAGATTAGGCATGTAATTCCTGTGTATACAGATAAGGAATGTGATCCCTAATTCCCAGTGAAAGGATAGATATGAATCAGGGCCATTGATTAATATTAATCAGAAACCCTAATTCTATCCCTTCTGGACTGGGTGTGCTGCGGGTTGAGACCCGCACCCAGTTGAGGTGGATCCGTTTGCGGGTAAGTGGGTCTTCGGGGAAGATAACCAGTACCCGCTTCAGACCCGTCGGTGGGTGAAATTACTGTTTTACCCCTGAGCTTCAAGATTCGTGCCCCATCTGGACGGTCCCGATTTAATCCCATTTTTAGCCATATCACAGTCGTTTTCTATTTTTCCATATTTTGGCAAATAAGCTACAGTGCGTTCTCATATGTGAGAAACGAAATGGCGATTCTCATATTACAGGGGACGGAACATGTTGTTCCATCCCGTTGTTTTTTTTTAATTGGATTGGACGATACAAGTTGTTTCGTGTGACCCTTTTTTTATTTATTTATTTAAATGATCAGACGACACATGTTGTACCATCTGATCAAAATAAAATAAAAAAATCGAAAAATCAACAAACGGAACATGTTGTCTCGTTTGAAGCCAAAATAGCTTGGATGGGACAAGATGTCTCGTCCAGCCAGCCATTTTGGTAATTAGGCTTAGGTTAATCTTAGGTTAGTTAATTAAGTAGGTAGCTTAGTATATATTTGAATATTTAATTTATTTAATTTATCTATTTTAATACCTAATCATTAGTTAATTAACTATAAAAAAACACAGACGGAACAAGACCTCTTTTTTTAATATTTCTTTATCATATTATAACAAATCACGACTACAGCAAATTGCAATTTTTGCTATATGCTATTTTGCCATATTCTTAAACTAGTATAATCCACGTACGATGCACGTCTAAAAAAGTGAAGTCATCAAATTAAATGAATATATATTGAATAAGAAAAAAATTAGTTTATATTTGAATGTTTTGATTTGGGCTACACGTGCGGTGCACATTTATATTTGTTGATTATAGTTTGGGCGTGTGTTATACGTGTTTATATAGTTACAAAATTAGGATTTGTTTGTTATAAATCCCTGCTCTTCTACTAAAATAGTAAAGATACGAGAAACACTTTCACTTTACAAAATGTGATTGAATTAGAACGAAACACTTTTTCGTAAAAGCTTTTATAACTTTCCACCGACAAATTGCACTGTACTCCCATTTTCACTTTTAGAAATTGTTTTTATTGACTAATCTGTGTGTGAGAGAAAGAGAATAATTTCTTAATTATCAAAAAATATTTTTTAAGAGAGTATTAATTAAATATGTGGTAGCAAGTGAGATGTCAAGTTCAATCAAGTAATCTTAGAATGGTATTAAAGATGAGCATGAAGAAGGTAGGACATTTGGTGATGAATATTCTCAAAATGTGGAAAGTTTGGAAGAGGAGAGAAAGAAAATAGACTTGGTTGGTTACATAACACAAGTGGATCGATAAACATTGATATGGAGACGAATTTGTTAATGTCACGTAACAATGCACTGCATGACTTCGATCACCATATTGACCTTCTAACTCTTGTTAGATACCAAACTATATTTGCAAGTAATTTATATGTTAAAGTGGACCACATTGCTTAAAAGTCTAGTTTGGTTAAGTCATGACCATCGTGACTCAATCAAACTTTACAAATATAGGACTCATTATGAGATGATATGCGAAAGACCCTGTCACTATATCATTTCGAAGTTAAAGAAGAAACTGAGTTATAAACTGCGCTTACATCTTGATAAAATGATAAAAAGTTAAGTTTGCAACTTTAAAAGCATCAATAAAGTAATTTATTATTTATTATTTATTATTTATTATTTATTATTTATTTATTTATTTATTTATTTTTATGAATTTCGCTGAGAATTGTCAAGCGATCAAGAAATGTCATCTTCGTCATTTCCTTCGTCTTCCTCTCTCCTCCTCTGTCCTTCGGCCGTTGAATTTTCCCCTTATGCTCATCACCTTCTTTTACCTCGCTTCTCACGTGATATCCTCTCCTCATGCACCTCACGTGCATCTTGGGAACAGAACCCAAGAAGCAATGATGTTCTGGTGACGCGTGGGGAACAGAACCCCAGGCATGCGTCGCATCTCGAGGCCCTTCGCGCCAATTCTGAGGGCAGCAACGCTTCGTTTCTTGAAGCCTTTTCTGGAAAAAGTTGGGTGGAGATTTTCAAAAAGGACCTCAACAACCATTCCTTTTCTTCTGATCGTCTGGGTATAAAACCCATAGTTTCGTCTTCTTGCAGTTTCTATTCTTCTAATAGGGTTTGGAGAAAATTCTCTTCCCCCTCTTCTACCTCTTCTCCACCTTTCCAGTGCTTTCAGTGTTTAGAAAAATGCCATTTGAAAAAGGAGTGTCGTAACATAATCATCTGTCAATCTTGCGGGGGGAAAGGGCACCACCAAAACATTTGCCCCTCTCGTAAGTTTGGGAATGCTAGAGGGAGAGCTGGGGGTGGCCGATCTGGCTTTAATGGTGGTCGTTTTGTTGATAGTGGTGGTAGATCGGGTCCTGGAGGAGGTCAAGGTTCTAGAAGCAGTCAGGATCCTTCATCTGGTTCTGATTCTTCGGCGGCTAATCTTCTTGATCTTAAGGTCGTGGAGACTGCTTCTATTGTTGCTAAAGCATGGGATAATCGGCAGGTATCTAGTAGTAGTCTCTTGGGTCCTCCTCCTGGGTCCCACCCTCCTTCTTCCGATCCTTCTTTTTCTGGTCCTTCTCTTACTGGGTCTTTCTCTGCTTCTGGTTTTTCTCCTCCGGGGACCGGTATCTGTCATCCTTCCCACTCTGATCTCATTAGTGAGTCCAAGGTTGAGGTTTATTGTGAATTTTTCCAGGAAATGAAGGACAGATGTCTTCTCTTAAACACAGAGGGTGTTATTTCTGTCAAATCTAGTTCTATTACTGCCCCTGACATAGCTAATTTTCTTGATGCTCGTTTTCAAATCCCTGGTTGGGATTGGGGTCTTTGGATGCTTCCTAATGGGGACTTTATTTGTAAATGTCCTAACATCAAATGTATAGAAAATCTTAAAGGACAAGATCTTAGGTTTGGGAGAGCTACCTTTTCGGTTAAAAACTGGCATCAATTTGGTATTTCTAATCGTTCCTTTGGGCTTGTGAAGACCAGAGCCATTTTATCTGGGATTCCTCCATATTGTGAGTCTTTCTCTTCCTTTAGCCATGTCTCTAGATGTATTGGGAACTTCGTTGGCTTCTCTGCTAAGAACAGGCTTAGCAATGGTCATCTTGAAGTGATTGCTGATTTTCTTAGATGCCCCTCTGCTTCTCTGATCTTTGATTATATTTTGTGGGTTGGTACTCGCGCCTTTAAAATTGTTGTTACCTATCCTGACTCCCCTTCTCATAATGTGAACCTCTCTTCATCTTCAGTTCCTATGCAAGGAGATGTTGTCAATGACAAATGAGATTCTTGGGGTGCCTCTAAGACCCAAGGGCTTTCTTCTTCTTCCCTGGTCCCCACATTGCCTACTAAGCCTGATAATGTCCACGGAGGTAAGGGTAAATCGACTTCCTCCATTTGGATTAGGAAGATTTCTCTTGTAGAAGGGGAGGCTGTTGTTAAGGATACTTCCTTTGTATCACTTACTTTAGCTCCTGTTGCTGACCTCAGTTTGTCTTATCCCTCTACTGTTCATGTGTCTCCTTCCCTTTCTGAGGTTTTGCCTTTGGTGGATAAAGTCCTGGTTGATAACTCTGACAATGGCTTAGATTTGTTGTCATTGGATTCTCAGTTGAACTCTATTCTTGTTCTCAAACAAAATCTCCCTATGGGCACTATCTGGAAAGATCTTTTACATTCTCTGGTGTTTGGTTGTTCCCCTACCTTTGCTACTGATTGCCTTTTCAATAACTTTCTCTTCAGTCCCAGTTTTTACCTCCCCTCTTTTACTTTAGATGGTCCTCCTGGTTCTTCCTGCAATATCTTGAGTGATTTCACTTCTGAATGGTCTTCTGATCTTACCGTTGGTTCTGAAGATTCTCCTTCTTTATGTGATACTTTGTGGGTCTCTGATCATGTTATTGATCCTTTTTATGATACCTTGGATGATATCCCTATCCCTTTCGCTATTTTCTATCCTGACTCTTATCCCTCTGAGTGTGCTGATTCCACTATTCTTCAGAAATGTGTTGGGTCTTGATCTAAGGTTTATAAGAAAAGGAGACATTACTCTATGTACTATGGTCCCCTTAGAAGGAGCCTTAGAGTGGAACAGAGACAAGATGGAGGTCAACCAATCCTTGAAAAGGCAGCCCATATTGCTCAATCAGAAACTTGGAAATTCCTGCTCTAGTGGTCCCATCTCCTGTGGAAGGTACCTGTCTTGGCTCTATTTTTAGATATCATTTTGATTCCTTTTCTTCTGAGTATTTAGATAATTTTACAACTAGTTCAGGTTTGTTAAATATTGCCCCTGAGGACTTAAACAAAATTGTTGCTCTGGAATTGAGCAGAGGGGGTGCCCATTGTACTCAATGATTATATCAACCTAGAACATCAGAGGTTTAGGTAGTGAGGAAAAGAGATTGGCTGTTTTTGATTTTATTATATCTTCGCACTGTAATATTATTGCTATTCAAGAATCTAAGTTACCTTCTCCTTCTCCTTCCTTATTAAGATCATTAGGTTGTTCTATCATTACTAAGTGGATTTCTTTAAATTCTGAGGATACTTCTGGTGGTATGCTTATTGGTTTTAAGGACCACATGTTCAAATGTACTAAAGTTTTTAAAAAGAAATTCTTTCTTGCTGTGGAATTGGAGTGTTTTACCTTTAATTGCTCTCTTCTTTTCATCTCTGTGCACGGGCCTTGTATTCAATCTCTTAAGGATGAGTTTTGGAGTGAATTCTTACAGTGGCAATCTTTTATTAATGGTTGAGTCATCTTTGGGGGTGATTTCAATGCTGTTCGTTTTCTCTCTGAAAAAAGTGGCTTCTCTTAAAATAGATTAGATTCGAATAATTTCAATAATGTTATTAATAGCCTTAATCTTGTGGATTATCCTATTTTAGGGAGACAGTTCACTTGGTCTAATAAGAGATTAATCCCTAGTTTTGCTAAACTCGATAGATTTCTTGTATCTTGTGATTGGAATGCTGACTTCCCTTTATCTTATGTCCATGCTGCCTCTAATATTATTTCTGACCATGTGCTTCTTATCCTTTCTTCTTCCTCCCCTTCTCCTAAACCTCCAAATTTTAAATTTGAGAAGTTCTGGTCAGAAGATACTCCCTTCTTCTCTATGATCTATTCTTGTTTAAATTCTGTCAATATTCATGCTCATGCTGGTCTCAGAAGACTTCTTGCGAAAATTAGAAATATTAAGAATGGTTGTAAACTTTGGGTTAACTCTAGATTTGGCCCTATGAAAGATAGGAAACTTTTGTTGAAAAAAAAAAGACACTTTGGATGCTCTTGAGGAACAGAATCCTCTTTCTCTATCTGATAGAAGCTTAAGATCTGATTGTCAAAAGGAATATCTTCATCTGTTGGAATTAGACAAAATTAGATGGTTTCAAAGAGCTAAAGTTAAATGGCTTACTATGGGTGATGGTAATACTAGATTCTTTCATAACTACGCTTCTCATAGGAAAAGATTAAATCATATTCTTTCTATTCATACTAATGGGGGCTTCACTTCTGATCCTTTACTGATTCATCAAGAGTTTTTCAACTATTATAAAAACCTTATGGGGGATCCTGGTGAAACTTTCTTAGATGTTAATTGGAATCAACTTTACCCCCCTTCTAATAGAGTCAATCTTGATTGCTTAGAAGCTCCTTTTTCTGAGGATGAAATTTTTGAAGCCATCTGTGGACTTCCTCTTAATGCTGCTCTTGGCCCTGATGGTATACCTACTTTCTGTTATAAGCTTTTTTGGAATGATTTTAAAGAAGATATTATTGGTGTTTTTCAAAAATTATTTGATAACACTCTTGACTTTTCTAGAATTAATTATGCTCATATTATTCTCATTCCTAAATGTCCTGGGGCTAATAAAGTTTTCCAATTCAGGCCTATTAGTCTTCTCAACATTATTTTTAAAATAATTATGAAAGTCTTAGCCAATAGACTGGCTAAGGTTATTGGTCTTCTTGTTGGCTCTTCTCAATCTGGTTTTATTAAAGATAGGTTTATTTTAGATAGTGTTGCTGTGGTTCAAGAAACTATTCACTCTATTCATCAAGATCACTCTGAAGGCATTTTACTGAAGCTTGATTTTGAGAAAGCCTATGATAGAGTGAATTGGAACTTCTTAAGAAAGGTATTCATTGCAAGAGGTTTTGGTTCTAAATGGATTGATTGGATTTTTAAAAGTCTTCATTCTGGTACTTCTTCTGTTATCATTAACAATTCTGAGGGAAAGAAATTTTTATGCAAAAGAGGTCTTAGGCAGGGTGATCCTATCTCCCCTCTTTTATTTGTCCTTGTAGCTGATGTCTTCAACTGTATATGCTCTCTAATACTTGGGATAATGGTTATATTCAAGGTGTTGGAGGTTTCCCCTCATTCAGGGACATTCTTAACTTGCAGTATGCTGATGACACTATTTTGTTTTCTTCTTGTGATGACATTATGCTTAGGAATCTCAAATTCTTTCTTTATTGCTTTGAAAGTGTTTCTGGTATGAAAATTAACTTCTCCAAATTTTCTTGTATGTGGATAGGGGGTGATGATAGTAGACAAGAAGAGATTTCTGCTTTCTTTAATTGTCCTAAGGGTTCTTTTCCCCTTATTTATTTAGGTATCCCTTTGAGAATTGGCAAACTTCACAAATCAGATTGGTTTCCTAAAAAAAGCTCAACAGTTGGTCTGGTAGATCTATTTCTAGAGCTGGTAGACTCATTCTTATTAACTCTATCATTTCAAGTATTCCTTTATATCTCATGTCCTTCTTTTATATTCCTGTATGGGTTGTCAAGAAGATTGATCTTCTGAGAAGGTGATTTTTTTAGGTTGGCTCTTCTATTCAATCTGATCAAGGGAGATGTCTTATGAACTGGTCTAGTGTGTGTAAACATAAATCTGAAGATCGTTTAGGGGTTATTAACCTTCGTAATCAAAACATTGCCCTTCTTGGTAAATGGCTTTGGTACTGTTTTAACTCGGAGGATAAAGTATGGATTAGAATTATTAAAAGGAAGTATTTTTGTAGAAGATGCTTTAGTGACTTTCCTCCTCTTCCTTCTTCTGTTGGTTCTTCTTTTTGGAAAGGAATTTGGAAAGCATCAGCTCCCTTTAAATGTGGTCTTTAAAAGATTTGTGGGGATGACAAGAATGTTTGTTTTTGGACTGATATCTGGATTGGAAACTGTAGCTTATCCTCCTACTTCCCTGATCTTTTAAAAATTGCTACTCTTCTTAATGCTTCTATTTTCTCTCTATATTCTACTAATATATATGGTAAAGTTTGGAATATTGGTTTTCGTCGAACTTTCTCTTCAACAATCACATGACTTCAGTGCACTTCTTCATTTGCTGAGTACCTATGACTGGAAACCACACAATAAGGCTATTTGGAGATGGACTAACTCTGGTTTGTTTACTGTTAAATCCTTCTATAATTTTTTGAATGCTGGTGGCCAAATTTGTCCTTTCAATAAATTCATTTGGCAAAATGTGACTCCTCTTAAATTTAGAATTCTTGTTTGGCTTACTATTCATAACCGTTTACTCACTGTCGATAATTTGAATAAGAGAAATTTAGCCATAGGCCAGAAATGTATCTTTTGTGATTGTGCTAGTGAGTCTGCATATCATCTTTTTCTCAAATGTTCCTTTGTTAAACAAGTTTGGGTTATTCTGAAATTGACCTTTAAGTTTAGAGGTTTTCCTCCCTCTATTAAGTCTTGGTGGGGTTTATGGAGAAAGAAGAGGATTAAAAAGAAATTATGTTTGCTCTAGGATATGATTATGATGGCTTTGATTTGGGTAATAAGGAAAGAACGTAACGATAGGGTTTTTGTTAAAAAATATATGGATATTGTTCACATTCTAGAGTTCTCCATTTGTTTTTTTGTCTCATTTTGAACAGATATCTTGCCTCCCTCTAAGAAGGCCAAAGTTGATTTGAATAGGTTCGTGGATGCCTGCAATTCTTTCATTCCTCCAGTGAGCAATCTTTCTACTGCTGGGGTCTCTTCATTTGCTCATGGTGCTTCTCGAAGTAATGTTATTGTGATCGAGGATGATGACGAGGAGGCTTCTGCAGAGGTTCAGGGTTCTACTTCTTCTATGCTTTTTCAGCCTGAGGATGATGCCTATTCCAATGTTCAGCCCCCTGAGGTTGATGAAGACTTGGTCTCTCACACTCTTTCTACTATTTCGGCTATGTCTACTTATTATCAAGAGCTGGTCACAGGGATTCTTCTGGTGCACAGCTTGCAAACTTCTCATGAGGTTCAAGAGTCATCGAGTTCTGATTCTGGTGGCGATTTCTAATATGCTTCTGTAGTTGGATGTTAGCTCTGTTATGTCTTGTTCTGGAGTTTGTCCTCTTTATGTGAGGTTCTTTTGCTTTTGAGTCTGGTGGAGTTTTGATCCTCTTTGAGGATATTTTGGTCTTGTGTTACTTCACCTTTCTGGAGTCTGTATGAACTCTTTAGTTCTTAACTTTTTGTTTTGTTTGGCTGAAGCCTTTGAGCTTTATTCCTTCTATCAAAAAAAAAAAAAAAAAAAAAGCATCAATAAAGTAATGTCCATCATAAAATATCCTGATCGATCTACTATTGGAAGATTTTTCGTTTAGGAATTAAGAATAACTTTTCAATGCTCTATGTGATAATATGCACTAAAATGGATCAGCCTTTTACTAAGCACCCTTACTCGAAAGTTGATATATAGTTGTAGGACTTCAACTTGGAAATGCATTAACATTCAAAAGAAACTAGTTTACGTAAGGCAATAAAGTGATATCACATTTCCTTTATATATTTCGAGGAAGCTTGTACCAATCAAGTGTAATAAACTTTATTCTTTGCATCATGCATGAAGTCACTAAAAAACTGATTTGACCAACTTTCTCCATTAAACCTTCTTTTGTAATGATGATAGTAATATATAATTGCTTTGGCAAAAATTGTTTATTTTCGACATATTTGGACCATTATTAAAATTGTTGCTAAAATAGTTCCTGCTTATTTTATTGTGGGAGCACACAGATAGTGAGTTTATATTTGAAAAAAACTATTAAAGATCTAATCCTTGATCGTCGCCATATAAAGTAGTTAGAGCTCCTGATAGTAGATTTGGATCGTTGATTGAACACTCCGATCTGAATCCGACTGTTGTTCACGCTGCTGATGGACCTGCACCTTAAATACCGAAGGTGGCCCTGTAGATAGACCATCCGACGCTCAAGTCAGAATCAGAGAGAGAAAGAGAGTTTGAGAGGAAAAAAGCCAATTACCTTCTGACTGAGAAAGGAAAAGGGTATTTATAGGTCTGAGAAACAATTTAGGAGATCGATATGGATCCGTTAGATTAATATGAATTATCTCATGTTGATTCTCTCCTTAGGAGATAGGCTCTTTCGTTTGGGGATAAGAGATTTGATTTACAGCCCTCATGGACTAGGTGCCTTTTCTAGTGGGCCGAATAACTTTTAATGGGCTTGAAAGTGGCCCATATCATATAGATGAGCCTGAAGAAGGTCTGAACCTGTTATAGAGGCCCGTTATGGTTAATCTGCCTGCAGAAGCTTTATAATATGTGTTGGAATCGTACGCCTCTGATTTGCTGCGATTTATACCATTATTATAAGTCCCCCACTATCGGAAGATAATTTTTTTGGCTTTCAGGAATTAGTTCACATTGTTATAGAGTTCTGGAATACAATCTTAGCTTTCAGAGATCACGACTGGAGATACCTGGAATTGATTGGAAGCTTCTGGAGGCAGAGAATATTTTCCTGGACTTTTTTGATTTTTTCTGAAAATTTCCATAAATTTTCAGATTTTTAATAAAATTTCTCCAATTTAAAATTATTATTTTTCAAATATTTTAATTAATTATTCCAATTTTAATTATTTTTTGAAAATTTTAATTATTTTTCCGAATTAAATAATTATTTTAAGAAAATTTTAATTAAAATTTGGGGATTTTTTTATTGAATTATCAGACCCGACATGCTTCTTGATGTGATCTGATGCGTTGATCACCTCCAAGCTCACCCGCTGAGTGTAGTGAGTGGCTGTGAAGAAATCGTTGAGGCATAGGGGTGACGTGGCTTCATATGGATTCTTCATCAGAACGGGCTTGCACGCTGAGTGAGATTGAACGGGTAAGATGAGACTAGATTTGTAGGAAAGAAGGAGGTGACGTGGCTTCATCCGGTGCGTCGATCTCTCGCTCACTCGAACTTCTTGGAATCTGACGGCTCCTGTTCATTGCGAGGACCCCATAGCTCGGCCGACGATTTCGCCAAGCTACAGCTCATTTTCTACGTTTTAGAGCTCAGCGAAATTGTTCTTGAGCTTAGCGAAGTTGTTTTTGAGCTCGGTGAAGCATCGTTTTGGAGCGAGTGAGCTTGGAAAAGATAGGAAAGAGCCCGGCAAGGTGGATTTCGACAACATGGAGCTCGGCGAGGCTAGGAAGGAGCAAGGTGAGGTGGAGTTCGATAACTTGGAGCTCGACGAAGCTAGGAAGGTGGAGTTCGGTAACTTGGATCTTAGCGAGGCTAGGAAGGAGCTCGGCAAGGTGGAGTTTGGCAACTTGGAGCTCGGTGAGGTGGAGTTCGGTGACTTGGAGCACGACAAAGCTAGGAAGGAGCTCGAAGAGGTGGAGTTCGGCAACTTGGATTTTGACGAGGCTAGAAAGGAGCTAGGCGAGGTAGTTTTCGAGCTAGGCGAAGGATTTGAGCTCGGCGAAGTCACCTTGAGCTCAGTGAGGATGGAGGGGAGCTTAGCGATGATGTGAAAGGTGAATGAAGAAGCTTGGTGACTTGGGTGAGGCATAGGCAAGCTCGACGGTGATGGAGGGGAGCTCGGTGACGTCGTGAAGGACAGTTGTCGGTGGTGTGTCCAAGGTCTCTGTAAAACCCGCATCATTTGTTTCTATCTCTTCTTTCGCTAGCCGTGGTCATCTTGGGAGGAGGACAGACTATTCTGTCTTTTTCAAATGCCATGAGGATGATAAATACACTTGCATTCAGGGGAATGAACTTGTCTAGTCATGGTGTTGGAGGAGAACGGTGTTGACCTGTGAAGTCTTTTTGAAACTTCTTGGCCCCTTCCTCACTTGTATTTTTCCATTTGTTCCCAAAAGGTGTCTCTTTCTTATTTTGAGGATTGAGAGCTTCCTCGGCCCTGATATACTTGTCGCTACTCTCCGGGAGCTCAGTGAAATCTCTGAGTGACTTCTCTGCGAGGGAGACTTTTAGTTCTTTGTGAGTGACGTTGTGGCGGAAAGCGGCAGCTTTCACTAATGAATCTAGGAAGAGATTGACCTTGCCTAGGCTGTGAAGCACTGACAAAGTCCTTCAACAATTCTCCGTCATTCTGTTTCAATTCCAACATGATAGCATTTATTGTTTTTGCCTTGCGGCTAGTGAAAAAGTGCTCTATGAAAAGCTCCTCGAGCTGGTCGAAGGAAAATATTGACTCTGGAGTGAGGCGGGAGTACCATTCCCTTATTAATCCTTTTAAAATTGTGGGGAATGTTCGGCACATGAGTGCATCGGTGACATTGAAGACCATCATGAGAGTTTTAAACCATTGAATATGATCAGCTAGGTCTGATTCATCATCATATGACTCGAATTAAGGAGCTTTAAAGTTCTTAGGAATTGGTGCATCAAGGATTGATTTGCTTAAAGGAGGTCGACTAGGACGGTAAGCTCTACTAGAGCAGTTTCTCTCATTCTTTATTTGTTCCAGGCGATCTTTCACTTCTCGGATGCGGCGAAGGAATTGGTCATCCTTCCTCATCGATCTTGTTCAGTCGCTGGATTCTTCTCTTCATGGAGTAGGTTGGCGGCTCCATGAGCATCGACTCTGACCTTGAGTGCCTCAGATAGCTTGGAGGATGTCATGCTTGAAGTTCTCTAGTTCGGCCATAGTGACCGAGGCTTGTTTCTCTTTATTTCTCTCAAGATGCTTTTGACTCTCATGAGTCGGGCTTCCTTCTGCAGTGCGCCTCCTGTGAGAGGAAGATTATCTTGACCTCAGCCTTCGGGGTGAGTTGCTTCTTCGGTTCACTTGATGTTCTGAGCAGAAGGCATCGGTTCGAGCGTGCCTCTCATTCAAATGGATCCGTAGATCGTTTCCTTGTTGCTTGGCGCTGATAGTTTGGCGGAGATCTCTCGACCTCTGAGGACCTCGTGAAGCCATTGAATCACTTGAAGGATTATGGACATAGATATGGTCGTGCAGAGGGTGTTGTTCATGATGATTTTGTCGGGAGCCCTCCGGTGCCTCTCCGCCGATAGGAGCTTGATTAGGTTGTTGATGAATTGAGTCCTCCATGGGAGGAGCTGGTTAACAAAGAGAATTGGTGCGACGGCTTGAAGTCGCCACTCTTCCTCGTAGTCTTAGTGGTATGGCGGTAAGTCTGATCTTTGTAGTTTCCTACAGACAGCGCCAATTTGTTGCTGCTTATTTTGGTGTGTGAGAGCAAACAGATAGTGAGTTTAAATTTTAAGGAAACTACTAAAGATCTAACCTTTGATCGTTGCAGTAAAAAGTAGTTAGAGCTCCCGAGCGTAGATCTGAATTGTTGATTGAATATCGTAATTTGAATTTGACGGTTGCTGGCGGCTGATGGACTTGCAAAAAGCCTGAAGCACAGGGGGTGGTCCCGACTACAGGCTCTCCGACGCTCAAATCAGAACCAAAAATAGAAAGAGAGTTTCAGAGAGAAAAAGTCAATTACATTCTGACACGGGAGGGGGGGGGGTATTTATATGTCTGAGAAACAGTTTAGAAGATTGATATAGATCCGTTAGATTAATATGAATCCCATATCTCCTGTTAATTCTCTCCCTTAAGAGATAAGACTCTCTTATATGGGGATAAGATATTTGACTTTCAGCCCTTATGGGTTGTGTGTCTCTCCTAGTGGACCCAGTTACTTTTGATAGGGTTGAAAGCGACTCATATCTTGCAGATGAGTCTGAAGAAACAACAGACATGTTAAAGAGCACCGTTATGGTTAATTTGCCTATAGAAGTTTTATGATTTGTGCTGGAATCGTACGGTCATGTTTTGCTGCGATTTTTACCATTATAAAAAACGTATTAAATAATTTAAGAACAATTTTATCAAAATTTTATCATCTGGGACAAAGATAATTTCGTACAAAAGGTCTATTAAAACAAAATACATACATGATGATATATGATGCTTTAAGATGGACAAATAGAAGAAATCTGATACTGAACATAAACTCTTACTCAAGTATTATTCCATAGACAACTTAGTCTAAAATAGTTTGTTAAACTAAGTCCTGTGATATCATCTGATTTTTATATGCTTAACGAGAAGGAGTATGTGATACGGAATATTAAAGTTTTGTGGCCGAAATTAGTACCTTTGAATTATATTTGTGCTACAACACATAGTCATGGTCAAGATGGCTCAAGATGACACCAATAGTAGATCATGATAGCGACTCTAAAGCTACTGGCCTGGTCTAAAATTGGAGGCTGATATGACCACCACAAAACAACAACCACCACAACAATAACAAAATTTTTATTATAAAATTTTGAGAGCAGGTGCACGTTGCTTCTGCTCTACGCAGCACTACGGAAGACCTACACTTTAAATAAACTTTAACCCGAGTTCATTAACTAGGTCTACTGCTGGTATCAACCTATTTCCTATTTGCTGATGTGGTTGAAGAGGGACATAAAAGGATAGGAAGTGGTTACACCTCACTATATATGTTCCTTTGTCGGATGATGTAGAGGTAAGAACAAAATTAATAGCTAATCATTAATTAGTATTTAACTACTACAAGTTAATTTCTAATTAATTAGTTGATGTTTATATCTATTATTATTCCACTCTTACTAACTTAATTAAGTGACGTTGTTATCGGAAATAAACTAAGCCTTGTCACTTTCCTTCCCTTTTGAAATTTCAGTGCTTAATGAATATTTAATCCCAATATATATATAGATATAAATATAGATATAGGATTTAATAATAATTCCTCAGCCATTTGTCGACCAAGTGTAGGACTTGAAAGCCTAATAGGACTTGAAAGCCTAACAATTAAACTACAAACTAATAGTAGTGGCAAGGCACCACAATAGTAAAGTAGTAAATTTCTTAGCTAGTGAGCAAGAAATGGAGTGTTTAATCCTCACTTGCATCATGAGTGTGTGTATGCTTACGGCCTTACTAAAAATAAAAATAAAACTATTAGCTTAGGGTTTTGTAATTGGAAAAAGTGAGCCTCATATTTATAGAAGAAACTTTTACTCATACAAAGCGATTACACTTACTTGGTGGGGCTCTCGTGGAAGATCCACTTCTTTCATCATATTTATCATGTAAATAGATGTACATGTAGAAAAAATCAAGTAATTTGGAGATCATTCATCAATGCATCATGTAGTTGAAATATAAACGATTTCAACGGTATTACAAATCGTGCCACAAATTGGACCACATGATGTATGACTAAATGACCTCCAAACCACTTAATTTTTTTTAAACATATATCCATTGACATGATAAATATGATGGAAGGAGTGGATCGTCCATGAGCGCCCCACCAAGTCACTATAATCGCTTTGTATGAGAAAAATAAATTTTCTCATACAAATATGAGGCTCACTTTTCTATTTCTAATTATATATACTAGATTATTAACACGTATGTAACTCCCCGAACCCGAGCACATACAATTCGGGAATGTTGGATAATAAGAAGTCATCATATAAATTATTGATATGGCTAAAAATGGGGTTAAATCGGAACCGTCCAAATCGGGCGCGAATCTTAAAGCCTAGGGGCAAAATGGTAATTTCACTTGACAAACGGGTCTGAAGTTGGTACTAGGTCTTCTCCCCCAAAGACCCAATAACCCACGAACGGATCCATCTCGACTGGGTGCGGGTTCCAACCCGCAGCAAACCCGGTCCAGCGAGATAGAATTAGGGTTTCTGATTAACACTAATCAACGACCCTGATTCACATCTATCATTTCACCGGGGATTAGGGATTACATTCCTTATCTGATCACAAGGATTACATTCCTAATCTGACCCCAACGGCGACTATAAATACCCCCCATCCACCACCATTAAGAGGTAATCAATCTTTTGCCAATTTACGCTCTTTTCATAATCATTCCTGATTACTGACTTGAGCGTCGGAGGGTGCGTCGCCGGAATCAACCCCGGTGTCTCGCACTTTTTGCAGGTGAACGGCAGGAGTCAATGGTCAAACTCCGGTGGAACAGGTTCAGGTTTTCTATTCAAGTTTTCCAAGAATCCACAAATACTGTCTGTTTACCTCCATACCAGATTTAGCGGTAACAGATTGGCACCGTCTGTGGGAACCAAACGAATAGCAACCTCCCCTCTTCTTGTTGGTCAGATCTTCTCTAGCCATGCCTCCTAGGAAAGTAAGATCCAGAGGGTCCAACCGGGGACCCAACCCCGTTGATCAGCAACAGGAAGTCCCCATCCAACCCGCTCAATAGCAGGGGCAACTTCCTCCTCAAGCTGAGGACCCTCTCCAACAGGACCAGCCTCATCTTCAGAATCAGCAACCTCCTAAGGGTCCCTCCGGTCCCTAAAATGCCGGTGCAGGGACCTCGCATCCCAACCCGTAGAAACAACATCTCCATCAGGACCGCGTCTCAATACACAATGCCTCTACAGATTCTATGGCCTCCCACAATCCCCGAGCTTCCGAACTTCGCAATACCATCCTCAATCGGCAAAATGATGAGGATCTTTGCCGCCATCTGGATGAAAAGCGGGCCCGAGAGGGAGCCTCCCACCAACAACGTCCGAATGAGCGATCTCCTCACCACCGAGCCTACAGAAGGTCCCCTACCCGAAAAGGGCGGAGAGAGTCTCCCGAGCATCACAGGAGAAGACCCCATTCTCCTACCGGTCGGCAACATCTGAGGAACGATGAGGCACCCATCACCCGTGCCGAGTTCCTGCAATTCCAAGCAATGGTGTTGCAAGCTCTCAACCTCCGACACAACAATAATACCCAAAGGGTTCCTACTCCCCCACGGGTCCAAATTCCTCACCATCGGTCTATAACTCCTCCTCCGGCTTCTAACGACCAACATCATATTCCTAGTCCTCGCCGCTTCCAGGGTTACCGTCGTCGTAGTACCCGCTCCCCTTCCTATGAAGACGAGTTCAGGGGCTCGTTTGACTACCGTTGGAGGGACGATGCTCTCTACCGCCATCTCCACGAGATGGAGAGGCGTATAGGCCGAATAGACAAGGATGAGGAGTTAAGAGGAAGAACCATCTGCCCGAGCAGACCTCCCTTCTCCCGAACTATCATGGAGGCTCCTATCCCAAGAGGTTTCAAACCCCCGCAGTTCGAAACTTACTCCGAGGAGTCAGACCCTGTGGACCACATCGAAAGCTTTAAAACCCTCATGCTAATCCACCAAGCTTCCGATGCTTTGCTGTGCAAGACCTTCCCCGCCACTCTTGAAGGTTCGGCCCGGGAATGGTACTCCCGCCTCGACCCGTCCTCCATATTCTCCTTCGAACAGTTTGAGACCCTCTTCATCACTCATTTTTTCAGTAGCAGTCACACGGAGAAGACAAGCATCTCGTTACTCCAGCTCCGCCAGGAGAAGGGAGAGAAATTAAGAGACTACGTGAGGAGGTTCACTGCAGAGGTAAGATCCATCTCCTCCCTCGACCAGTCAGTTGCGGCGGCTGCCTTCCAATCAAATGTCCTCAACTCTAACCTTCGCTCCTCCCTCGCCAAGAAGCCTCCGCATAATTTTGCCGACCTCCTTCTTAGGAGCGAGAAGTACATTCGGGCCGAAGAAGCCGAATACCTCCCCGGCTTCGGAGGGTCTACCTCCGGGACAAAAAGAAAGGCAACTGAAGAAGAAGGGGTCAAGAAGCTTCAGAAAGACAATGGCGATCCGCGCCGACCTCCCCCCAGATTTGAAAAGTTCACTCCTCTTAATGCCAACATTTTCACAATTCTCATGGAAGTCGAGAAGGAGGGGGTGATACCTCTTGCGCCAAAAATGAACACCCCTGACAAGAAGAGGGACAAAGAGAAGTGGTGCCGCTATCACCGGGACCATGGCCACGACACCAATGATTGTCGGGCCCTGAAGAACGAGATAGAGGCCCTTATTCAGAGGGGGTAGCTAACCAAGTTCGTGAGAAAGGACCGAGCCGATCTTCCTCCCCCCCCTCGGGGGGCTAACAAGCGTCTTGAACGTGATGAAACGCCCGAATTTGAAGAGGAGCGTGTCCTACACCTCATTCATGGGGGTCCAATAGGGGGCTCCTCTCGAAAGGCATTTATAAAGGAAGTTAATTTGGTTCGCGCCACACCTCCCCCTAAAGGCCTCGGAGTACCCGTCACATTCTCAGATGAAGACCTGGAGGGTGTCCGAACCCCCCATTGTGACGCGCTTGTCATCACCCTCCATATGACGAACTTTAAAGTGGAGAGGATCCTGGTGGACAATGGCAGCTCCGTTACATCCTCCTCTTCGCTGCTTTCAAAGGCCTCAAACTATCCCGAGACAGACTTAAACCCGCCGGCTACACACTCCATGGGTTCACGGGAGTGTCAGTGACTATTGAAGGGGTGATCACCCTCGACGTAACCGCTGGCAAAACTCCTACTAACCGAACGGAGTCGATGGACTTTATGGTCGTGGATGTCCCTGCAGCTTATAATGTCATTTTGGGTCAGCCTGGCTTAGCTGCTCTCGAAGCCGTCCCTTCCGCCTATCACCTCAAGATGAAGTTCCCCACTCGGGGAGGAGTAGGGGAAGTAAGAGGCAGTCAGGAAACAACGCGCAGATGCTACATGACCTCTACCATGGGTCCAGTTCTTTCCCTCGAAACTCTTGAAATCCCCCAAGATGTTGTCCAGCCATTGTCCGAGTCGGTGGATGAGTTGGAGGAAGTGCTTTTCTTTGAGCAGGATCAAAGCCACAAGTTCTTTATCAGCACGACCCTCCCATCTGCCCTAAGCTCGGACATAGTTCAATGTATCAGAAAGAACCGCGACCTCTTTGCCTGGTCGGCCGCTGACATGCCTGGAATTTTCGAAGAGCTTCTAGTCCACCACCTCAGCGTCGCTCCGGGTTTCAAACCGGTCCAACAGAAGAGGCGCAAGTTCACTCCCGAGCGCCAGCAAGCTATAAAAGAGGAGGTGGACAAGCTCTTGAAGGCTCGGTTCATACAAGAGGTCAATTATCCCGAATGGCTCTCGAATATAGTGATGGTGAAGAAGTCCAATGGGACCTGGAGGATTTGTATCGACTTTACCAACCTCAACAAAGCATGCCCCAAAGATCCGTTCCCTCTTCCAAGCATCGATATTTTGATTGACGCCACTTCGGACCATGAACTCCTCAGCTTCATGGACGCCTTCTCAGGCTACAATCAGATTCATATGTTTTCCCCGGATATTCCGAAGACCTCTTTTGTAATCGATCAGGGCCTCTACTACTACAGGGTAATGCCCTTCGGTTTGAAGAATGTAGGTGCCACTTATTAACGCCTCGTCAACAAGGTTTTTCAAGCACAGATCAGCCAAAATATGGAGGTATATGTTGACGATATGCTTGTGAAGAGCATCCACGGGGTCGATCATGTGGCCGATCTGCAAGAGGCGTTCGACGTACTTAGGAAGCATGATATGAGGCTCAACCCGAACAAATGTGCATTCGGAGTCTCGTCGGGGAAATTCCTAGGCTTCATGGTCAGCCAAAGAGGAATCGAGGCCAACCCCGAGAAGATCAAAGCCATATTAGACATGGCTCCCCCGAAGAATGTCAAAGAGGTTAGAAGCTAACAGGTCGCCTGGCAGCCATAGGGCGCTTCCTTTCCAAGTCAGGGGAGAAGTGTCTTCCCTTTTTCAAAGCCCTCAGGGGGGCTAAAGGCTTCGAGTGGGGTCAGCAACAACAAGACTCATTCGACCAGCTGAAGGCTTACCTAGTCAATCCTCCTCTCCTCAGCAAACCTGTTCCCGGGAAAGCCCTCTACCTCTACTTAGCTGCCTCCGAGCAGACCCTCAGCGCCGTCCTCGTGAGGGAAGAAGATAAAACTCAAAAGCCCATCTATTACGTGAGCAAGGTACTTCGGGATGCCGAACTCTGCTACCCGAGGATAGAGAAGATGGCATACGCCTTAGTCATGGCCGCAAGAAAGCTTCGCTCATATTTCCAGTCCCATTCGGTGGTCGTTCTTACCGACCAGCCGCTGAAGCAAGTCTTCCACAAGCCGGAGACCTCAGGACGCCTCATGAAGTGGTCTATCGAGCTGAGCCAACACGACATATCGTACCAGCCTCGGACAGCAATCAAGGCTCAGACCTTAGCTGAATTCATCGTCGAGAGTACCATCCCCGAGGTCAGCCAAGCAATGAAGGGACCGCCTGTCTGGTCGGTTTACGTAGATGGATCCTCTTGTAACGAGGGAAGCGGAGCCGGGGTCATTCTGGCCAGCCCAGATGATTTCGTCCTCCAATACTCCCTCCGCATCAACTTCGAGGCCTCTAACAATGAAGCAGAATATGAAGCACTCATAGCCGGCCTCGGAATGGCTCGCAAGGCAAGGGCGCAGTGCCTCCGGATCTTTACCGACTCTCAGCTAGTCGTAAATCAGGTCCTAGGCGAATACGAGGTACGAGATGACCGAATGGCTAAGTACCTAGCCAAGGTCAGGAATCTCATGACCCTATTTGAAGAAGCTCTCATCCAGCGAATCCCCCAATAAGAGAATTTCCAAGCCGATGCCCTCTCCAAGCTAGCCTCCTCCTCCCTCCAAGGTCTCGAGCAGACCGTTTTGATCGAGGTGCTCTTGAAGCCAAGTATAGAAGATGAAACTTCCGACTTGATGGAGTCGCTACCTGTCCTGCTTCAAGATAATTGGATGAAACTCCTGGTAGAATTTCTAAGGAATGGGCTCCTCCCCGAAAACCCTAAAGAAGCTTGCCGAGTAAGAACCCAAGCAGAGTGGTACACGCTTATCGAAGGCATCCTATATAAGCGCTCCTTCATGCAAGTAGACGGTAGGCCTTATTTGAGATGCCTCTCCCGGGAACAAGCCGATTACGCCCTGCAAGAGCTCCACGAAGGCATCGGTGGGGGCACATTCAGGGTCCAGATCCCTAGCCCGGAAGGTGTTGAATTATGGATATTTCTGGCCCACTCTCCTACAAGACGCCGAACTGCACGTTCGGCAATGCAGATCTTGCCAGAAGTACTCTAACGTCTGTCGCCTCCCAAAATCTCGACTCACCTCCCTATCAAGTCCTATCCCTTTCGCAATGTGGGGAATGGATTTACTGGGGCCATTCCCACCAGCTCCCGGCCAGTTCAAATTCTTAGTCGTGGCAATCGACTACATCGCGAAGTGGATAGAGGCCGAGCCCTTGGCCACAATCACCGAGAACAAAGTACTTCAGTTCTTCTGGAAGAACGTTATCTGCCGATTCGGTGTCCCTCGAGTCCTCATAATAGACAACGGAACCTAGTTTACCGGGGCTGCCTTCCGAGCTCTATGTGAAGACCTCACCATCCAACAGCGTTTCTCCTTCGTCTCCCATCCACAGTCGAATGGCCAAGTGGAGAATGCTAACCAATAGATCCTCTCCGGTATTAAGAAGAGGCTGAATAAATGCTCTAAAGGTTTATGGGTCGATCAGCTCCCTAACGTGCTGTGGAACTACCGCACCACGAAACGGACCCCCACCGAAGAGTCGCCATTCAACCTCACGTATGGGTCCGAGGTTGTGATCCCGTTGGAAGTCGACATACCTTCTCCTCGCCTTGTTGCCTACGAAGAAGAACAGAATGCCAGAGAACTTCGGGCAAACTTAGACTTGGTCGACGAGCTACGGGAAAGAGCGTCAATCCGCCAACAGAGCTATCGGAGGAGGATCGAGTTGGCGTACAATAAGAGAGTCCGTCCCACCAACCTCAAAGAAGGGGACTTGGTCCTCCGAAAGCTAGCAAAGTTAGCAATCTCTTTTCCTAGTCAGAAGAGTAAACTAGCTCCAAATTGGGAGGGACCCTACAGGATCACCAAAATGGTTCGGCCCGGAACATATCATCTAGAAGACCTCGAAGGCAGAGATATCCCCAGGACTTGGAATGCCGACCATCTTTTGAAATACCAAGAGAGCGCTTTAACGCCTCTCTAAGTATTCCGGGATGTCGAACCGTTCCTCTCCTTTTACTTGTATTTTTTCTCTTTATTTCTCCTATGTAATAACGACTCGCAACTTAGAAGCAGCCAACTATTAGTTATCAATAAAGAAAGTATTTTCATATTTTACTTGTAAAATTGCTTGTATCTCTTTGATTTTACTCTTCACCCCAATGACGAGTTCGGAGTCCAACACTTGGCTCGACTCTGCTTCACAAGCTCGCTCTTAAGCAAGCTAGAAGTGGTTCGCCATTCGGAATTGCTCCCACAACCGTTGAACAAACTCTAACGACGAGTTCAGAGTCCAACACTTGGCTCGACTCTGCTTCGCAAGCTCACTCTTAAGCGAGCTAGAAGTGGTTCGCCATTTGGAATTGCTCCCACAACCGTTGAAACATACTCAAACGACGAGTTCGGAGTCCAACACTTGGCTCGACTCTGCTTCGCAAGCTCGCTCTTAAGCGAGCTAGAAGTGGTTCGCCATTCGGAATTGTTCCCACAACCGTTGAACAAACTCTAACGACGAGTTCGGACTCCAACACTTGGCTCGACTCTGCTTCGCAAGCTCGCTCTTAAGCGAGCTAGAAGTGGTTCGCCATTCGGAATTGCTCCCACAACCGTTGAACAAACTCTAACGACGAGTTCGGAGTCCAACACTTGGCTCGACTCTGCTTTGCAAGCTCGCTCTTAAGCGAGCTAAAAGTGGTTTGTCATTCGGAATTGCTCCCACAACCATTGAATAACTCTAATGACGAGTTTGGAGTCTAACACTTGGCTCGACTCTGCTTCCTTAAGCACTCCGAGTTTCCGAGCCGAGTGGACGAGGTACCGACCTCCACATATGGAAAAAAATGCAGCTGAACCAGTTTCACCGTCAGATTATTTCAAAATTCGTGCTAGAGCATAATGCATGGCTTAGATCGCGCCACGTCTCCACAAAACGACAAGATAACATTTTCTTGGAATCTGAGCCTCTTGTCTCGTAATTCGCACCATGATCATGGTCCACCGCCAGATTAAGCCACGTAGCTGGGCCATAATTCCGAGCTACCTAACTATCGAAAAGCAAAGAGAGCTCGGAACACCCCGAGCAAGAGCGAAAATTCTACAGCTAGAACGAATAAAAGGAGCTAACTTTTGGTTCTTATGGTTCATTTCAAAAGTAAAGTAATTACGACACAACAGCAAGCGGACGAACTTCAATTTTATTAAAACAACTTAATAATTTTACAAGGCAAGGTTACTACAAAAAGGGGCTACAAAAACTCGAAAGCCCAGTACGAATTTTTCAACGCCTCTTCGGAATGGGGACATTCCGATTCAGAGACACTCGGGGTCGGCGTCGCTTAACCTCCGAGCTCGTCTCTAGGCCGACGAACCGAGATGCCTCTTCGCCACTAACTCTAATGGTGGCTCCGACTGAGGCTCCGCTCGAGGAACTGCTACGCCACTTTAGGCATCGGCCGCAGTCCGACCAGTGACAGGAAGACGAGTCGCGAGCTCGTAGAAAGAGATCCCTCACTCGTACTCCTCGTGGGTACATGAGGTGCTGCAGACGTTAACCCTCACGGGCTGAGGCTTAAGATGAGCTACCTCCTCCTCGAGCTCGATGATCCTATCTTTCAAAGTGTTGTCCTTCACTGATATCTTGAGCCGAGGGAGTTTTGCCGAGCCCGGGTACTCAGCACTATCAGATATGATGCGACGCAAATTGGTCACCTCGATGCTCTTGTCGACTGTAACCCTCTGCAACTGCTCGACCTTCATTGCGAGCTCGTCTCGCTTGGCCAGCGCCGAGGCCAACTCTTCTTCCTTAACCGAGAGTTCCTCTTCGGCTATCCGCAAGTGATGTACCTC
Organism: Hemerocallis citrina; assembly: GCA_017893485.1. Classification (NCBI taxonomy): domain Eukaryota; kingdom Viridiplantae; phylum Streptophyta; class Magnoliopsida; order Asparagales; family Asphodelaceae; genus Hemerocallis; species Hemerocallis citrina. Next base: position 32,202,168 of record CM030368.1, read on the forward strand.
GGCCGGTAACTTGCTGTTATTCTTCTCCACGTTGAACAACACTCTCCGGATCAGATCGATCTCGCCCTCGAGACGAGCTTCACAAGACCGCTTGAATAGTTCTGCACAACACTGAGCTGCTGCGGTGTCCGAATCAAGTTCGACGATCTGAAAGACGAGGGCATCACATTGAATGACTATATCCGAGCCAGACACTTAGACAAATTCAAAACAAAATTTTCGAGAAGAAGCCTTTTCATTCACATCAAAAGAGCAGTGGCCAGTCCGCTATAAGGCTTACAAAAAAAAATTACAAAAATAAAAGAATCAAGGATCCACCTGGGGTGGCAACTCAGTTACCGGTGCCTCGCCAGATGGCCCTTCGCCCCTCGTCACCTCGGTTTGAGGATCGGTCGGCGTGGTCTTGGGGTCGGCCGACACCTCCCCATCCCGAGGTTCATTCTCCTCTTCCCAATCGTCATCTTCTTCAACTTCCTCGCCTTCATCCACGTCGCCAGGCCACAGCCGGTACCCAACTCTCTGAAAGCCGGGGACCCGAGCCTGGACATGGTCGAGCGCCCTGGCATAGGACTTCTCCATATTCTCAGCCATGTGCTTCTTCGCCTCGGCTTCGACTTCCGCCCTTATCACTGCCGCCGCGGCGTCCTTCTCCGCCTTCGCCACCTCCAGGGCCTTCGCCGATTCCGCCAAATCCTCGGCAGCCTTAGCGACTTTGGCAACCTCCGCGGCGAGCTGCTTCTTCATTTGCTCCAAGTCCACCTCGAGGTCGGCGACTCGAACCGCCAAGCCATCCGAGTGAAGTTGCTCCGCCTCGAGCTACCTAACCGCCCTCGCCTTCTCAGCCCTGTCCTTGTCACAGGCAGCCTTCAGTTCCCTCTCCTGGTCGGCAAACTCTTAAATAAGATGGCTGAAGTGACAGGTGGCCTGTGGCAAGAAGGAGTTAGCACCGAGCTGTAAACTTAGGCGAAATTCTTAAAAAGGGAAAAATCAAGACTTACCGACATAAGCGACCGGACGACCTCATAGGTATCGTCGCCGGTCGTCCCCGCCTTTAGAGCAGCTCGGTCCTTTGGGGTCGCGAGATGCTTCACGGCTTGCATACACATCTGCGAGTCGCTGAGGAAGCCGTCATGGTTCTTCAGCAGCCAGTCGGGGGCGAACAGCTTCATGTGCTACTTGGTCAGAATCTCCTCGGCCTGAGGCATCAGGGGTGGGGCCTTGAGCGATAGCGCCGCCGAAACGAAGAAGGTCTTACCGGCCACGGCAGACGAAGCAGGGGTCGAGGGTTCGGCGGGAACAGCCACCAACGATGGAGCTTGAGTAGCAGGGGCAGGGTCGACGACTACCAGGGGAGCCTTGGTAGGGCGGTCGGATGAAGGACCCGTGCCCGTCCTTTTCCTCTTCCTATCATCGGCAACCTTGCCTCGCTCATTCATCATCCCCATGAAATCCATCTTCGGCGCTTCTGTTCCGAACAAAAAAATAAACAATAAGTTAGAAAAACGAATAAGAAACTTAAAGAGAGAAAAATTGCGACAAGATGTCAGGGGCATACTCGGGTCGATCGGACTAAGGCCCGACCCGTGTAGCACCTCCTCGGTCATTTCTCTCCAACTCAACATTGGGAGAGCAATGAGCTTCGCTGCCACCTCCTCCCCGGCCGCAGTCAGCACTAGGTCGACCCTTGCAAACTTCGGCACCTCTACCTTCCACCGTTTCGGAAAGTCCAGCGTCGAGGGCCCCTTCAACAGAAAAAACTTCTCCTTCCAACCTTTTATCGAATCCGGATTCTCTATGAGCCTAACGCCTTTTCGGGGTGATAGGTAGTAGCGAGGCTCGGCCTTATTCATCCGGTGGATTCAATACAGGCTCCGGAGGACCACCAAGTCAGGCTCGACCTCGGCGATGCGGCACTGCAGCAAGAAGGCGAGCATGTGTTGCCAGGAGTTCGGCATAAACTAGGTTGGTGCCAGGCAATACCACTGAAGTACCCTTAACACGAAGGGATGCAGAGGGAAGCGCAAGCCAGTGCTCAAAGAGTTGAAGTCGAACACACAGGTATCTGGCAACAGTTGGGAGTTCGCCCGCATCCCAGGGCCGGGGAGGATCAGCTGGTACTCCGGAGGGATGGCGAACCCCTTTCTAATCCGGAGTAGGTCCTTCTCAGTTAATACCGAGGTAATGAAGTCCACCTCGGTAGTCTCTCTCGGGTTGTTTTCCTCGTACACTGCCGACCTACCAACGATCGCCTTCTTCAGAAGATCACCCTCGTACTGCCTAATTCCGGCGTGGCCGGACAGCACACTAGGGTATCGGCCCGACTCAGGGGCTTGCCTCTCAGTCTCCACGATCTCCTTGACTACAGGAGACCGGGCCACTACCTTCTTCCTCTTCTCCTCGGCCACGGATGATCCTACCAACTCCTTCCCCTTTCTCCGGCTCGCCACTTGCCTCCTCTCCTCGGCACCACTATCGTCCGAGGACGAGGCCTCACTTCCCGAGTTTACCCTTGACATCTCTAAAAAAGTATATGGCAAATACACTGACCTTGATAGGACGTGGCCTTGAAGTGACGTTCACGGTCGGAATTAGATCACCGAAAATCGGCTGGCCCACGCGACAGCTAGCGCAACCACCTTGGAGCACAAATCGCCGCTAGCAGAGCAAACTGAGAGTGAAAGTAAAAACTAGGAAGTAAAAATGAGAATGAGCCAAGGGGTGAAGGGGGGGGGGGGTGAGAATTTATAACCTAAAAGCGACGTTTGGGCTTACTTAGGCATTTAAAGGCCCACTAAGAGAAGGCAAAACGACAAAACGGAGAGTTGCGACGTTTCAAGACAAGAGCTCTTCAAATCCGCTTAACTCCATTATTCGGCCACCGGGGTGCTTGGCCGAGCTACCGAATAGCTTGGCTAAGCAACCGAGCTACTGAGTGGAAGAGCTATCCGCCGAACCTACAGTGAGCCTCGCCGAGCTACCGAGCCGAGGTGTTGAGGTACCGACCTCCACACATGGAGAAAAATTCTGCCGAGCCAGATTCACCGTCGGATCGCTCCAAAATTCGTGTCGAAACTTGATGGACAGTTCAGATAGCGACATGCCCACAAAACGACAAGATAATGTTTTCTCGTGATCTGAACCACGTCCTCGTGATTCACACCATGATGAACGCTCCAGATCTAGCCACGTGTTCCTTTCGAGCTGCCAGCCATCGGGGTGCATAGCCGAGCTACCAAATAGCTTGGCTAAGCAACTGAGCTACTGGGTCGGAGGGTAGCGACGCTTCAAGACAAGAACTCGTCAAAATGCTTTACTCCATCCCTCAGCAATCAACGCCTCGACGTGCCACCGAACCGCCGTTCTAACCGAGCCGAGGTGTCGAGGTACCGACCTCCACATTTGGAGAAAAATTCTGTCGAGCCAAATTCATTGTCGGATCGTTCCAAAATTCGTGTTAAAACTTGATGGACGGATCAGATCGCGCCACGCCCACAAAACGACAAGATAACGTTTTCTCGTGATCTGAACCACTTCCTCGTGATTCGCGCCATGATGGACGCTCAGGATCGTGCCACGTAGCTCGGCAGATCCCAGTGCTCCGAGCCGAGCTGCAAAAGGAGTCGAGCCGAGGTGCCGAGGTACCGACCTCCACATATGGATAAAAATTCTGTCGAGCCAGAACCACCGTCGGATCGTTCCAAAATTCGTGTCAGAACTTGATGGACGGATCAGATCGCGCCACGCCCACAAAATGACAAGATAACATTTTCTCGTGATCTGAACCACGTCCTCGTGATTTGCGCCGTGATAGACGCTCAGGATCGTGCCACGTAGCTCGGCAGATCCCAGCGCTCCGAGCCGAGCTGCAAAAGGAGTCGAGCCGAGGTGCCGAGGTACCGACCTCCACATATGGAAAAAAATTCTGCCGAGCCAGAACCACCGTCGGATCGTTCCAAAATTCGTGTCAAAACTTGATGAACGGATCAGATCGCGCCACGCCCACAAAATGACAAGATAAAGTTTTCTCGTGATCTGAACCACATCCTCGTGATTCGCGCCGTGATGGACGCTCAGGATCGTGCCATGTAGCTCGGCAGATCCCAGCGCTCCGAGCCGAGCTGCAAAAGGAGTCGAGCCGAGGTGCCGAGGTACCGACCTCCACATATGGAGAAAAATTCTGCCGAGCCAGAACCACCGTCGGATCGCTCCAAAATTCGTGTCAAAACTTGATGGATGGATCAGATTGCACCACGTCCACAAAACGACAAAATAATGTTTTCTCGTGATCTGAACCCCGTCCTCATGATTCGCACCGTGATGGATGCTCAGGATCGTGCCACGTAGCTCGGCGGATCCCAGCACTCCGAGCCGATCTGCCGAGGAGCCGAGCCGAGGTGCCGAGGCACCGACCTCCACATACGGAGAAAATACCAGCCGACCCATATAGATCGTCCGATCCTCCAGAAAATCACGCTCAGCGATGATAAAGGGCCCAGATCGCGTCACGTCATAATTCAGTATTATAAATTAATTTTTATTTATTAAAACCATTTTATTTATTTAAAAATTGTGAAAAAATAATTAAAAATTCGGGAAAATTAGTTAAAAATTTTAGGAAATAGTTATAAATTCGGGGAAATATTTTGTACCCCTGAAATAAATAATTATTGCCTAGAATGGTTGATTAAGACCCATGGACGACGAATCAACACTTTGCAAAATTAAATAAGTAATCCGAAGAATAAGTAAAAATTAAGAAAAAATGCTAGCAGATCGGAGGAGCTCTACAACAGCTTAGAGCATGCTACTAACTCAGAAATTACTGCAATACTCCGTATAAAAATTCGACACCCCTCATTTGGACTCCGATAAAACTCCGCAAGCCATTAAAATAGTAAAAATACTCCTCAAAGGCTGATCAAACTCAGTCTTCGGGAGTGGGGGGCTCGTGATATGGCTAAAAATGGGGTTAAATCGGAACCGTCCAAATTGGGCGCGAATCTTAAAGCCTAGGGGTAAAATGGCAATTTTACTTGACAAACGGGTCTGAAGTGGGTACTGGGTCTTCTCCCCCAAAGACCCAATAATCCACGAATGGATCTATCTCAACTGGGTGCGGGTTCCAACCCACAGCAAATCCAGTCCAGCATGATAGAATTAGGGTTTCTGATTAACACTAATCAAAGACCCTGATTCACATCTATCCTTTTACTGGGGATTAAGGATTACATTCCTTATCTGATCACAGGGATTACATTCCTAATCTGACCCCAACGGAGACTATAAATACCCCCCATCCACCACCATTAAGAGGTAATCAATCTTTTGCCAATTTACGCTCTTTTCATAATCATTCCTGATTACTGACTTGAGCGTCGGAGGGTACGTCGCCGGGATCAACACCGGTGTCTCACACTTTTTGCAGGTGAACGGCGAGAGTCAACGGTCAAACTCCGGCAGAACTGGTTCAGGTTTGCTATTCAAGTTTTCCAAGAATCCACAAATACTGTCTGTTTACCCCCACACCAGATTTAGCGGTAACAATTATCTCCTCAAAAGATCTTTCAGAAGATGATAAATATTTCTACAATAATCAAATATCAATTGAATAAACATGAATATCTACTAAAACCAACTAAAACCTTACAACCTTCAATTCGAAGAAAAATTAAACGCCCCACGTTCTACACCCTAATCCTCCAAGAAACTATGGTGGGGGTATGCTTTTGCCTAGTGAATTCAACATATAACATAAAACCAAAAAAAATACCCAAAACTTCATAACAACTTAGAAAGCAAACTTCAAATGCAAATCCTCTTACAACATATAAAGAAACAACAATTAAGGCAATTATATAAACAAGCAATGCATGATGCCTAGTGAGATACTTGTCTAATAATTTAAGCTTCCCATTCTACATAAATAATAGATTTTAGGTATGCACCCCCTCCCCCCCCCTCATGCACTTGACTCTCTCTCTCTCTCTATCTCTCTCTCTCTATCTTTGTAAGCATGTTGGGTTTCGTCGTGTTCAGGTGTTCACTTTTGTGTTCGCAGAATTGCATTCGATGTTGGGTTTGTGATTCATTCATGGTTTGTGTTCCAGAGTTCGTCGTTGTGGTCATGTCCTGGGAATCCGTTCCCGTTATTCTTGCTTTTGTGCCGTTTCTGTCGTCGTCTTTAAGGCATGTAACTTGTATTCTTTTCTTTGTGTAATACAAGTATTAAATATCGCATGTAGTGTAGTTGGGTTCTAGAGACAATTCGTGTGTGAAACCTCTTGTTGATTGATTCGACCATAGTTACCTCACGACATACATGACATGAAATAACCTAAGGTTGACCACTTCTTGTTGTATATATGCGTATTGTTCATATGATATCATGTGCTCGTTCGTGTTATTCGTCGTAGACTTGTTGTGGACTTGAAAAATACTCTATACCATGTTGTTTGGACATCGAGTACACAATATTTTATGTTTGGTTATGATTTGGATGAGTTTTATGTGAACTAGTTGATTTTCTGCATGAAGGATATTTTCAGTTTTGTCGATTTCCCGTTTTGATCAGTTTTTTAGACCCTATTAAGGTCAGTATTTGAAAATATTTTGTGAACATAATTTGTAGAGAATTCTGTCTATTTTCCAAAAATTCTGACAGATCTCAATTTCGTTTCATGGTTTGTGAGTTATGCCTATATTACTACAGAGGTGTAGAGAGATTTTCAGATTTTCTTTTCTATGAATTCTGATGAGTAATCTATTTTTATCATGATGTTAAAAGTATTACTTTGATCTAATATTTTTCACAGTACAACTATACTTGATTGGGATTAACCCTGAATTTTTGTGGATTTATTTGATGTGTTTACAAACCGTTCTATGTTTCCAAACAATTACTAAACATGCAAAATTTTCATACTGTTAAGAAAGAACCTGATTTTCGACCTAATTCTACTTGGTTTTTGTAAAATATTTGTGAATATGAAAGTTAGCCTACTGTATCTATTTTATCACACTTCTGATGGATTTGGGTTTCGATTTATGGTTTGTGAGATATTGCTGTTTTCGTACCGCAGTATTTGTGATTCCAGATTTACAAAACTACTGCATCTTGTTATTTTTTGGTTTTTGTTGACTAAATTATTTATATTGAAAAATTATGAAACTTTATATTCTGATTCTACACACATAGGAAAATACTCCAGATTTTTTGTGGACTCAATTAATGAGTTTTCATGCTGTTATCCTGACTTTGAATACAGACTTCTGATTTCTGGCTGAACATATTTTCTGGATTCAATTCAGTTTTGACTCTTGTTTTTGTGAAACATCATATGACTTATATATATTTGCTGGATTCAGTCGGGAGTCTATTTTTCAGATTCTTTGACAGATCCAGGTTTGCATGTTTGTAGCAACGGAAATCCCAGATTTAGTGCAGTACTGTCTTGCTGTCCTGAACTATAATTCTCATTGTTCTAATCTTTTATGTATTGTTTTTCACCTGTACATGTTTATCTTGCAACCTGAACTTGTTACTTGATCATGCCATATTATTCTTGCCATGTTTTATATACGTATATGCCTGTTTGATAATAATAATAAACAACCAAGCCGGGGTAAAAGAGAATGATGTAATAGTGGAAAATACAGAAACGTGTACTCGGAAGGGGATCCACAGATCCTACGTGATTACTTGATACTTGATACTTGATACTTGATACTTGAAACGTGATTACTTGACACTTGCACGCTTGACACATGATTACTTGCCACTTGCACAACTTGACACGTGATACATGATACATAATACTTGAAGCTTGGAGCTCAATTACATGATACTTGTTCCTGAGTACACTGTCCTATATGATCCACTATGAAATTTAAAGTAAAACTGTTTGAATGTAGCAATAATGTAGTAAAAATCGGGATGCATGAAGTGCTACCTAGATAGTAGTAAATACAAAACTTGAACATGATCACTTGACACTTGATACTTGATTACTTGTACGCGATACATGATACCTGATACTTATTCACTTGATACTTGATACTTGCTACTTGTACTTGATACTCGACACTTGATACTTGTTGCTTATTTACATGATACTTGTTTACTTGACACTTGATACATGCCACTTACACTTATTCATCTTGCTATGATAGTTGTTATATTTTGTCACCATACCTATTCCATGTTATTAGTTATCTTTTCCCATGTACTTGTATTCTGCACTACAAGCGGCCCGTAACTTGCATTGACGGGAGTTTGTTTTCTTTTTCCTTTATCTGCAATTTATTAAATTGCAAATTTTGGAGAATAGTTGCCAGATGGAGTTGGTGACATGAGATACTAGCTGCTGGAATTTTATTATTATTATTTCTGTTGCTTATTTGAGTAATGTATCTGTACTTGGATTTATTTTGTATCTGGGCAGTGTGACCTAAGATATTGACTTGTTCAGATCTGGATTATTTGAGATTATAATATTTTGGTTTCAACTATTTTTGTTGGTATTTTGATTGATATATGCATGCTTGGTTGACTTTTCTTGCTTCCGACTCTGATTATTCTTGTGAGATGTTGTAAAGATTCCGAATAGCTTATGGATGATGAAAATCATTCGCTTGGTTCAGTCATGTATCCGTATTCTGTATTCTCTTTTCGGGAAGCAGGACATGACTGGGTTTTTAGTGGTATCAGAGCCCAGGTTTGGCTAATGTATTAGTTTGACTGATATATGAGAGAAGCTTGGCTTGATCTGGGATCGGCACAACAGTTCACAAACCATGCAGACATAAATGAATTATAATCAACTTTGATCTGGATGCTAATTATTTTTGGTTTTGTGCAGACTATGGCTCGCAGAGGTTCCACTTCCCGTCCCCAGGGAGATCAACCATGGCTTGAGGCTGTCACCACTATGTTGGAACGGCTGATCAATATGCAGCAGAACCACAGTGACTTGGTGATGGCTGCTTTGGAAGTTGCTCGAGTTCCACCGCCCACTGTGCCTATGCAGGCAGCTCTTCCTACTCGTCCAGGTATAGTCACGGACTTCATGAGACTGCATCCCGATAGGATTTTGGGCACTGAGATGCCTTTGGAGGCAGAATAGTGGCTGATTCGGACTGAGCAACTGCTTTTGGCAGCTAGAGTGACAGATGCTGATAGAGTGGATGTGGTAGCCATCCATGGTGGATCTGGCTCATATTTGGTGGATGTCTGAGTCCGAAAGGCTTGATCGACCGATCACTTGGGCCACTTTCACTAGTAGCTTCTTGGGGAAGTTCTTCCTTAGCAGCACTAGAGTTGTGATGGAGCAACAATTCCTAGTCTTGAAACAGGTTGGTCGTTATTTCTATTATTGGAATTTTGTTACATATTGTCCATGCAATTTTGTAACATGAGACTTTTGAAACAGGGTTCCAGATCTGTGGATGAGTATGCAGCCGAATTTACAAGACTTAGCTGCTTCGCAGTTGTTATTGTGGCAAACGAAGAGGAAAGGGCTCGGAGGTTCATATTGGGGCTTGAGCAGGTAATTAAGGTGCAACTTGTCTCACTCTGCTTGCGTACTTATGCTGAGGCTCTTGAGGCAGCTCGAGCTTAGGAGCAGGCTCAAGGTGGATTGGCTCCTTCCCATTGGACTGTCCCATACTCTGTTGCTAGACCTTCTGGTAGGCCTATTCGGAGGGCTGTTCCCCTCCCTCCGGTTATGGAAGCTCCTTACTCTGCTGCTGGTCCTCAGAGGAATGGTTTTTGTAACTTTTGCCGACTTCCTGGGCTTGAGCACAAGGACTGCAGGCATGCTAATCGTCGCTGTTTCGGATGTGGTGTTGCTGACCATTCAGTGTGGGACTGCCCGTAAATGGCTTTTCCAGCCAGGGGTCCAGCTCAACAGGTTGCCCCAGCTCGTGGTCCAGTCAAGCCACCGCTTCCTCCACAGTGCCAGATTGTCAGTCAGAGGACCGCTGCCCACAGGAGAGGTCGTACTTTCAACCTGACTGCTGCTGATGCTGAGTCAGTAGAGGATGTTGTTGCAGGTATATTTGCTTTTATTGTTTTATTTGTTGTATCTCTTTTTGCTTCTTTTCATTCTTATGCATTATTTCTTTCATATTTATCTTTAGGTATTTTGTTTTTCCTCACCCCTATTCATCCATTTTTTCTCTGTCTCTTTTGATTCTGCCTTAGGTGTCGTCCTTATTTGCTCTTTCCTGGCTCATATTCTTTTTTATTCTGGGGCAACCCATTCTTTTGTCTCTTATCGATTTGTGGCTCGCCATCAGTTGGAGTGCAGCAATATATCTGAGACTTGGAACATTGTGACAGGTGGTGGAATTGCCTTTTATTCCCGGTAGTGCAGGCAGTGTCCCGTGATTATTGGTGGCACAGATTTCAAGGCCAACCTGATTGTAATTGGGAATCCAGAATTCAAAGTCATTCTCGGTATGGTTTGGTTGGGTAAAACCCACGCCATTATTGATTTCCTGCCAAGAAAGTTGTATTCCGAATTCCAGATCGTGCAGAGTTTAAGTTCCATGCCGGGGTGATGTGCCTTGGTCGAACTGCAGTTGATCAAGAGGTTTGTACGATGGAATTGCATTCAGGCAGTGAGGCTGCGCCTCTAGTAGTGCAGGATTTCCTGGATATTTTTCAAGAGGAGTTGCCTAGCTTATCCCCTGATAGGGATGTAGAGTTCGGTATTGAAGTTCAGCTGGGTACATCACCTATATCGAAAAGTCCTTACAGGATGGCACCAGTTAAGTTAGCAGAGCTTAAGGTGCAGATTCAGGAGTTGCTTGATTTAGGGTTCATCAGACCCAGTGTTTTGCCTTGGGGTGCTCCAGTCTTTTTTGTCAACAAGAAGGATGGTATTCGTCGACTGTGCGTGGATTATCGGGAACTAAATAGTGTTACTGTGAAGAATCGGTATCCGTTACCTAGGATCGATGATTTATTTGATCAGTTGAGAGGGGCTGCTGTTTTCTCGAAGTTGGATCTTTGTTTTAGGTATCATCAAGTCAAAGTGAAGGCGACTGATGTACAGAAAACTACATTCAGGACTAGATATGGCCACTGTGAGTATCTTGTGATGCCGTTCGGGGTTACGAACGCGCCTGCTGTATTCATGAGTCTTATGAACCGTGTCTTTTCTCAGTTCTTGGATAGATTTGTGGTGGTCTTCATTGATGACATTTTGGTGTATTTTCGGAATCGGGAAGATCATGTTGAGCATCTTAGGTTGGTTCTGCAGACTTTGAGAGAGAATCAGCTCTATGGAAAACTCAGCAAGTGTGAGTTTTGGCTCGAGAGGGTCACTTTCTTGGGGCACATTATCTCTGGTGATGGTATTTCTGTGGATCCGGCCAAGGTTGAGGCTGTGAAGGATTGGCCTGTTCCTAAGTCAGTTTCAGAGATCAGGAGTTTTCTTGGGTTAGCTAGCTATTATCGAAAATTCGTCCAAGATTTTTCGAAGATAGCAGGACCATTGACTAAGCTGACTGGGAAGGATCAGAAGTTCTGTTGGTCTAAGGTTTGCAGTGAGGATTTTGTTGAGTTGAAGAACAGGTTGACGTCAACACCAGTGTTGACTATTCCAGATGGTTCAGGCGGATTTGTAATTCACTATGATATTTCTGGTAAGGGTCTAGGAGTAGTTCTGATGCAGAAGGGCCGAGTCGTTGCTTATGCATCGAGGCAATTGAGGCCGCATGAGAAGAACTATCCGACTCATGACTTGGAGTTAGCGGCAGTGATCTATGCTTTGAAGTTGTGGAGACATTATTTACTTGGGGACCGAGTGTAGATCTTTACAGACCACAAAAGTCTCAAGTACGTCTTCACCCAGAAGGAGTTGAACATGAGGCAAAGGCGTTGGTTGGAACTTTTGGCCGATTATGACATCAGTTTGTAATACTATCCTGGTAAAGTAAACTTGGTGCCAGATGCTTTGAGCAGGAAACCAGAAGCTATGTTCCTGACTCAGCAGAGGGATCTGATTGAGCAGATGCGGAGGTTGGAGTTGGATGTATTATTGCCGAATTCTGATCGGAGTTGTTTGGTGCTACATCTTCAGTCGTCTCTTGTTGATCTGATCAAAGAGGTTCAGGCTGGTGATGCACAGTTGCAGGATTTTTGAGCTGAGGTTGAGTCTGGTTCCAGAACGGACATGGTTATTCATGCTGATGGATCGCTTCATTTTGAGTCCAGGTTATGTGTCCTAAAGGGCGAAGTTCATCAAAAGTTGCTTGAAGAAGCCCACAAGTCATCGTATTCTATCCATCCTGGCTGTACTAAGATGTATCAGGATTTGAAGCTTCATTTCTGGTGGCATGGTATGAAGGGGGCTGTGGCTCGGTTTGTTTCTCAGTATTTGATCTGCCAGCAGGTTAAGGCAGAGCATCAGAGAACTGCCGAACTTTTTCAACCGCTTCCCATTCCGGAGTGGAAGTGGGAACATATCACTATGGATTTTGTGATTGCTTTGCCGAGGAGTCCTAAGGGCCATAATGCCATTTGGGTGATTGTCGACCGATTGACGAAGAGTGCTCACTTCATTTCTTTTCGTGTTGGGGCAGTTTACTGAGAGCCTAGCTAAGAAGTACATGCAAGAGATTGTCAAACTTCATGGGATTCCAGTTAGTATTGTATCCCGACAGGGATACAAGATTCAGATCTAAGTTTTGGGAGAGTCTTTAGAACTGTTTGGGGATTAAATTAAAGTACAGTACAATTTTTTATCCCCAGACTGATGGACAGTCAGAGAGGACCATCCAGATTCTTAAGAACATGTTGTGATCCTGTATGCTGTAGTTTAGTGGATCATGGGAGGACCATTTAAATCTCGTAGAGTTCTCATAAAATGACAGCTTTCAAGCCAGTATTAAAGCTACACCATTCGAGGCACTTTATGGGCAGAAGTGCAGATCACCAGTGTGCAGAGGAAGTTGTTGGGTCCGGAGTGGATCATCAGGACAGTTGATTTGGTGGTTCAGATCAGGAAGCACTTGCAGGTAGCTCAGGATAGGCAGAGGCGATGGGCTGATGTCCATCGGAGAGCTTTGGAGTTTGAGGTTGGTGACCATGTTTTCCTAAAGGTATCGCCTTGGCACGTTGTCATTCGATTTGGTGATGGGGGCAAGCTCAGCCCTAGGATTATTAGACCGTTTGATATTGTGGAGCGAGTAGGCAAGGTGACCTATCGTCTTGCATTGCCACTAGCTTTATCAGAGTGCACGATATTTTCCATATTTCACAACTCAGAAGATATATCCGAGATGAGAGCCATGTGATCGACTATTCGGAGTTGACCGTTTGGCCGGATTTGACTTGTGAGATTCCGCCTGTTGCTATTGTGGATTGGCGAGAGAAAGTGCATAAGAACAAGATCATCAAGCTGGTTCGTGTTTCTTGGAATCCTCACTTATCCGGTGAGTCGAGTTGGGAACTGGAGGAGGAGATTCAGCAGAAGTTTCCTCATTTGTTTGAATAGCTTTTCTGTTATGTTCTTTTTGTTTGTTTCCGGGGTTATCTTATGTGTCTTATTTTTTGAATTTCGAGGATGAAATTCTTCTTGTTAGGTGGGAGGATTTGTAACCCCAGTTTTCCATTTTATGTATTTTGAGTGTATATTTTTTTCTCATGTATTTGTTTCAGCTTGTATCTCTTTTTGAACCGTATTTGGGATTTTTTTCTTCTTCTATATATTCTTTCGGTTGTTTTATAGTCTCATTTGAGTTCTTGATTTTATTATTTGTATATTCTTCCATTATTGATTGATCGAGCTTCATTTTTTTTTTGATCCCGAATTTTCTAATTTGTTGAATCCTAATTATACTGTTCTTGTCGTATTTTTTTTTTTTAAAAAACCATTTGTTTTAAATCCATTAATACACATTTTCCTATCCTAATTATTTAAACCATACCCTGTTAATTAACCCACACACATTAACCCATACCCTGTTTATTAATCCCCAACCCCTTTCCATCCTATACTACCTACCCGTTTGCAATCCCTATACCTGAACCCATTTACTGTGCTGCCTCCACCCTAACATCCTTAACCCTAGCACACCCGTATATATATAGCGACCCATGCATGAGCCCTGTTCACCTATCCGCCTTTCCCTTTCTCCCTGTGCACTCTCTCCCGCTCTCGACCTCCAATCCCACCTACTCCTCATCTCCTGATTTTTCCCCCCATGCACCTCCTGACCCATCTCTCCCTGCCTGTGCTCCCTCGGCGACTGCAGCACAACACCAGCATGATGTGCTCTCCTCATCTCGACGACTATAGCAATCAGCAGCTCGCTGTCGTCGCCTTTCCCCGAGCACCTGTCATCCCTCGTGCACTTGACTCTCTCTCTCTTTCTCTCTCTCTCTCTTTATAAGCGTGTTGGGTTTCGTCGTGTTCGGGTGCTCACTTTTGTGTTTGTGGAATCGCGTTCGTTGTTGGGTTTGTGATTCGTTCGTGGTTCGTGTTCCGAAGTTTGTCGTTGTGTTCGTACCCCGGGAATCTGTTCCCGTTATTCTTGCTTTTGTGCCGTTTCCCTCGTCTTCTTTAAGGCAAGTAATTTGTATTCTTTTCTTTGTGTAATACAAGTACTAAATACCGTCTGTAGTGTAGTTGGATTCTAGTGACAATTCGTGTGTGAATCCCCTTATTGATATTGTCTCTATTGTGTTGATTTGACCATAACTGCCTCACGACATACATGACATGAAATAACCTAGGGTTGACAACTTCTTGTTGTATATATGCGTGTTGTTCATATGATATCATGTGCTCGTTCGTGTTATTCGTGGTAGACTTGTTGTGGACTTGCAAAATACCCTATACCATATTTTTTTGACATCTAGTACACTATTTTCCATGTTTGGTTATGATTTGGATGAGTTTTATGTGAACTAGTTGATTTTGTGCATGAAGGATATTTTCAGTTTTGTCGATTCCCCGTTTTGATCAGTATTTAGACCCTATTAAGGTCAGTATTTGAAAATATTTTGTGAACATGATTTGTAGAGAATTCTGTCTATTTTCCAACCCTTCTGGCAGATCTCAGTTCTGTTTTATGGTTTGTAATTTATGTCTATTTTACTTCAGAGGTGTAGAGAGATTTCCAGATTTTCTTTTCTATGAATTCTGAAGAGTAATCTATTTTTATCAAGATGTTAAAATTATTTTAATCCAATATTTTACACAGTACAACTATACTTGATTGGGATTAACCCTGAATTTTTTTAGATTTATTTGATGAGTTTACAAACCGTTCTATGTTTCCAAACAATTACTAAACATGCAGAATTTTCATACTGTTCAGTAAAAAACCTGATTTTCGACATAATTCTACTTGCTGTTTGTAAAATATTTGTGAATATGAAAGTTGGCCGACTGTATCTATTTTATCACAATTATTAAGGATTTGGATTTCGATTTATGGTTTGTGAGATATTGCTGTTTTCGGACTGCAGTATTTGTGATTCCATTTACAAAACTACAGCATCTTGATATTTTCTAATTTTTGTTGACTAAATTATTTATATTGAAAAATTATGAAACTTTATATTCTGATGCTACACATATAATTAATGAGTTTTCATGCTGTTTTCCTGTCTTTGAATACAAACTTCTGATTTCTGGCTGAACATGTTTTCTGATTTCAATTCAGTTCTGACTCTTGTTTTTGTGAAACCCCATATGACTTATATATATTTTCTAAATTCGGCCGGGAGTCTATTTTCCAGATTCTTTGACAGATCCAGGTTTGCATGTTTGTAGCAACGGGAATCTCAGATTTAGTGCAGTCCTGTCTTGCTATCCTGAACTAGAATTCTCGTTGTTTTAATCTTTTATGTGTTGTCTTTTACCTGTACATGCTTATCTTGCAACCTAAACTTGTTACTTGATCATGTCATGTTATTCTTGCCATGTTTTATACACGCACATGCCTGTTTGATAATAATAATAAACAACCAAGCCGGTGTAAAAGGAAAAGATGTAATAGTGGAAAATACAGAAATGTGTACTCGGAAGGGGATCCACAGATCCTACGTGATTACTTGATACTTAATAATTGACACGTGATTACTTGACACTTGCACGCTTGACATGTGATTACTTGCCACTTGCACAACTTGACACGTGATTACTTGCCACTTGCACAACTTGACACATGATACATGATACTTGGAGCTTGGAGCTCGATTACTTGATACTTGTCCCTGAGTACACTGCCCTCCATGATCCACTATGAAATCTAAAGCGAAACTGTTTGAATGTAGCAACCATGTAGTAAAAACCGGGATGCATGAAGTGCTACCTAGATAGTAATAAATACAATACTTGAACATGATCACTTGACACTTGATACTTGATTACTTGTACGTGATACATGATACCTGCTACTTTTTCACTTGATGCTTGCTACTTGCTACTTGTACTTGATACTCGACACTTGATACTTGTTGCTTATTTACATGATACTTGTTTACTTGACATTTGATACATGCCACTTACACTTGTTCATCTTGCCATGATAGTTGTTATATTTTGTCATTATGCCTATTCCATGTTATTAGTTATCTTTTTCCATGTACTTGTATCCCGCACTACAAGCGGCCCTAACTTGCATTAACGGGAGTTTGTTTTCTTTTTCCTTTTCCTACAATTTATTAAATTGCAGATTTTGGAGAACAGTTGCCAGATGGAGTTGGTGACATGAGATACTAGCTATTGGAATTTTGATATTATTAATTCTGTTGCTTATTTGAATAATGTATCTGTACTTGGATTTATTTAGTATTTGGGCAATGTGACCCAGGATATTGACTTATTCAAATCTGGATTATTTGAGATTATAATATTTTGATTTCAAGTATTCTTGTTGGTATTTTGATTGATATATGCATGCTTGGTTGACTTTTCTTGCTTCCGACTCTAATTATTCTTGTGAGATGTTGTAAAGATTCCGAACAGCTTATGGATGATGAAAATCATTCGCTGGGCTTAGTCACGTATCCGTATTTTATATTCTCTTTTGGGAAGTGGAGCGTGATATTCTTATTCTTGGGGAATTCAAGTTCGGTCTTACTACATTCATCGTTCGCACGATGAATTATGCAACCTCTAAAAATCGTGGTCTCCCTTTCAGTCCTCTCATATACAACCTTGCCATTGATTCCCGTATTGATGTTGGGAACTTATTGCTAAGCAAAAACCCTATACCCATCCTCCCTCAACAAATGAGCATTGATGTACCATTTAATCAGCGGGCTCGTCGTTGTCAAGCCCAACAACAAGCATGCCAAGCCGAAAAGCACCTTCCTCCTCGCGTCGCAAGAATGCCTCCCCCTCTTCCTCGTCATTCGTGACTCATGGGCAGTTTGCTGCTCATCAAATGCAAATGTATGGATATTATGTTAACACGATTGAATACCTGCAAGGAAAACAAGATTGGGAAATTCTTCCTCCTCCGAATAATGAGGAAGATGATGAGGAAGATGATGAAGATGATGATGGCGATGAAGATGATGGCAGAGATGATGAGGAGTAGTTATCTTCTTGTAATTTCTAATTATAATCTATGCGCTTTAAAAGTTATGTAATCTACTATAATTTGCTATGAAAGAATACCTCCATATCTAGTTGCTTATCTTGATTATCTATTTTAGTATTTCGGTCGACTGGTCGCTCTCCTAGACTCTTAAAACTGTATCTACACTTCGAACCACCCTTCTTTCAAAACTCTTTAGTCTTCAGTAGTTACGGTCAACCGGTTCACCCTCTGTGATTCGCTGTGGTTTTGAATAGGTGTGTAGTCGAACGGTTTGCTATCGGGATTTTTTTATATGCTCAATTGATTCTGCGGTCGACCGTACGGTCGACCGTTTCTTTTTCTGGTTACACGTTGTGATTTTTAAGAACTCTCTACTAATTTTTTTTCTATACTATCGGTTTTTTGAAATTTATTCTTCACTTATTCTTCTTATCCATGTATCACATCTGTATTAGGAAAATCTCAAATCTACAATATCATGAAGAGCTCTCCCTGTATATCAAAGAGTCTCGCTATCAATGGTATCATGTAAGTAGATTTTCTTCTGCTTTTAGAACAATTATTATATTTCCAAATAGTTATTATATTCTCATGTTTTATTTCCCATGTTTTGCTTCCCATGTTTGAGAATCTCCCTCTATATCAAAGATTCCCGCCATCAACGTTTTAGAACAATTATTATACTTGTCTTTTGCCCTCTATTGGTGTGTTCCAAAAAGGGGGAGAATATTTGAGAATCTTATGAATGAATGAAAGTAAATATTTTTTTATCTTCTATGAAGTATTGAATTAAGAGGGAGTATTTACAAATCTCTCTTTACCTATGAAAATCTGTGTTATAGGAAGTATTGAATTTAGGGAGAGTATTTTTATGTCAAATTATTTAATTTTTACTTTCAATATTCAAAGACATGTTTTGTTCACACCAAAAGGGGGAGATTGTTGACTCTTAGTTTGGTATGCACAAAACGTGTCTATAAATACTAATTAGTTTAAATTGAGTTATTCAGATTTTCAGGATCAAATAATATCCATAAGAGATCCAAGAGAGATTCAAGAATATTCAAAGAAGTAATAAAGAAAGATTGAGAAATCAAGCAAAAGAAGAAGATATTCAAAAAGAGAAGTTGATTGATCAATGTCCAAGAAAACTATCAAGATCAGTTGCTATCATTCTATATTTGTGAGATTTAATCTGTATAAAATTGATTGATTGATTGATTAGTTTTTGGTAATCTATATATAGGGAGCCCTTCGGTTGAGAACTAACTTTGGTGAGAACTACGTGAAAACTCAAGGAGTACACCCCCCATGAAAATTTCGAACCGTCAATCCGTTCTACACGCCTTAGATAGCATATATATATATATATATGGGAAAAAGGGGTATGAGCAACTTGCTCATTTAGTAAATAAGCAATTGATGATGTGGCATACATGTGATTGGAAAATTATTAAAAGGGTTAGTTGTCCAATGTATCACATGCATGCCACATAACCAATTGCTCATTTACTAAATGAGCAAGTTGCTTATATCCCTTTTACCCTATATATATATATATATATATATATATATATATATATATATATATATATATATATATAGATATATACAGAGAGAGAGAGAGAGAGAGAGAGAGAGAGAGTCCATTATGAGATGGTGAGAAGAAGCCATTATTGTGAGCAAAAGATCTCAGCCGTTGGATCGCATTACGATAGCTTAGATCTTTACCGCCTAAATAGAGAGATCTGTGATAAGTAGGATAGGGCATTTTGGGGATTCCAAAACACACTCATTCACTTCTTCCCCCTTCCTCTGTCACGCTCATTCTCGACCTCTCATCGCCCCCAAATCAAAACCCTAGCTCGCTCCTCCTTCCCGCCGCTTCAAAATTCTCTACACCCACCTCTTCTCCCCGCTGCTCTAAACCCACCCCGATGCTCCTTCCCGACGGTCTGCTCGGCGCCCTCGAACTCCCTCAAATCGAACGCTCCTGGCTGACGCTTGGCACCTCTGACGCTCGACGCCCATAAACTCCCTTATACTCGCCCTCTGTCCTCGACACCGAAGTCCACCCCCTATCACTTTCCTACCCCTCTCACTTCTAAAACCTACCCCAAATCGAACTCCCCCCAAACTCTCGGGTTTTAAATCCTAACCCTAGTTTTATTGGTTTCATGAATTTTATTGTTTTAACATTAAATTTTTAGAAAAGCATGTTAGGTTTAGCTTAAAATATTAGGATTATGTCTTGAATACTCATGGTCCAGATTAGAAGAAGGTAGGATGAAGCACAAAGGTCGAAGCGTCGAAGAGAGTAGAAGGTAAAACAACAACCTCAGCAGCTAGGAAGAGTGACGGTCAACTGTCATTGGGGACGGTCGAATGCACACCTAAAAGCAGTTGCACATGGTTTTGGCCAAGAGGAGGTCGTTCGACCATGCACGACACTGTGTTCTTTTTGGGCCTCGATTTGTTAGTTCGTTTCAGCCTAATCTTCAACTCAAAGTCAAATCGTATGACTCCTATTCAGTTACTTCTTCTACAGCTTATATTGGACGACTAAGAATCAAGATTAACCTAGGGTTCTCTCTATTCTTCTTCTATAGATTGTAATATCCTCCAATATGAGAATGAGAAGTACTTCATAGATTATTTTCTCCATTGCAAAAAGTGGCGTGAGAGAGATAATTCTTGGTGAGTGATTTTAATTCCTTGTATTGAGTGAATCATTAACTCCTTGTGATATCTTCTAGTTGAATCTATATTTTTCATCTGGATTAAGCGAAAGCTAACCAGAATAAATTCTCGTTGTGTTTGTGTTAGATTGGTAGATCTATTTGCTTGCTTACTCAATTGATTCGTTTCATCTACTTCGGTTTCCTCATTGCTCAACTTAGTTCTGCTGCGCCACTGGTGTGTTTGTAGAAACTCATCCCAACATACAGAAAGATTAAAAGTTAAGAGTTTTTAGATGAATTACTTTTGTGTAGTCATTACATTTTTAGAAGAGTTTGAAGGAACTACCAATTTATGAAAATACTTACACAATTATCAAATTTCATGATAGGAAAATGTCGATAAGAAAATGTTTAGTATCCAGAATTAGATTCCAGTCCATTTGTATATTTCTCCTCTAATATAGTAATGCATTTCAAATATTTTTTTAAGTTATAGCTTGTTTTTTAATGTTTATTATCTCATTTTGCTATGTAGAATAGAGTTTGAAAATGAAGAGATACTAAGCCAAGATCTTTGTAACGGGTGGAGAGACGTTGATGAAGATTCTAAACCAATTGTTGGCTTAGTATTTGAAACTTTAGAAGAAGGATTTGAATTTTATAAAAAAGTATGCACAGTTAGCTAAAGTTGGAGTGGGTGTTACCAATGTGGAAGAAGCATCTTCTTCAAATTTGACCAAAAGAAGGAAAAGGGTTGTGACTAGAGATGAGTGTTTGACTCAAATAAGAATTCAAAAAGATGATGATGGGAGGTGGTCAATTCGAAGGTTTGTTGAAGTGCATGTTAGGATTGTGTCATGTATACTCGTGGTTCAGATTAGAAGAAGGTTCTATGAAATACAGAGGTCGAAGCGTTGAAGTGAGTAAGAGAAGAAAACAACAGCAGCAAGGTGCAGGCATAGTTGTGGTCGACTGTCCCAAGTTGCGATCAACCGCACTCCCTGACCGCTCGTAGTACAGGGATTGTCCGAGAGAGGGATGGTCGAACGATTTTGTTGGACGGTCGACCGACCGCGACGCTGTGTTTGTTTTGGGCCTCGATTTGTTAGGTCGTTTCAGCCCAATCTTCAACTCCAAGTTAGATCGTACTGCTCATATTCAGTTACTTCTTTTGAAGGTTATATCGGACGACTGAGAATCACGATTAGATTTAGGTTTCTCTTTATTCTTCTATATATATTGTAAACTCCTTCAATATGAGAGAGAGTACTTCATAGATTCTTTTCTTCATTGCAAAGAGAGGCTCGAGAGAGATAGTTCTTAGTGGGTGAGTTTAATTTCTTGTATTGAGTGAATCAGTAACTCCTTGTAATCTCTTCTAGTTAAATATCCTGGATTGGTGGATCTACTTGCTTGCTCAATTGATTCGTCTTATCTCTTCGACTTCCTCATTGCTCTAATTAGTTTCGGTGCGACCAGAGGTGTTTGTTGACGCCCCAATCCCAACAGTGTACACTCATCCTTTTGTTACACCTAGAAAGCAACAATTCTTAAGAAGTAACAGAAATATTTCCGAAGCACAAAAAAGCATACTTAGTTCATTCAAAGAACCTAATATAAGAACTTTCGAGTTTATTTCCTTCATGGAGATAGAAAATGGAGGTTTTAGTAATATTAATTATACTAAAAAAGACATTAGAAATTCGTTGCAAAGAGATAGGGATGAGAGGAAAGCTTTTGATGCGGAGTTATTGATGGAGCACTTGCAAGAGGAAAAGGAGATGAATCCGTCATTTTGTTTTCATTATAAAGTGGATGAAGACAACGAATTAACACGTGTTTTGGGCTGATACTCTTGCTAGGGAAGCATATAAGCATTTTGGTGATGTGTTAATTTTCGATACGACATATGCCACAAATGTGTACAAATTGGTTTTTGCTCCATTTTCTAGAGTTAATCACCATAGCCAGTCTGTAAACTTTGGCACAACCTTCATAAATAAAGAGACGACTGAGTCGTTTCTATGGTTGTTTGAAAAAGGTGGTGAAGCAATGTGTGGGCCACCACCTAAAGTAATTATTACAGATCAAGATCCTGCAATGGAAAATGCAATCTGAATGTCTTTTCCCGATAAGCTTGATGGTTCGGGACTTAGGAGTAACTTTAGCATTCCATTCCATAATTGCATATGAGATTTGGAGACGCTGAAAGAGTTTGAGATGAGGTGGAATGAAGTTATGGACGCTAATATTCAAATTGCAGGAAATCCTTGACTTTATGATTTTTATTGTTGTTTACCTAATGTTATTGTTTTTATTGTTTGATTAATATGGAAATAGCAGGTAATCCTTGTCTTTTTGATATTTTTGATGATCATGAGAGATGGATACCAGCTTATGCAAAACATATTTTCACTGCTGGAATTCGCACAACTCTAAGATCAGAAAGTATGAATGTTTTTATTGATAAGTATGTTAACACTAATTTTTTTTAAATGAATTTATTACGAGGTTTTAAAGGGCTATAAGGAAATAAAGACAAATGAATTAGCTGCAGACTATACAACTCTTCATACAAAACCGAAGTTGCAAACAAATTTTGAAGTTGAAACACAAATGTCCGGGGTCTACAAAAGGGAGAAATTTTATGTTTTTCAAGATGAATTAGTTAAGAGCTTGAGTTATGCTTCATTGATGAAAGATGGTAATGGAAATGTGCATCACTATATTGTGAGAAGAATTTGAAAGTCAAAAAAATCAGATAAAGTGAAAGATTTATTCTATAAAGAAATAGACGAAGTCGGATCATGCAGTTGTAGACAACTTGAAACTGATGGAATTCCTTGTACACACATTCTTCTGGTGTTGAGGAATAAATTTATCGATTTCTTACATCAAGCTTTTATTTTGAAGAGATGGACCTCATTAGTAACCACTAAGCTTGTATACGATAGTAATGGTGAAGAAATTATTGGAAGCTACGGCAAGTCACAAGATTTGAATTTGGTAGAGCTATCAACTGAATTCCACAAGCTTATGAGCATTGTTCGCACAACCAAAGAGATGTGCCACTGGGCCAAAAGATTACTAGTTGGCACTAATGCGGAATCGCATGTATCTACTTCACATATAAAATTTGCTTGCTTGTAATCAATGTAATGCAGCAACTTAAGCAAGCAAATTTCTTCCTTCATTTATTGGGCTGTTTTTGTGGTTAAATGCTTACAGTGCTTCCTTCACTTAGACCATCCTATATACTCAATTCCATCAACTACAAAATAAGTGGTTGTTACAAAGTTGCATCAAATTAATTATATGAAATTCTTAAGCTATTGCAATTTGTTAATTGCAATTGTAGTATATATATATATTCCGTTGCAAATGGGTCTGTGTGCACAGACTCGTGCGAACGAAGATCTGAGAGATCCAGCGGCCCACATTTTTTTCCCCTAAAATTTAGCCTTAACCCGTTCTTGGAAACGACGGGTTAAGGCAAATTTTTTTATAAAAAAATGCCTTAACCCGTCATTTCCAAGAACAGGTTAAGGCACTCTTAAATTTTTTAGATCTGTATACAAATCATCTTCTTCAACCGAACTCTCCCCACTATCTATCTCATTTCTTCCTGAACCCAAACCCAAGAAAACCTTAACCCTAATCAAAACACAAACCTGTCCTCCTCCTCCGTTTGCTCCTTCTCCTCCGCCTACTCCTCCTCCTTCTCTTCTATTTTCATAGAATATCTCACTCTCAATATCTACTCCAAACATTGAAACCCAACTCTCTCATTCCATCTTCGAAAGCAAATCGAAACCCTCGTTCGGCCACAACACCTTCATTGGCTAAATTCAGACTTATTTTGTAAGGTATTGACTAATTCTTTACCTTAATAGTTTTATTTGTGTTTACTTTTCAAATTTTCCATACTAAATTATTTAGAAAGTGTCCAAAAATTTTCTTTGCCTTAGTAATTTGTAGAACTAGAATTGGGAAGACTTTTAATATATTCAAGTGCCCAAAAAAGTCTACATTTAGGATTAATATATTCAAGTACCTAAAGACTTGTAGAACTAGAATTGGGAAGACTTTTAATATATTCAAGTGCCCAAAAAAGTCTACATTTAGGATTAATATATTCAAGTACCTAAAGACTTGAAAATTTTGTAGATGTAGAATTCTTTGCCTTAGTAATTTAGTTTTATTTATGTTGTTTTTTCTCGTTCGATATATATGAAATTATTTAGAAAGTTTTTAGTGCGGTTATGCTTGAAAACCCTGCAAACGACCTTCAAAAAATACGAAACTTTGCGAATAAGTTGGTCTCACTTAGCACAAGCCACCCCAACTTGTAGAAGTGAGTTTTGATTTACGGTTCGAGAGACACGGCCGCGTATCGCTTTTGGTCGAAAAAAATCAAATAAAGCGGTACACGGCCGTATCTTGCAAACCGTGACTCGAAACTCGCTTCTGCAAGTTGGGGTGGCTTGTGTTACATGAATTTAACCAAGTTGAAAAGTTTTATAAATTTTGGATGCCGTTTGTGCTGTTTTCTCACGTTCATCGAAGTAAAAGTAAATGACTTAGAACTTTTTTAATGCAGTTAGACTAGACAATCCTTCAAACGACTTTCAAAAAATACGAAACTTTGTGAGTTGGTTGGTCTCACCTAGCACACACCACCTCAACTTGTAGAAGTGAGTTTTGAATTATGGTTCGAGAGATACGGCTTTGTATCGCTTTTGATTTAAAAAAATCAAATAAAGCGGCACACGGCCGTATTTAGCAAACCGTGAGTCGAAATTCACTTTTACAAGTTGGGGTGGCGTGCGCTACGTAAATTCGACCAAGTTGCAAAGTTTTATAAATTTTGGGTATCGTGTGTGCAGTTTTGTCATATTCATCGCACAAGAAGTAAACTACTTAGAACTTTTGTAGTGCGGTTAGACTGAAAACCCTTCAAACGACTTCTAAAAAATACGAAACTTTGCGAGTAGGTTGGTCTCACGTAGCACAAGTCACCCCAACTTGTAGAAGCGAGTTTCGATTCACGGTTCGAGAGATACGGCCGCATATCGCTTTTGGTTTAAAAAAACCAAATAAAGCAGTATACGGCCGTATCTCGCAAACCGTGACTCGAAACTCGCTTCTACAAGTTGGGGTGGCTTGTGTTACGTGAATTCGACCAAGTTACAAAGTTTTATAAATTTTAGATGCCGTTTGTGCTGTTTTCTCATGTTCATCGAAGTAGAAGTAAATGACTTAGAACTTTTTTAGTGCAGTTAGACTAGAAAACCCTTCAAACGACCTCCAAAAAATATGAATATCACGCCCCGCTTCCCAAAATTACGGAATACGAGCATGTAACAAAAGCCCAGCGAATGATTTTCATCATCGATAAGCTGTTCAAGAATTCTTTACAACATATCACAACATAATATCAGAGTCAGAAGCCAGAAAAGTCAACCACATGCACATATGAACCAAATACCACCAAGAATACTTGAAATAAAATATATTAATCTCAAATAGTCATGATCTGAAATACACAAATAATCCTGGGTCACATTGCCCAAATACAAGAATAAATCCAAATACATGAATACAATATTTGTTCAAGCAAACTACAAGAAATAATAACAGCAAAATTCTAGTATCTAGTACATCATATCACCAATATCGTTCGGAACCTGTCCTCCAAAATCTGCAATTTAACGAATACAGGAAAGAGGAAAAGAGAAAAATAAGTACCCGTCAATTGCAAGTCGCGGATCACAAATAATGTAGGATACAAGCACATGGGGAAAAACTAACTAATAACAGGGCAGTCAACTAGCACAATAACCTAATAGTACAGTTGTTTTATGTCAAAGGCAGTATCATAAGGTAACTAACAGTCTCTAGTAACAGTATCTTAGTATATCAGTGAATCAGGATAACAGTATATCAGTATCAATAGCAGTATGTTCAGTGTATCAATGTAACAGTCCCAGTATAACAGTCTCAGTCTAACAGTAACAGTCTAACAGTATCAGTTTATGTTTTTACAGTCTTGTGTGTATTACTAACTAGGTAGCACTTCATGCGCCCCAACTTTTATTACATGGTTACTACAATAAACAGTTTCGCTTAGTAAGATTTTCATAGGGGACCATGATGGGGCAGTGTACTCAGATATCAGTAATAGTAGCAGTAACACTAACAGTCAGAACCAAGATGTCCTCTTCTAATCTACACCTTCTTACAGAAGAAGCAATGTAGACAGGGTCAGAAAATAGTAACAGTAACAGTATGAAACACTAGTTCCCTTCCAAGTACACGTTTCCATATTATCCACTACTCGATCTTCCCTTAAACCCTGGCTTGGTTACTTTTATTATTGTTATCAAATAGACATGAATGTGAACTAAATGATTTCAATCTAATATGGTATAATCAGTATTAGGTTCAGGGAAACAAATTAGCATGTATAGATAATATACAGTCACATAATCGAGCAAAACAATGTATGTTTATAGTCAGGACAGCATGACCAGTCAGTACTAAAACAGTGATTCTGAACTCTACAGTAATGCAAACCTAGATCCGTCAAAGGATCTAGAAACTAGACATCCACACAAATCCAACGCATATAAATAAGCCACATACTAGTTCACAACATCTCAGCTCAAAACTGATTTGAATACAGATTTTATGTTCAGCTAGAAAACATGGGAACGACTTCAAAAGCATGAAAACGGCATGAAAACAAATCAAATAATTCCACAAAAAATCTGGGGTAATCCCCTATAGGAATAGACTCAAAATAACAAGTTTCATAATATTCCAGTAAGTATAGATCAACCTTTAAAAATAAGAAGCAACACGAAAACATAGTTTTAACGAATCTGGAATTCTCAACACTGCTGTACGAAAATTAGGATATCTCGCAATCAGTGAATCTAAATCCAATTCCGCCAAAACGATATGAAAATAGATGAAATTTTCTAACTTTCATATTTCACAAATAATTTTCATACAGTATAAAGAATTAGGGTGAAAATAGGGTTCTATACTGAACAGCACGCAATTTACAGCATAAGTAGCTTTTAGAAAAGAATATGAAACACCGCACAAAACTTATCTTTAAAATTCCACAAAAATCTGGGAAGTCCTTAGTATCATGATGAAACACTGACAAAAATTTTATACCAAGATATTATGTATAGCCTAGTTCTTGAAAATAAATTGTTAACATAATTTACACAAAACAGAATCTGAAAACTACCAACACGTCTGTACCAAAATCATCATATCTCAGTTATACGAAATCCAAATCAAGTAAAAACATTGGGGTTTGAAAATAGAAAAAAATATCTAAAATCCATCTTTTATTTTGGAATTAATATTCGGACTGTAGCATGGGCGAAAACAGCAATCAAAACAGAACAAGCAGCAAATACAGATTTCACACCTCTAATCACGAACATCATAACTTCATGAATATTGATCCAAACTCAACCAAACTTGAAATACAACCTACCAAACATATAAACATCATTATTTAGGGTTTCTAACATATCCACACCTATTATTTTCACATGGGCATTCAATCAAACACAATTCATACATGTATTCACATGCATGCATCAAAATCAAGTTTTGGGTAAAACCTAGGTCATTATCCTATCAAGTTTGGTGTCATAAGTCATCTATGGCCAAATTATCATAATAGAGACAAAACCCATCAAGGAAAATACAAATTTTGGTTGTCTCTAGACCCAACTACACTAGATGTGAATTTTTTGACTTGTATCAACCTAATGAAATTATGTACAAGTTACTTGCCTCTTAATGACGATGAACGCGATGAAATAAGTCCTCGCAAAGAAACCCACGAGCAAAATCTCTTTCCACGCGATTCCAAATGAACCCACGAACCAAAAACGCCCTATGATCAACTCCTAGATGCAACGAACCAAAGTGGATGATGCCCACTTGAAGAAACTCAAAGAGAGGAGTTTGTGATGAGTTTTGGATGGTGGTGGTGCCGATTTGGGATAGCCGGCCACAAGTAGGAGAGGAAAAGGTGGGGTTTTTCGATGGAGATGTTGTAGTGTGGTGGATGGATGGCCGGAGAAGGGTGGAAACCTGATTGGGAGGCTCGGTTTAGGGAGGAAGAGAGCAGCCGGGATTGGAGATGGAGAGAGGGAGGCCGGGTGTTAACTTGAGAAGGTGAAAATACAATTAGGGTTATGGTTAAAGGGGATTAATGGTATATATATGAGTTTAATTGTGGGTTAATGGGTAGTGGGTATGAATATGTAGTAATAAGTATACAATTGGGTAATGGGTATTGGGTAGATTTCAAATAGGGATACAATATATAGAGAATTCTATGGCTCCTAAAAATCTCCTTAAGGGTAAAAAATAATAATTTGGGTAAATCACCGCCAAAAATCCATCACATCACCAAAATAATTAATAATAATAAACGGGACCAAGAAAATGAGAAAAAGAACTCAAAATGGCGAAAATGAACAAAACGACGAACAATCAGCACAAGGAGGTCAAAAATGAAAGAAAAAGAATATATATTGAAAATAATCCAATATACGGTTCCGAAAAATACAAGAGATATAAAAACACACAAAAATAAAAAATACACCCCAAAATACATAAAATGAAAAACAGGGGTTACAACGAAACTTTGCGAGTTGGTTGTTCTCACCTAGAAAAGGCCACCACAACTTGTAGAAGTGAGTTTCAACTCACGGTTCGAGAGATACGGCCGTGTATCACTTTTAGAAAAAAAAAACCAAATAAAGCGGTACACGGCCGTATCTCGCAAACCGTGACTCGAAACACGCTTGGGGGTGGCTTGTGTTATGTGAATTCGACTAAGTTGCAAAGTTTTATAAATTTTGGATGATGTTTGTGCGGTTTTCTCACATTCATCGAAGTAGAAATAAATGACTTAGAACTTTTTTAGTGCGGTTAGACTACAAAACCCTTCAAACGATTTCTAAAAAATACAAAACTTTGCAAGTAGGTTAGTCTCACATAGAAAAAGTCACCTCAACTTGTAGAAGTGAGTTTCGACTCACGGTTCGAGAGATACGGCCGCGTATCGCTTTTGGTTTTAAAAAAACCAAATAAAGCGGTATACGGCCGTATCTCGCAAACTGTGACTCGAAACTCGCTTCTACAAGTTGGGGTGGCTTGTATTACATGAATTCGACCAAGTTGCAAAGTTTTGTAAATTTTGGATGCCGTTTGTGCAGTTTTCTCACGTTTATCGAACTATAAGTAAATGACTTAAAACTTTTTAGTGCGGTTAGACTAGAAAACCCTTCAAACGACATCCAAAAAATACAAAACTTTGCGAGTAGGTTGGTCTCCTAGCACAAGCCATCCCAACTTATAGAAGTGAGTTTCGACTCACGGTTCGAGAGATACGACCATGTATCACTTTTGGTTTAAATAAAACCAAATGAAGCGGTACACGGCCGTATCTCTCCAACCGTGACTCGAAATTCTCTTCCACAAGTTGGGGTGGCTTCTGTAACGTGAAATGGACCAAGTTGCATAGTATTGCTATTTTTCGTTGTCATTTGTGCATTTTTTAATACATTTTTGCTTTGTTTATTGCTGATAGATAAATGGATGTAACCCGTATCAACTAAGCTTAAATTTTTGGTTCACAGATAAATGGCTAGAATGAGGCGACCGAGAAGCCCTTCTGGTAGCGCTAGTGGCACACCAATTACAGAGGTAAGATTGATTATTATTATTGGTTTTAAATACGAATATGTAATATTGTCTCAATAATGACAACATTTATCTCTGTTCGTGTAGGTTGGTGGCCGTCAATCTACATCTACCGAGGCCGGTCCATTGTCTTCGATTTTTGTCGCACCTCCTGGACCGTTGGACTTAAGCTTACTTTCGTTGCAATTGCAATCCATACACCGATCCGAAGCTGTATGGACTGGGTCCGCAAAGAAGTGCAACTTCCGGAAGCATGCGGTTCTTTCCATGGACTCCCGTATCACTCCGTACATAGTTGAAGTCGGTTTCTACGGAGCTCGATTTATGGGGGATGTGAAACTTGACCGACCTCTACTTACAACTCTGGTCGAACGATGGAGGCCGGAGACCCACACATTCCACCTATCGGTGGGTGAGATGACTGTCACTCTCCAAGATGTAGCACTCATTACTGGACTACCAATAGATGAGGTTGCCATGACGGGGAACATGGACTTTAACCGAGTAGCAGTTGTTCGCAATCTGCTCGGTATCGATGTTCAGGAGTCATTGATCCAAAAAAGAGAGGACGTTGAAAAAGAAATCCTCAGAGATACTCTCGAAGAATATGATCCAGATCTATTAGATCAAGCCATATTAGATGCGAAAGATAAAGCAGAAGTTGAATTTTGAAATGAAATCTTCGACGGTAAATCACTTCTACTTAGTTGGTTGAAATTCCAATTCGACGGATATTTGACGAAGAATTCGGAAGAAGAATCCATACGTTACTATGCTCGTGCGTATATATTCAGTATGATCGGGGGAGTGATCTTCCCTAACTCATCCGGTGCGAGCGTGCCGCTCATGTATTTATGGTTGTTGGAAAATTTTGGTTTTGCCGGCCCAGTTGGGGGAGTGCTGCATTGGCGCTACTGTGTAGGAATTTGTGCGCATGTGCATTAGGTGCGGTACAAATGGGTGGCCCAATGGTTCTATTGCAAATCTGGAGTTAGGAACGCATCCGCATCGGACGTCCCCGTATTATTGAACCAACACCAGATTGGTTGGCTGACCCACCGGTTCCAGAGTTGTTACCTCCTTTAGTGGTATATTGGGCAGGGCGACACATGTGGGTTGATAACCCACGAAAATCTCTTACCTATGATAGAGATGAGTTAGATAACTTGCGGGACGAGTTCGTCAATTGGGTACCGTACTCCACCGCCAGGTTGGAAAAGGTTCCACCGGTTTGTTTGGCTGGTGCCCTTTGGTTGACGGCTACACCACTTGTGAATATTTTTGTTGTTGAGTTCCAGTATCCGTATAGAGTGATGTGGCAGTTCAGATATCAGCAAAAGATTCCCAAAGTTCGGTGTTATGATAAAAAATTGCACGAGGTGAGAGGAACGGGTCGAGTGCCCAACTTCGATTGGGCTGATTTCCACCGGGTCCATGTGGCCAACTAGAACACCATGCGGTATCTGATGACACCGAATATGATGTTCTTTGCTCTACCGTTCGATGGCTCTTTCCAACATGTATACATGATGTGGTACAGGTGCATTACACGGTTGTATGTTTCTCCACAAGCCGCTGTACTAGCCGGTGTGCAGATTCTGATTCCCCAACTGAGGAAGAACCACCACCAGCATATTCCTCTTCCCAGCTGATGTATCAACCAAAGGCGTCGACGTATCGGAACTTGGTTAGTAAAATTTCACGCAATTTCATACATTTAGTATGCATGTATTGTTATTTGAGGATGGGATGATACATTTAGTGTACATGTTGTTTAAATTGAAATTTTCAACCTAATGTAGATTGAAAAAACATGGGAAAACGTTCGGATAGCTACTCGCGTCTTGAAAAGTAAGGTACCCGAGAGCGTTAAGAAATTAATGCAGGAGATGCTAAAGCCGTGCCGCCGTAGTCTTGAAGAGGTGGGTGAAGGTCCGCCACTTGATGCATATTTAAAAGCGAACGTGGCAGGTTCTCGCCGAAAGAGCGTGACAAGGCCGAGAATTCACATCGCCGAGCCACAAGAAGTTCAACAACAGCAACCACCTGAAGAAGATACGGAGGAGCAGTGGTCAGATAACCCTCAATCCCCCGAGACGCAAGTAGACGACGAAATCCCCAACGAAAGAGGAACCTGCCTGATCAATTTACACCCAGTGGTCGCAAACCACGTGGTCGTAAAAGGTAGTACGTAACAAGTGGTTCGTTATTAGTATTTTAGTGTTTGGTTGATGATTTTATTCCTCAAATAACTAATGCAAAGTTTGTTTCTATGTTGATAAATATTGTAGATAAATACCGGGCATCCATGGAAGTCAACCATGAGATAAATGTATTGATCCATCTAGACTATTTTAGCTTCATTGTTGAGATGAATATTTGGTACTGAATGTCTTGTAATTGCTACTTGAAATAATTCCACAAATATAGTTGAATGAATTGTTGAGATGAATATTTGGTAATAAATGTCATATTATCTGTCGTATCATATATATTGTTGTGATCTTAGTTTTTATTTATGTAAATGAATTGGTGTGATATGTAATTGATGTGGATTTCTGTGAATGAACGTGAAATCACTTTTCTGAATTGTTGTGAATGAACTCATTTTGTGAAGTTGTATTTTCATCCACAAACAGCAAACAGAACTGGAGAAATAACCCTACTTAACATGTCATTCCAAATAATAGGTTAAGTAGGAAGAAATTGGCAGTACTTCATCTTGTAAAGAGTTCACATAGAACACACTGTCAAAATCTATTTACTTAACCCGTTATTGATGATGACGGGGTAAGTGATCTTAACCCGTCACCTACAATAACGGGTTAAATAATACAATATCGGCAGAACTTCATCATCTACAGACCCAATATTCATCCACTTAGGCCAAAACACTGTCAAAATTTCTCTACTTAGCCCATTATTGACGATGATGGGTTAAGTGATCTTAACCCGTCACCTGAAATAACGGGTTAAGTAGTACGATATCGACAGAACTTCATCATCTACAGACCAAATATTCATTCACTTAGGCCAAAACACTGTCAAAATCTATCTACTTAACCTGTTATTGATGAAGACGGGTTAAGTGATCTTAACCCGTCATCCCAAATAACGGGTTAAGTTGTAATATATCGGCAGAACTTCACATCGCCATAGAAATATTCATCCACTTAGACAAATACACTATCAAAATGTTCATACTTAACCTGTTATTGACGATGACGGGTTAAGATCATGTAACCCGTTATCGTCAATAACGAGTTAAGTTAACAGATATTGGCAGAAGTTTTTTTTGAAAGATAAAATTTTCTACCACAAAGTGAAATAAATTATTATAAAATCTATTGTAATAATTTTGATATTAATATTAGAATTGTGATGAAATTATATAGTTGGATACTCTAATCCTACTGTAACCCCTACTGTAACCCTCTAACCTTAGCCGTAACCTTCTGACACTCTAACTCTTAAACCGAATTCAATGAATATAAGGAATTATGTTAAATATTTATTTATTTACTTTAAAAGATAATATAGTGTTTCCAATCTGTTTAGATAGTTTTTTCTGAAGAGATTGTTTTTTCCCAAAAATTGAAGAAGTTTTAGGTTAAAAAGAAAAATATATATATGAAATTGTTTTAAATCTAATAAAAATATTCAAAAAATACATTATCAAACTAAATAATATAGTTAAAAAATGTAAACAGTTTATAAAAATTTACTCTAACCCTACGAAATACTCTAATCCTACTGTAACCGTACTATAACCCTCTAACCCTAGCCGTAACCCTCTGACACTCAAACTCTTAAACCGAATTCGATGAATAAAAGGAATTATGTTAAATATTTATTTATTTAATTTAAAAGATTATATGGTGTTTTCAATTTGTTTCGATAGTTGATTATATAATTTTTTCTGAAGAGATTGTTTTTTTCCAAAAAAATGGAGAAGTTTTATGTGAAAAAAAAAATATGAAATTGTTTGTAAATCTAATAAAAATATTCAGAAAATACATTATCAAACTAAATAATATAGTTGGAAAATGTAAACAGTTTATAAAAAATTACTCTAACCCTACGAAATACTCTAACCCTACTGTAACCCTAATATAACCCTCTAACCCTAGCCGTAACCCTCTGACACTAACTCTTAAACCGAATTCAATGAATACAAGGAATTATGTTAAATATTTATTTATTTACTTTAAGAGATAATATAGAGTTTCCAATCTGTTTAGATAGTTGATTATATAATTTTTTTTATGAGATTGTTTTTTCCCAAAAATTGAAGAAGTTTTATGTTAAAAAGAAAAAAATATATATGAAATTGTTTTAAATCTAATAAAAATATTCAAAAAATACATTATCAAACTAAATAATATAGTTGAAAAAAGTAAACAATTTATAAAAAATTACTCTAACCCTACGAAATACTCTAATCCTACTCTAACCCTAGCCATAACCCTCTGACACTCTTACTCTTAAACCGAATTCAATGAATATAAGGAATTATGTTAAATATTTATTTATTTACTTTAGAAGATTATAGATAGTTGATTATATAATTTTTTTCTGAAGAGATTGTTTTTTTCCAAAAAATGGAGAAATTTTATGTGAAAAATGTAAACATTAAAAGTTCATGAAAAATACTCTAACTCTACGAAAACATCGACCTTACCCTCTAACACTCTAATTCTTAAAAAATACTCTAACCCTTGCCGTAACCCTCATAACTTCTAACCCTACCCGTAACCCTCTAACACTCTAATTTTTAAATCGAATTCAATGTTTTTGAAAAATGATGTTTATTATTTTATTTTTTTTCAAAACGAACATTAGATTTGGAGAAAAATTATGTAAAAAATAAGAAATTAAAAATAAAATTTGGGAAAAACCATTTAAAAATAAATTAGTCAATTTTAGAAGTATATCTCTAACCCAAGTCGAGGTCCATCTCTAAACTTACTATAACCCTCTAACTCTAGCCTTAACCCTCTTAACACTCTAACTCTTAAACCAAATTCAATATTTATGAAGAATGATTTTACACCTTTATTTTTGATTTGTAAATTATATTTGGAGTTCTCTATTTGTTTGGATAGTTTATTATCTAGTATATTTCTAAATGAAGAGATTTTTCTTTGAATATCTTGCTTTTTTTTGGTAAAAAATTATTCACCCTTTACCCGTTATTGACGATGACGGGTTAAGTGAGCTTAACCCGTCATCGCCAAAAACGGGTTAAGGTGGAGTATATTGGCCAAACTTTATCTTCAAAATGTAAAGTTTTTACAACAAAATGCAAATACACTGGAAATATCATTCAACCTAACCCATATTTTGCGATGACGGGTTAGGCTCACATAACCCTTCATTGTCAGTAACGGGTTAAGTAGGTCGATATAGTCAGAACTTTATCTTCAAAATTTGAAGATTGTACCACAAAGAGCAAATACACTGCAAATTGTTGGATCCTGTATGCAAGGCAAATAATACTAGGGGGTGAATAGTGTTGTATAAAATTAATCAATTAGATTAAGCTTTTCGCACTGTTAAGTCGACTGAAAAGAGAAGGCATTCGACTGAAGCGTTAGATAAGAAGAGTAATTTCACTGAAGAGTTACAAGTCTGAAGCCGACTTAGAGAATAAGGCAGTCGACTGACCAGACTCGATTTACAAAAGAAACTCAGAAAAAATTAAAAATGAAAGTTTAGAGAAAATAACCACAGAGAGTCAACACTGCAAACACCACGATGTATCCTGGTTCGGTCTTCCCGAACTACATCCAGTCCCCAAGTAACCCACTTAAGATTTTCCACTATTCTTGAAAAAGTTACAAGAATACTCTACGGCCTTTGACAACAACTATGTCAAATCCGTAGACCTCTCTACCACTAGAGAGAGCAAAATCCACTCTACACCCTAGAGTGAAACTGACTCTAAACCAAGATTCCTACTCTCCAACCGAGAGGACCACTCTCACAATCCAAGAGTGAAACAACAACAAAAAGAGTTTTACAACAACCTAAAGCCTTATATGTGGAAGTGCTTTTTGTTTATTGGCTATAGGTCGACTTCTGACTTCAGTCTAGAACGAATTCAATGTTATACTAGGCTGAAAATTAGAGAACCAAGTCTTAAAGAAAGTATATGCTTGTTCTTCTTCTTCCCAAAAAGAAAAAAGACTTGAAAAAATGAAAGTTAAGTTGTAGGGAAAACCTTTCCCATTTGAAAACTATACTTTATACAAAGAGTTAGTAACTCTTGAATGTTGAGAAAACGTATCCCAACTACCATACAACGGTAGTAAGAAGGTTTGAATTTGAAAAATAAGTTTTAAATTCAGAAAACTGTCAAAACGGCTTGAACAGTCGACTGGGTTGCCATAAGAGTCGACTGGTCAGAGCTTGAGTGAGTTCAGTCCGTTTCGTACTCTAACAGTCGACTGCTTCCAAGAGGAAGTCAACTGGTACTCAATCAGCTGAACTTATACAAGCTTTGTTTTGACATTATGAGTTTGTTAAACAGTTTTTTTATTTAGGAAATGTGTGAGTGTGTGTGTGACAAGGCTTTTACAAGATTCTAAGACTCACAAATAATACAAAGAATATTACAAGACATATGTTCAACTTGAAGCACTTGAAAGTCTTGAGTCGAAAGCTCTT
This sequence comes from Hemerocallis citrina, assembly GCA_017893485.1. Taxonomy (NCBI): domain Eukaryota; kingdom Viridiplantae; phylum Streptophyta; class Magnoliopsida; order Asparagales; family Asphodelaceae; genus Hemerocallis; species Hemerocallis citrina. Next base: position 32,238,830 of record CM030368.1, read on the forward strand.
GAATAATCTTGAACTTGAACTTGAGTCTTTGTAGCTTGATCTTGTCTTTGTGGCTTGAGCAAATACTTTTGAAAGCTTCATCACATTGTATTGGCTTTGAATGCTACCTTGAATACTTTTGATACACACTGCAAAAGATATGTAATAGAGAACAATTTTGTATTGTATTGTAGTCATCAAAATCAAGAATCCACATTCTCCCCCTTTTTGATAATGACAACAAAATAAATTAAAATAATATAGACATTACATTTACACATCATGATACTCACACAAAGCTTGAAAATATGATATACAATTGTTACAAGCTCCCCCTGAATAAAGTACAATATGCATACTCAAAAAATGTTGAAACAAAACAACATAATATGCACAAAAACCATATTTTCTCTAACATAATGTCATAACATAACATCATAACATAACATGCACCAAATTTCTTCCCCTTTGTCATCAACAAAAAAGGAAGGAGGAAAGACAAACCATAGATAAGGAAAAAACAACATTGCATAAATATAAAATATGGATAAGGCAATTGGATGTCGCGACAGTCGACTGGATTTTATATCAGTCAACTAAGTCGAGAGAAAATAAAACCAAACAAAAGTAAGTAAAGCTACTGGCAGTCGACTGAGTTTTTAAGACAGTCGACTGAGCAGAACACAAAATTCAGTCAGAAATATAGACAACTAAAATACTGTATAAGTCGACTGAAAACAATTATAAGTCGACCTAAACATAAATTTTTTTAAGAAATGTCATAAAATGAGCAAATACCTAGTTCTCTTCTAAAGTTGATAAAAGTGTCTTCTTTAAGAGGTTTGGTAAATATATCTGCTACTTGTTTATCAGTAGAAATAAAATCCAATATGATATCTCCTTTTAACACATGATCACGTAGAAAATGATGTCGAATATCAATATATTTCGTACATGAATGTTGAATTAGATTTTTAGATAGATTAATAGCACTGGTATTATCACACATTATAGCGGATTTTGAAAAAGAAATACCATAATCTAATAAAGTTTGTTTTATCCATAAAATTTGTGCATAAGCCAAACTTGCAGCAATATATTCAGCTTCTGTAGTAGATAGAGATACCGAATTTTTCTTTTTACTGCACCAAGATACTAGTGAATGTCTCAAAAAGTGACAAGTTCCACTAATACTTTTACGATCAGTTTTACTACCAGCAAAATCAGTGTCACTATACGACAAAAGTTGAAAGTTATTGGTGCATGGATAAAACAAACCATATTCAGATGTGCCTTTAATGTATCTTAAAATACGTTTCACTGCTTTTAAGTGTGATTCTTTTGGATTAGACTGATATCTAGCACACAAACATATACTAAACATAATATCTGGTCTACTAGCAGTTATGTATAAGAGTGAGCCAATCATAGCTCAATAGAGCTTTTGATCGACACTATTACCTAATTCATCTGTGTCAAGTGTAGTAGTAGTAGCCATAGGTGTGGTCTTACTACTAGTGCTATCCATGCCAAATCGTTTGAGTAATTCCATAGCATATTTTCCTTGATCAATAAATATGCCATTTTGAGACTATTTTATTTGTAGTCCAAGGAAATAATTGAGTTCACCCATGTGACTCATCTCAAACTCATTTTTCATGGTATTAGCAAAATCTTGACATAGATTTCTATTAGTAGATCCAAAAATTATGTCATCTACATTTATTTGTATGATTAAAATATCTATATTTATTTTCCTAATAAACAAGGTACATAGTATCTACTTTACCAATCTCAAAACCAGTTTCTAAGAGAAAGGTTTTCAACCGATCATACTAAGCATGAGGTGCTTGTTTAAGACCATATAAAGCATTTTTCAATTTAAAAACATAGTTTGGGAATTTTTCATGTTCGAAACCGGGTGGTTTCTTAACATAAACATCTTCCTTAATAAAACCATTCAAAAAAATACTTTTAACATCCATTTGGAAGAGTGTGAAATTCATAAAACACACAAAAGATAATAAAATTCTAATTGATTCTAGTCTAGCAACAGGAGCATATGTTTCATCAAAATCAATTCATTCTTCTTGATTATATCCTTGAGCAACTAATCTAGCCTTGTTCCTAACGACTTGTCCTGGTTCATCTAACTTATTTTTAAATACCTATTTGGTACCAATTATAGTATAATTAGGAGGTCGTGGAACCTAATCCCATACATCATTTCTTATAAATTGGTTAAGTTCATCTTGCATGGCATTCAACCAAAATTTATTCTCACATGCTTCTTGTATATCTTTTGGTTCAAAATCCGATAAGAAAGCAATATGAGAAATCATGTTAAAATGAGATCTTGTTTGAATACCATGTGAAATATCACCAATTATTAAGTCATAAGGACGATCACGAACTTCAACAAATGACATTGGTAAAGTTTGAGTTATCACAACAGGATCAGTCGACTTAACAAGTCCATCAGCCGACTGATTCACATCAGTCGACTTAGGAATCCTATCAGTCGACTTGTCTAGGGAAGTTTACTCTAGTAATTTAATAACGTTATCTAGTGGTGATGATTCTGTTTCATCATTTTCAATAACATTAGACGAAGGTAAAGATTCATCAAATGAAACATGCATAGATTCTTCAATAGTCAAAGTTGACTTACTGAAAATTCTATATGCCTTGGTACTATTTGAGTATCCAATGAAGATACATTCATTATGTAACGCCCCGCCCCAATACTCAGACAAATTATAAATACTATGTAGTACAACTGCCCACCACAGGCTGCCTCTCAAAAGGTGGTTAACCGGATTGGTGACTCTTTATCATTGGCTAATAGTATTTATACTCAAATTATCATATCAAACCTCCCATGTGGGACTAAATTTCTCAATCTCAATCTCAATCTCAAATTTCGAGCAGACCAGTCGACTACTATACCAACCAGTCGACTGTTCGCTCCAAACTGGGGTATTACACATTAGTTCTAGCATCAAATTTATCTAAATTATCTTTTGTGTTTAATATGAAACACTTACAACCAAATACTTTAAAATATGATACTTTAGGAATTCGTTCAAAAAAAAATTCATAACAAGTTTTCTTAAGCTTTGGCCTAATCAATATTCTATTTAAAACATAGCATGCTGTAGAAACAGCTTCAGCCTAGAAATATTTATGCAAATTGCTTTCAACAGGCATAGTACGTACACATTCTTGCAAAGTCATATTCTTTCTTTCAACCACTCCATTTGGGGTGAAGCTGCAGGAAATGCAAATGAATTTGTTATACCATTCTTATTGCAATAATCTGAAAATGTTTCATTCTCAAATTCTCCACCATGATCACTTCTAATAGTGACTATAGTTAGAGATTTTTGATTTTGAATTTGTTTGTAAAAATATGCAAATTCTTCAAAGGCTTCATTTTTATGTTTTAAAAAGAATACCCATGTAAATCTTGAAAAATCATCTACTAAAACAAATACACATCTACTTTTATTTAAAGAAGCGACTCTAGTAGGTCCAAATAAATTCATATGGATTAATTCGAGAGGCCTACTAGCAGAAATCATTTCTTTTGTTTTAAAAGTAGATTTTACTTGTTTTCCTAGTTGACATGCATCACACATCTTATCCTTTTTAAAAGACAATTTTGGCAATCCTTTAACTAGGCTATTCTTAGATAATTTAGCAATGTTTTTCATGTTCACATGGCCAAATCTCTTATGCCAAAGCCATGAATCATTGTTAGAAGCAACTAAACAAAAATCATTTAAAAACTCATTTTTTTTAAACATAATTCATATATATTATTTTTCCTAAAACCTTGAAAGATCACAATTTGCATAGATGAGTCATAGATTAAGCATGCATCTTTTTCAAAGACTATTTTATAATCCTTATCAGAAAGTTGACTAATACTTAATAGATTATGTTTTAAACCACTAACTAGAAATACCTCTTCAATAGTAGGGGTAGTGTTCTTACCGACCATGCCTATTCCAATGACATTTCCTTTGTTATTGTCACCGAACGTAACAGTTCCTCCATCTATCTCTTGTATGGAACAAAGTAGGTTTGCATGGCCAGTCGTATGTTTAGAGCAGCCGCTGTCAAGTATCCAACGTTCCCTTTTAGGTACCTATAAAATAAGAATTGTGAATATGGTACCCTTTTTATTGGGTCCAAAAGAGATTAGTGTTTGAAAAACCAAACCCAAAGTGAGTTTGATTTACCACCAAAAGTTGGTATATAATTTACATAATTACACACATTATGAATAAAAGAATTTATATAAGTAATCATATCATTTAGACTTAGGTTGACTAGAACCCAAATGTTTTTAGTCTATCTAGTAGACTTTATTGTACCATTCAGTCGACTGTTCTGTGAAGTCTGCCGACTGGGTGTGAGATAAGTCGGCTTATATGAGGCATTCGTCTTTTTGAATAAGACTCCAAACCTCAGGACAAACGACCGAATTTTTGGGTCAGTCGACAGGTCTGAATAGAAGGATTACTCTTTTCACGATCAAAAATAATTTTTGGTTTTTCAAAATAATCATATAATGTCTTTTTCATACTAGAAACAGAATCAATCTTATTACTACTAGTATTATTAGAAGAATGATATTTTTCAAGAGTTTTTTGAAAACCTAGTCCAAACTTTTTATTAGATTGAACTTGGTTTTGGAGAACTTCATTTAAAAAAAAATTTCTTTGTTGAACTTAGATACATTCTTGGATATCTCTTCATAATTTTTCTTAAGAGATACATGATTTATATCTAAGTTTGAAAGACGAGAATTTAAAGACTTGACTTCAACATTTAAGTCAAGATTTTCTTGAGAAAGTGTTTTATTAACTTTCTCTAAATTTTTAACTCTTATCTTCTCCTTTTTTTAGTTCTTGAAAAACCTTATTAAATGCTTCTAATAAATCATTTGAATCAAAATTGTCACTTACATCATTTTGAGTAGCCATGAAGCACACATTTGCGACTTCATTTGATTCTTCATTCTCTTTTTCAGATGATGAGTCGCTGTCATCCCAAGTTGCTTGATATGCCTTCTTTTTCTTCATGTACTTGTTCTTTGTGTACTTGTCCTTCTTGAAGTTGGGAACTTTCCCTTTTGATTTTATATTTTCTAATAGACAGTCATTCTTCATATAACCTGTCTTGTTACACTTGAAACAAGTGGGAAGATTATTAGTATCTTTAAACTTAGAATTGAATTTACCCTTTCGAAGAAATTTCTTGAATTTTCTAGTGAACATGGCTATTTCTTCTTCATCTTCTTCATCATCTTCTGAATCGGATATGGCCTTGAAAGCAAGAGTCTTCTTCTTTGCTTGTTGAGGTTCTAGATCCTTCTTGCGTTCTTCTAGTTGTACTTCATATGCCATTAGATTTCTCACAAGATTCTAAAGAGAGAGTTGTGTTAGATCATTGACTTCTTCTATAGCGGTGGTATTCTTCTCCCATTCGGGGGTTAGGGCAGGAAGAACTTTCCTCACCATTTCTGCTTGCGAATATGTCTTTCCAAGAGCGACAAGAGAATTAGTGATGTCCGTGAACCTTGTTATCTTATCCGATACATTTTTGTTCTCCTTCATACGGAACATTTCGAACCTGTAAATAAGAACAGAGATTTTAGATTCTTTAACCTTATTTGTACCTTCATGTGTTACGTCAAGAGTGTGCCATATTTGATGAGCTGTTGTTGCGTTTGACACACGATTGAACTCTTCTTTGGTAAGTGCACAAAAGAGAGCATTCATCGCCTTTGCATTGTTCATGGTGTTGTTCTTCATGTCATCGTTCCATTGTGCATAGGGAATTTGTAACACCTCGAATTTGTAAAATACCGAAAATACCTGTTTTTATATATTTTGAGTGGTGAAAATTATTTTTGATGTATTTTATTTAAATATTGACATTGGTATGGATGTTTGTGGTAGATTGGTATTATTGATATATGGGAGCCATGAGTTGAGATTTTATGTGAATACATATTGTTTATTTTAATTTATAATTTTGAAAGATTATTATGAGATAATTTTAATGTGTTTTGTATTGTTGGTATTATTAAAGAATAGAGTTGGGGTTATTTGAAATATTTTGGAGATTGGGGGCCTATTTGTAATTATCCCTTTATAAATATATTTATATTATTATTTTTATAAAAAAAAAACCCCCCCACTCCCATTTCCTTCTCTCTCTTTTCTTCTCCTTCCCGTTTGGTTCCAGCCCGACCCCAAAAAGAACCCATTCGGCGATTCCTTCCCCGCGCAAATCCAATTCATTTCTCCACCGTTTCTAAATTAAATTGAGGGATAGACTAATAGAAGGGTTCTCTACATCATGGCGGTGTCCGTTTTTCGAAAGGATTTCGGGAAGGTAAACCCTATTTTATCTTATTGTATAAAATTAAGTGTTTTCAATTTCTATTGAGTTGAAATATTATTATAGGGAGATTTGGAGATGTTAGGGGTAGTAGAGGCGAGAAATTAGTATATTATTAGAGAGTTTGCATGTTGTTAATAAATTAGGGTTTTAGGTTTGTAAAAGAGAATTATATATGTATGAATTATTTCTCGTATAGTAATGGAAAATATAGTTGAGTTATTAAAATATTTTGGGGGTGATTCTAGTTATTGTTTAGGGGATAGAAACCCCCGTAGTAATTTTTCTATTACGTGCATTGCACGTGTGCATCCCAGACGTTCGATAAAATGCCTGAGTGATATTAGAAATAGTGTTATTATTTTCTGTGATTTATTTGAATGATTTGAGCCTTAATTGTGTTGAAATTTGATAATAGGATATGTTAGCAAATTTGGATGTGGAACGGCGTGCTGGCGCATCGGGTCTTCGTGGGATGCTATGTGAGTATGATCTTTTATTTTATGTGCATAATGTGCTCTGATAATGTCAAAACATGGTTTGTTATATGTGGAATGTGAAGTATCTTAAATATGGGAAAGTCATGAGTATAATACAGAGTAAATTATGAGATGTAAGAAATTAGTATATATATATGTGTGGAAATGTGTGGATGCTTGTAGATAAATATCTATATGCTTCGGGGTTGTAATGATTAAATATGTGTATGTGAATGTATTTGTATGTGTGATGTGTGATCTTATGACTAATGTGAAAAGATGGGAAACATGGTGTGTAGATATATTTGATATGACAATGTGCTGTGATAACATGATGAAACGATGATATGGTGTAGGTGTGATATGTGGGTGATAAATTGAAAATTTTATGTGATATTGTGATGTGAAATGGATATGATGTGTGTGTGACGTGTGGGTGGGAAATGAAAATTTTATATGATATCAGTGAGATTAATGGCTTGTGTATGTTTATGAATTTCAAGGAGTTTCTATGCTTTCTTGTTATGTTATAAAAAGGAGCTATATTTGTATATGGAGATATATATATACATATATATATGTCTGGAGAAATGTTATAAAAGGAGATATATTTATTTATGGAGTTATATTATAAAGGAGAGATATATATATGGAGAAATATTATAAAGGAGATATATTATAAATGAAAATATGGAGATATTTTATTAAATGAGTTATTATATTAAAGGAGTTATTATAAAGGAGTTATATATTGCCCCAAATTATATTTGGGGAACAGGAGTTATATATATATTAATATTGCCCCAAATTTTATATTTGGGGATCAGGAGTTATATATTGCCCCAAACTATGTTTGGGGATCAGGAGTTTCCCTCACTGGTATAGGGCCAGGAGGAAGACGTAGCCTCGGACGTGTAAGACTCTGTGTGAGCATCGATCCGCGTGTTATATTTTACTTTTGACTAGCCTTTTTGGCTTTAGTCTTGGTTGGACAAGCGCGCAACCGTACTTTCAATCCAGCCCACAAATGGTAGATGCTTAGGATACCTGGATCTGGGTGATGTGGTGGGTTAGCGGGATTGAAATGTATGGGATGGGAGGCACAGAGATCCCTGTGTTGTACGAGGAGGTCAGTTGTGTGGGCACTGAAAAGGAGAAAATATAAAGGTGTATATGTGTAATGAAAGAATGTATATATATGTATAAAGATATTGATGATATGATATATATTACGGAGATTATTTATATTATAGGAGATGTGAATATACCACGGGAGATATATATGTATATATTGGCATATGGCTTGAGATGTGATGTGATATTACCCAGACTATGTGTTTGGGGTGCGGTGAGTATTACCCAAGCTATCGGCTGTGCGGGTGTGATATGTGATTGCCCAAATTATGTTGGGATATGGAGTATATTGTGATGAGAATGAAAGTGAAGGTAATGACATTTTGTGTTATAAAAGATATGTTAATGATGTGATGAAATGCAAGTAAATTGCCATGTGTACTAAGATGTTATGGTTGTGTTATAAGATATGAGTTAATATGATATTATGAGAGGAGATGCTCATGCTTATGAGGTGATACGTGATATAATACAAGAAGAAAAAAAAATACATGTATTATAAGTTTGGTTATGGAAATGGTTATTTTAGAAAGTATGTTGTATTATAAGTTGAGTGCCTGGGAATTGTGACTAGGAACTACCCGCCTGCTATTTCGGAGGAAATAGTGGGAACTACCTGCCTAGGCACAATTTTTAGGATGAATAGGCGAGTTGTTGATATGATGCCGATATTTCAGGTTGGAAATAAAAGAGAAGTAAATTGAAATATGTGTTGCGAGGGAAAATGAAAGTCAGTATAACCATGATGAATTGATGATGAGTATGATAATGTATGATGAGAGTAAAGGTGTGGTATTGCGAGATGTGATGATAGGTGTTATACGAAATAAATGAATGTGGTGGGATGTAATGTGAAACTGAGTATGAAAGAATACGAGTTATGAGTTCGTAGATGCTAATGTATGGCAAATGAAGGACGTGGCTAAATAGGTATGAAGAGAAGTGGTAGTGACATTATGAGATTAGTTGGAAAAATAAAAAAATGATGAGGTGAGGGTAATTGTGAAAAGATGAGTATTTGTGTTGGAGAATTCAAAATAAAAGGTAATGGAATGTGAATTAATATGTAGCGTTGTAATTGAGTGTGAATTGAAGGAGTGGTATTTATATATATATATGTATTTATATATATACACAGTTATATATTAATATGATGTGTTTAGTGAAGGGTGGGAAGTTATGGATCTATATGTAGACGGATGCAGAATTGCCAAGAACTTGATATAAAGTTGTATTTTGATGCTTTAATGTTCAGATTCAGATTTAATCTTCTTACCCTGATATTGTAAGTTCAATTTATTTTCTTTATATAGTTTAATTTATTTATTAGATTAGTAAATCATACTCACACCAGAAATGGCTAACCCCTTAGTGTTTGGGGGGTTAGGGAGTCCCTAGACTACCCTAGATCCCCTACTGTTACAGGTCCTCAGCAGGGCAGAGGTGAGAGATAGATTGGATGGAGTGAAGCTTTTCTTTTTAAAAATTTTCTGTTTATATTAATATGATGAGTGATAAATTTATGATTTAAATTGTATTATGGATGTATATGCATGTATATGATGATGATGAGTATAGTGTGGGGTGGTATGGTATGTTTGTGACCCGTACCCATCTCGTTGTGGAGTATCGGGCTCTGTGGTAGGTTTTACAAAGATTTTTCTAAAATTTTACCTCATTTTTCAAAGAAATTTACCGTTTTTATTTGATATTTGATAATCCGTAAAGAGTTTGGCCCCCAGTGCATTATATTATATTGCCTGTATGTTTCTGCTCATTTTGGCCTGGGGAGCCCGTGAAATGATTGTATGTGTTGTGAACTACGGAATTTTGAACAGAATTCCGTAAGCTATCTGTGTTTCGGGGCAAAATTTACAGGGGAAACTCTGTTGAAATTTTTCCTGAAATATAAATTTCTTAGTTTATGTTTAAAGTAACATAGAAATTGAAAGATTTGAGTTTGGAGTCAAAAAAAAAAAATTGGGGCGTTACAAAATTGTAGGTACGGTATATTCTATTCGGTCATGTTCCAAATCTCATAGTTGATCAATTGTAGGTAGATCTTCATTCTACACTTCCAATAGTTGTAGTTTGTTCCATCAAAGAGAGGTGGCCTTTGTGTGCTTTGGCCTTCATGGTATTGACTTGTATTTGAAGTAGATGCCATTGCAGTCAACCATGCTCTGATACCAAGTGTTGGATCCTGTATGCAAGATAAATAACACTAGGGGGGGTTGAATAGTGTTGTATAAAATTAATCAATTAGATTAAAATTTTCACACTGTTAAGTCGACTGAAGTGTTAGATAAGAAGATTAATTTAACTTAAGAGTTACAAGTCTGTTATGTCGACTTAGAGAATAATGCAGTCAACTAACCAGACTCGATTTACACAAGAAACTCGAAAAAATTAAAAATGCAAGTTTAGAGAAAATAACCACAGAGAGTCAACACTGCAAACACCACGATGTATCATGGTTCGGTTCTCCCGACCTACATCCAGTCCCCAAGAAATCCACTTGAGATTTTCCACTATTCTTAAAAAAGTTATAAGAATACTCTACGGCCTTTGACAACTATGTCAAATCCAAGACCCCTCTCACCACTAGAGAGAGCAAAACCCACTCTACACCTTAGAGTGAAACCGACTCTAAACCAAGAGTCCTACTCTCCAACCGAGAGGACCACTCTCACAACCCGAGAGTGAAACAACAACAAAGAGAGTTTTACAACCTAAAGCCTTGTATGTGGAAGTGCTTTTTGTATATTGGCTATAGGTCAACTTCTTACTTCAGTCTAGAACGAATTCATTGTTATACTAGACTAAAAATCAGAGAACCAAGTCTTAAAGAAAGTATATGCTTGTTCTTCTTCTTCTCAAAAAGCAAAAGACTTGAAAAAATGAAAGTTAAGTTGTAGGGAAAACCTTTCCCATTTGAAAACTTTACTTTATATAAAGAGTTAGAAACTCTTGAACATTGAGAAAACGTATCACAACTGCCATACGACGGTAGTAAAAAGGTTCGAATTTGAAAAACAAGTTCTAAATTTAGAAAAATGTCAAAAACGGCTTGAACAGTCGAATGTGTTGCCATAAGAGTTGACTGGTCAGAGCTTGAGTGAGTTCAGTCAGTTTTGTACTCTAACAGTCGACTGCTTCCAATAGGAAGTCGACTGGTACTCAATCAGCTAAACTTATACAAGCTTTGTTTTGACATTTTGAGTTTGGAAAACAATTTCTTTATTTAGGGAATGTGTGAGTGTGTGTGTGGTAAGGCTTTTACAAGATTCTAAGACTCACAAATAATACAAACAATATTACAAGACATTTGTTCAACTTGAAGCAATTGAAAGTCTTGAGTTGAAAGCTCTTGAATAGTCTTGAACTTGAACTTGAGTCTTTGTAGCTTGATCTTGTCTTTGTGGCTTGAGCAAATACATTTGAAAGCTTCATCACATTGTATTGGCTTTGAATGCTACCTTGAACACTTTTGATACACACTGCTAAAGATATGTAATAGAGAACAATTTTGTATTGTGTTGTAGTCATCAAAATCAAGAATCTACACAAATATCTTCCAATATAACCCATTTTTGGTGGTGACGGGTTAATCTAAATTAACCCGTTATCTCCAATAACGAGTTAAGTTGTAAATTATTCGTAGTACTTTATCTTCAAAATGTCAGCTTGTAAAAATTTTCAGTCTACCTAACCCGTTATTGCCGATAACGGGTTAGGTTCTGTTGCTGCTAAATCTGGTGTGGGGGCAAACAGATAGTATTTGTGGATTCTTAGGGAAACTGAATTGCAAACATGTGTACCTGTTCCGTCGGAGTTGGACCGCTGACTCCCACCGTGCACCTGCAAAAAGTGCGAGACACCGGGATTGTTCCCGGCGATGCACCCTCCGACGCTCAAGTCGGTAATCAGAAATGATTATGAAAGAGCGTAAAAACTGGTGAAAGATTGATTACCTCTTAACGGAGATGGATGGTGGGTATTTATAGTCGCCTTGGGGACCAGATTAGGAATGTAATCCCTGTGATTAGATAAGGAATATAATTCCCGTAATCAGATAAGGAATGTAATCCCTAATCCCCAGTGAAAGGATAGATATGAATCAGGGCCGTTGATTAGTATTAATCAGAAACCCTAATTCTATCCTGCTAGACCGGGTTTATTGCGGGTTGAAACCTGCACCCAGTTGAGGTGGATCCGTTCGTAGGTTAATGGGTCTTTGAGGAGGAGAACCAGTACCCGCTTCAGACCCATTGGAAGGTGGAATTACCATTTTACCCCTAGGCTTTAAGATTCGTTCCTGATTTGGACGGTTCCGATTAAACCCCATTTTTTTTAGCCATATCACGAGCCCCCCACTCCCAAAGACTGAGCTTGATCAGCCTTTGAGGAGTAGTTTTACTGTTTTAATGGCTGCCGGAGTTGTATCAGAGTCCAAATGGAAGGTTTCGAATCTTTGCAGGAGGTAGTATGGTGATTTTCTAAGTTAGTTGCGTGCTCTGAGTTGTTTTTGAACTCTTCTAGATATTTGGTGATTTTTATCTATTTTTTCGGAATATTTACTTAATTTTGCGAAGTGTCGATTCATCGTTTGGGGGTCTTAATAAATGGTCCTAGGCAATAATTATTTGCTCGGGGGCTCAAAAATATTTCTCCGACTTTATAATTATTTTCTAGGATTTTTAATTAATTTTTCCAAATTTTTAATCATTTTTTCGCAATTTTTTAAGTAAATAAAACGATTTTAATAAATAAAATACCGAATTATGGCGTGGCGCGATCTGGACCGTTGATCTTGTGCGGGCGCGAATTTCTGAAAGATCGGATGGACAGAGTCGCTCGACAGCCATTTCTCCGCTTTTGAGGGTCGAATTGGCACTTGCTCGGCATCCGAGCGAAGTAGCTCGGTTTTTCCCTCGCGCGAGTGGCTCGGATCATTAGTCGCTCGGTTCGGATTTTCGAGTGACGTGGAGCGATCTGAGCCGTCGGATCTCGGCGCGAATCTCGAGGCGGGCACAGTTCCCAAGAAAACACTATCTTCTTGTTTAGTGGACGTGGCGTAATCTGGACCGTCCATCATCTCAGGCACGATTTTCGCAGTGATCCAACGGTTGGAGACGCTCGGCAGCATTTTTCTTCACTTTCGAGGGTCGGATTGGCACTTGCTCGGCATCCGAGAGAAGTGGCTCGGTTCTTCCCTCGCGTGAGTAGCTCGGATCGCTAGTCGTTCGGCTCGGAATTCCGAACGATGTGGAGCGATCTAAGTTGTCGGATCTTGGCGCGAATATCGAGGCGGCACAGTTTCAAAGAAAACACTATCTTGTCGTTTAGTCGTGCTGGCAAGATCTGAGCCGTCTGATCGAAATCTTACGCGAATTTTGAGGGAAAATTCGTTTTTCTCCATTTCGTAGCTCGGATTGGCACTTGCTCAGAATCTGAGCGATGTAGCTCGGATCGCCTGTTGCTCGGGTTTTGGATCCGAGGAATGTGGGGCGATCCTAGCCGTTGGATGATGGCACAGATCTCGATGCTGGCTCAGTTCCCAAGAAAATACTATCTTATTGTTTAGCGGCACTAGCAAGATCTGGGCCGTCTGATTGAAATCATACGCGACTTTTGAGGGGAAAGTCGTTTTTCTTCAATTCGTGGCTCAGATTGGCACTTGCTCGGAGTCCGAGTGATGTAGCTTGGTAGCCGATCGTTGCGGAGGTCGGATCGCCTGTCGCTCGGATTTTGGTTCCGAGCAACGTGGGGCGATCCTAGCCGTTGGATGAATGCACAGATCTCGATGCTGGCTCAGTTCCCTAGAAAACATTATCTTGTCGTTTATTGGCGTTGGCAAGATCTGGGCCGTCTGATTGAAATCATACGCGACTTTTGAGGGGAAAGTCGTTTTTCTTCAATTCGTGGCTCGGATTGGCACTTGCTCGGAATCCGAGCGATGTAGCTCGGTAGCCGATCGTTGCGGAGGCCAGATCGCCTGTCGCTCTGATTTTGATTTCGAGCGACGTGGGGCGATCCTAGCCGTTGGATGATTGCACAGATCTCGATGCTGGCTCAGTTTTCAAGAAAACACTGTCTTGTCGTTTAGTGGCGTTGGCAAGATCTGAGCCGTCTGATCGAAATCTTATGCGAATTTTGAGGGGAAAGTTGTTTTTCTCCCTTTCGTGGTTCGGATTGGCACTTGCTCGGAATCCGAGCGATGTAGCTCGGTAGCCGATCGTTGCGGAGGCCGGATCGCCTGTCGCTCTGATTTTGATTTCGAGCGACGTGGGGCGATCCTAGCCGTTGGATGATTACACAGATCTCGATGCTGGCTCAGTTCCCAAGAAAACACTATCTTGTCGTTTAGTGGCGTTGGCAAGATCTGAGCCGTCTAATCGAAATCTTACACGAATTTTGAGGGGAAAGTCGTTTTTCTCCATTTCGTAGCTCGGATTGGCACTTGCTCGGAATCCGAGCGATCCTCTCTGTTACTGAGGTTGGATCGTCTGTCGCTCGGATTTTGATTCCGAAGTTCCGAGCTGTTTTACTTGTGTCGATACGTCGCTTCCGTTGTCAACAGTCGTGGCTCTTCGTTACTTAGCCGTTTGGGCTTTGTAACGCTTCAAGGGAGGCCCAGGATTTGCGTCCTTACATTACAAAGCCTAAGAGGCGTCATTTTTACTATAAGTTTTCACCCCCTCAACTCTTTACCTCATTTCTCACTTTCACTTTCTCACTTTTAGTTTTACTCTTTAGCGAAGTTTTTAGCTCTCGAGTGGCGCTGCTAGCTATCGCGGCGAGGCATTTTAAACTCTGGCGATCTTTCTCGCCCGTATTAGTCACTTCAAGGTCAGTCCATCTCCATATCTTTGAAAATGGTTAAGTTTTCTTCCACGGATGAGACCCCCTCCTTGGACCGAGGAGTCAACCGAGCGGTTAGGCCGAGCAAGGATAAAGGGAAGGAGGTCGTGGAGCCGACCGAGGAGACTATGGTCAGGCCGAGTACAGATGGGGAGGTTGTCGAATCTCTTCAGGAGGTAACCGTCCGAGCTAGCAAGGTCAAGGGGGTGGAAACGATCATTGAGCATCCGAAGGCTGCAGGGGAGCTGGGTCGGCAACCGAGCATTCTGATGAGCGTTGGCGGTGTGCGGAGCTACTCTGGAGATCTGTTGGAGAAGGTGACGCAGGGCACCGCCAAGTCGATCGAGGAGAACGAGCCAAGGGAAAGCACTGAGGTGGATCAGATTTCTTCGGTCCTGACCGAGGTGGATTTGCATCATATCTGGAGTGGGTTTCGAATCCCCACGGAGTACGTGCTCCTTCTCCCTGGCCCTGGCTTCCGAGCGTGCACCTCGTCCTCGGCCGATACGTGTGTTTTTCCCACCGACTCCCTGAATGCCGGTCTTTGGCTACCGCTGCACCCTTTCGTGATCGAGGTGCTGCAGTGGTACGACTTGTGTCCGGCTTAGCTATTGCCGAACACCTGGCGGCACGTTATGGCGTTCGTTCTTCAATGCCAGGAGGTCTGTGCTCAGCCCAACATGTTCATCCTTCAGAGTCTCTACCGTCCTTGTCAACCAAACAAAAATGAGCAGAGGTACTACCTCTCGCCGAGGAAGGGTGTGAAGCTGATCGAGAACCCGGACTCGATCAAGCATTGGAAGGAGAAGTACTTCCTTATCCGAGCTCTCGAGCCATGGGTGATCCCGACGGTGCGGTCGAGGGACGGCCTTCCGAGGCGGGCGAAGAAAGAGCCCGTGCTCAGCAACGAGGAGGCGGAAGTCATGGAGAAGCTGCTCGGACTTCCGACCCTAAGTTGGAAAGACATCACCGAGGAGGCATTATTCCGAGGGGGTCTCAGTCCGATCGATCCTAGTACGCTTCTTCTAATCTTGTTTTGTCTTTGAGATTTGGAAAATTTTTCTAACTTTTTTCATTCGGTTTGTGCAGAATCCTCCGGCATGGACTATAAAGGTCTGATGGCTAAGGCCCGAGCGGCTAAGGAGCAGGAGGTGAGGAAGAGGAAAAGGACCGTGTCCGGACCCCAAGGCGGCCGAGCGCCTAAGATCCCCTCGGTCTCTCCGAGCCCCGAGCGGCAGGTTGTTGAGGCTCCTCCGGTCGAGTTCGAACAAGGCCTCGTGGTGCCGTCCGCCCCACCTACCTCGGATGCGCCGACCCCAACGGCACGAACAGATGCCCCAGGATCTTCCGGCAGAGCGTTCAACGTCAGCGCGGCTTTGGCTCTCGATGTCCCGCCCCTCACTGCCGAGGCGGAGGTGATCCTGGCCGAGGAGCACAAGCACATCTTCGTCCCCGACTGGCGGGTGATGAAGGTCGACAGGTTTTTAGGGGACGGTAATATTTGCATGCAGGCGGTGAAGCACCTGCCGACCCCTAAAGATCGGGCGACGCTTAAGGTAGGCGAAGTTGGGGATGCCGCGATGCAGATCGCTCGGAACACTATGTCGGCAAGTACTAGAAGATTTTCTTCAAAATTTTTCTAAGTTTTTGTGTTCGTGCTTGATTGCTTCTTGTGTCGCCTGCAGACCCTCTGCCACTTCAACTATCTGCTTGAGGAGTTCGCGAGCAAGGAAAAGGAGATGGCCGTTCTGAACGACCGGGAACGGTCGGAGCGGTCTAAGGCGGTGAAGTAGCTAGAGGCCGAACAGTTGCGTTCTGCTTTGCTCGAGGCCGAAGTCGCCGACCTGAAGGCTCAGCTCGCCGAGGCGCTGAGGAGCTCGGCTGCCGAGGCTTCAAAGGTCGATACCCTTGAAAAGGAGGCGGCTCGAATCGAAGGGGGACTGTCTAAGGCTCAGAAGGCATCGGAGGAGGCCCTGAGCGAGCAAGCATCGAAGGTGGCTGCCGCGGAGAAGGCGGTTCGGGACGAAGCTGAGGCTCACATGTTGACGAACATGGAAGAGGCGTACGGCCGAGCGCTGAAGCATATCGTCGCTCGGAACCCCAAATTCGACGTCTCGTCCTACTACTTCTACGACTCCGTAGAGGGGGAGGAAGAGCTGCCTTTGGCCGCATTCGCTCCGGGGGCGGAGGTCGAAGACACCGAAGGCGAGGGTGTTGCCGAGGGTGCGATTGTCACCGTGCCGACCAATGATGAGGTCGACCCCTGACTCTGTCGCTTCTTCACATTTTTCTTTTTTCTTTTTGTAACGCCTAACTGCGGACTGGCCACCGCTTTTTGTAGCTCTTGGACTTTTAATGAAAATGGTTTCTTTCTGGCTGTCTATTGCAAAACTTCACAAAATTATTCAACTCTTTTTGCTCGGATTGTGTCTTTGAGTAATGAGGACTTCTTTTGATATCCCTCAACTTTTCAGGTCGAGTTGGGCCAGATCACTGAGGTCTCCCATCTTCGTACTGAGCTGGAGAAAACGAAGAGGGCTCTTTCTCGCTGGCGTTGATAAAGCGTTTTACGATTTCTTGAAGTTGGAGGACATCAAAGCAACCGCGAGAGGGTATTTTCGCGAGTTGAGGCAACTGCGGAAGCAAACTCGAGAAACTCGTCTCGAAGGTGAGATAGAGTTGCTCCGTAAGGAGCTATTCGATGTCGACCAAAGGAATAGTGAGCTACTGGCAGAGATTTGTCATTTGGAAGTAACAGTGAAAGAACGTTCGGCAGAGGAAGAGGAGTTAGCTTCGAAGGTGGGGAAGTTGATGTCCGAGCGCGATGAATTGTTGGCAAGAATTGACAAACTGAGGAGGATCACGATCGACAAGGGTATCGAAGTGACTCATTTCCGTCGTATTGTGGCCGATAGCACTAACGTCGCAGGCTCGTCCAAACTTCCCCGTTTCAAAGTGTCGGCGGAAGACGATATTCTGAGAGATAGGATCGTCGAGCTGGAGGAGATTGCAATGCTGAAACCTCAGCCCGTAAGGGCCAATGTTCGCAGTACGTCGTGTACTTCCGAAGAGAGCGAAAGAGGTATCTTGTTCTACGAACTTGCGACTCGTTCGCCTGCCGTTAGGTGGAGCCGAGCTGACGCTCAGAGTGGTGTAGCTGTTTCGTCTAGTGGTGCCTCGGTTGGGGCCACAGCTAGAATTAGCGGCGAAGGGGGTTCTCGCTTCGCTGGTTTGGAGTCGAGCTCAGAGGTAAGGCGACGCCGCCCTCGTGTGTCTCTGAACTGAAGCGTTCCCCTTCCAAAGAAGCGTTAAATAAGTTGTATTATGCTCTTCAAGTTATTGTAAAAATTCTGTTGTAGTGTCAGTCCTGTTTGGGCTCTTAATAAAAAAGTTTGTTTTGCTCCTGATGTTCGAATGTTGTGTTGGCTGGTATTAGTTTAAGTATATAACTCTTCCAACTTTTGACAACTACTCAAAATCAGAAACAAACCTCCTTTCTTATGGGTGAACCACTTCTGGCTTACTTAATAGAGCTTGAGAAGTGGAGTCGAGCCAAGTGTTGGACTTCGAACTCGTAGTTAGAGCTTGTTCAACGGTTGTGGGAGCAATTCCGAATGGCGAACCACTCCTAGCTCGCTTTAGAGCGAGCTTTCGGAGCAGAATCGAACCAAGTGTTGGATTCCGAACTCATCGTTAGAGTTTGTTCAACGGTTGTGGGAGCAATTCCGTATGGCAAACCACTCCTAGCTCGCTTTAAAGCGAGCTTGCGGAGCAGAATCGAACCAAGTGTTGGACTCCGAACTCGTCGTTAGAGTTTGTTCAACGGTTGTGGGAGCAATTCCGAATGGAGAACCACTCCTAGCTCACTTTTGAGCGAGCTTGCGGAGCAGAATCGAAGCAAGTGTTGGACTCCGAACTCGTCGTTAGAGTTTGTTCGACGGTTGTAGGAGCAATTCCGAATGGCGAACCACTCCTAGCTTGCTTAAGAGCGAGCTTGCGGAGCAGAATCGAACCAAGTGTTGGACTCCGAACTCGTCGTTAGAGTTTGTTCAACGGTTGTGGGAGCAATTCCGAATGACGAACCACTCCTAGCTCACTTTAAAGCGAGCTTGCGGAGTAGAATCGAACCAAGTGTTGGACTCCGAACTCGTCGTTTGAGTTTGTTCAACAGTTGTGGGAGCAATTCCGAATGGCTAACCACTCCTAGCTTGCTTGAGAGCGAACTTGCAGAGCAGAATCGAACCAAGTGTTGGACTCCGAACTCGTCTTAGAGTTTGTTCAACGGTTGTGGGAGCAATTCCGAATGGTGAACCACTCCTAGCTCGCTTGAGAGCAAGCTTGCGGAGCAGAATCGAACCAAGTGTTGGACTCCGAACTCGTCATTAGAGTTTGTTCAACGGTTGTGGGAGCAATTCCGAATGGCGAACCACTCCTAACTCGCTTAAAAGTGAGCTTGCGGAGCAGAATCGAACCAAGTGTTGGACTCCGAACTCGTCGTTAGAGTTTGTTCAACGGTTGTGGGAGCAATTCCGAATGGCGACCCACTCCTAGCTTGCTTGAGAGCGAGCTTGCGGAGCAAAATCGAACCAAGTATTGGACTCTGAACTCGTTGTTAGAGTTTGTTCAACGGTTGTGGGAGCAATTCCGAATGGCGAACCACTTCTAACTCGCTGAAGAGCAAGTTATTTGAAGCGGAATCGAGCCAAGTGTAGGACTCCGAACTCGTCGTTGGGGTGAAGAGTAAAAGCAGAGAGATACAAGCAATTTTACAAGTAAAATATGAAAAAACTTTCTTTATTGATAGCTAATAGTTGGCTGCTTCTAAAGTTGCGAGCTGTTATTACAAGAGAGAAATAAAGGAAAAAATACAAGTAAAAGGAGAGGAACGGTTCGACATCCCAGAATACTTAGAGAGGCGTCAATGCTCTATCTTGGTATTTCAAAAGATGGTCGGCATTCCAAGTCCTGGGGATCTCTCTGCCTTCGAGGTCTTCCAGTCGATATGTCCCGGGGCGAACTATTTTGGAGATCTTGTAGGGTCCTTCCCAATTTGGAGCTAGTTTACTCTTCTGACTAGGAAAAGAGATTGCTAACTTTCTGAGGACCAAGTCCCCTTCTTTGAGGTCGGTAGGACGGACTCTCTTATTGTACGCCAACTCGATCCTCCTTCGATAACTCTGTTGGCGGATTGATGCTCTTTCCCGTAGTTCGTCGATCAAGTCTAAGTTTGCCCGAAGTTTTCTTGCATTCTGTTCTTCGTAGGCAAGAAGGTGAGGAGAAGGAATGCCGACTTCCAATGGAATCACAGCCTCAGACCCATAGGTGAGGTTGAATGGCAACTCTCCTGTGGGGGTCCGTTTCGTGGTGCGGTAGTTCTACAGCACGTTAGGGAGCTGATCGACCCATAAGCCCTTAGAGCACTTATTCAACCTTTTCTTAATACCGGAGAGGATCTGTTAGTTAGCATTCTCCACTTGACCATTCGACTGTGGATGGGAGACGGAGGAGAAACGTTATTGGATGGTGAGGTCCTCACATAGAGCTCAGAAGGCAGCCCCGGTAAACTGGGTTCTGCTGTCTGTTATGAGGACTCGAGGGACACCGAATCAGCAGATAACGTTCTTCCAGAAGAACTGAAGTACTTTGTTCTCGGTGATTATGGCCAAGGGCTCGGCCTCTATCCACTTCGAGAAGTAGTCGATTGCCACGACTAAGAATTTGAACTGGCCGGGAGCAGGCGAGAATGGCCCTAGTAAATCCATCCCCCACATAGCGAAAGGGATAGGACTTGATAGGGAGGTAAGTGGAGCTTGTAGGAGGCGACGGACGTTGGAGTATTTCTGACAAGAGCTGTATTGCCGAACGTGTAGTTCGACGTCTTGTAGGAGAGTGGGTCAGAAGTATCCATAATTCAACACTTTCTGGGCTAGGGATCTAGACCCTGAATGTGCCTCGCCAATGCCTTCATGGAGTTCTTACAGGGTGTATTCGGCTTGCTCCGGGGAGAGGCATCTCAAATAAAGCCTGCCGTCCACCTGTGTGAAGGAGCGCTTGTATAGGATGCCCTCGATAAGTGTGTATTGCTCTGCTCGGGTCCTCACTCGGCAAGCTTCCTTGGGGTCTTCGGGGAGGAGCCCATCCCTTAGGAATTCTACCAGTGGTTTCATCCAATTATCTTGAAGCAGGACAGGTAGTGACTCCATCGAGTCGGAAGTTTCATCCTCTATACTTGGCTTCAAGAGCACCTCAATCAAGACGGTCTGCTCGAGACCTTGGAGGGAGGAGGAGGCTAGCTTGGAAAGGGCATTGGCCTGGGAATTCTGTTCTCGGGGGATTCGCTGGATGAGAGCTTCTTCGAATAGGGCCATGAGATTCCGGACCTTGGCTAAGTACTTAGCCATTCGGTCATCTCTTGCCTCGTACTCGCCTAGGACCTGATTGACGACTAGCTGAGAGTCGCTAAAGATCCGGAGGCATTGGGCCCCTGTATTTCGAGCCATTCCAAGGCCGGCTATGAGTGCCTCGTATTCTGCTTCGTTGTTCAAGGCCTTGAAGTTGATACAGAGGGAGTATTGGAGGATGAAGTCATCTGGGCCTGCCAGAATGACTCCTGCTCTGCTTCTCTCGTTGCAGGAGGATCCGTCCACATAGACTGACCAGACGGGTGGCCCCTTCACTGTTTGACTGGACTCGGGGATGGTACTTTCAATTATGAACTCCGCCAGAGCCTGAGCCTTGATCGCGGTCCGAGGCTGATAGGTTATATCATGCTGGCTCAGCTCGATTGACCACTTTGTAAGGCGACCCGAGGTCTATGGCTTGTGGAGGACCTGCTTCAGCGGCTGGTCGGTAAGGACGACCACCGAATGGGACTGAAAATACGGGCGGAGCTTCATCGCGGCCATCACCAGGGCGTAAGCCATCTTTTCTATTCTTGGATAGCGGAGCTCGGCATCCCTGAGTACCTTGCTCACATAGTAGATGGGCTTCTGAGCCTGGTCTTCTTCCCTCACTAAAACTGCACTGAGGGTCTGCTCGGAGGCTGCCAGGTAGAGGTAGAGGGGTTCACCAGGGATCGGTTTGCTGAGGAGAGGGGGATTGACGAGGTAAGCCTTGAGCTGGTCGAAGGACTTCTGTTGCTGCTGACCCCATTCAAAACCTTTAGCCCCCCTGAGGGCTTTGAAGAAGGGGAGGCATATATCCCCGGACTTCGAGAGAAAGCGCCCTATGGCGGCCAGGCGGCCTGTTAACCGCTGAACTTCCTTAACATTCTTGGGAGGGGCCATGTCTAATATGGCCTTGATTTTCTCAGGGTTTGCTTCAATTCCTCGTTGGCTAACCATGAAGCCGAGGAACTTTCCTGACGAGACACCAAACGCACACTTGTTCTGATTGAGTCTCATATTGTGCTTTCTCAAAACATCGAACGCCTCCTGGAGGTCGGTCACATGATCGGGACCTTGGATGCTTTTTACAAGCATGTCGTCAACATACACTTCCATATTACGGCCGATCTGAGCTTGGAAAACCTTGTTGACGAGGCGTTGGTATGTGGCACCTGCATTCTTCAGACCGAACAGCATGACTCTGTAGCAATAGAGGCCTTGGTCGGTCACAAACAAGGTCTTCGGGATATCCGGAGGGAACATCCGGATCTGATTATAGCCTGAGAAGGCATCCATGAAGCTGAGGAGCTCATATCCTAAGGTTGCATCAATCAGAGTGTCGATACTCGGAAGAGGGAAGGGATCCTTGGGGCAAGCCATGTTGAGGTCAGTAAAATCAATAAAAATCCTCCAAGTCCCATTGGACTTCTTCACCATTACTACATTCGACAACCACTCGGGATAGTTCACCTCTTGTATGAACCGGGCCTTCAAGAGCTTGTCCACCTCCTCTTTTATAGCTAGCTGGCGCTCCGGGGCGAACTTGTGCCTCTTCTGCTGAACCGGTTTGGACCCCGAAACAACGCTAAGGTGGTGGACCAAGAGTTCTTCGGAAATTTCGGGCATGTCTGCAGCTGACCAAGCGAAGAGGTCTCGGTTCCTTCGGATGCACTGTACAATGTCTGAGCATAGGGCGGACGGGAGGGTCTTGCTAACAAAGAACTTGCGAGTTGGGTCCTGCTCAGAGAAGAGCACTTCCTCCAACTCATCCACCGACTCGGATGTCAGTCGGACAGCATCCTGGGGGATTTCTAGAGTTTCTAAGGAGAGGACGGGTCCGAGGGTAGAGGTCATATAGCATTTGCAGGCATGCTCTTGATTGCCCCTTACTTCCCTTACTCCGGCCTGAGTGGGAAACTTCATTTTGAGGAGGTAGGTAGAGGGAACGGCTTCTAGAGCTGCTAAGCCAGGTCGGCCTAGGATGACATTATACGCTGCGGGGATGTCTACAACCATGAAATCTATCGCCTCCGTACGGGTAGTAGGAGTTTTGCCAGCGGTTACGTCGAGGGTGATCACCCCTTCAATAGTCACTGGCACTCCCGTGAACCTATGGAGCGTGTAGCCTGCGGGCTTGAGTCTATCTCGGGAGAGTTTGAGGCCCTTGAATGTGGCGAGGAAGTGGATGTTAATGGAACTGCCATTGTCCACTAGTATCCTCTCCACTTTGAAGTTCGTCATGTGGAGGTTGATGACGAGTGCGTCACAATGAGGGGTTCGGACGCCCTCGAGGTCTTCGTCTGAGAATGTGACGGGCACTCCAAGGCCTTTGGGAGGAGGGGTGGCACGGACTGAATTGACTTCTCTAATGAATGCCTTTCGAGAGGAGTTTGAGGAGCCCCCCATTGGGCCCCCATGAATGAGGTGCAGGACACGCTCCTCTTCGAAGTCGGGCATTTCATCATGCTCCAGACGCTTATTAGCCCCCCGAGGCGGGGGAGGAAGGTCGGCTCGGTCCTTTCTCACGAATTTGGCCAGCTGCCCCCTCTGGATGAGGGCTTCTATCTCATTCTTCAAGGCCCGACAATCATTGGTGTCGTGGCCATGGTCCCGGTGATAGCGGCACCACTTTTCCTTATCCCTTCTTTTGCCGGGGGTGTTCATTTTTGGAGCAGGGGGTATGATTCCTTCTTTCTCAACTTCCATCAAGATAGTAGAGACGTTGGTGGTGAGAGGAGTAAATTTCTCGAATTTGGGGGGAGGTCGGCGCTGGCCGGCATTATCCTTCTGGAGCTTCTTTGCTCCTTCATCTTCTGTTCCCTTCCTCTTAAACCCGGAGGAAGACCCCTCCAAGTTAGGGCGGTGCTCGGCTTCTTCGGCCCGAATATATTTTTTGCTTCAGAGGAGGAGGTCAGAGAAGCTCCGTGGGGGCTTCTTGGCGAGGGAGGAGCGGAGGCTGGAGTTAAGGACATTGGATTGAAATGCTGCTGCAGCGACCAACTGGTCGAGGGATGCTATGGACCTGGCTTCAGCTGGGAACCTCTTCACATAGTCTCTCAACTTCTCACCCTTCTTCTGGTGGAGGTACAGTAGCGAGATGCTGGTATTCTCAGTTCTACGGCTACTTACAAAATGGGTGACGAAGAGGGTCTCGAATTGCTCGAAGGAGAATATCGAGGATGGGGCAAGGCGAGAGTACCATTCTCGAGCTGGGCCCTTGAGAGTTGCGGGGAAGGTTTTGCAGAGGAGGGCATCGGAAGCTTGATGGATGAGCATTAGGGTCTTGAAGCTTTCGATGTGATCGACGGGGTCAGTCTCCCCGGAGTAGGTCTCAAATTGAGGAGGCTTGAAGCCGATTGGTACGGGTGCATCCATTATGGTTCGGGAGAAGGGAGGTCTGCTAGGACGAAGGGTCCTCCCTCTGAGCTCTTCTTCTCGGCCTAACTGACCCAAGCGCCTCTCTATTTCATCGAGACGGCGGTACACAGTGTCGTCCCTTCGATGGTAATTAGCCGAGTCCCTATACTCGTCTTCATAGGAGGGAGAGCGGGGGCTACGACGATGGTAGCTCCTGGAATGGCAAGGACTTGGTTCATGCCTAGAGTTGCTGGGAACTGGAGGAGGAGATAGGGACCGTCGACGAGGACTTCAGACTGGAGGAGGAGAGGGAACCTTCGGAGCATTAGTGTTAGGACGGAGATTGAGAGCTTATAGGACGGTCGCTTGGAACTTCTGGAACTCGGCACGGGTGATGGGTGCCTCATCGTTCCTACGCTGTTGCCAACCTGTGGGGGAGTGTGGTCTTCTTCTGTGATGCTCGGGGGACTCTCTCCGCCCCCTTCTGGTAGGTGACCTTCTATGTTCTCGGCGGTGAGGAGATCGCTCATCCGGACGGTGTTGGCGGGAGGTTCCCTCTCGGGCCCGCTTTTCATCCAGATGGCGACGAAGATCCTCGTCCTTCTGCCGATTGAGGACGGTGTTATGGAGACCAGAGGCTCGGGGGTGATGGGAGGCCATGTAATCCGAAGAGGCATTGTGGATTGAGACATGGTCCTGGTGGAGAGGTTGTTTTTGAGGGTTAGGACCCTTAGGAGGTGGCTGGTTCGGAGGAGGAAGGTCCTGTTGGAGTGGGTCTTCCACTGGAGGGGGAAGTTGCCCCTGTTGTTGCGTAGGTTGGATGGGAATTTCTTGCTGCTGATCGGGGTTGGGTCCTCGGTTGGACCCTCTGGATCTAACTTTCCTAGGAGGCATGGCTGGAGAGATCTGACCAACGGGAAGAGGGGAGGTTGTTATTCGTTAGTTTCCCACAGACGGCGCCAATCTGTTGCCGCTAAATCTGGTGTGGGGGCAAACAGATGGTATTTGTGGATTCTTAGGGAAACTGAATTGCAAACCTGTGTACCTGTTCCGTCGGAGTTGGACCGCTGACTCCCGCCGTGCACCTGCAAAAAGTGCGAGACACCGGGGTTGTTCCCGGCGACGCACCCTCCGACGCTCAAGTCAGTAATTAGAAATGATTATGAAAGAGCGTAAAAACTAGTGAAAGATTGATTACCTCTTAACGGAGATGGATGGGGGGTATTTATAGTCGCCTTGGGGACCAGATTAGGAATGTAATCCCTGTGATTAGATAAGGAATATAATTCCCGTAATCAGATAAGAAATGTAATCCCTAATCCCCAGTGAAAGGATAGATATGAATCAGGGCCGTTGATTAGTATTAATCAGAAACCCTAATTCTATCCTGCTGGATCGGGTTTATTGCGGGTTGAAACCCGCACCCAGTTGAGGTGGATCCGTTCGCGGGTTAATGGGTCTTTGAGGAGGAGAACCAGTACCCGCTTCAGACCCATTGGAAGGTGAAATTACCATTTTACCCCTAGGCTTTAAGATTCGTTCCTGATTTGGACGGTTCCGATTTAATCCCATTTTTTAGCCGTATCAAGTTCAAAGAAATTTTAAAATAAAAATAAATCCAAACCAGATATATAGTTCACAAAAACACAAAGTGCACACATACATAAACATTCGCAAACCAATTACAACATCAACATTCATAACAATATAAAGTAATTCACAAATACACAAAGTGCACACATACACAAATTACACTCTACTTAAATACACAAAAAATCTACTTATAAATTCAAACACATTGAATTGAGCATATATATACAATCAAAGGTGTTAAATATTTTCGATGATTGACGCCTTCCATCGGCACGCACAACTTTCATTCCGGACCTACAAAAAAAAGAAGGAATTGTAGAAATGAATAATTCTCTTATCATCAATTGAAATAAAAGAAGGAATTGTAGAAAGAAGGTCCACAAAGTTAAATATGAAATACATAATACAAAAACTACCTTAGCACGAATCTTCACCTTCATCATCATTACTCTCTCCACCGATTGGAGCTTCTTCATATGCTACTGATCCACTAAAAGAATGAGAAGAATGAGTTGGTGTCAACAACAATAAGTTAAGATTGATTGAGTCAAATTAATATATACTTAGTCTCGGATATATTACCTTGCCATATTTTTTAGGCAATTTCGTGAATCGTGACATACGACACGAAGGCATGTCCTGCAAAGTCTTGATCTCTTCATTTTTGGGGCTTCTCGTATGGACTTCAACCACTTCCCTCTAGGCCTTTTCTTTGTAGTGCATTGTAAGGGTCCCCCACCGGTGCATGTGCATGTCTAGCACTCTCCGGTTGTGCACTACCTTCGCGTTGTGTGCTATTCCCGGATTGAATGTGAGAAACGCCTTCAATGCCCTTAAGCATGTGGTCGAGCGTGTACTTGTACACTCCCTCTGAAGAACAACCAAGATCGACCAAATATCTTGAGTGCTAACTCAATTCACAATAGCGAGAGGCATCACAATAGCGAGAGGCAAAATTGTCACCCACACTATTGGAAATGGGTGTACTGCTTCTTATAAACTGATCCCGGGTCCATCGTCTACAAATATATTGCTCCGGTAGTGCGGTGTGATCGGTGAACCGAAGAACCGCCAATAGATGTTTGTATGGAATGCCTACGAATTCATACATGGAGCAAGGACATTTAGCCATTTGACGGACTTTGCAAAAAGAAATCACCATCCCCAAATCTGAATTTCCACAAATCGTTACAGAAAAAGCTGAACTATTGGGTGTATCCATACTCAAAATGAAATTCACATTAAGTAATAAGCTTTTTTGGACTTCTTGTTGGAATTTGTAGAAAATCTTTAGTGTGTATGTTCCCGTCATTTGTTACTCCAACGCCCATTCGATTTTCAATTTTGGCCTCTCCTCGCGATTTCGATGAGTTTCTTTAAGTTCCTCGTGTTTTTGTTTTGCTAAGACTTGGTCAAAGATCACGTCAAATTCATGTAATAAGTACTTCTTATAGGTATGGTGCTTCAAGGATAAATGAAGCGATTCACTATGTTGGGTACTCAACATGCTGCCCCAAAATAAACCTTTTGCGTAGACGGGAGCCCATTTCTTGTGAATTTCAAATTTTTCGTTCAACCATTTGTTATTCTCAAGTTTGTATCGCGAAATCAAAATTTTCCACTTCTCTTCAAATTTAGTTTTAAATTCTGTCGTATAGATAATGGTCTTCAAAGCATCCCTAAACTCATTGATATTATTTGACATACGCACCTCATGCGGCAACTTATCCAAAATATGCCAAATGTAATATCTATGATCGGTGTTAATGAAAACTTTCTTCAATGCAGGACCTATTCCACAATCCTCATCTGTCACGATGCCCAACGGATCGTGACGCATTACTCATCGCCACTTTTCAAAGAACCACTCAAATGAGGAAGCCTTCTCATTTGGAATGAACCCACAACCTAAGAATGTTGATTGCCAATGATGGTTGACTCCAACAAATAGTACGAATAACATCCCGTATCGGTTCGTGTTGTAGGTGACAACAAAGCAAACTACATCCCCAAATACTTCATAATTCTTCCTACCGATACCATCCACTCAAATACAATGAGACAATCGCCCTTCGGGATCTACTTAGTAATCATAAAAAAATAAAGGATCGATCTCCTTTTTCGATTCAAAGAACTCAATTAGCATTTGCCGGTCATGTCCTTTCAAACCTTCTAACTCGTCTCTCCTAAGATTTCTAATATTAGTTTCAGCGAATCCAATTTTCTTATTACCTCCACTTGCACATTAGAAGAAAAGTATTTGTTTGCATATAGGGATATTAGTTTCGGTAAGTTGACCAATCACTTTTTTATCTGAATTTGTCAACACACGGTTTCGAGGAAGCAAGTGACGTCTACCGGGTGAAGTAAATTCGTGATTGTGTGGTTCATTAAATGAATAAATAATCCACGTATTATTTTGTGAGTTTAGTTTTACACGAACGAAAGCTTTGCAACCCGTTGTAGAAGTAGTTCTCCGTTTAGCTTTATTATGATTATTCGGTGACTCCCCGGCTTTATAAGATACATATGATTTATCTAGTACATCATTTTCCTTGTATTTATTTTCACCTTGCGCATAGCGAAACCCACACATCTACAATATAAGAAATAAAATTTCTTTGCTTCCTCTAAAGTAAGAAATGTCATACCAATCTTTGGTTTTAGGTGCTCGTCAACATAAGGCCGAAATTCACCAATTTCTTATGCACGAACATATTTTTCTCCGACAACAGAACTTCCTTCAAGACTATCCATATCTAAGATAAAAAAAAAGGTATAACAATTAGGGCCACGAACCTTTACAGAATGCGAGGAATAAGTTCTAACTTTATTTAGTTATAGTTCGATGAACATGAGAAAACTACACGAACGACATCCAAAATTCATAAAAATTTGCAACTTGGTCGAATTCACGTAACACAAGCCACCCCAAATTGTAGAAACAAGTTTCGAGTCATGGTTCGCGAGATACGGCCATATACAGCTTTATTTGGTTTTTTTTTAATACCAAAAGCGATACACGGCCGTATCTCTCAAACCGTGAGTCGAAACTCACTTCTACAAGTTGGGGTGGCTTTTGCTAGGTGAGACCAACCATCTCGCAAAGTTTCGTATTTTTTGGAGGTCGTTTGAAGGATTTTCTAGTCTAACCATACTAAAAGCTTTCTAAGTGATTTACTTTTTATGCGAGAAACGTGAGAAAACCGCACAAACGGCATCCAAAATTTATAAAACTTTACAATTTGGTCGTATTCACATAGTACAAGCCACCCTAATTTGTAGAAGTTAGTTTCGAGTCACGGTTCGAGAGATACGGCCGTTTATCGCTTTATTTGAGGTTTTTAAACCAAAAGCGATACATAGCCGTATCTCCGAACCGTGACTCGAAACTCACTTCTACAAGTTGGGGTGTCTTGTGCTACGTGATACCATCCTACTTACAAAGTTTCGTATTTTTTAGAGGTCGTTTGAATGGTTCTCTAGTCTAACCGCACTAAAAAGGTTCTAAGTCATTTATTTTTTCATGCGAGGAACATTACAAAATGGCACAAATGGCATCCAAAATTTATAAAACTTTATAACTTGGTTGAATTCACATAGCACAAGCCACCCCAACCTGTGGAAGTGAGTTTCGACCCACGATTCGAGAGATACGGCGGTGTATTGCTTTACAAGGGTTTTTTTCAACCAAAAGCGATACACGCCCGTATCTCTCCAACTGTGAGTCGAAACTCACTTCTACAAGTTGGAGAGGCTTTTGTAATGAGAGACCAAGCTACTCGCAAAGTTCCGTATTTTTTGGAGATCGTTTGCAGGTTTTTCTAGTCTAACCACACTAAAAAAGTTTCTAAGTAATTTAGTTTTTCATGCAAGGAACGTGAGAAAACCACACAACCGGCATCCACAATTTATAAAACTTTACAATTTGATCGTATTCACGTGGTACGAGCCATCCCAACTTGTAGAAGTTTGTTTCGAGTCACGGTTTGGGAGATACGGCCGTGTACCGCTTTATTTGGTTTTTTTAAACCAAAAGTGATACACGGCTGTATCTCTGGAATTGTGAGTCAAAACTCACTTCTACAATTTGGGATTACTTGTACTACGTGACATCATCCTACTTGCAAAGTTTTGTATTTTTTGGAGTCGGTTGAAGGATTTTCCAGTCTAACCGCACTATAGAG
Source organism: Hemerocallis citrina (assembly GCA_017893485.1). Classification (NCBI taxonomy): domain Eukaryota; kingdom Viridiplantae; phylum Streptophyta; class Magnoliopsida; order Asparagales; family Asphodelaceae; genus Hemerocallis; species Hemerocallis citrina. Next base: position 32,269,226 of record CM030368.1, read on the forward strand.
GTTCTAAGTAATTTAATATATACGGAACGATTATAAATACGACTCAATCTGCAATATCGTCGAGCGATCAACAACAACTAGGACTACATTTGCACCATATAAATTCATCAAATGACTACTTACAAATTTCTACATCTACAAATTTTTGAGGTTTTTTTTATATATGGTAAATTATTGGAAAGAGACAAAAAAAATTAAAAATCTAAAAATTTTCAGTACTTGAATATATTACAAGTCTTCCCAATTTTACATCTACAAATTACTTAGACAGAGAATTTTTTTGCCACTTTCTAAATAATTTACTATGGAAAGATTTGAAAATCAACACAATTAAAACAATTAAGCCAAAGAATTAGTCAATAGCTTACAAAATAACTCCGAATTTAGCAAATGTAAGTGTTGTGGCCGAACTACGATTTCGATTGCCTTTCGAAGATGGGATGAGAGACTAGGGTTTGGATATTTGGAGGAGGGGGAGGAAGAGCGGACGAAGGAGGAGGAGCAAACGGAGGAGGAGGAGGAGGAGGAGGAGGAGAGGTTTCTATTTTGATTAGGGTTACAGTTTTTTGGGTTTGGGTTCGGCAGAAACGAGAGAGAGAGTGCGGAGAGATCGAGAGAAGATGAGTTAAGGCAAAAAAATTTCAAATTATAAGTATGCCGTAACCTGTCATTGGAAACAACAGGTCAAATTTTTTTGCCTTAACCCGTCGTTTCCAAGAACAGGTTAAGGCTAAATTTTAGAAAAAAAATGTGGGCCGCTGGATCAAAGATCCACCGGCCCAGTCTTCCGTTCGTACGGGTTTGTGCACACAGACCCATTTGCAACGGAGGAAAGCTCATATATATATATATATATATATATATATATATATATATATATATATATATATGGCGGACGGCGTCAGGGAGGCTACCGGTGGTTGTGACTGAGGGAATTTCGGGGGGATTTGGGAGAGAAAGAGTTAGTGAGAATGGGGGAATTTGGGAGAGGAAGAGGAAATATTTTTTTTGGAATGTTTCTTCTCTTTTGTTAATCAAAATATGCGTATTACATGTGCTAATATAGATATGAATCTCTGCTTTTGTTCTCATTTCTCTATTTTGAAATGGAGAAAAAGGAAATGAGGTAAACCTATTAGTATAATATATAGTATAATACTGCTTTATCATTAATTGCCGATAACTCTAGTTGTCGACCTAACATCAAATTTATCATATTTTTTAAGAGTTGGCTACAAATCGATACTTGAAAAACTTTGCTCCCTAATTTAAGTACCTAACCATTATTTTACTAATCGATTCACATTTTATTTGACTAAGTTTTTTAGTTCCAAATTCCTTTGAGTGGTGTGGTGATTACTTAAAGTTCACTTAAATTGCAATTAGCAACAACTAGAAATTTTGTTTTATTCTATGAACAAAATAAATATTCTTTTATAAATGCATATCTATAACTATTATAATGGGAAAGATGAGGTTGGTAAACAAATAAACAATTTTTTATTTTTTTTGTATGTGTGTAAACAAATAAACAATTTTTAATTTTTTTTTGTATGTGTGTCAACACGTGCGCTGCACGTGTTGGTAGGTTTTTTTTGTCTTTTTCCTTCTTCCTCCACGTGCATCGCACGTGCATGATACTAGTTATATATAGTTGGGAAAAGTTGTTGATTATGGATAAATAGTTGGTTATATATAGGTATAATTAATCAATATTACATATAAAAGTATAGATGTAATAGTGCACAGGAGCAGATCTCCGAGATGTTTGATCAGAACTTGGCATATGATGCTGAGGAGGTCGAAATTGGGTAAATGTTGGGTTGGAGCATCTGTAGTCATTGAAAAGTTTGAATTTCTGTATTGGCTTGTATTGCTTTCCTGGAGCATAGTTGTTGAATTTATAACACACTTTCAACAACTAATCCCTCAACTATAGGATTGTTACAGATATAACAGTTTCAACAACTTATCCCTATAACTATAGGTTTGTTACAGATAGACTCCTATCTTCAGTTTCAACAACTTATCCCTAAACAGATAGACTCTTATATTCAACTGCTGGATCTGTTGTTGTTGTTACCAAGACTTGGTCTTCCTCTTGACTTGTTCTAACACCTCCCCGCAAGTTAAGCGTCAGATGCTGGATGGTTAACTTGTCTCGAAGATACTGGAATCGCGGAGTGCTTAAACCTTTGGTAAATATATCAGCAATTTGATCTTTGGAAGAGATAAACCTGACATCCAGTAGACGTGATGCTACTCGCTCTCGCATGAAATGGTAATCAATCTCTATATGTTTTGTGCGGGCGTGAAACACTGGATTAGCAGTGAGGTATGTGGCACCCAAATTATCACACCAAAGAATTGGTGGAGAAGATGTACGAAGACCGAGTTCCTTCATCAAGGATTCAATCCACATAAGTTCAGCTGTAGCAATCGCAATCCCTCGATATTCGGCTTCAGTGCTTGATCTTGAGACAGTTTTCTATTTGCGTGCACTCCAAGAGATTAAATTCGGATCAAGGAATATGCAATAGCCACTGGTAGATCTGTGATCGTCTGGGCAGCCAGCCCAATCCGAATCAGAGTAGGCATGGAGATGAAGACTGCTGGAGTGTTTGAGATATAACCCATAGGTGGAAGTTTGCTTCAGGTAGCGTAGAATGCGCTTGACAGCTATCCAGTGAGCCTCTGTGGGATTGTGCATATATTGACAGACTTTATTGACTGCAATAGAGATGTCAGGTCGAGTGAATGTCAAATACTGTAGAGCTCCAATAGTACTACGAAAAAGTGTAGCATCTGAGAACTTTGTGGAGCTAGACTGAGATAATTGAGTTTGAGGAGCCAAGGGGCTATGTACTGGCTTTGCCCCATCCATCTTGGACCTTGTTAAAAGGTCATTAATGTATTTCCTTTGCGAGAGAAATATACCTTCTGGTTGATGTATTGATTCAATACCCAGAAAGTAATTGAGGATGCCAAGATCTTTAATGGCAAAGACTGAGATCAACTGAGCAATGAACTCATTAACATGATGTTGAGATGAACCTATGACAATTATGTCATCAACATATATGAGTATATATATTGTGTACCCATCTGTGACTTTGAGGAAGAGAGATGTATCGGCTTTGGATGCAGTAAAGCTGAGTTGTTGGATAAGATATGTGCTTAATCGGAAGTACCAAGCTCGAGGGGCTTGCTTTAATCCATACAATGACTTGTATAGAAGGCACACATGAGAAGGAAAGCGAGAGTCAACATACCCCGGTGGCTGCTTCATATACACCTCTTCATGAAGTACACCATGTAAGAATGCATTTTGTACATCCAACTGACGAATGCACCACTGCTGATTTATGGCAACTGTCAGTATCAATCGAACTGTGCAAGGCTTGACCACTGGACTGAACATCTCACTGTAGTCAATGCCTTCTTGTTGGTTAAAACCTTTTGCCACCAAACGAGCCTTGTAGCGATCCAACGTGCCATCTGCCTTGTGCTTAAGTCAAAATACCCATTTACAGCCAACAATGTTCAAGTTTGGTTGAGAAGAAACCAATGTCCATGTGGCATTTTGAATTAGGGCATTGATCTCTTCGTCCATTGCCTGTCTCCAGTGTGGATTGCCTGATGCTTTGGAGTGACAGGTAGGTTCTGTGATATCTGTTGCTTGCAAAGGATGATTAGTCGCATTTAAACAAAATCTTTGGATGGGTTTCTTGATGCTGTCGCGTGCTCGGGTAAGCATATGGTGTTGTGGTGGATTGGGTAAGATGGATTCAGTGGTGGTTTGGGAGTTATCGAGTGTTGGAGGAGATGGAATAGGCTGTGCTGGAGATGTTGGTGCATCAATAGGAATAGTGGTTGAGGATGGTACTGTAACACCCCGAATTTCAAATAAGGATAAATTCGAGATTTCACAGGATCTTTACTTCACTTCGTACAATTTTACAAGGAAATTAAAACTTTTCATTCACAATACATCAGAGTTCAATTACAACTTGGTTTTTTACAGCGGAAGAATGAAATTTACAATAAAACATTTACAACATCTTTAAAATAAAACAGCATCAGCATATCCACTTTATAGCTCCATGAATAGTCCTTTACCTGCATATCAATCTGTGGGCACGTCAGTTACTTAGAACTGACGAAGTGTTATACACGGCTATCCTCTCTATGCCGGGAATAGTATAACGATCTCATACTTTAACAAATCAACAAAAAGATTGAATGAACAAGTAAAGTGTCAAAGGTGATTATTCTAAACATAAGTGTATGTCATGCCTTAATGCCTAATGCACACATTTCTATACTAGGATGACACTAATGCACACTTGTTCGGATTCTATGCATCCCATACTACATAGGTCCGAGGGCAAGTGCCTACGTACTCCATATTGAAGGGTTCGATCCCTCGCCATGAGACTACCCAGTAATAAAACAAGTTTTAGAGTTATTTCACAGATACGGATCTCAGCCTCCCTGGCTAGCCTCCCTGGCTTATATTAACAGATCCAAGCCTCCCTGGCTATTATATCGTGATGATAATCCCGTAAATGCCCTTCTAGTCCCAGTATATACATATTCTTTGGAGTATGGTAAACATCCGTCGACTATCCTAAGTCCCGGATAAAATACAATCCATCTCCTATGGGGCAACCACAGTCCACCAACTGGGTCTATAGCCACGGAGATCCACCGTCGACTATATAGAAGCACCCATTTACGTTTGCACATGTCTATTACATCTTCACCTAGGTGCCTAATTATTTTCTTAAGTTCAAGACATGGATTTACTATCACCCTAGAATTAGTTTTACCTCATACCGAATTTATTCACAAAATACGAGATCGCCCGACGGCATTATCTCAAAACCAAATCTCAAAATTCTTTCTTTCAAAATTACCGGTAACCGAGGTCTTACTAATTCTAAATCATAAATCTTTCATGTCCAAGAAACATGGGTACACATACCCCTTAATAATCAAGTCTTAACTTATTATATTCATGTCCATAATTTGTTCTATGTCTCATTTGAACACTATTCATAATAAGAATTCCTTTTCATGAAACCATTTCATTCAACAAAATTTTATCACTTGCAATCTCATTTGCAATTTAAATAATCAAGTATGCAACACAAATGAATAATCCCATCAAGACAATTAGTTTACAAATCTACATTTTACTTCTCTTCTAATGATGCAAATCATATTCTTCAACAATTTGGTTTTTTTTTTTTTTTTTTTTAAATCTCATTCAATCTCAAAGTTACTTTTATTATCTCCAATATACATGAAAAGTTCTAAAACTATTTTGAAATAATTCCACTTTATGAATACTAGAATTTACTCACAAATCTTTACTCAAGAATTTCTCTTTTTATTCTAAAAATCTCAAAGCTATCTTGATTATATTATATAAGCGGTAGGTCTTTTCACAAAGTTTGATTAGCATTAAAAGTTCTCATTTTAAAAAAAATTGTATTATAACACTTAATCCCAAAAAATAAAAACTGTTTGATGATTATGGGCATTGAACCCGTGTAGGCCCCAGTGTCCGCAGGAATAAAATTGTAACTACTCACTAAGGTGTCACGGGTTCTAAATTATAGTTAATGGTCTTATTACTTTTTCTAAACAGTTCTTTAGTTTATCAAGTTCGGATTCACTTGGGTTAGCCGTAAGAGTCGGTTCCCAGCTAGCGGTGGTCCGAAGACGCTTAAATACCGTGTCGCTTAGGGTTGTTTACACCCGGTTGACAGAAGGACTCTCTTGGTTTGTTCCCAAATTTATCGTCACTTTTTATCGTTCCTTATAAACTTGTACTACTTGTGAAGCCCCGAGATACATTGGACCCTACAAAATACTGAAGAGGATTGGGAAGACAGCTTATCGGTTAGAACTGCCGGAAGAGTTGGCCCAAGTTCACAATGTTTTTCACGAGTCCATGCTAAGGGGTTATATTTCCGACCCAAGTCATCATCTGCCAGAAGTGCCTGAGGGTTTGCAACTGAATTTGAGCTATGTTGAGCGTCCCATTGAGATCGTGGATCGCCGAGAAAAGGTCTTGAGAAACAAGATGATACCCATGGTAAAAGTCATTTGGAGAAATCAGTTTGTTGAGGAAGCAACTTGGGAATCAGAGGAAAAGATGCGGAAGGACCATCCCGAACTCCTCAACTAAAGTTTCTTTTGTAGACTTTTCTTTCCGTCTTAGTAGTTTCTCGCTCCTAAGCGTAGTTCCGGGGACGGAACTATTCTAAGGAGGGAGTGTTGTAACACCCCAACTATATTTTTATTATTAAAATGCATTTTTCAATTTCTTGCACGTATAATGCACGTGCTTTCTACGTGTGGTGATTTCATCATAAAATATATGTAAATTAGTAAATAATTTTGCCTATATTGTTTTCGATTATATTTAATAACTTTTCATCAATAAAGTCGATTTTCGCATTTTGATATTTTACGTGCGACGCACGTATTTCGGTGCGCGCATCCTTTCTCGAAATAAATTTAATAAAATATGTGCTCATTTATTTTTTTTGCATTATAAAATTTAATTTAACAAATTTTTGCTTAATAGTGAATAGTGTCCATGTATATATATAGTAGATAAGTATAAAAGTGGATTAATATGTATATAGTTTAAATGTGAGATGGATGGTGAATGGTTTGAAAGTGGGGAAGGGGGCCCACGGTTGTGTAAAGGGCAGCAAATGGACTGTTTTTGGTGGGCTGATGGTATAAATGAAATGGTAGTATAATGGATTAATGTTTTTGGTGGGCTTGGTTTGGTAAATATAAAAATATGATGTATATATGGTGTAATGGTATTTGGGGGCCCACTTTATCATGCACAGCACACTTGTGCTGGCCGGTTTTGTATATGGAGAGGGTAGGATTTAATGTTTGTAGAAGTGGGGAGTTGGAGAGTTTGAGAGTTTTAGGGGTTGAGTTTTGAAGAGTTGGAGAATGTGAAAGGATGGGAGTTTTAGGAGTTAAAAATATGAAGAGGTGAGAATTAAAAAGAGAATTAAAATGAGAATTTATTAGGTGGGTAATTTTGCAAATTGAACCCTCTACAAACCCTATAAATAGCACCCTACCCCTTTTCATTTCACACAAAAATTTGAATTAAAACAAGAGAAAGAAAAGAGAAAGAAAAGAGTGTAAGAAAAAGAAAGAGAGTTATTGTGCTTGGAGGATCTCTTGCTTGGAGCATTTGCTAGGAGGAGAAGAGGACTAGGAGTTGCTAGGAGCAAGAAGGAGCTATTCATTTGTAGTTTCAACCTTCAAACAAGAGGTGGGTTCTCATGCTCTCTAATTTAGAACTATGCATGCTAGTGACAAGATATGAGCATTTTATTTTGATATGTAGTTAATATTTCATGTTAGTGTCACATGCTATGAATGAAAACAATATTGTTATGATTAAACAAATAATAGGAAATTTTGACTAAAGAGCTAATACCATAGATTATGTTAGAATGCTTGTAAAATGTTATGCATGTTAAAAGTGTATTTTTTGTATGGGAAAATTGTTGAAAACTGTTGTTTTAGTTTATGCTCTAGGGTCATGTTGATTAATGAATAAGAAAGAAGGATTAACATTGTGTTAGTGGTTGATTTTTGTACTTTCAAATTGTAGTACAAACATGCTAATTTTGATAAATAAAGTAAAATGTGATGGGATAAATATATTGTGTTTATGAATGGTAGAAATATTATTCCATCACGATAGTTAAAAATAATAAAATGAATTACTGTCACAAACCATACTAGTATGCATGATTGTAAATGTCGAAATGTATAATTTGTAGGAAGATTGTTGAGATTTCTCTTGTTGTCAAAATAAATATGTAGTAATTTCTTATTTGTGCAAGTGGGTGTTCTCCTACTTTCTAAATTTTAGAATGTGCATGTTAATGAAAATGAATGAATAGTATGGAAATTTTGATTATGATAAACTATTGAAAATAGTAGTAAAACTACATTCTTGTAATAAAAGAGAAGAAAGAAAGATTTGAGATTTAGATATTATTAAATATAAGTTTTAACACATGATCTTTCTGTAATAAATAAATTTCAGTCTAAATAAACTATTGGGAGACTAGTAGAGAAGAGTGACCAAATGAAAAATCTACTTTTATGAAAAACAATAAAATAACAGAATGTTGGGACAAAAACTCACGAAACGAGTTTAGAACGTTGGGCGCAACTGGCCTGTTGGCTCGGCTGTGCGTTGCTTCCCTGTTGAGCCTGGGTTCGATACTCACTATAGGTGAAACATTTCTTTTATTTTCTTTTTAAAGAACACTAGAGTGAGGATAATGTGAAAAGGCTTCTGGGTTGTAGTTAAGACAACAAGTCCACATGGACTTAATGGTTGTTGTGTGCTTCTTTGGGTGCTGTCTGGGCCTACACGGGTTCAATGCCCAGAATCAACAAACAGTTTTTGTTTTTTTGGGATTAAGTGTTATAATACAAAAAAAAATGTATCACGCTGCATGCAAATAGGGTGGGGCCTACACGGGTTCAATGCCCATAATCAACAAACAGTTTTTATTTTTTGGGATTAAGTGTTATAATACAATTTTTTTAAAAATGAGAACTTTTAATGCTAATCAAACTTTGTGAAAAGACCTACCGCTTATATAATATAATCAAGATAACTTTGAGATTTTTAGAATAAAAAGAGAAATTCTTGAGTAAAGATTTGTGAGTAAATTCTAGTATTCATAAAGTGGAATTATTTCAAAATAGTTTTAGAACTTTTCATGTATATTGGAGATAATAAAAGTAACTTTGAGATTGAATGAGATTTAAAAAAAAAAAAAAAAAAACCAAATTGTTGAAGAATATGATTTGCATCATTAGAAGAGAAGTAAAATGTAGATTTGTAAACTAATTGTCTTGATGGGATTATTCATTTGTGTTGCATACTTGATTATTTAAATTGCAAATGAGATTGCAAGTGATAAAATTTTGTTGAATGAAATGGTTTCATGAAAAGGAATTCTTATTATGAATAGTGTTCAAATGAGACATAGAACAAATTATGGACATGAATATAATAAGTTAAGACTTGATTATTAAGGGGTATGTGTACCCATGTTTCTTGGACATGAAAGATTTATGATTTAGAATTAGTAAGACCTCGGTTACCGGTAATTTTGAAAGAAAGAATTTTGAGATTTGGTTTTGAGATAATGCCGTCGGGCGATCTCGTATTTTGTGAATAAATTCGGTATGAGGTAAAACTAATTCTAGGGTGATAGTACATCCATGTCTTGAACTTAAGAAAATAATTAGGCACCTAGGTGAAGATGTAATAGACATGTGCAAACGTAAATGGGTGCTTCTATATAGTCGACGGTGGATCTCCGTGGCTATAGACCCAGTTGGTGGACTGTGGTTGCCCCATAGGAGATGGATTGTATTTTATCCGGGACTTAGGGTAGTCGACGGATGTTTACCATACTCCAAAGAATATGTATATACTGGGGCTAGAAGGGCATTTACGGGATTATCATCACGATATAATAGCCAGGGAGGCTGGGATCTGTTAATATAAGCCAGGGAGGCTAGCCAGGGAGGCTGAGATCCGTATCTGTGAAATAACTCTAAAACTTGTTTTATTACTGGGTAGTCTCATGGCGAGGGATCGAACCCTTCAATATGGAGTACGTAGGCACTTGCCCTCGGACCTATATAGTATGGGATGCATAGAATCCGAACAAGTGTGCATTAGTGTCATCCTAGTATAGAAATGTGTGCATTAGGCATTAAGGCATGACATACACTTATGTTTAGAATAATCACCTTTGACACTTTACTTGTTCATTCAATCTTTTTGTTAATTTGTTAAAGTATGAGATCGTTATACTATTCCCGGTATAGAGAGGATAGCCGTGTATAACACTTCGTCAGTTCTAAGTAACTGACGTGCCGACAGATTGATATGCAGGTAAAGGACTATTCATGGAGCTATAAAGTGGATATGCTGATGCTGTTTTATTTTAAAGATGTTGTAAATGTTTTATTGTAAATTTCATTCTTCCGCTGTGAAAAACCAAGTTGTAATTGAACTCTGATGTATTGTGAATAAAAAGTTTTAATTTCCTTGTAAAATTGTACGAAGTGAAGTAAAGATCCTGTGAAATCTCGAATTTATCCTTATTTGAAATTTGGGGTGTTACAGGTACAGTGGTTTGAATTGGAGTAATGGGTGGTATTATGGGTGTTGTAGCAGGTTGTGGTGGGGGGGATTGGAGTTGATGAGAAGCATTTGTTGTGATGATGTTACCTGGTGTATCAGTATTTCTGAGTAGGGAAAGGAGTTCTCCACAAAGACGACATGCCGAGATATGTAGACTCGATTAGAGGGTGGATGAATACATAAATATCCCTTGTGAGCATGGCTGTAACCAATAAAGACACAAGCAAGAGAGCGACAGATGAGTTTATGCTGACTATATGGTCGTAAGTATGGGTAGCACAAACAGCCAAAGACTTTTAAGGATGTACAATCTGGTTTTTGAGAGAATAATAATTCTAATGGAGATTTGGAAGACATTTTGGATGATGGAAGTCTATTTATCAGATAACAGCTAGTTTCAAAAGCTTCTACCCAAAACGAAAGTGGAATACGAGCATGATTCAACAAGGACAAACCCGACTCAACAATATGGAGGTGTCGTTTTTCGGCAATCCCATTTTGGGCAGAGGTATGGGGGCAAGAGAATCGATGAAAAGCCCCTTGAGTTTCAAGGTATGAAGTAAATTTTCTGTATTCACCGCCATTGTCAGATTGAAAGATTTTAATTTTGTGGTTCAATAGATTTTCAATTTTTGTTTTGAAAGCTATGAAAGTGGGTAAAGCATTTGATTTATTTGCCAACGGAAATATCTAGGTAAAATGACTAAACACATCCATTAATAAAAAATAATATCGAAATCCATTTCGAGAAACAACAGGGGCAGGACCCCAGAGATCAGACACAACTAGACTCAATGGTTGATCATACCTAGTGGTACTGGAGGAAAAAGGTAGTTTTCGACTCTTGCTTACATTACATGCATGACAAGGGGAAACTTCTTTATTTGAGACAGAAAGATTATTTGAATCCACAATGCTTTTGACAGTTCGAAGCATTGGGTGACCAAGACGCTGGTGCCATAAAGAAAACGACTCAGTGGCAAATGCCGATGGTGGTGAGCTTGGGATATTTGGAACATCGTCAAAGCGGTAGAGTCCTCCCCTATTCCTGCCTTGCAGAAGTACCTTCGCCGTTAAACAATCCTTCACATGAAAAAAGGTGGGGTGAAATTCAAAAAACACATCACTGTCTTTGGAGAATTGGGAAACAGAAAGTAAATTTGCAGAAATAGTAGGAACATGATAGAGTTTGTTTAATTGAAAAGTGCGATGTGGTGTAGAGATGCAGGCATTACCAGTATGAGCTATAGGTAGGGTATTACCGTTACCAACACGAATCCGGTCAGGTCCATCAAACTCGAAACGAAGGTGAAGGTTGTTCAGATCAGTCGTGAGATGCTGCGTTGCTCCACTGTCCGGGATCCACTCATTAACAGCAAGGAAATCAGGTGCAGCAATGTATGCCTTGGATGTTGTGGCATGAGGATAAAAGGTTTTATCATACCAGAACCAGCAATTAGCAACAATGTGGTTCTTTTAACCACATAACTGGCAAGGTCCAGAGGCATTGGCAACAGGTTGAGGCCGATTCAGAGATCGATATGATCCACGACTGTTGCCAGTCTGATGATTGGATTGGGACAAATGAGACCGATTATTGCGGCCTTGTTTGTGTGGGTTGGAGCGCTGATAGGAAGCAACATTGGCCACTGGTTGCTATTGAAGGATGGATTGCTGAGCCTCAACTCTCATGTCAAAGGCAAGGAGGTGGGCATAAAAGTCTTCCATCTCAATGTCATCGACCGTTGCTGTGAGGGTCGTGACTATGGCGTCATACGCAGAATCGAAACCTTGAAGAATAATCTGCTGAAGGTCAGATTTACTCAAGGAATTTCCTGATGCAGCGAGACTATCAGAGAGTTGCTTGGCTTGGAGGAAATATTGAGACATTGTCTTTGAGCCTTTTCGCATGGTTTGAAGTTCGCGTCGAATTTGCACAGTTCGAGCGCGGGATTTTGAAGCAAATTGCTTCTCAAGTGCCGCCCATACATCACGGGAGGATTCAAGACCAACAACCGGGCAAGAGTGCTTTCAGATAGTGATGAGAGAAGCCATCCGAGTAGTATTTGGTCCTGTTTCTGCCAGGCCAGTAACTCAGGATTGATTGTTGGTTCGCCGTCGGTGATGGTGAGATTACGAGGAGGACATATTTTTGTCCCATCAACGTAACCTTCAAGTTCATATCCCTTCAAGAGAGGTTTGAACTGGGCACGCCATAGCAGATAATTAGTCTGATCGAGTTTGACAGAGATCAGGTGGTGAATGTGGGTCATTTGTAAGGGTGAAGAGGTGGTTGATGTGGCTGATGAGTTGATAGAAGTAGATGATGTCAATGAGGTTGAAGAGATTGTGATAGCCATTGTGTAGGATTCAAATGCTCTGATACCATGAAAAGTTTGAATTTCTGTATTGGCTTGTATTGCTTTCCTGGAGCATAGTTGTTGAATTTATAACACACTTTCAACAACTAATCCCTCATGCTATAGGATTGTTAGAGATATAACAGTTTCAACAACTTATCCCTAAACTATAGGTTTGTTACAGATAGACTCCTATCTTCAGTTTCAACAACTTATCCCTAAACAGATAGACTCTTATATTCAACTGCTGGATCTGTTGTTGTTGTTGCCAAGACTTGGTCTTCCTCTTGACTTGTTCTAACAGTCGTCTGCTAAATATGCATATTATGTATATTAATTTTGTAAAAAACTCGCTGCAGTCGTCTACTAAATATGCACATTATACATATTCTGCTACAGTAGATTGCTATATATGAGAGAGGATATGAGAATTATGCATATTGCTATATATTAGGCTGTGAACACATCACTGGTGGAGTGATAGTGAGGTCATGAGAACCTACTCTAGAGGGTTGTTTTTTTTTTATTATTATTATTTTTTAATTATTTTTAGTTCATTTAGTTGTGCCTAGCACAGAGGAGTTGGGTTATGTTTATTTTTATTTATTTTTGCTTAGCTCCCTAAGCCTGTGAGGGATGCCTTTCTCAAGTTTCTTGTGTTCATTTCATTATTATTTTTTTATTAATAAAGTAGGACAACCCATTTTGCTTTTTCTCTAAAAAAAAATAATATAACATGAAAAAGTTTGCTTATAAAAAATTCTAACTAAATTCTTAAATTATTACAGACGAAGTTACCTTCGACTGAAAGTAGCAAGCTGCATTAAAAATACAATACACTTTACGAAAAATGATATGCTTTAGTGAAGAATAATCAAGCAAGTTTGTAAATTTGCTTGTGCTAAAAATTAAGTTCACGTGTTATCAACTAGGACATAATTATCTAGTGTTGCCCTAATGTCAACGAACATTACAAATCGCAGATGTACCGAAACTTCTCATCAAGCTTTTGAAAGTTGATAGTAACATATATACTAGATGCTATTGCATGTAGCATTTAAGATTAGAAGGAATCATCTACTTTGTAATGAGAAAGAATTTTCATTAAAGGTAATGTAATTGATAACTCTAGAATATTTTGACAATGAATGCTACCTTGTCTCCTTTAATTCCTAATAGTCATTGTTTGTTATCAATTGTTTCCCTTGTATTTTTCTACTAGAGACCTTGACTTCTCAACAGACAACGACCTACAAGACTAGTACAAGCTATGAAGAAAAACATGCAAATAATAAGAGTGGTCCAATTAAGTTAGGCATGCATTGTGCTTGTTTTGAATAATAACATTAGAAGAATTATAATGCAAACAATCTATACATTAGTTGGACTAAATTCATTGTCCAAACTAATCAACTAATGCATTTGTTCAAAAAAAAATAGAGTCATCCAGGTCGGCAAGCAAGGACGCAAAGTGTAACTATAACTGATGCATAACACAACGAAGAAGTAGCTCAAACCTTTCTGAATTGGTCTGTCAAACCACAAGTAAAATCAGGTTAGAGTTGTTGCAGAGATGAGCATAAATGATTAGGCGAATTGAAGTTCTCAACGGATTAAAACTTTCGTTACCATGTATTGATTCCGTCACGCTATTTTCATAATCGCCAACACTACAACATTTTTAGTCTATCCCGGCATTTTTATCCCAATATTTGGGTAGAAGCGTCAGGGTTGACATGAAAGATAACCAGGTTCGCAAATTTCCGTATGCTACCCCGGTATTTTTAAAAAATGCCGGGGTATATACACTCTACACCGGCGTTTAAAAAAAACGCCGGGTATCTACACTCTACACCGGCATTTGTTTATAAAACGCCGGGGTAGGATCAGGGTTTAAAAACCCAAAATTCTGAACTCTAAACATTTCATTTCACTCGATCGCCAAATCTCCTTCGATTTCCCGCTCTCTTCCGCCCCTCGTCCCCGCTGTCGCCATCCCCTTCGCTCACTCTCTCTCCTCCAAAAAAAGCGCATCTCATCCCCGCCTTCGCCGTCACCGTCCCCACTCCCTCTCCCTCCTGGTCACTCCCGCTCCCTTCTCTCTCACCCCTGCCGTCATCCCCCGTGGTTCGTCCCCGTCCCTCCACCGTCGACGACCACATCGTGAGAGGTATAAAACTCACATATTTTCTAGAGGTTTAATCAATTGTTATGTGTAAGTTATAAATTTGTCACCACATCATCGCCGGGTATATACATTCTTTCTAATTGTGTGTATGTTGATGATTGTAGGGGGTTTAGTTTAATTGTGGATAATTGCTTGTATGTTGATAATTAGAGATAATTTGTGTGCAATTTGATTTGATTTTCATTCTAACATTACAATTTTGTTACTTTTTTGTAAACCAGCATCTTAAAGATTGGGGGACCAAAGCCAAATCCAAATCATTCACAGCCCTAGGCATCGTGTTTCGGACACAGCCTAGCTATTGTGATTCGGAAAGGCACTTAGTTATAGTAAATTTTCTACATTTCAAAAATCAAATAAAGTCAATTTCAACTACCAGCTAAGATTATTGTATGTACTGGTCATCCAACCTATAAGAAGATATGATTGTAAAAATAAAATATACATGTGTGCCTAAATTTCTTGTGGAAGAATGCAAAAATAAAATATTGAGTCATAAACTTTAGGTAAATTTATGATTTAAAAATTAGGTGGATATAAATGCAAATTCTGTTTTATACCAGGGGTGAGACATTAATTTAAGTGTGGTTTAAGTCCCTAAGCCCCTACCCTTCTCTTTTTTGCAAACTCCTTTTCCCCTCCCAACACTAGGCGATTGCACCTTCTATAATATGGTTGTGTTTTTGTCCTTACCAAATTCACCCTTTGTTTCCTTTTATGTGTAACTTTGTGGTTGGCTCTCCCTGCTCATCTCATATGTGAGTTCTATCACCATTTCTTGTCTTCTTCACAGAGGTGAATGGTTGATTGATTGTTCGGTTACAAATGTTAATTGAGATGCTTTTAATGGAAATTTAAATGGTAAAATCATAAAACAGTTCTAGATGAAATTGTTCCAAGTTCAACTGTAAATGCTACACTAATATGCATTTGTTTGGTTTCTTTTTTGTGTAAACATAAGTAGTAGTGATTATTAATGTTACATGTGAAAAATGTTATTTTCTGTCTGCATTCGGCCCTACGCGTACTGAGTCTATGTTGTTAATTGTGTTTATTGTATGGGCCACTACATTATATATGCAAAGAGCAGAAAATATAGATCGTTGGATTCTGGTGGATTTCATTTTTCTTCATAACATCTTAAATCGGAATCTCTTTTACAGGGTTTAATTGATTCTAGCTTACAGGTCCTGAGACTTGATGGCAACCCATTGAGAAGGTACTGTACTAATACTAATATTTCATATCACATTTTTCTTAATAATTTCGGGTTAATTTTACATTTTCTCTTTCATGACTGGTGAAGATTGGGTTTTGATTTGAAATGCATTACTGTTGCTACTTTTCCTTTTGGCATGGCTGCATCTGAAATTATAGAAAAAAATGTGTCTGTTGGTAAGAATAACAAATCAGCAGATTAAGTGAGCTAGTCGCTTTATCACTTATCCATTTAAATCTTAGTCTTCAATTCAATTTTCAGTTCGAACGCAAGATTGGATTTAGCCAGTCAGTTGCGTTGAAATATAGTAAATGTATATTCTGTTTCTTAATATAGGAAACAGATTCCCCAAATCTCTCATCTTTCCAATCTTCTCTCAATCTTTTTATTCTTCTCCAAAAATATAATCCTTATATATAGATGTATACAGTAAAGAATATAAAAACAAGAAGAATAAGAATTACTTTTCCCAAAATTATTTTCTTCATGGTATCAGAGCCTAATCAGATCTAGGCCAACTGAAGAAGAAGAAGAGGAGGCTGATCACCTCCATCTTGATCTGATCCCGTCGTTGATCCCGTCAGATCCCGTCACCGACCATCTGTAACACCCCGAATTTCAAATAAGAATAAATTCGAGATTTCACAGGATCTTTACTTCACTTCGTACAATTTTACAAGGAATTTAAAACTTTTCATTCACAATACATCAGAGTTTCTTTACACTTGGTTTTACACAGCAGAAGAATGAAATTTACAATAAAACATTTACAACATCTTTAAAATAGAACAGCATCAGCATATCCACTTTATAGCTTCATGAATAGTCCATTACCTGCATGTCAATCTGTGGGCACGTCAGTTACTTACAACTGACGAAATGTTATACACGGCTATCCTCTCTATGCCGGGAATAGTATAACGATCTCATACTTTAACAAATCACAAAAAAAGATTGAATGAACAATTAAAGTGTCAAAGGTGATTATTCTAAACATAAGTGTATGTCATGCCTTAATGCCTAATGCACACATTTATATACTAGGATGACACTAATGCACACTTGTTCAGATTCTATGCATCCCATACTACATAGGTCTGAGGGCAAGTGCCTACGTACTCCATATTGAAGGGTTCGATCCCTCGTCATGAGACTACCCAGTAATAAAACAAGTTTTAGAGTTATTTCACAGATACGGATCTCAGCCTCCCTGGCTAGCCTCCCTGGCTATAATAACAGATCCCAGCCTCCCTGACTATTATATCGTGATAATAATCCCGTAAATGCCCCTCTAGCCCCGGTATATACATATTCTTTGGAGTATGGTAAACATCCGCCGACTACCCTAAGTCCCGGATAAAATACAGTCCATCTCCTACGGAGCAACCACAGTCCACCAACTGGGTCTATAGCCACGGAGATCCACCGCCGACTATATAGAAGCACCCATTTACGTTTGCACAAGTTCATTACATCTTCACTTAAGTGCCTAATTATTTTCTTAAGTTCAAGACATGAATGTACTATCATTTCTAGAATCAGTTTTACTTCCTACCGGACTTGTTCACAAAATATGAGATCGCCCCACGGCAATATCTCAAAATCATATCAATTCTTCCTTTTATTTTTTGCCGGTAATCGAAGTCATACTAATTCTTAATCATCATCTTTCATGTACATGAAACATGGGTACACATACCCCTTAATAATCATGTCTTAACTTATTATATTCATGTCCATAATTTGTTCTATGTCTCGTTTGAACACTATTCATAATAATAATTCTTTTTCATGACTTCATTTCATTCAACAGAATTTTATCCCTTTCACAAACATGATTTTATCACTTGCAACCTCATTTGCAATTTAAATAATCAAGTAAGCAACACAAATGAATAATCCCATCAAGGACAATTAATTTACAAATCTACATTTATTTTTCTTCTAATAATGCAAATCATGTTCTTCAACAATTTAGTACGTATAGAAATCTAGAGTTTCACATTCAACAAAATTGTAAAATCTCAACAAGAGAACAAATTTTCTCACTAAAACTTTACTCTTCTTTTAAAGATAAAAATCATAGAAATCAAAATCATATAAAATGAGTGCTCATAATAAAATTTCATAAGATAAATCCAGAATAATAAATGAAGAAAATATTGGTTGCAATATTAATTTAATAAACGGCAATTTAGAACTCGACAAAATACGTAAAGTAATAGTAGATATAAACAGGTAAAAAGTGACATAAATACATGAAAGACAAAATTTTAAGTTTGAAAAATAAGTTTAAAATATCAAGACTGAGGAAGATAGACAAATGATAAATATTCAAATGATTTAATAACATAAGAAAATATTTATTTGAAAAATACTGCATATGGAGAAAGTACCATGATAAAAAAATCTACAAACTAATTTGAGAGGAAAGTGCGTAAGGTATCATGAATGTCGGTCCAAGCTACCACGCTTCCACTGCACCACTCTGATACCCAGGGGAAAATGTGCTCGCATACACTCTCATATCAATGTATATGAGAAAAACATCCTGAATGAAAGTCAATAACTACTGCATTCACGACTCCAGCCATCCAAAAGAAAAGAAAATATCAGTGCATAGAGCAACACAAATGTAAATCATTTACATTTAAATCTCTATAGACTGAAACTCACACTCTAGTGTCTGCAGGAATAATATTGTAACTACTCAATAAGGTGTCACGGGTTCTAGACTATAGTTAATGATCTTACTACTCTTCCTAAACAAATCTTTAGTCTATCAAGTTCGGATTTACTTGGGTTAGCCGTAAGAGTCGGTTCCCAGCTAGCGGTGGTCTGAAGACGCTTAAATATCGTGTCTCTTAGGGTTGTTTACACCCGGTTGACAGAAGGACTCTTTTGGTTTGTTCCCAAATTTATCGTCACTTTTTATCGTTCCTTATAAACTTGTACTACTTGTGAAGCATGCTCTGATACCATCTGTAACACCCCGAATTTCAAATAAGGATAAATTCGAGATTTCACAGGATCTTTACTTCACTTCGTACAATTTTACAAGGAATTTAAAACTTTTCATTCACAATACATCAGAGTTTCTTTATACTTGGTTTTACACAGCAGAAGAATGAAATTTACAATAAAACATTTACAACATCTTTAAAATAGAACAGCATCAGCATATCCACTTTATAGCTTCATGAATAGTCCATTACCTGCATGTCAATCTGTGGGCACGTCAGTTACTTACAACTGACGAAATGTTATACACGGCTATCCTCTTTATGCCGGGAATAGTATAACGATCTCATACTTTAACAAATCACAAAAAAAGATTGAATGAACAATTAAAGTGTCAAAGGTGATTATTCTAAACATAAGTGTATGTCATGCCTTAATGCCTAATGCACACATTTATATACTAGGATGACACTAATGCACACTTGTTCAGATTCTATGCATCCCATACTATATAGGTCTGAGGGCAAGTGCCTACGTACTCCATATTGAAGGGTTCGATCCCTCGCCATGAGACTACCCAGTAATAAAACAAGTTTTAGAGTTATTTCACAGATACGGATCTCAGCCTCCCTGGCTAGCCTCCCTGGCTATAATAACAGATCCCAGCCTCCCTGGCTATTATATCGTGATAATAATCCTGTAAATGCCCCTCTAGCCCCGGTATATACATATTCTTTGGAGTATGGTAAACATCCGCCGACTACCCTAAGTCCCGGATAAAATACAGTCCATCTCCTACGGAGCAACCACAGTCCACCAACTGGGTCTATAGCCACGGAGATCCACCGCCGACTATATAGAAGCACCCATTTACGTTTGCACAAGTTCATTACATCTTCACTTAAGTGCCTAATTATTTTCTTAAGTTCAAGACATGAATGTACTATCATTTCTAGAATCAGTTTTACTTCCTACCGAACTTGTTCACAAAATATGAGATCGCCCCACGGCAATATCTCAAAATCATATCAATTCTTCCTTTCATTTTTTGCCGGTAATCGAAGTCATACTAATTCTTAATCATCATCTTTCATGTACATGAAACATGGGTACACATACCCCTTAATAATCATGTCTTAACTTATTATATTCATGTCCATAATTTGTTCTATGTCTCGTTTGAACACTATTCATAATAATAATTCTTTTTCATGACTTCATTTCATTCAACAGAATTTTATCCCTTTCACAAACATGGTTTTATCACTTGCAACCTCATTTGCAATTTAAATAATCAAGTAAGCAACACAAATGAATAATCCCATCAAGGACAATTAATTTACAAATCTACATTTATTTTTCTTCTAATAATGCAAATCATGTTCTTCAACAATTTAGTACGTATAGAAATCTAGAGTTTCACATTCAACAAAATTGTAAAATCTCAACAAGAGAACAAATTTTCTCACTAAAACTTTACTCTTCTTTTAAAGATAAAAATCATATTCTTCAAAATAATTAACTCGAGAACAAATATCATTCTTATCTAAAAATGTCTCTTTTACTTCTCAATCATACATATAAAATATTTTAAGCAATTTCAATAAATCATTCATTACATTTTCATAAATACTAGGATTTTTCCCATCTTTTTAAATGCATTTTAAACTCTGCAAACGTTAAATGGGATATTTAGTATAACTCAGATCACTCAGAAGTAATAAAAGGATGCAGTGCAGAATACAAATTGCCAACTCCAGTAATTGGTCAATGAACTGACCACCATACTACAACCATTGGATATAATTGGCAGCATTTTATGGCGACAACCATATTACCTGATCTAGAATAAATAAGTGAGGCACGATAAAATACTCTATGCACATGACTCTTATATATCCTGAAAATATTACATAGTCCTGCTGATTTACTAACACTAGTTTTCATCCCTTACTGGTTTAAAAAAAATCCAAGATAAAATGAATTGCAGCTTTCACATGCCTTCCACAACGTTAACAACAATTGCAGTGACATGCATCCATATAATTAAAAGTATGGACAACAATTAACTGCCAAGTCTATTCAAATGATTGTTTATCACTTCCATTGGTATGGACTTACAACTTTCCTAAACTTAAAATTTTAATGAGACGATATAAGCAAGCAACAAGGAAGCCCAATATTCCACTCTTCTTTTCAACTAGCATGGTAACAATCAAAACAAGTTTATGGTATTCAATTAACTTTACAAAAATATTTTTGCAAAAGAATGTATTCCCAACATTTTTCATACAATCAATTATATCTTCATTCATGCATACTAATTCATGACAATAACTTATTTTGTTATTCTTTCATGACTCTAGAGCATAAACTAAACAACATTTTTCAACAAATTTCCCATACAAAAAAATACACTTTTAACATGCATAACATTTTACAAGCATTCTAACATGATCTATGGTATTAGCTCTTTAGTCAAAAATTCCTATTATTTGTTTAATCATAACAATATTGTTCTCATTCATAGCACGTAACACTAACATGAAATTTTAACTACATATCAAAACAAAATGCTCATATATTGTCACTAGCATGCATAGTTCTAAATTAGAAAGCATGAGAACCCACCTTGATTGAAGCTTGACTAATGAAGGGAAGAGCACCACTTCTAGATCCAATGTCCTCCTAGATTTTCTCCTCCTAGCAATGGCCACCAATTACAAACTCTTTTCTCTCTTTCTTTTATTCTTCTCTTTCTCTTATTTATTTTATTTTTGGTGTGAAAAAGAATGAGAAATGAGTTGCTATTTATAGGACAATGCTAGGGACTATATTGCAAAATCTCCCACCTAATAACTTCTAATTTTAATTCTCTTTTTAATTCTCACCTCTTCACATTTCATAACTCCCCTAACTCCTCACTCTTCATCTCCCCACTCTCTAAAACACTAACTCCTACTAATCAAATCCCTCTCCCATAACCCCTTACCTTCCTCTCCCCACTACAATCCGGTCACCCCTTTTTTTTTCTTCACACAGCACACTTGTGTGCTGTGTTTACCCAAATAGGCCCCATACCCAAATTCATTTATATACTAATAGGCTTCTAAACCTTAATATCCAGCCCACAGCATATACCATTCCATACCCATTTCCATTTGATCCTATCTCCATACAGCCTAAGTTTTTTTTCAACGTGGGCCCCCATTCCACATTCACTCTTTCTTACACATTTATTTTCACTTACTAATTAACATTTCATCATACAACACATCTATTTATACACTACACCCTTTTACCATATATACAACATATTATATATTATTAAATTACACACTCCGAACTTTATTTTAAAAGAACAAATACGTTTAAATACGTGCACCGAAACAAACACGTGCGTTGCACGTGAAAACATGAAAGTGCGAAAATCGACTTTATTAATGAAAGGTTATTAAATATAATCTAAAATAATATAAGAAAAATATATTTACTAATTTTATACATTTCATGATGAAATTGCAGCACGTAGAAAGCACGTGCATTATACGTGCAGAAAATCGAAAAATGCATTTTAATCAAAACAAGAGGAAAATAAACTTTCGTTTTATAAAATAGATTTAAATACATAAAAATAAATAATTTAAACCTATAGAAAATATTATACGTAGTGGTGGAAGCACGTGCATCAAAACACGTAAAAAGCACGTAAATCCCAGGGATTGAAATATTATATTTTAGTTGACTGAAATCAATACGGAAAATGTATAAATAGTACGAATCCAAAATATGTAGTGAAATACATTACAAAATATACGTGCGTAACACCCAGGGGCAAAATTGTAATTTCTAATTTTGCGGGGTGTTACACCATCAGCCTCTTTATCAATTCTCGTCAGATCCCGTCAGATCTGAAGTTCAACCTCTCGCCGTCGTCATCAATTCCCCTTGATAACCCGATCATCTCCATCGTCCTCATCTCCGGCGTCCCCTGAGAACCCGACTGCACCGCTCTGCCCTCTTCCCAGTCACCAGCCCTTGACCCACACCGTCGACTGCCCTGTCTCCATCTCCTCACCTATCGCCACTCGACCTCGCTGCCGACGTCATCACCTCCGGTCGCCAGCATTGACGTCGCCGCCTCTTGGCCGTTGCTGCTACCGTCGTTGAAGAAGGTGAAGTGGAACAGGGTTGGGTTTGTTGCTGTTTGGTGATTTGGATCAGGGATTAGATTATTGGGTTATTGTGTGTGATTGTTCCTGGTGGTTTGTTGGAGAGTTTGCTGGTGGTTTGTTGGGTTGTTGCTGTTTGGTGATTCTTGATCTGATTGTATTGGTGTTTTGTTGGAAAGTTTGCTATTTAGGTGTGTGTTTTTTGTGTTTTGTGAAGGAGGAATCTTGATCTTGTGTTTGGCGTTTGGATCTCGGTGTTTAGTGTTCTGATCTGCAGTGGAGTTGCTGTTTGGGTGTTGGATTGTTGTTGTTTTGCTGGTTGTTGAAGACTTGGAGCTTGCTTTTGGTGGTGGAGATCAGATCCATTGTTTTTCCCTTGTGCCACTACCATGGGACAAACTGACAGAGCTGAGAAGAGTATTGGACTCGCTTCTACATTAGTCACAGCTGCAGATAATGATGGTAAGGTATTTAATATTTCTGCTTCTGTTATGAATAGTGCATGGATAATTGATTCGGATGCTACCGACCATATGACTTTTGATTCTAGACAAGTTCAAAATTTTCAACCATCCACTAAATCGACTGTGTCCACTGCCAATGGTAATCCTGCCACTATTACTGGCGAGGGTACCATACATCTCACAAACAACCTAACCTTTGATACAGCCCTACTTGTGTCATCCTTGAATTTCAACCTATTATCTGTTGCTCAAATAACTACTGTCTTACATTGTATTGTAGTCTGTTGGCATTCTCATTGCATTTTTAAGGATATTAGGACTCGCAAGACGATTGGTTATGGGGTTAGGCACGGGAAGCTTTATTACGTGGATTTAGAATCTGAATGTTCGAGCAAGTTGACTCAAGCTCTAAGTGTGGAAGGATCCGAAGATGAAAAGAAGAAATCAGATATTTGGCTATGGCATCGACGTTTAGGGCATGCTTCTTTTGGTTATTTGAAGAAATTATTTCCAAGTTTATTTTTGAAGTTGGATATATCTGCCTTTCGGTGTGATGTGTGTGAACTCGCAAAAGGGCATCGTGTCTCCTTTCCTCCAAGTCCAAGTAAAAGCTCCCTACCTTTTATGATTATTCATTCTGATGTTTGGGATCCATCCAAAACCACTACATTTGGAGGAGCCAAATGGTTTGTGACCTTTATTAATGACTGTACCCGTATGACTTGGATTTGTTTGATGAAGTCGAAAAGTGAAGTTAGTGGTTTGTTTCAGAAATTTCACAAGCATGTTATGATTCAGTATAAATCACAGATTCAAGTTCTTAGGAGTAATAATGGTGGAGAATACCTGAGTTCAAATCTACAACAATATTTGGTGGAACACGGAATTTTTCATCAGACTACATGCTCGTATACACCTCAACAGAATGGTGTTGCAGAAAGGAAAAATAGACACTTTCTCGAAGTGGTCTGTGCATCTCTCATCCATGAAAATATGCCACTCATTTATTGGGGAGAAGGCCTTGCTTCTGCTGCATACTTAATCAACCGCGTTCCCTCTAATATCCTAAACTTCTTGTAATGCCCCGATTTTTCATTTATGAAAAATTATTTATTTTTGCACGTAGTGTGCACGTGCAAATTTTTTTGGTAAATATTTTCATCATGATGAGTATAGATTTTTAAATATGTGATTTTAAATTATTTTTACAAAGCCTTCTTTTAATTAAACAAAAAGCCTTTTCTTTTTAAAGCCCAAAATTTAATTCATTTATTTTGTTTTAAAATTATTATTTTGGACCATAAACTAAAGCCCATGAGTTAATTTGTTTTTAAATACAACTTGTCATGTAGGATACAATTTAAAGATTATTTTTATACAAAGTTTAATGTACAAATTTTTGGAGACAAATGCTTGCACGTGCATTGCATGTACACGTGCAAAGTGCACCTTCCCAAAGCATGGCCGGATTGCTTCTTTTGGAGGGAATGGGAAAATTTGAGTGGGATCATGGTGTGGTGGTTACTTGATTATGGGTGGTTAGTATAACTCCTCCTTAAATCTAAGCCATTTGTTCCTAACTCCTATTTCAATCCTAGCCTTCCATTTTCCTAAACTTTTAGTATAAATACCCCCCCCCCCCCTAGCCTAGTTATTCTTGTGCTTATTATTTCTTCCAAACCTATAGTCTAAAATACATTATTTAGTAGTATTCAAGTGAGTTAAAAGATTGAGTTTGTGTGGGATTTTGCTTGCATCAAGAAGGGGAGAGGTCGGTTATCAAGGGAAGGTGCTCTCGGTTTGTCTTTGTGGAGTGCTCGGGTTGGCTTGTGCGCGTCGACGATGAGGGGAATCGCTCTCGTTGCAAGGACATTCGTTTAGGAAGTTGCTAAGTTGTACTTTTCTTCAATAAGGTGGGTAAATTTTCCATGTTTCTAATTAGGAATGCATGCTAGATTAAATTACATGAATGAAGCATGAAAAAGATTAATAAGAGTACACATCTAATTGGAAAATGACTTATTGATTGATTGATATATGGATGTGCAATTGTATGTGGTTCTATTAGTAAAGGTAAAATTGTGTGTGAATCGATTATAGCCATAAATTATTGGAGAAATTTCATTATCTACATCACAAATTATGTAGACAAAAGTTAGTAGATTAGCAATGCTACTTTATGTGTTAAATGAATCTTTGTGTTTTATTGAAATGAATTAAAATATAGATTTGTATGTTTGGTAAACGATTAAAAACAGAAATTAATATGAAGAATTGCTAGTAAATAGATTGGAGATGTTAACTGTTAAGAAATGTCGAAAAGAAGAAATGTGGTAGTTATAATGTAGAATTCGAATTAATTTTATGAAAAATATGTTTTTATTGTTAAAAAAATTATTTTTACATACTGGTGTGTAAATTATGTGAGGAAGAACCAATCTAGAATTTCACAGTAATTTTTATAAAGGCAAAATGAAATGAGGACTAGTTGAACATCGAAACGTTTTGATAACAGAAATGAATGATTTAAGTAAACTTAGAGTTGTACCATTGACAACCCAAGCGCATAGCTCAAGTGGTTGGGACGGCTCTGTTTGCTACAGTGGGTGTTCGGAACCCCTGGTCGCTGGTTCGAATCCCTGTGGCACCATACTTTTGTTTCTTTTTTTTCAAAAATTATAAAAACAGCAGCCGAGAGCATATAACGCTCTCAGCCCTCCTTATAACGCATGTAGCATCCAGCCTAATGGCCTGTGCCTTGGGCGGTTTTCCCTGTGGTCCTGGGTTCGAATCTTGGCTTCGGCAAGTTTGAAAAAAATATTTTTTTGAATGTTTGGATGATTGAAAAATTATGGAAAAAATATGATTATTCTTCTAAAAATATATGGGACTTATGAAAAATAATTTGGGAATTATTTACATGAGATAAAATATGATTTGAGAATAAATGTGTAAATAGAACTATGGTTCCACATTGATATTTTTTTTGTGAAATTATATTTTGCAAAAAGGACTTGAAATGAAGGATTAGAAAATTAATATGGCAAAGAAAGAAATTATATTGTGTGATGTGATGCAAATTATTCTCATTTGAGAATAGTGTGGAAACTATGAAGTGTGAATAATCATTTACTGATGTGATTTCAATGTGAAATTGATAATTGATGAAGTATTTAATCCCATGTACGATTATGGACTATTGAACAATTTAAAGATCATGCTAGTGAAAGAGAAATCTATTATGATTATGAAAATGAATTTATGAGTTGGAAATGCTCAAATTGGAAATTGTGAATTAGAATTGAAACAAAAGAGTAGCTAAGTCTCCCCCCGCATTTGGAAAGAAATGAAATGAAATATTGAAATAAAAGACCAAGGTTGGTCATGTTTGAATAAATAAATAAGTCCGGTTTAGTGGAGAGGCTAACTCTAGTGCTTTGATTTTATTCATGATTCTATTAAATTAAGAATAGTGCATAGTGAAGACGTGATGAAAGTGAGAGAAAACACGAGTATGAGAACTAGAGTTTACGGTGCGGGTGTGTGAGCCACAGAATGCATGCTTGATGAGTCAAGACATGGCGTGGGCACAACTCAGTAATGATCGGACTTTAGCCACGCTTGTGGGATGTTTGGTGACTGCAAGAGGATCGTGTGCCATGAAGGAGGCTGAATTGAATGCATGCTTGACGAGTCAAGACATTGCGTGGGGTTCCCCTCCAGGTTTTCTGTACACGAGCTTGTACTCATAGATCATCTAGGATACTCACCGTAGTTACAGTAGTAGATTAAGTCATGACAAGGGATTGAACCCTACAAAGATGAAGAATGATTAAGAGGCTTGCCCTCGGACCTATGTAGTATGGGATGCATAGAATCCGAACAAGTGTGCATTAGTGTCATATAATATAAATAACTGCATTAAGGACTAAGTGCACAATCACAATACGACATCAATAGGGGAGTCCCCTTAGTTTGATATGTGACAAGTTTGTGTTTGTTAAATATGGAAAATAAGTTATACTATTTTCGGCATAGAGAGGATGGCCGTGTATAATGTTCGTCGGTTGAATAAACTGACGTACCCACAGTCTTATATACAGGTAAATGATATGATAAAGATTAAAGAGGAACAGATGATTAAAGATTATACAATGTTGTTGTACATTTATTAAATTGTTGTAAATTTTACTTCCGCTGTGCAATGTAAAGTGTAATATTTTATGTAAACTATGATGTAAAGTGAAAAGTTCAAATTTCCTTGTAAAATTGTACTAAATGAAGTTGAAAGATCCTGTAGAACATCTCGAATTCAGTGAATTTGGGATTCGGGGCGTTACACTTCCTGTCGTCAACTTGTCACCTCGTGTGTTATAGATGAAGTATTAACTGAATCTGTGAATGCACCAAAAGTCGTCAACTTGTCACCTCGTGTGTTTGGGTGTGTTGCATTTGTTCATCTTCATCAACATGAACGCAATAAGTTAACTCTTCGAGCTGTCCGCTGTGTTTTCGTGGGATATGCACAGAATAAGAAAGGCTATCGGTGCTATCACCCACCAACTCAAAAGATGTTTGTGACTATGGATGTTGTGTTCCATGAAGATAAGATGTATTTTTCCTATGAGGTTGAACTTCAGAGGGAGTACCGAAGTGAAGTTCAAACTCTTGCCTATGATGAAGTGGTTACTGTTCAAACTGAATCAGATATAAGGGGAGAAAATCAGGATGTAAGTAATGACGATCACTCGAATGAAGACTTAGTTGAGGAAGAAAATTTCCACGAAGACCTGCAGTCAGTACCGAACCTCCATGAAGATGAGCCATCTCCACCATCAGCACCATCTGAACCATCTCCACCACCAACACCATCTGAACCATCTCCACCACCAGTACCATCAGATCTATCTCTACTCCCAGTAGAACCCCAAAACCAATCGTCATCGCTGTTCGAAGCTCCAAGGAGAGAACTCCCAAACCGTACTACTAGAGGTATCTCAAAACGCACTTACGAGCCTAATCCCACTAGTAAAGTCAAGCATGAGTCATTATGTGTCCACTCACCGATTGTCTGGATCAAATAAGCCATTTGTGAATCAATTATCTGCTGTATCTATTCTTAACAGTGTGCAGGAAGCCTTAGCCGATCCAAGGTGGAAAGCAGCTATGGATGAGGAGATGAAGTCCTTGAAGAAGAATGAGACTTGAGAGATAGTTGAGCTGCTAGCAGGAAAGAAGCCAGTATGATGTAGATGGATTTATACAGTGAAATATAAATCAGATGGTTCGATCGAGCGGTACAAGGCAAGGCTGGTTGCCAAAGGGTACACTCAAACTTATGGAATTGATTATAACGAAACATTTGCACCTTTGGCAATGTTCAATACTATTCGAGTTCTACTGTCACTTGCCGCAAATCTTGACTGGCTGTTGGAGCAATTTGATGTGAAGAATGCATTTTTTGCATGGAGAATTGACAGAAGAAGTCTATATGGATCTTCCACCAGGGTCGAACATACCAGTCCAACACAGCAACAAAGTATGTCGTCTGAAGAAAGCATTGTATGGACTGAAGCAGTCGCCAAGAGCCTGGTTTGGGAGATTTACAAAATCAATGAGGACATTCGGATACGATCAGAGTAATTCTGATCATACTCTATTCCTGAAAAGGAAAGAAGGTAGAATTACTGCTCTCATTATTTATGTTGATGATATGATAGTAACTGGAGATGATCCTGAGGAGATGAAGGCATTAAAGAACTACTTGTCACAAGAGTTCGATATGAAAGATCTTGGTCCTTTGAGATACTTCCTTGGTATTGAAGTTTCTCGCTCTAGAAAGGGAATATTTCTTTCTCAAAGAAAATATGCTCTGGATTTATTGAAGGAAACTAGAATGTCCACTTGTCAACCGATTAGTACACCATTGGAAGAAGGACTGAAACTATGCAACGAAGCTGATCAAGTACCTTGTGATAAGGAAAGATATCAGAGATTGGTTGGATGACTAATGTATCTTGCACATACACGGCCAGATTTGTCATATGCTTTAAGTGTGGTAAGTCAGTTTATGTATGCACCTCGAGAACAACATATGGACACAGTAATGAGAATTATGAGATATATTAAGTCAGCCACAGGAAAAGGAATCTTATTTGCGAAACATGGTCACTTGAAGGTTGAGGCATATACTGATGCTGATTGGGCAGGATCTACTATCGATAGGCGCTCCACTTCAGGATATTTTACCTTTGTTGGAGGAAATTTAGTTACATGGAGGAGCAAGAAGCAAAATATTGTTACACGCTCTAGTACAGAGGCTGAGTATCGCGGAGTAGCGTTAAGTATAACTGAAGCTTTATGGCTAAAACTCCTGTTGCAGAACTTAGGCTATGGTCCAAAGGAACCTATGAAGGTGTATTGTGACAGTCAAGCGGCGTGTGATATTGCGGCTAATCAAGTTCAGCATGATAGGATGAAACATGTAGAGGTGGACAGATTCTTCATCAAAGAAAAATTAGCTGAGAAAGTTATTGAGATATCCAAAGTGAAGTCAGATCGCAGATATCCTAACCAAGGCTGTTTCGACTCGGCTCTTCTTGAAATTTGTTGACAAGTTAGGCATGCTCGATATCTATGCACCAACTTGAGGGGGAGTGTTGACATATAGTAATTGTATATTCTGTTTCCTAATATAGGAAACAGATTTTCCAAATCTCTCATCTTCCCAATCTTCTCTCAATCTTTTTCTTGTTCTCCAAGAATGTAATCCTTATATATAGATGTAAAGAATATAAAAACAAGAAGAATAAGAATTATTTTTTCCAAAATTATTTTCTTCAAGTTGTTTATCCCATTCATTTCTCATGTTTATTTCTCATGTTGTTCGGCAACGAAAGTGCAATAAGTAACAAGTGGAATAGTTTTAGGAAGGGAAAAGGAGTTTGCAAAAAAGATAAGGCTAGGGGCTTAGGGACTTAAACCACACTTGGATTAATGTCACACCCCTGGTATAAAACAGATTTTGCATTTATATCCACCTAATTTTAAAATCATAAACTTTTTAGGACTTTGATTAAAATACACTAATTGCAGGTAAAATATAGGGTCAGATATAAATTAAAAACATGTATAATACATGTATGAAGGTATAAGGTATTTATCGTCCAATAGTTTATACATGTACTTGTGACATTGTCTCTCTCGAAAATCTTCTTTCATAGTGCCTACTTTAAACATCGATTTCTATCCACCACCTCCCTCCCTATCCACCCCTTGTATTTATTGTTTGTCTTATTTTAAAAAAAATTATCTTAATCTGATGAATATCAAAGTTACAATATGGCGAGGATGAAGAAAAGAGCCACCACAGTGGAAGTTAACGAAAATGAAGGGCAAGGGTCAGAGCAACTTCCAGAACAAAGTGGTAGTCAGCTTGAGGTCGGGGAGGGAAACACGCCCACTGTCAAAAAACAAAGATGACCCACAAAGTTTCCCGATGTGTAGAAGATGAAAAACAACGAGCAGATTGTCGTAGAGGCAAATAGTGGGGGCAATGCAGGAAAAAATGGCGCAATTTATTGGGGGTAGTTGCTAGGAATGCTCGCATAGTTCCATTGTCATACGAGAGTTGGCCAAAGGTGCCCGACACGACAAAAGCAGCTGCTTATTCGACCATCAAGGTAACAATGATTTTTTTTTTTTTTTGTGTTGTTGGGAATAGTTTCGATTGAGGTTTAACTTAATGCAAGTTTACAGTTATTGATATGCATTTAAATTGATAATCTTTTGCAAGATTTAATTACTAATGATATCTAATGACTTCAAATTTTAACTTGTATATCGTAAGTATCATTTAATTGTGGAATTAGGAAGTGGATCAGGTTTGGTTTATGTAAGTATCATGCAAGATTGAGGTTCTCTTCCTTTATTCATAAAAGCGAAGGAATCTCTTTTTCAATCTACAAACAAATTTGACAAACCAGTGGAACAAAGCACCAAGAACAATATACACATAAATGCTAACTTATTACTCAAATTTGATTTATGTATATTATGTTTTAATTATTTGTAATCAATGTTATTTTGCAGCAATACTTCTCTTACCCGAACTCTCGAGATAATTGTGTGGAAAAATCTCTTTCAAAGAAGTGGAGAGATCACAAAAGTGATTTGAAGGGGAAATCTTGTGACAAGAACAGGTCCGAGGCTCATAATGCAAGGGTCGTGCCCCCCAGTGTCGAGGCTTCGGATTGGCAATTTCTCGTTCACTTCTAGAGTTCAAAGATGGGACAGGTATTTATGTTTAATAAGTTCAAAATGTTTGTTTAGTGATGTTAAATAGGTTATAAATTTTTTGAACTGTACAGAGAAGGTCGGGTATTGGTGTTGCTAGTCGAGCAAAACAGCTTGTGTTGCACACTGCCGGTACGCAGAGCTTCGCTATAGTTCGGAAGAAATTGGTAAATGTGTAACTTTTTTTATAAGTTTCGGCTTCTGAGTTTTATGTTTATAATAACTTCATCTTACTAATATGTAGGAAGAGGAATTGGGTGTTTGATTCCATCGGCAATATATATAGATATATTTGATGCTACCCACAGCTCAAAAGATGGGTCATTTCCAATCCCTGCAGCAGAGGATATCTTGGTAATTTTATATATGACTTGAGTGGTTGTTTAAAATTTTAATTCGCTTCCACAATCATTAACGTATTTTCATTTTTTTTCTTTGTCTTCCTTTCCAGACCAAGGCCAAAAACAAGTATGATGAAATCTCTACTGGTTCCTCCGACCGCCAAGCTATGATTGAAGTGATGGGAAAAGAGCGCCCTGGACGTGTTCGCAGAATGGGGTTAGGACCGACTCCCTCTCAAGTCTTTGGTCTTCGTCCATCTGCTTACGATGGGAGCCAAACCGCGGGGATGGATCAATGTGTAGATCTTCAATCGCAGATGGCTGCTCTTCAAACGCAGATGGATAATTTAGTTAGACAACAGACAGTTGGCTTTGAAATCCTAGTCTCATCGGTTAGTATTGTAACATCATACATATACACGAGATAATACAAATAAAGAAAATTCCTTGCCTTCCACTCTAAACCTTTGTTTTCTCTAATTAATATGTGTTTTCTATCTACTACAGTTTTCTAACTTAATGTTAACTGATGTTAACGAGCTAATAGAGATTTTCTTTTAAATAGTTGATCACATTAAGACTTCAATTTCCAACTCCAAGAAGACTGGTTACTATGAGGATACATCTCGTGAACTAAAGGTTAAGAAAACATATTTAATAGAGTGGAACTACCATCATTAGAAAATCATAGATTCAATGTGCATTTGAAGGGAAAATTCATATTATGCAATAGAATTACCTTATAGTTTCACGCAGAGCAGTTATACCAAAGACAATCATAGATTTGGTTATA
Source organism: Hemerocallis citrina (assembly GCA_017893485.1). Taxonomy (NCBI): domain Eukaryota; kingdom Viridiplantae; phylum Streptophyta; class Magnoliopsida; order Asparagales; family Asphodelaceae; genus Hemerocallis; species Hemerocallis citrina. The sequence goes on from CM030368.1 coordinate 32,302,256, forward strand.
GAACTGGGAACATGTATCCTTTGTTCATTATTTAAAGAAATAAGATAGTTAGCAACTATTTAAACTACATTATAGGATGAGGTAGGGACTATGGGGCTGGGAGCGAGGAAAGGAGATGATTTGTATTGCCAAATTCTGGAAAAAGGGAAATTTGATAATTAGTAAAGAGGCGTAAGGAGGGGAAAGGGTTTCATACTGCTAATATTGAGTTCCAGAAATTAAATACTTTCTAGAGTTAATAAATAGCTGAATTTTTTAGATATGATGATTGCTAGACTTTCTAGGAGTACATTCTCATAGCCAATTACCCACCATTCTTTCCCTAAATTTAAGTTATTTATAGCACAACCACAGTAAACAGTTTAAGTTAAATATCGAAGAAATATATTAAGACTATATCCTTTGGTGATTTTTATTTTGAAACTTTTGATAATTAGAATAGGAAATCTGACATTACAAAACTTTCCAATCTATCTCTAGGTCTAAGTTACTTTGATACTTAATTGTTCATGTTTAGATTGAATATTTTTTTGACTATTTTGAGCATTACACATGACGGCCAAAGAATTCCATCGGTTACTAGTCGTGCAAATCTAGAGGAAACAACCGATCTTAATGGAAGCTACTCTGCTGACAGGAGATATATACACACTAGCAGACCGATACATACATACATACATACATACATACATACATACATATATATATATATATATATATATATATATATATATATATATTGAAACAAGTAGCATGGGTGGATAATTATTGGAGTTAGTGTTACTTTATTATGCTTTATTATTGTGTGTGAATGTGATTTGTATTATTATGTATGATCAGTGATATTTCGTGAAATTGATTGTATTATAGGTTTTGTGGTGATAATGTGTGAAATGAATTATATTATTGGAATACTAAAAATTTGTAACAAACAGGGGGAAAACATTTATTATACACACCCCGGCATTTGTAAAACTACAGGGAAGTGTTTATTGTTTTCAAAAAAAAAATTGAAAAAATAGCTGCAAACAACCCTACCCTGGCGGTCTTAGAACGTCGGAGTAAGGGTTTTTATTAATAAATGAAAATGCCCTATATCGGCATTTTACAAACACCGGCGTAGGGGTCGGTCTATACCGGCGTTGACAATAAACGCTGGTGTAGCTAGGCACATCACCTACCACGATGCAGCCTTCAGCGACACTACTACCAGTGTTTTCATAAATGCCAGTATAGTCTACCCCAGTGTTTTAAAACACTGGAGTAGACTGTTTGTGTTGTAGTGCAAATTACATCATTTAGAAGCTAGTCAAGTTTGTTTTAATATTTTTGGTTAGCTATGAATAAGGAATTGAGAGCATTTTTTAAATTTATTTTTTATAATCATATGGATAGGACTCGAACAGAGTCCCAGCTGAAACGCTAGGGTTTCGGGATGTCAGGAATTGATTTGGGATGAATTTGGGTCTATTCAAAGTCGGGAATGGAAATGGAACTGGACTGAGAAGAAAGAAATGGAGAGATGAGATGTGAAATCACCAAAACGCCCTTCACTCTATTCTCTACATTTTGAATTTGGGCAGAGTGAATCTTGACCGTTGGATCTTCATCGAATGTCTGAGATGTCCAACTCACGATAAGGAGCTCATCTCACCATCTCATAATAGACTAACTATATATATATATACTAGGTTAGCACGAGGGCACGTGCCTACGACACGTCTTCAGAACGATGCAGTATATAATAATCCCTATAAATAGTAAAATATATTATACAATTCTTGACAGTTTCAAATAGTAGGGGATACATTTCCTTTCCAGAATGTCGGATGCATGAATCTGAAACTTCCATCATGGAGTTTATGTAGCTCAAGTTTGAATGGTAAGACAATAGTTAGTTGTAAATAAAAGTTCATGTTTCCATCGGCATATGTTGAAAAATAATTATAAATGGGGTGTAAAATCCAACTTCTTAGAACTTTAAGGGTGCAAAATGATGAAATTTATCTTTTTAGGAGATATTTGCTACTTTCAGTGTAACTTTAGAGGTTGAAATTTACCAAAGTGAATATCCATTTAAATCTTCCATTGCATTTGAAATCAATCAGGGAACTTAGTGAAATTTTTACATGAACAAATCAAAATAAGCATAAAAAATCTGAAAAATCTAGAAATTTACAAACCTGAAATTTGAAAATCTAAATTTATGGAGAGAGAGAGAGAGATCCATTTAAATCATTCATTGCATTTGAAATCAATCAGGGAACTCAGAGAAATTTTCTACATGAGCAATTAAAAGAAACATAAAAAAACTAAAAAATTCGAAAATTTACTAACTTGAAATATGAAAATCTAAATTTTCGGGTGTATATATATATATATATATATATATATATATATATATATATATATATATATATATAAGAAATGCTCTATTGAAAACGGGTCTTGTTTTCACCAGGTTGGAAAACAGCGATCTGAGCCGTTGGATCACACTTGATTGTGATCAACGGCTCCGATCGCTGCCGCTCAAGTCGTGAGCAAATCTGCTATTAATAACGAAGGGGCATTTTGAGAGCTTCATGCAAAAAATGCTTCGGACTTAGCATTTGTTTGACGTGAAGTTTATTTTATGCGAAAAGTTATACTTAGGCCATTGTTTCCGCCTAGGTTGTTTTTTTATTAAAAAAAATTCAACGGCCTAGGTATGTACAAGTATTTTTCCAAACACTTGTACATACTCAAATCTCCATCTCCCTCACTTGTAATGCGACCTCTCTCTCTCTCTCTCTGGAGCTCCCGAAACCCATTCCCCAAACCCTAGCTCTACTCCAACCTCCTCTTCTCGATCTCCACCTCTTCTCGAAGCCTTTCTATCTCTTTCTCCCTCTCCCGAATATCCCAAACCCTGACCTAATCTGAAATCCCAAATCACTAGAACCCTAGCACAAATTCTTCGAAATCCTAGACTCTATAACTTGTTCGTCTACAGCAGCAACTCTTCACATCTTCGACAACTCTCTCTCTTTCTCTTTGGACTAGGTATTCACTTTTTCACTATTTAGTATTGATATGGCTAAAATTGGGGTTAAATCGGAACCGTCCAGATCGAGCACGAATCTTGAAGCACGGGGGTAAAAAGGTAATTTCACATACAGATGGATCCAAAACGAGTATTGGGTCTCCGCCTCACGAAACCAACCGCCCGCAAATAGATCCACTCCAACTGGGCGCGGGTTCCGACCCGATACGAACCCGGTCCACCAAGGGAGAATCAGGCCACTGATTTGATTAGATCAAATCAATAAGCTTGATTTACTCTCACCAGGGAATCAAGGCCTACTTTCCTAAAACAGAATAGGAGGATTTTGCTCCTAAATGTTAGCCAGGAAATCAGGATCCAAATCATTCCAAAGGCGACTATAAATGCAGCCCCTCTACCACCAAGACGAGGTGAATCACTTTTTCACCACTGAAACTCTTCCTTAATCTTTTACTGATTACTGACAAGAGCGTCGGAGGGTGCGTCGCCGGAATCAACCCCGGTGTCTCGCACTTCCTTGCAGGTTGCAGCAGGAGCAAGCAGGCCGAGTCAGCTGTTCAGGTTTTCCTCGGATCCACAAATTCTATCTGTTTACCCCCACACCGAAATCAGCGGCAACAAGTATAATGAATTATGTTAATTTATTGAATTTTTTTATACAATTTTTTAGTTTGATTTTTTGTATTATGCGAAGTAGTCTACAATTTAGAGAGTCTCCAATTTTTCTACCATGTGTGTTGTATATATTTTGTTGACATTTTTGTAGATGTAGTGTTAGTTGTAGTTGTAGAATATAGGAAAAGCAAACAACCGGATCAAAAAATTTCCAAATTTTACGAGTAGGTCGGACTCACCATGCAGAAGACAACACAACTTATAGAGGCGATTTTCATCTCACGGTTTGAAATATACGTCCGTTTATCACTTTTATTCAATAAATTGGATATAAAGCGATACAGAGTCGTATATTACAAACCGAGGGTCGGAACTCACCTCTGCAAGTGGCGTTGGCCTGTGTTTGGTGTGCCAAACATAACGACCAAATTTCAGATTTTTTGCATCTCATTTGTGTTGTTTTGTCGCGTATATAAAAAAACATCTATATACCTCAAAACTTTTTTAGTACGGTCTTACTAGAAAACCGCTCAAACAAAGTCCAAAAAATACGAAACTGTGTAAGTAGGTCGGGCTAACCATTCACAACCCAACGCAACTTATAGTTGCCAGTTCCGACGCACGGTTTCCGAGATACGTCAATGTATCGTTTTCCGCTGTTTTTTCAAGAGTGAAAGTGATACACGGCCGTATCTTTCAAACCTTGGGTCAAAACTTGCTTCTACAAGTTGTGTTGGCTTGTGTGCTGATCGCTCGACCCAGTCATAATGTATTGTATTTTTTGGAGGTCGTTTGTGTGATTTTCTCACGTATTTTGTTATGTATTTAGCGAGTTTTCAATAGAGAACTGGCTGAAAAATTACGAAGTTTTGCGTGTAGGTCGTTTTTGCCACTCACAAGCCAACACAACTTGTAGTTGCAAGTTCTCAGCCACGGTTTGCTATATGCGTATGTGATTGCATTCCGCTCTTTTTTCAAGAAAGAAAGCGATACACGGTCGTATCTTGAAGACCGTGAGTCCAAACTCGCTTCTACAAGTTGTGTTGGCTTGTGTGCGACAATTTAGACCCAATTACAAAGTTTGGTATTTTTTGAAAGTTGTCTGTGCAGTTTGCTCAAGTATTTTGTTTCGTATCTATATATTTTGTCTCTCTACTCTTTACGAACAGTGTCTCTCGAACTCTATACAAAAGACATTCATATGCTTGTATATCGTCTCTATATTTTATTAATTTCCATTTTTAGCCACCTAAATGAACAATATACAATTGTTAAGGTTAAATGCTTAAATAAGTACCAGTAAATAATATATGTTTAAAAATTTTGTAAAAACCTTTTTTTTAAACCCCAAAATGCAAATTCTTTTGGAATGTGCATACCTATTCATCCTAACACCTAACCCCTAACCATACCATCGTAACCCATAATATTTCAACCACAGGTTTGGTTAGGGTAAGGGCTAGGTTAAGGTTAGGGTTAGGGTAGGATTAGTATAAACGATTGAATCTATTAGATAATACATAGGAACTAGTTCGAATCGAGTGTTTCAATAGAAAACAATACATGTTAGGAATAAAATATGGATCACATGAATAGAATATTTCATATTGAGAAAATTTTCAAATTATTACTGATTAAGACAGTTCATTACGTTACATGTGATGCCAATAGATGTGTTCACCACAGAAATCAAAGATGGCACAACATTTAAAATTTGAAATAATTTTAAATTAAACTAGGTTTCCTTCAACCATAGACTTCACCAAAAAAATTTGGGAATACACATTTTAAAATAATAATAATAATAATAATTTTCATTTTTATGAGTTATATCATCTCTATATTTTATTAATTTACATTTTTAGCCACCTAAATGAACAATGTACACTCGTTAAGGTTAACTGCATAAATATCTACAAGAAAATAAAATATGTTCTTCTTTTTTGTGAATGGTTAACTGTTATTGTACGGTTAAGGGTTTAGGGTTATGGTAGGGTTCAGGGTTTAGTGTAGGGTTACGCGTATGGTTATAGCAAAGATACGGGATAGTCAAGTGTTATGAGTAGGGTTATGGTAGAGAACCCTAGAATTTTTATTTATATTTTTTAGTCTAGGTAAAAAAAATTGAGAAAAAAATGCGAGGTCGTTGCCTCCAATAATGGCCTACGTACAAGAGGGTTATGCAAGGGTTAGGGTAGCGGTTGTGTAGAGTTGTGGACTTGATTAAATTTTTTTTTAAAAAAATTATACTCCCAAATTTTTGTAAAAAAAAAAGGCAAGGCCGTTGTATTCAACAACGGCCTACATACAAGAGGGTTATGCGGCAGTTAGGGTTAGCGGTTGACCGGTTGTGTAGGGTTGTGGATTTTTATAAATTTTTTATTTTTTTATTTTTTTAAATATAAAAAAAACGTGTATTCCAATTTTTTGTGGTGAATTCTGTGGTAGAAGAGAACCTAGTTTAATTTAAAATTATTTCAAACTTAACGATTCAAAATTATTTCAAACCCAGTTTAAAATTATCTAATAGATTCAATCGTTTATACTAACCCTACACTAACCCTAACCCTAACCAAACCTGTGGTTGAAAAATTATGGGCTAGGGCGGTATGGTTAGGGGTTAGGTGTTAAGCTGAATAGGTATGCACATTCCAAAAGAAATTACATTTTAGGGTTTAAAAAATATATAAAAAATGGGTTTTTACAAAATTTTAAAACATAAATGATTTTCTGGTACTTATTTAAGCATTTAAACTTAACGATTTCATATTGTTCATTTAGGTGGCTAAAGAAATTAGTAAAATATGGAGACGATATATGAATATCTTTGGTGTAGAGTTCCAGATACATGGTTCGTAAAGAGTGGAGAGATAGTTGTAAAAAGCATTAAAAAAATTTCACGGTGTATGTTCACGCCATTTGTGCCTTCAAAGCCCATTCTCTCTTCAACTTCGGTCTCTTCTCACGGTGACAATCATTTTTTTTCAATTCATCGTGTTTTTGCCTTCCCAAAAAACGATCGAATATGACGGCAAATTCATGCAAGGAATATTTATTTTCTGTATGATGCTTCAAGGCAGAATGCGATGACTCAACCCATTGGCTACTCAACATGCCGGCCCAAAATGAATCTTTATCATAGATGGGTGCCCAATTTTCACGGATATCAAACAGATCGTTCAACCATTTGTTATTCACTAATCCGTATTGCGAAATCAATAAATTCTATTTTTCTACAAATTCATGTACATATTCGGAACCGTAGATGACGGTCTTTGATGATTCCCTAAACTTGTCTACATCATTTGACATACGCACCTCCTGCGGTAACTTATCCAATATGTGCCAAATACAATACCAATGCCAAGTCTTGGGGAAAACTTTATTCACTGTGGTCGCGATCCCATGGTTTTGATCGGTGACGATGCCGGATGGAGTACGATTCATTACACCTAACCACTTTTCAAAAAAACCATTCAAACGAAGAGGCCGTCTCATTTGGAATGAACCCGCCTCCTAAGAAAGTCGATTGCCAATGTTGATTCACTCCAAAAAAGGGAACAAATAATATTCCATAGCAGTTCGTATTGTACATGGCATCAAAGCAAAGTACATCGCCAAATTCTTCGCAATTCATCCTAGAAATACCATCAACCAATATACAATGTAACAACCTCCCTTTAGGATCTACTTAAATGTCATAAAAAAATGAAGGATCCATCTGTATCTTAGATTTGAAAAAATCAACTAGCATTTTCGAATCGTGTCCTTTCAATGCTTCTTGCGAGTCTCTAAGCAAAGTTCTAACATCTTTTTGGGTGAATCCTACTTGATTGTGACCACCACTAGCTCTTTCGAAGAAGATCATTTGTCGATATATCTGGATATTAGCTTGGTTGAATTGATCTATTATTCTTTTTTCCATATTTGATACGGAATAGTTTCGGTGCAAAAGATGCCTTCTACCGAGTGGGGTGAATTCGTGATTGTGTGCTTCATGAAATGAATACAATACCCACGTATTATTTGCTTCGTTTATTTTTACACGAACGCAAGCCTTGCAACCAATTCTACAGGTTGTTTTCCGTCTACCATCACTATATTGACTCGGCAATGACCTGACTTTATTACACAGATATGACTTATCTACTTCCACTCATCCCTTTAACTTATTCCAACCCTTAGCATTGCAAAACCCCCACATCGAGCATATGGCGTATAGAATTTTCGGCCTCAACTAAAGTAGGAAACGTTATACCTAACTTTGGTTTTAGGTGTTCTTCGACTAACGGCATGGAATCAATGATTTGTTCTACCCGCAAAAAATTATCGCCGACAGCCGAATTTTCCGTATCGTTGTTCATTTGAAAAATTAATAATAGTCTGATTAGTACACACATCATATATAAAACAGCTTGTTAACCAAAGATTGTGATATATATATAGATACGAATGAAATACATGAGAAAACCGCACAAACAACGTTAAAAAAATGCGAAACTTTGGGATTGGGTCCGTCTTACCGCACACAAGGAAACAGAACTTGTAGAAGTAAGTTTCGATCCATGGTTTGCAAGATACGGCCGTGTTCGCTTTTACTCTTGAAAAAGAGGGGAATGTGATACACGGACGCATATAGCAAACCGTGTGAGAACTCGCAACTACAAGTTGTTTTGGCTTGTGAATTACGAGACCTACCTACTCTCAAAATTTTGAATTTTTTGAGTGGGCTTTATATTCAAAACTCACTAAAAACATAAAAAATTACATAAGAAAACGGCACAAACAACGTTAAAAAAAACGAAACTTTGTGACTGGGTCGGGTTCCCCGCACACAAGCCAATGCAACTTGTACAAGCGAGTTCCGACCCACGGTTTGCAAGATACGGCCGTGTATCGCTATCACTCATTTAAAATGCCAAGAATGCGATACATTGGCGTATCTCGCAAACCGTGGGTTGGAACTCGCAACTACAAGTTGTGTTGGGTTGCGAGCGGTTAGCCCGACCTACTCGCAAAATTTCGTATTTTTTGGATCTCGTTTCAACGGTTTCCTACTGAAAAGTCGCTCGATAGAAATTCAAACATTAACTGTTATTGTTGTTTGATATACGGTAGAAAACCGCACGAACGATATCAACAAAATTCCAAAACTTTGGGAGTAGGTCAGACGCACCATACATGAGCCAACACAACTTATAGAGGTGAGTTTCGACTCACGGTTTGCAAATTATGCCGATGTATCGCTTTCACTCACGAAGAATAGTCGAAAGTATTACACGGCGGTATACTTCAAACAGTGAATCCAAACACACTTCTACAAGTTTCTTTGGCTTGTGCGTGGTGAATCCGACGTACTCGCAAAATTACAGAATTTTTGGATCTCTTTGTGCGCTATTACTAACAACGAACAACAACAACTAATACTATATCTACATCGACAATAACACTATAATTAGCTACCCGTAATATACAAATTGTACACTAAAATACTGAATAAAAAATTTTCAATCAATTAACCTAGCTAGATCTAGTAACATAGAAAAAAATTAATATCTTTCACAATGTGGGTTTTCGGAAAGGAGATAGAAGTGGTGTTTGCGCGCTGTTGGAGACAAAGGAAGAGGAGTAGGGTTTGGCTAATTTCTTTAGGAATAGAGTTCTAGGGTTGGGGAGATTTCGTATGGGTTAGGGTTTTTTTGCATTCGGAATCTTCAAAAGATTTTTTTTAAGAGTGTGAGAAGAGGGAGAGATTGAGTGAGAAACAATGAGAAAGAGAGAGATAGGGTTTTCAAATCGAGAGAGAAAGAGAGAGATAGTGAGAGAGAACTAGTGTTTGGGGATGGGTTTCGCGAGCTCCAGAGAAAGAGAGAGCTGTCGACGAAGTGAGAGAGATGGAGATCTGAGTATGTACAAGTGTTTGGAAAAACACTTGTACATACCTTGGCCGTTGTTGGAAACAACGGCCTAGGTTGAATTTTTTTTTTATAAAATAAACAACCTCTCGCAAAAAAAACTTCGTGCCAAAAAATGCTAAGTTTGAAGCATTTTTTGGCGTGAAGTTCCCAAAATGCCTCTCTTCTATTAATAGAAGATCCGCTCACGATCTGAGCCGTTGATCACGATCAAGTGCGATCCAAGGCTCAAATCGCTGTTTTCCAACCCGGTGAAAACTATACATGTTTTCAATAGAGCATTTCCCATATATATATATATATATATATTCCATTTTAAAATATAAATCTTATTAAGTCGCTCTCCTTCAATATATATATATATATATATATATATATATATATATATATATATATATATATATATATATATATATATATATTCCATTTTAAAATATAAATCTTATTAAGTCGCTCTCCTTCAATTGAAACAAAATCAATGGCTCACATTCACCCTCCCAAAAGACATTTCCCCCTGAAAAGCTTCCCCCCAAAAAAATTAAATGGATCTCTCTCTCTCTCTCTCTCTCTCTCTCTCTCTCTCTCTCTCTATATATATATATATATATATATATATAGGGAAATGCTCTATTGAAAACTTCGGTTGCTCACTACGTTGATGTGCGAGCACTCAAGAAATAGAGCATCTATGAAAAATATGAACCGCTCATATTGTTCTATATGTCTAAGATAGTCTAACAATAAAAAATCAATTAATTTGAAATTCATTTGTTCTTGATTTACATCATCACAAAATTGTGTGGCTGAAAATTTTAACAGCATGATGAATGAGCAAATGAACTTCAAATTACTTGATTTTTTATGGTTAGGCTATCTTAGGCATAGAGAACAATATGAGCGGTTCGAATTTTTCATAGGTTCATAAGTTCTCATGGAGTGCTCGCCAAAAGTAGTGAGCAACCGAAGGGGAATATATATATCAATTTGGCTCTCCTTCAATTGAGCCGTAAGCAGCACTACATCCAGTAATCGGTAGAGAGGAAACCCTAAGCAGAGAAAAGAAGCCAAAATACGACAACATCACCTACTAGAATAGAACTAGAAGACAACAAAACACTAGACAACAAAGCCGGCTAGGATCAGTTCAGTTATCTTTGATTTTTAAATCTCAATTAAGTGGTTAATCTAATTTTCAAGTATAAGGATTTATATATGTAAAGATATATTCAAAAGGGATATTTTACAAAACCTATTCAAAAACCCTAATAACCTAATTCTGGCCTATTAAAAGGGAGGTGCAGCCGTCTTTTTGCACAAAGGGTTTTCTTTATTATTGATTTTTTGGAGTTTCAAAGCGATGATCTTGGTTTTCTTGCGAAAAGAATGGATTTTCTTATTCTTTTTATTACTTCGGTTGATTCTTCAAAAAGGTGAGTGACATGTGTTTATTTTTTTATTGTTCTATGCATGTTGTATGTGATGATTTGTTTATTAGAAAGAATTTTAGGTGTTTGTATGATGATATGATGAATATTGATGGATGAATGAATAAAAATTGAATCTTTTCATGAAAACTATGTTATTGATGATTGAAATTACATATACATGACTTGAGATTTGTTAAGAACCAAATAGAAATCATGGGTATGGTGTTTTGTATTATGTTCTTGCTGATTTGAATTGTTATAACAAGTTGTACGCTATAAATTGCACAAAAGTGAGTAGAGTAAGGTAATTACTGTGTGTATAATATATATGCTCTGTTTTGATAATTTGATGACTATAACTTGACTAAATACATGTTTTATTCACATATATTCATGAGTAAACTATTGTAATCAGTGGGGTATGTGTATAACAAGTAGTAGAAGAATTTTTAGACAAAAAAGAATCCAGTTTTGAGAGTTGGAGTTGTTCTTGATTTCGGGTCTGATGCTTTATAGGCCGAAATTGGTTTTTGATGTTTTTGTGAGGTTTTCGAATTGAATTTGAGTTGTTTTGATACTGAGCTTGATTTGAACATTATACTACTTCTAACTGATAAAATTTTGATGTTTTACTGATGCAAACACACACATATACACACTTATATATATATATATATATATATATATATATATATATATAGTTCCCTGTTTTGAAGATTTTATGAAAATTGATCTTTTATGATCTTGATGAGATTTTAATTTGTTTTATAAACTCCTGTATGTTATACAAGTTGTATTTGATCATCTCAGGAATTTTGTTTTGCAAATTTATAATTTTACAAAGATTTATTGAAGTATCAGTTGAAATGTGCATGAAATTCAAAGCTGTGGATTTTCGAAATTGATAGTCGACCAACCACTTTTTGAACTAAAAGTGGCAGTCGACTGGCAGTTCTTGGATTTTTGGAATTTTGCATGACAATCGACCGTCACCTTTTGTACTTGTTTTGGTGGTCGACTGTCAGCTGATTGGCTGATTGTTTTGGTTGAGTTTTCTGTTGATTTCTTGAACGATTGTTTCTTCGATATTATGGATTATTGATCTACTGTTTTAGATTATGTTTTTGCTACAGATTACAGTATTTTACATAGAGTTATATTTTGATTATAATAGAATTTAAATTGTATTTCTATTACTTTATAAAGTGAAATATATTCGGTTTTCGATGGAATTGATGTTTTGTGATATTCTATTATTTCAAATTATGATTCTCAGCTATTTAATAGATTTAATACCTTATTTCAATTCTGGAATTTGTGAGTATCTTGAATGAATTTGGTTTTGTTTATTACAAAAATTTTCATTGATATAAACATTTTGAGATTTGGAATTAAGAGCTTTATTGAAAGTTTTGGTGTTGATATCCGATTTGTGAGTCTCTAGGAGTTAAGTAGGAGTCCTGTGAACCGGCAGATGAGATTTTGTGGATTTTGACCAGTGGGGTCATTGGGGTTGTTGTTGTGGAATTAAGTCTGGCAGGATACACTAACTCTAGAGAGGGAAATTTGCATTTTAATAATAATCAACTTAAGGACAGGCACTAGTGGAGATGTGATGGAACTTGGGATAGGTAAGTATATGCTCTTGGGGTCCAGTCCAAGGGACACGTTCCAGGATTTGTGTGTTCTGTCTTGAGAGGGCTTTTGGAATGTTCGCGTGTCGAGGATTTGCAGTGTCTATTCACGGAACATACATGTACATTCGCGTGTCGATGGCCGACAGGTCTATTCACTGGATATGCCTGTGTACTTGCACGTCGAGGGGGGGCATGGGGTACACGGTAGGGAGGTGATTCTCTATTTTTTTAGCTATTCTTACATGATGCATGCGCGTCGAGTGTTGTGATGCCTATTTGCGGAGTAGTCAGGATTTTGTTTCCATCACCGTAGTAGGATTAGTTGCATAACGAGGGATCAGACCCTATAAAGTGGAGAACGATAAGGGCTTGCACCGGACCTATGTAGTAGGGAATGCATAGAATCCGACAAGTATGCATTAGAGAGTCATCATATTGCATTTATATTTTCTTGACTTGGTTTTTTGCAAGTTTGTTTTCTGTTTTTCTATACTTGACACTTAGTCTAGTTTTACTTGATGTTTTCATGCTTTATTTTTTTGTTATTTCATATTACATTCGTTATTACTATTGGTATGTGTTGATCATGATTTTATTCTTTGTGTTTTATTCATGTTGTATTTATTTTGATGTCACTCACACCGTTATGGCTGACCCCTGCAGTTTTGGGGGTTAGGATTATCTCTAGCCTCATATTTTACAGGTAGGTACCTATAGCATTGGGATTTGGATGCATGTGGTAGAATGATAATGTGGCTAATGTAAATTGTAAAAGAATATGTTGTAAAAGAAAGAAATAGTAATTCAATGTGTTTAACTTTTCGTTGTGCTTTGTAAAGAAACATTGTGATAAAAGTTGAAAATTTGATCTGTGTTTTGGCTATGTTTACTATTACATTGAGGTTGATACTAGGAATTGTGCCACGTATTTCTGAGATATTATGTTGGGAATTCGGGGTGCTACAAAAATTGGTATCAGAGCATGCTTTAATAGTAATAATAAACATGGTATAAAAAAAAACCTAAGTGAGGACATTAGAGTGTGAAGTACCTAGGTGTGGACATTAGAGTGTGAGTATCACATAGAATTAAAACAAGATGTTATGGTATGGGGTATGATTGGGGTTTTGCCATGAGGTATCAATGTGAATGTGAATCGTGTTATGATGCTCTAACTTTTCCCCTATTTTGCAGTATTCAGTATAATGGCAGGACCCAGGACCAGGAATGGTGGAAATGGTGTTGGGGCTAAGGGTTCCCAAGGGCAGGACTTGATCTTGAAACTTAGATTACCAGGGTGTGTCAAACCTTGAAAAAATTCATGGCAGCCAACATGGCTCAGAATCAGAATCAGAATCAGAATATTGGGACTGGACGAATGTTTGTTAATGCCGATCCGATTAAGCAAGTCGAGTCATTCAAGCGGATGAAGCCGCCTATTTTTAAGGGGCAATCTGATCCAAATGAGGCTGATGATTGGATTAGACAGATGGAGATGGTCTTCGAAGTTTTGGAAACCCCAGCAGTCAATAAGGTGAAATTGGCTACAATGCAGTTAGAGAAAGACACTGGTGTCTGGTGGCAATCAGTGAAGAGGACTTTTGGGTATCAACAGGTGACTTGAGAGGCTTTTCTGGATGAGTTCAGGGATCGTTTCTTTCCTCTGGATATTCAAGAGAGGAAGGCAACATAATTCTTGAATCTGCAGCAAGGCAGCATGACAGTGCGCAGATATGAGACTAATTTTGCCCAGCTGTCAAGGTATGCACCGGAGCTGATTGTTGATAAGGCGAAGAAGGCCAAGAAATTCGAGCAGGGCTTGAGGCCGAATTTGAGGTCGCAGATGATACCGTTGGGCATCAGAAGATTTGATAAGCTGGTCAGGAGAGTAGCAATGATAGAAGAAGATATGGATCAGTTCTAGAAGAAGCAGGAGACTTGGAACAGGAACAAGAGGTCAGCAGCTAGTTAAAGTGAGAAGAAGTTCCCTCTGAAGCAGGGCAGGTTCAGTATGCCAGTGCAGAGGGCACCCGCAAATCAAGGCATGACTTGTTTTAACTATAGAGAGATAGGGAACTATCATTCAGCATGCACCAAGCCTCGGAAGGCAGGCGGGCTTGTTATCAGTGTGGTCGTGAAGGGCATCTCAGACCAAACTATCTGCAGTTGAAGAAGGAAAGTGCAGGTGGAGGCAAATTTTAGAGGCGGGGGTGAGTGTTCGCATTAACTGAGGAGGATGCGGGTAACTCAGAGGATGTGATCCAGGGTATGCAAGAATTTTAAATTTTATTTGATGTATTAAGTAAAACTGGAGATTTGGGTATCATTCTTCGTGTAACAGGAATTGTTTTGGTTAATGGAATATAAGCAAAAGTTTTATTTGATACTGGTTCTTCGTACACATTTGTGTCGCTCAATTTTGCTAATGTCTTAGGTATGGAACCTAAGGTTTTTCAGGCAGAGTCTTTTCGGTGGCAACACCATCAGGGAAAGAATTGATTGCTGATCAATATTACGAGGGCTGTGATATCGAGATTGGTGGGAGATTATTTGGCATAGATCTCATTGAGCTGCAAGTCATGGGTGTGGATGTGATTATGGGTATTGATTGGATGGCAATATATGATGCCATAATTGAATGGAAGAAGAAAGAGGTGTTAATGAAAACACCAAGAGGTCCCGCAATGACTTTTCAGGGGAAGACGAAGGACCCGAAAGTGACTACTAATATGGCTAAAAATAGGATTAAATCTAGATCGTTCAAATTGGGCACAAATCTTAAAGCACTCAGGGGTAAAACGGTAATTTCACCTACGAACAGGTTTGAAATGAGAACTGGGTCTTTTTTCAAAGCCCAATAACCCATAATACGGATTTGTCCTTTTGGGTACCGGTAACAACCCTCTAC
The DNA here is from genome assembly GCA_017893485.1 of Hemerocallis citrina. Classification (NCBI taxonomy): domain Eukaryota; kingdom Viridiplantae; phylum Streptophyta; class Magnoliopsida; order Asparagales; family Asphodelaceae; genus Hemerocallis; species Hemerocallis citrina. Next base: position 32,317,801 of record CM030368.1, read on the forward strand.
AAACCAACTTAGATATTTAAAGAGTAATTCAAATTCGTGATTATCTTCAAAAGACAGTTTAAATAGTCTCTCTTATCACGAAACGGGTTTAAACTTTATACATCTCATCCAGAAACACCGGGACAAAGGGATAAATTATTATTTCTAAACTGTCTCTAAAGGCGACTATAAATACCCATCTCCCCCCACCACAACAAGGTAATCAATCTTTTTTCACCTAAAGCTCTTTCATAATCTTCCTGATTACTAACAAGAGCATCAGAGGGTTCGTCGTCGGGATCCATCCTGGTGTATCGAACTTTTTGCAGGTTCACGACAGTGGCAAGAAACCAGTCAAAACGATGATGAAAGTCAACAAGTTTGCTTATTTGTTTCCTTCAAGAATCCACAAATTCATCTGTTTGCTCCCACACCAAAATCAGCAGCAACAGATTGGCACCGTCTATGGGAACAGAGAGCAATCCAACCCCATTTCATCTGCGAAAGTAGTTTCAAGATATGCCTCCAAAGAAGGGGAAGGCGAAGGTCTCTTACCGCATAGCCACTCCCGCTCCTTCTCCTCCTCCACTTCCGGAGTTCCCCCCTCAACCCGTTCAGCAAGTCTAGCAATCGTAGCCTAGACGACCCCTTCCTTAGCAGCCCCAGTAGGCTCCTCAAGGGCCTCAAGGGGCCGCCGTGGGACCCACCTACCGAAGTCGACAGGGCAACCTCCTCATCATGACCATGTTTTGATACATAACCCCCCATCCGACTTCATGGCCTCTCATAGTCCTCCAATGCCGAAGGATCTCTGGCACATTATTGTCAGCCGGCAAAATGGGATAGATCTTCGAACCCGCTTGGAAGAGAGGCGGACCCATGAAGGGATTCCCCGCCATGAACATCAAAGGGGTCCAGTGATCCGGTCCCCTAGAGCCCGATCCCCCCGTAGACCAGACTGCAGAAGATCTAACTCTCCCAGGAGGCGGAGGGAGTCATCCCAGCATCGTCAAAGGAGGAGCCACTCTCCGACCAGTCGACCCGCCCCACGGGACCACTGAGAGCGGGAGGCACCGGTCATAAGGGCATAGTTTCAGCAATTTCAAGAAGCAATCATGAGGGCCCTCAAAGTTGTTCCCGACCACGATCAGCAGGCGCTTAGTCCTCAACCTACCCCAAGCTATCGACATCGTACTTCAGTCCTCAACCTACCCCAAGTTATCACTATCGCACTCCCAGTCCCCTTCTGCATGAGGACGAGTCCCGGGACTCAGCAAGGTATGACCATAGGGAAGATTTGGTCTACCGCCGTCTCCACAAGATGGAGAGGCGCCTTGGTCAACTTGACAGAGAAAAGGAACAACGGGCGAGGTATTTCTGCCCCAGTAGGCCTCCGTTCTCCCGAACCATAATGGAAGCACCAGTTCCAGAGAACTTCAAACCCACTCATTTTGAGTCATACAACGGGGAGTCAAACCCCACTGACCACATCAAGAGTTTTAAAACTCTTATAATGATCCACCAGGCGTCGGACACGCTTCTTTGCAAAACTTTTCCGGTCACGCTGAAGGGGTCAGCAAGAGAATGGTACTCACGACTTGCCCCGACCTCCATCTTCTCCTTTGATCAGTTCGAAGGGCTCTTCCTTACTCATTTCGTGAGTAACCGCCGTGCTGAAAAGACAAGCACCTTTTTACTGTTACTTCATCAAAGGAAGGGCGAGCGGCTAAGAGACTTTGTTAAGCGTTTCACCTCCAAGGCCCGGTCCATCTCCTCCCTAGACCAGTCGGTGGCCTCTGCTGCTTTCCAATCCAACGTCACCAACGACAACCTCAGGGCATCCCTTGCTAAGAAGCCCCCTCGGGATTTCTCAGAACTCCTGCTTAGGAGTGAGAAGTACATCCGAGCGGAAGAGGTTCTCACCCGCCCACTCTTGAGGGATCGTCCTCCGGAAACAAACGAAAGGGCGCTGAAGAAGAAGGAGCTAAGAAGCTCCAAAAAGATAATGGAGGCCAGTATCGCCCTCCTCCCCGCTTCGAGAAGTTCACTTTACTCAATGCGAGTATCTCAACCATCCTGATGGAGGTCGGGAAAGAAAGTCTCCTCCCACCACCTCCGAAGATGAACACACCGGGCAAAAAGAGAAACAGGGACAAATGGTGCCGCTTCCACAGGGACCACGGCCACGACACGGATGACTGTCGGACCCTAAAAGATGAGATCGAGGCCCTTATTCATAGAGGACAACTTTCCAAGTTCGTAAGAAAAGATAGGGCAGATCCTCCTCCGCCCCCATGGGAGCTAATAAGAGAACCGAGTGGCACGCGAAGACCCCGGACTCCGAAGCTGAAGCCGTCCTACATCTCATACACGGAGGCCCAATGGAGGGAGATTCGAACTCCTCCCGAAAAGCCTTCATCCGAGAGGTGAACTCCGTGCAAAACCATCCTCCCCCAAGGGCCTTAGGGTCCCTCTTACTTTTTCAGATAAAGATTTGGAGGTCGTCCGAATGCCCCCATTGTGATGCTCTGGTGATCAACCTTCATATGGCCAACTTCGATGTACGCCGAGTACTGGTCGATAACGGCAGTTCGGTCAACATCCTTTTTCTAGAAGCCTTCTAAGGTCTTAAGCTGTCCAGAGATTGACTCAAGCCTGCCGGCTATACTCTCCACGGGTTCATCGGGGTATCGGTGACGATCGAGGGTGTCATAACTCTCGACGTAACCACTGAAAAACCTCGACCACCCGAACCAAGCCGATGGATTTCATGGTGGTGGAAGTGAATGCAGCTTACAATGTCATTCTGGGCTTACCCGGTCTAGCTGCTTTCCTGGCTGTACCTTCAGCCTACCACCTGAAGAAGAAGTTCCCTACCACAGCAGGAGTAGGAGAAGTCAGAGGGAGCCAGGAGGCAGCTCACAAATGCTACATGACTTCGGTAGGAGGGCCAGTCCTCTCCCTCGAAGCTCTTCAACTCCCCCAAGGAAGTAGCCAACCTATATAAGAGTCGGTCGACCAGCTGGAAGAGGGAGCCTTCTCAGAAGGGGGTCCGACCAGGACATTCCAGATTAGTAAAACCCTTCCCCCTCATGTCAGAACCGACATTATTCAGTGTATAAGGGGAAATCGCAATCTATTCGCTTGGACTGCGACCGATATGCCTGGAATATCTGAAGAGCTCCTCCTGCATCACCTTAGTGTTGCTTCTGGGACCAAACCCGTTTAGCAAAAGCAACGCAAATTCGCTCACAAACGCCATCAAGCAATTAAAGAAGTGGTGGAGAAACTCTTGAATTTTTGGTTCATACAAGAGGTCAACTATCCCGAATGGCTGTTCAATGTCGTGATGGTCAAAAAAGCCAATGAAAGCTGGAGGATCTGCATTGACTTCACGGATCTAAACAAAGCCTACCCCAAAGATCTGTTCTCACTCCCGAGCATTAATGCCCTGATTGATGCGACCTCAGGCCGTGAACTCTTAATTTTCATGGATGCATTTTACAGGTACAGCCAGAGCAGGATGTTCCCTCCAGATATCTCGAAAACCTCTTTCATAACCGACCAGGGTCTATACTACTACCCGGTTATGCCCTTTGGGCTGAAGAATGCCGGTGCCACCTATCAGCGCCTTGTTAACAAAGTCTTCAAGGAACAGATTGGTCGGAACATGAAAGTCTATGTAGACGACATGTTGGTAAAGAGTGTCAGCAAATCGGATCATGTTTCCAGTCTCCAGGAAGCCTTTGATGTGCTGAGGAGGCACAACATGAGATTGAAACCAAACAAGTGTGCTTTCGGCGTCTCATCTAGTAAATTCCTTAGGTTCATGGTCAGCCAAAGAGGCATAGAGGCCAACCCGGAAAATATTCAAGCCATTCTGAATATGGATCCTCCTTCAAGTGTCAAAGACATACTGAAACTCACAAGATGCCTGATGGCCATAGGGAGTTTCCTCTCCAAGTCAGGAGAGAAATGTCTCACATTCTTCAAGGCCCTCAGAGAGGCTAAAGGCTTCGAGTGGGGGCAACAAGAGCAGGAGTCCTTTGACCAGCTCAAGGCCTATCTAGTCAACCCCCCCAGCCTTGAGCAAGCCAAATGTAATCCCCATTCCCGCAAATACGTATTTTGCTGAATATTTTATGTATTTCGATATTTACAAATTCATTATTTGTTAAAATCATTTTGGATTTTATATTAAAGTATTTTTCTATCGATAATTATACTTATTTCGAATAATTGTGTATTTTAATCTACTTCTATGTCTTATTGATCGACTATTTTTATTTGAGTCTAAATCAAATATATTATCATTATTGGATTATTTTAATAAAATTGTTAAATCCGGATATTATTTTATTGTATGATTTTTTTTTTTTTTGATGACACGGATGGAATCAAACGATTCTAGCCAAATATATAAATAAAAAATGAGATAAATACACGAGAACAATTTTACGAGAGGTAAAACAAACAGACACAAAAAGAAACGCACTAAGCAACACAAAAGTACATGCTCTAATACAACAGCAATAGTGCGCATTGCCAAGACCAGCCAACGAGCCAAAATACTCACTTCGAAACCACCGCGGTGAAAGGAACAATGGCCCCGAAACCACCCCAGAGCAACGAAGGAAAAATCCACAGAAGAAACACACCGAACCGCAGGACGAAGACGGTCCACTGACGATGGCCAGGAGAGGTGCAACACACGCGAGCCGACCGGGGTAGAAATCACCTACCTGAAGGAGGAAGGAAAGAAACAGACAAGAAACACAGAGTTCGCACCTTAAGGTGACAAAACCCCCTACAATGAAAGGGATCGACCGGGCTATACATGCAGAAAGCACTCGAGAAACGAATCCTGCGACAAGACAACAATAAGCCGTATATTCAACCTCGTCGAGAGAGCAAGTAGAGAGACGGGGGCAAGCCAAAAACAAGAGCCCCCAGGGGGAAATGAACAAACAAGAAGGATGACCTCCCAAGCAGTGAACACTAGAGAACACACTAGAAAACTTAGAGAAGAAGGGAGCAAACCAAATCTGCAAGAAAAACTTAGCGGCTGGACGCTACAGAAAAATTAACACGAGGAAACCAGCTTCCTACCAACGCACATCATGGGATAGAACCCAGCAAAACCACCGAACCACAAAACCAACCTCATCCCGAACGACGACAACTAAAACAAGCGAAGACCACCAGCACAGTACCACAAGCATGGAACAGCCAAACAAAAGCTCCAGCATCAACACAACCGCAAACACCACCACTCCAACAGGAAAAGCAAAGAGCAGAATAACCTCAGGCCAGCACACCCAGCAACCGCAACACACCCAAAAAACGAACAAAATAGCAAAGGGGCACAATGCCACATCCACAAAAAGTAGGACAACTAACAACATATCAGAGTAAACCGGCCCTCCCCAAGGGAAAGGACCAGCCAACATAACTACCCAGTCAGGACAACCAAAACATAAAGACATATCGGAGATAAATTATAACCAGCAAAAGCAAAAGAAAGTAAGCGCAAAAATGACCAGAGAAGAACAATAGCATAGCGAGGAGTCTGAGTGAGACCAACCCAAAAGCAGCTCCCAAAAACTTTCCCCAAGAGCCGAGAAAGACAACACCAGTGACACCTCAGAGCTAGTATATGGATCCCAACCGTTCCTGGCCCAACTCAAACGTCGGGGGAGGAACAATGTCTCTCTTGTGGATCTGAGCCGCAAGGGAAGACTTCGAGTGAGACGATAGATACGCGACATAATTAGCCTGAATACGGGAACTAGAGCGAATAACTGTGGTAGGAATACCACGCGCTCTAGCCAATGCCTGTATTCTAGGGCGAATAATATCTGCAGGAGTCGTCAACGAAACAGAAGAGGGGTCAGAAGTGTAAGAATATATAGTCTTCCGATCAGTAGAAGCTGAATCGGGGACCAGAGAAAGGGAGAAAATAGGGGACAAGGAGGAATAGGGATCATCTGAGATCGAAATCTCTGGACCATGATTTTATTATTATAATAATTAATTGGCATTTCTTGATTTTTTTAATTAAAATTTATCTATTGAATTATTTTGTTATTGTACTAGACCTGGTTTTCTTGGCGAATTCCAATTTATTTTCAAGCCCAGTTTATATTCAATTCATTTGTACTATTTATTTATTTATTTGGATTTAAATTCTTGTTCATGGAACTCTTTGATCTTCTTGATGAACTATTTTCTTGTTAATCCTATTTTTCTCTTTTTAGTTGTGGGTATTTTTGATTTGAACCTTACCGATTTCGATCTACCTCTTATTGAACCCTAAACCCAATTTCATTTGTTCTTAACCCAAATCCGCTATTATTGGACCCTAATTCTCTAACTCAGTACCCTAATTGTACCCTATAAATATAATCCTAATGCAAACCCTAAAAATTGCACAATTTTGAAACCCTAGCCGCCTATTCTCTATCCTCTCTCCTCTCTCCCCCTGTTTCTCTCTCCCGGTCAGCCTATTCCTGCCTAAACCCAAATCCCTTACTGTTCATCTTCTCCGACCACTTACCCCGACCTCCGGCGACCCCCTTGCTCCATCCCCCATCGCGTCCCCCTGACGCGCACCACCAGCACCGCCACCACTTGGCACCCCCCGACCCTTCTTCCCTGCCTTCAACATTACCAACAGACCCAATCCTGATGCCCTTGTCTTTGCCCCTGAGCACCGCTGCCCCCGACGCCACCGACCTCCTGTCGACGCCTTTCACCGATGACCCAGCGATGTCGCCGCCCGCCCCTTGGCCGTGCTCTCTCTCCCGCTGTTGCTGCTGCAGTCTCTTTGTGTGCTGTGTTGTTGGATTATTTGGGTTATTGCACGTATATCGCACGTGCTATTGAGGTTTGTGCTAGTTCGTGGGTTCTTTGCTTCGGGATTCTTATCTTGTTATTCTTGGTATTCATTTTTATCGTCTAACAGGCAAGTCACCGTCTACTTGAATTGTTAATTGTATCAGATTCAAGTTTTATTGAAACTCTTGCAAGTAGATCTCTTTGTTATCGTATTATCCATTGTTCATCTCTTCGTTGGGTCTATTGAGGGTTTATACGAGCAAACCCCAATATTCTTGACATTGTGCCGCTTTTGACTCTAAAGTTTGAATCTTTCATGAGTGCATATAGAATTGATAATAGGTTGTTCATATAATCGTCACACAAATAAATTATTGTAGAGACAATTGCTAGGTTGTGTGTAGTTGGATTGATTAATGATTGATTAATGATAAATTAGTGTATGTGTGTGTTATAATTTTATTGATCATGTTTGGATACCCATCATGCTGATTATACAATTTATTGACTAAAGAATCGATACACATATTGTTTAATTAATTAATTTTCAAGAAAACTACCCAAAACCTATACATTGCTTGCTAACCTGTTTATTGACTGTTGTTTTTGAACCAGTAAATGATGTTAAAATGAATTACTTTCTGAACAAGAGTTGTAGCCTATTCTTTCTAGTTTTCAGAACATCTAGAATTTCTGAATTCCGAGCTTTGTAGAAAAAGTTATGCCTGTTTTACTACAACTATGTTTATACTTTCAAATTTTCATATTCTCGTACCCTTCATGTTTAAACAGTAAAAATATTGATCAAATGATAAAATTTTAATCTGAAAATTTCCAGATTATTGATTAACATGTTTAGGAATCTAGAAAATATTTTGACTGATTTTAATATTGAGTTTTTGCTGATTCAAAAAATTAAATTAACAAGATGTCGAAATTCTGCATGAACATAAAACCTGTAAAGAACCATGTGTTTGACCTAGCTACTTTTGTTGGAATTTGAACTTTAAATATGCGTTGGAACCGTGTGGAAGTCTAGTTTTTAGATTTTCTAGCGGATTCAACTTCTGATTTCTAAGTCAGTGGAAAACTGTATTTTTGTACAGGTTGTGCTTGCTGTCCAGAATTTTAGATTCCTCTTTTTAATGAATTAATTATTCATATATCGTAATATTGCATGAATTGATATATGTATGATGCATTGCATGATCCTAATGAGTTATTGTCATCTTTCTAATCGTCCTATCCATGTTATCACCCTATTGTTTTCCGATTGATACTATTGCTCATTTCATGTCTTAGTTGCATATTGTATTGTTGCAATGAATAAGCCGGAGTTTAAGGGATTGACTAGAGTAGTTGATAATATGGAAACTGTACTCGGATGATGGCCAGTGATTATTACCGTTATCGGCATCATGTAAGAAATTACACATGTCCAGTGTTTTTACCGTTATCGGCATTGTGTAAGAAATTACTCATGTCCAGTGTTATTACCATTATTGTCATCAGACCCAGTACATGAACTATAAAATCTACCATTGTAGTCTAAACAAAATTGATTGTATGTGTAGAACCTGTGGTACGGCACACATGGGACACAGTAGTACGTGCATTAGTTAAGAGTTAAAATGATTAGTAGATATAAGGATTGACACGTCACCAACATTGCATATTGTTCATCATTGTTCCAATTTGTAACCGATATTGGCTAAGTATTATTGATATTAACCGTTGATTACCATTACTGAATATTGATTCACCGTTACACCGTTGCATTGATTACCATGTTAATGATTATTACTATCGTGCTATGTTATTGATTCTTATTGATCAATTGATTCATTGTTATACCGCTATTCCATTGTTCCCTGCTTTCTCTACTTGTTATCTATGACTTGCTCTAAGGACAATTTTTCTCTTCTTTTTAGATGAAGTATATACAGGTAATGAAGGAGAATTGCCTGCTGGAATCGGAGAACAACATTCTGAAGACTACTGCTTTCTAATTGCTTATTATTTTAAATAAACTTAATGTATTGAGACTTGTTATTATTTTTGGATTGGATTATTATTGTTTTGGGCTTATGTCCCAGATTTTATTATTGTTTCCAGATGTTGGATTATTATTATTGTACTTGGATATTATATATTGCTTCTTTTCAAGTATTATTGTTCACGAGATTATTATTATTGCATGCATAATTATTCTATAATGATTATATTGTTGAGTTGATCGGATAAACAGCTTATGGGTGACGTTAGTCATTCGCTGGGCCAATGTCACGTACTCGTATTCCGTATTTTTGGGAAGCGGGGCATGACACCAAAAGCCCGGGGAAGTCCTCTACATATACCACGCCACTTCGGAGCAAACTCTCAGCGCTGTTCAGATAAGAGAAGAAGATAAGATGCAGAAGCCAATCTACTATGTGAGTAAGGTCCTCAGGGACGCCGAACTCCGTTATCCAAAGATAGAAAAGATGGCTTATGCGTTAATCATGGCAGCCCGAAAACTCCGCCCCTCCTTCCAGTCTTACTCGGTGGTCGTTCTTATTGACCAGTCGTTAAAACAAGTTCTCTACAAGTCCGAGACATCGGGGTGCCTTATGAAGTGGTTCATAGAGCTGAGCCAACATGATATCAGCTATCAGCCTCGAACCGCTATCAGGGACCAAGCCCTAACCGAGTTCATAGTAGAGAGCACAATCCCTGATGCCATCAGGGCGATAGAGGAACCCTCGTTCTGGACCGTGTATGTTGAAGGGTCCTCGTGCGCCGATGGGAGCGGAGCTGGGGTCATCCTGAATGGCACTGATGATTTCGTCCTCCAATACTCACTCTGTATCAACTTTCGGGTGTCCAACAACAAGGCTGGATATGAAGTCCTTATAGTCGGCCTGTGTATGGCTCGCAAGGCCGGAGCCAAGCACGTCAATGTATTCAGTGACTCGCAGCTGGTAGGGAACCAGGTATCAGGGGAATACGAAGCGCGAAATGGTCGCATGGCCAAATATGTAACGCCCCTGCCCCTAGCTCAGACAATTTATACAATTTATAAGACAAATTAGATACTATGTAGTTCAACTGCCCACCACAGGCTGCCTCTCAAAAGTTGGTTAACCGATTAGGTGACTCTTGATCATAGGCTATTATATTTTAATATTATTTTATTTACTTACACTCCCGATATGGGATATTTCTTTTACTTACCTACTCCCATGCACAACAGCAACAAAAGTACAATTCTCATGCAGGTGGGCCCCACGTGTTGGCCACATCATACTCTTGACCGAAGTCAACAACTATCCTTCACAGCACAACCGGCTGTTGGGTCTTACCGTGTGGCCCCCCTAACATATACCATTTCACATTTCTAATTAATTACACATACCAACAGCAGCCAACTACTTTGGAACACACACACACACACACACACACACACACACACACATATATATATACACAAACATATATTATACTTTATAATCTTTGAAAATTTACGGGATGATATAAAATACTTGGTCAAAGAACTGCTGGTATCTTTCAAAGATACAAAACTCCAGCGAATCCCCCGAGAAGAGAATGCACAGGCAGCTGCCCTCTCAAAGATAGCTTCCTCTTCCCTCCAGAGGCTCAAACAAATCATCTTAATAGAAGTTCTCTTGAGACCTAGCATTGAGGAAGAAGATCCCGAATAGATGGAGACGCTGCCCCTAGAACTCGGGGAGAATTGAATGAGGCCCCTGCTCAAGTTCCTCAAGGATGGCATCCTCCCTTTAGACCCTAAAGAGGCTCAAAAGATCAGAACCAGAGCCGAGCGGTACACACTCATCGAGGGGGTCATGTAAAAATGATCTTACATTCAAGTAGACACCAGACCCTACTTGAGATGCCTCTCCCCTGAGGAAGCCCAGTATGCTTTGAAGGAGGTCCATGAAGGGATGTGTGGCGCCCACTTGGGAACAAGGTCCCTCGCCTGCAAAATCCTGAATTATGGATACTTCTGGTCCACTCTCCTTAGCGATGCCGAACAACACGTTCTCCAATGCGGCCCCTGCTAAAAATTCTCAACAATCTACCGCTTACCACAAGCCTAGCTCTTCTCTTTATCCATTCCAACCCCTTTTGCAATGTGGGGAACGGACTTGCTCGGGCCTATCCCTCCAGCATCGGGCCAGTTAAAATTCCTTGTCGTGGCAGTCGACTATCTCTCTAAATGGATCGAAGCCGAGCCTCTAGCGACGATCAAAGAGAACACAGTCCAGCGTTTCTTCTGGAAGAACGTTGTCTACAGATTCGGTGTGCCTCTAATCTTGGTAATGGACAATGGGACTCAATTTACGGGGGCTGCCTTTCGCACTTTTTATACAGACCTCGGTATCCAGCAACGATTCTTCTCGATCTTCCACCCGTAGTGCAACGGTCAAGCAGAGAACGCCAATCGGCAAATTCTCTTCGGCTTGAAAAAGAGACTGGATAAGTCTGCTAAGGGTTTATGGGTCAAACAGCTCCCCAATGTGCTTGGAGCTATCGCACTACTAAGAGGACCCCACAGAAGAATCTCACTTCAACATCACTTATGGCTCTGAAGCCGTCATCCCACTAGAGGTCGGTCTACCTTCCCCCCGTTTGATTGCCTACAACGAAGAGCAAAATGCGAACGAGCTTCGTGGTAACTTGGACCTCATCGATGAGATCGCGAGAGATCCTCCATCCAGCAAGAAGTCTATCGACGTAGGATTGAGCAGTCCTACAACAAGAGAATCCGCCATACTAATCTCAAAGAAGGAGATCTGGTGCTCAGAAAGCTATCAATTTCTTTTCCAAGCAAGTAAGGCAAGTTGGTGCCCAATTGGAAAGGGCCATATAGGGTTTCCAAAGTTGTCCGGCCTGACGCTTATCAACTTGAAGACCCGGGGGGCAAGAGAGTGCCGAGGACATGGAATGCAGAACACTTGTTGATGTACCAAGGGGGTGTTTGAACACCGCTCCAAGCAACTTCAACTTTTACAGCGTTCTTAAAGCATTTCAAAAACTTATTTCTTTTTATTTAGTCAATTTTTTGAAGTGTAATAATGTCTTGCAACTCAGAAGCAGCCACTTAGTTGTTTATAATAAAAGCAATTTACTTCCTAGAAATTATCTATTCTAAATGTTCTAGTTGTCTTACCTTGGAGCGTACAAAAATCTCTTTTAAACAACAAGTTCGGAGTCCAACACATGGTTCGATGCCGCTTTAGCTACTTGCGAACGAGCGAGTACGAAGTAGCTCACCATTCGAAATTACTCCCACAACTGTTGAAACTTTCTTAACGACAAGTTCGGAGTACAACGCTTGGTTCGATGCCGCTTTAGCTACCTGCGAACGAGCGAGTACAAAGTAGCTCACCAATTGAAATTGCTCCCACAACTGTTGAAACTCTCTTAACAATAAGTTCGGAGTCCAAAATTTGGTTCGATACCGCTTTATCTACTTGCGAACGAGCGAGTACAAAGTAGCTCACCATTCGAAACTGCTTCCGCAACTGTTGAAACTCTCTTAAGGACCAGTTCGTAGTCCAATACTTGGTTCGATGCCGCTTTAGCTACTTGCGAACGAGCGAGTACAAAGTAGCTCACCATTCAAAATTGCTCCTATAGCTGTTGAAACTTTCTTAACCGCAAGTTCAGAGTCCAACACTTGGTTCGATGCCGCTTTAGCTACTTGCAAACGAGCAAGTACAAAGTAGCTCACCATTCGAAACTGCTCCCACAACTGTTGAAATTCTCTTGCGAAAGTTAGCAAAGAACAAATTCTTCAAAGAAGCTCGTTACCAGAACTGAAAAGGCGATATATTATTCCATCAAAATTAAAAATACAAGTCTTATTCAAGACCAAGAAGTCATACACGACCAAAAGGTCATACAAGACAAAAAGATTACAAAATTTGAGATACAAGTCTTACTCTAGCCCTAACTTCTCCCAGGGAGGGGGATGCTCCTATTAAGTGCTAGTCAAGGGCGGCGAGTGCCGTGCTAATCTCGCCTCGTCTCCACGAAGGTCTCTAAGCCAGTGAGCCGAGTCTCATTGTCGGCACCCGAGAGTCTAATGGTTGCCCCAACAGATACCCCACTCGACGAGCCGGCCACTCCACTTTGCGCATCACCTGGATTTCGTAAAACAGGAGACGAACGAAGTTCTAATTCGTGGAACGACCTTCCTTGAGCAAACTCACCCCGAGGGAAGGATGTGCTTCTAACGTTGCTCCCTTAGAAAGTTGTTGCAGGCGAAGATTCTCTGCCTCTAGCTCGACGACGCGCTCTTTCAGAGAGTCATCCGCCACTTTGATCTTCAAATGAGGCAATCGTCCCGAACTACTCCCTCATGAGACCTCAGAGATAGCCCTTCAAAGGTGTGCCGACTCTAGACTCTTCTCGAGTACCACGTTCTTTAATTTGTCTCTCTCGGATCTCGCCTCGAATAGAAAGTGACGAAGGAACTCTGAGTCTTAAGCCTTGGCTAACGGCTATCGAGGTGCAGGACTCCTCGCCTTCGGGTGTCACTTCGCGAACCCTCTCCTTAAGGTGCCTCATCTCAATGTTTCGACGAGCCAGGGTCACCCTTAAATGACCCAACTCCCGCTCCGTTCTACAAAGCATTTCTCGAGACCGAGCTAGCCCCAACTTGACGACGCCTAGCTCAGAGCGAAGTCGTGGCACCTCGCTATCCCAGGAAGTCAACCAAAAAAGAAAGTGTAAATCTCTAGGTCCGAAGAGCCAACATGATGATACTACATCTAAACAAAGTTACTATGAGACGGTTCGAAAGCAAAATGAACCCACAAAAGTTTCGAGACTTCACAACACTTGTCCACAAAATAGTTTTTCATTAAATTTCGGCGAGAAATACAAGAAGCGGTGGCCAGTCCGCAATTAGGCTACAGTAAATAACGTCCAAAATAAAAGAAGTATAAAAGTGCAACAAGGTCAATGGTGGACCTCTTTCGAGCGATCACCGGTCGCCAAGGGCTCTGACCCTTATGTCTTGGTAACAATGGCTAGGGGCATGACATCCGCAGCAGCCTCTACCTCTGCCTCGTTGGTCCCCACCTCAACCACTTCAACCTCCTTGTCCCCTTCTTCCTCCTCAGAGACGTCGTCGAACCCGGGGATAGGGTCGGGGAACAGACGCCATCCGGCACAGTCTACCTCCGGGAATGTCTCTCTTACTTGGCCGATTGCGCGAGCATAGGCCTTCGCCATATTGAAGTAGAGGTACCCCTTGGCCTTCGCCGCGGCGACCTTCGTGGCGGCAACAACGTTTTCCTTCTCTTTCTCTACCAACTCTTTCTCATGGAGCAGCAGGGCGTTATCCGCCTCCAACTTTGTAACAACGGCCTCGAGGTCCTCCAACCTCGAAGCCTTCATCTCGGCTTCAAGCCTCGATTGCTCGAGGTCTTTGGCAATCTAAGCTTTTTTTGACCGAGCCCTGTCAGCCTCCTGCTTCAGCTCCCTCTCTTGCTCGGTCATCTTCTCCATCCGATGACCGAAGTGGCAAGTTATCTATGAGAAGCAAAGCACTGTTACTCGAGTTTACGAAAAGAAAACCAACTCTACAAAAGACGGAAACTATGAGTCGATGCAAGACTTACCGATACAACCGCTCGAGCGATCTTGAGCGCTTCGTCACCAACGCTCCCCGCATCCATTGAGGCCTTGCCCTTCAGCGTGGCAAGGTACCGAACGGCTTGCATGCAGGACGACCAGTCGCCAAGGAACCTGTTGAGCTTATGAACTTGCCAGTTCGGGATGAATATCTTCTTATGTTCCTCGGTCAGAAACACCTCAACCTTAGCAGTTAATGGCGGGACCTCCAAGCCCAATGCCGCTGATAAGGGGAAGGCCCCAGTCTTAGCAGAAGCTGACGTCGTTGCGGGGGTCGGCGGCCGCTGAACAACTGCGGCCTGCTTCTCTGGCTGCTCCACAACAGCGGGTCTTCACACTCGACGATGAAACCTTCGAGGCCACCCTCTTCCTTTTCCTAGGGGATTTACTACCCAAGACCCCGTGCTGCGCTAGCATGTCATCGAAGTCCATGGATTCTGCAAAAACATTAGAATACCGAGGTTAAGTGCAAATAAGTTTTGACTTAAGAAGAAAAAGAAGACCACGAGGCAAAAAATAAAAAGCATACTAGGGTTTATAAGGCTGAGACCCCCCAGAAGAGCACCTCCTCAGTCAGGTCCTTCCCATCGAACTTCGGCCGATCGAGGAGCGTCCGGACCATATCGTCTTCTTCGGGACTAAGTACCGGGCTCTCCTTCACCCGCCTCAAAACTTCTTCGACCCAATTCGTCGGGATGACCCAGGGCTCTCGACTTCAGATGAGGAAATACTCATCCCTCCAATTTTTTATCGAGTCGGGGCAGCTAACGAGCTTTGCGCCATGCCTCAGAGACAGGTAGAACCTGAACTCTGAATTCTGCTATTGATGCACCTGGTACACGGTCCGCAACACGCTCAACTTCGGCTCGAAACCCACTGCGTAGTAGTGAAGGATGAACCCGTTGATCAGTCTCCACATGTTTGGCAAGTACTGAACGGGACTGATCCGAAACCATCGCAGTACCTCGATGATGAATGGATGAAGAGGGAGCTGAACACCATCTAAGAAAGCATCGACGGGCCAGAAGCACATGTCCACTGGCATCGACGAGTTGGCCCTCACCTCGAGACCAGGCAGCATCAAGTCATGCTCCTTCGAGATCTGAAAACATTCCCGAATCGACATCAGATCCACCTCGTTAAGAATGGAGATCATCTCGTCGGCCTCCGAAGTCTCTCTTGTCGCATTCTCCTCGAAGCTCTGCCCCATATCGTACATAATGCGCTCAGCCTGGTGGTTCGGAAGATCCCGAACTCTCTAAAGCCCGGTTACCGCCCTTGGCAATCTTTCGAACTCTCCCATCCTCCGGTCGCTCTCAACCACGGTCTCTGCTATGACCGAAGATGACGTAGTACTATGACCAAAGATGACCCTATTACGGCCTTACCCTTATCGATTGGGGGAACCTGAAAAGAGGTCGCCTCAGGGGCAAGAGTAGGGGAGGTCTCCTGCCTCAAAGGAACGCTAGACATTCTTTAAAAAAAAGCTAAGTGTCAAAAATTACCTTGATTTGACAGCAACTGCCGAAAAAGATCTCCAGAAGTAAGAGATTCTCGCCTGAAGCTCCAGTTAGAAAGAAGAAATTGCCTAAGTAAAAAACTAGAGAATGAGCAAATGAGGAGGGGTAAAGTTTTATAGAAAGAGGGGTTGCTGGCACATTAACCAATGCTGAAAGGACCCTAAGAGCACAAAGGCCCGGCCCATTTACTGTAAAACAACAAAAATGGGCAACTCAATACACGCTTGACTGGTCAACGGTCAACGGTCAACGCTGCCACGCATCGCCCTCTTGAAGTCCTTCTCCACTTCGGCAAAGAGTGCCGATCGTTCTTGCCACCAACGTCAAAATGCGAGAAAATGCGTTGACTGGTCAACAGTCAACGCTACCATGCGTGGCCCTCTTGAAGTCCTTCTTGATTTCGGCAAAGAGCGCCGAGCACTCTTTCCACCGACGTCCAAACGTGAGAAATGGCATTGACTGGTCAACGGCCAACGCGCCACGTGTTGCTCTCCTGGACTTCGGCAACAAGCGCCGAGCATGCTTACCACCGACGTCCAAACGTGTGAAAACGCGTTGACAGGTCAACGGTCAACGTGCAACGTGTCGCTCCCCTAGACTTCGGCAACGAGTGCCGGGCACTCTTGCCACCGACCCCCAAATGGGGGAAAAACTCGTACCTCCCAATGCGTGCACCTGATCGGAGCGCCTAGATCGTGCCACATCACCTAAGCACCAGATCCACCGCCTGATCACTCCGAAATTCACGCCAACGGCATGATCAATGCTCCAGATCATGCCACGTCGATATTCCCTGATTAATTCTTTTATTTAAATTATTAATTCGAATTAATTATTTAAAAATTATGAAAAATAATTAAAATTTCAAGAAAATTAATTAAAAATTCTCAAAAATAATTATAAATATCACAGAAATATTTTCGAACTCCTGGATGAAATATTATTAATTAGAACGATTAATTAATACTTTTTAGAATAGATTATTGATTCGCAAAATTGAATATATAATTTGAAAAATAATTTTAAAATTAGAAGAAAAAAATTCAGAAAAACCCAGAAAAGTTGCAAAATCATTGTGGTCGCTTCACAAACTCAGATTGACACCGTTACACCTCGAGCAAGATCCAAATTCCATTAAGAACTCCGATAAAATCTCGTACGCCATTGGAACAATAAAACTGCTCCTCAAAGGCTGTTAAACTCAGTCTTCGGGAGTGGGGGACTCGTGATATGGCTAAAAATATGATTAAATTGGAATCGTTCAAATTTGGCATGAATCTTAAAGCTCTCAGGGGTAAAACGGTAATTTTATCTACAAACAGGTGTGAAATGGAAACTGGGTCTTTTTTCAAAGCCCAATAACCCATAAAACAGATCTGTCCTATTGGGTACGGGTAACAACCCGCTACAAACCAACTCAAATATTTAAAGAATAATTCAAATTCGTGATTATCTTTGAGAGAAAGTTTAAAGAGTCCTGCTTATCAAGAAATGGGTTTAAACTCTATACATCTCATCCACAAATACCGAGACATAAGGATAAATCATCATCTCTAAACTGTCTCTAAAGGCAACTATAAATACCTCTCTCTCCCACCATAACAAGGTAATAAATCTTTTTCCACCTAAAGCTCTTTCATAATCTTCCTGATTATTGACAAGAGCGTCGGAGGGTTCGTCAACGGGATCCATTCTGGTGTATCGAACTTTTTGCAGGTTCACGGCAGTGGTAAGAAACCAGTCAAAACGTTGGTGAAAGTCAACAAGTTTTCTTATTTGTTTCCTTCAAGAATCCATAAATATATTTGTTTGCTCCTACACCAAAATCAGCAGTAACAACTGCAATGGTATCTAATTTGATGATTCCAGATGAAGTCAGAAGCATTCCGGTTGTCAGGAATTTTCCTACGGTATTCTTGGAAGATTTGCTGGGATTGCTGCCACAACGAGATATTGAGTTCTGTATTAATGTTCAGCCAGGAAGTGTTCCGATTTCTAAGGCTCCGTACAGGATGGCACCTATAGAGCAAGATAAAGTTAAGAAACATATTGAGAAATTACTGAGTAAGGGATTCATCAGGTCGAGTTTTTCACCATGGGGAGTGCCAGTGTTGTTAGTCAAGAAGAAGGATGGATCAATGAGAATATGTATTGACTATCGAGAGTTGAACAGGGTGACTATTCAGAATAAGTATCCGCTTCCGCAGATTGATAATCTGTTTGATAGGCTTCGGGGAGTAGCTGTGTTTTCGAAGATTGATCTGCGATCAGGATATCATCAAGTTCGAGTTAAGCAGGAAGATGTGAGTAAAACAGCTTTCAGGGCTCGTCATGAAATCTATGAGTTTTTGGTAATGCCATTCGGTGTGACGAATGCGCCGGCAGTGTTCATGGATATGATGAATCAGATCTTATGGCCATTTATTGATTCCTTGGTGGTGGTTTTCATTGATGATATTTTGGTGTATTTGAAATCGGAGGAAGAGCACTCTAAGCACTTGGTAGAGGTATTGAAGAAGTCGCAGGAGCATAACTTGTATGCCAAGCTGTTGAAGTGTGAGTTTTGGAAGTTTGAGGTAGATTTCCTTAGTCATATCCTTTCTAAGGAGGGAGTGGCCACTGATCCTCAGAAGGTTGAAGCAGTGAAGCATTGGCCTAGGCCAACGATAGTGAAGGAAGTCAGAAGTTTCTTGGGTTTGGCTGGGTACTACAGGAGATTCATTCAGGGCTATGCATAGATTGTAGTTCCTTTAACAGGGTTAACTCGAAAGAATGTGGCATTCACACGGACTTATAAGTGTAAGGCGAGTTTCCTTGAGCTAAAGGAGAGGTTGACGACTGCGTCTATCTTAGCTTTGCCACAAGCTAGGAAGGATTATGATATCTTCAGTTATGCATCTCTCAGAGGTTTAGGGTGCATCTTGATGCAAGAAAGGAAGGTTATTGCATTCGGTTCGAGGCAGTTGCGCCCTCATGAGAAGAACTATCCAATGCATGATCTAGAGTTGGCAGCTATTATGTTTTCCATGAAGCAGTGGAGGCATTATGTATATAGAGAGAAGGTCAACATGTATACCGACCACAAGAGCCTGAAGTACACTTATCAGCAGAACGATCTAAATCTTCGGCAGAGAAGGTGGTTGGAAGTGTTGGAAGACATTCCTCCTGAGATCGAGTATCATCCAGGAAAGGCGAATGTGATGGCCATGGGCTTAGTCGGAAGAACAGTTTGTCGACCTTGATCACTACTCAGAGAGAGTTGGCAGCCAAGTTTGACCAAGCAAGTATCGAGGTGGTACTGCAGGGTTTGGGAGGATTTTTGGCTCAGTTGAGGCTGCAGCCTTCTTTGAGAGAGCAGATTGTGGAAGGTCAGAAATTATATGCAGAGATTCCGAGGATGTTACAGTAGGTTTCCGAAGGCAAGTTATCAGAGTTGTGCAGCGGAAGCTACTTGGGAGCCGGAGGATCACATGCAGAAGGATTTTCCTGCGCTTTTTTTATGATTGAATTCTTTTGTATGATTGTATTCTTTTGCTTGAATTTTATTTCTTTTGTTAAATTACATTCTCTTGTGTGATTGTATTCCTTAAACTATATTTCCATTTATGTGATTGTATTTTCTTTTGCTTATTTTGTTTGGTCCCTATTAGTACTAATTCTGATGACAGAACTATTCTAAGGAGGAAGTGATGTGACACCCTAGATTTTTTAAATAATGTTTTTGAGATTAATAAATAAACTAAAATGATTTTTGATGATTTAATAAATATTTTTCTAAAATTTATCTTTTTACACATACAAAATACGTGCAAATATTTTCTTGGGAAGTTCAAAGTCAGAAATTATTTTGGAGAAACCTAATATTTATTAGTAGGTATTATTTATGAATTTTCTGAATTTTTCTGATATTTATTTGACTTATTTGCAAATATTACAAAAAGATGGGGTTTTGTGCAAAATTATCACTTTGAGTGAAAACTCCAGATTTTTTTATTTCTGGCCTGAGCATGATGCCTAGCCAACTCAGAGGTAAAGAGTTTACTTTTTTTTAAAAGATTTTTTTATTTCGCAAATTTATTAAAGAAGGGTCTTTTTGCAAAATTACCACTTAGAGGCAAAATTACAAATTTGTTTTTCTGGACTTGAAATTGGTGCCGGCCAGGATCAGATTAGTTATATTTGATTTTTAAATCTCAATTAAGTGGTTAATCTAATTTCCATGTATAAGGATTTATATATGTAAAGATATATTCAAAAGGGATATTTTACAAAATCTATTCAAAAACCCTAATAACCTAATTCCAACTTATTAAAAAGGAGATGCAGCCGTCTCTTTGCTGTACTGCACAATTGGTTTTCTTTATTATTGATTTCTTAGAGTTTCGAAGCGAGGATCTTGGTTTTCTTACGAAATGAATGACTTTTCTTATTCTTTTTATTACTTCGGTTGATTCTTCAAAAATGTGAGTGACATGTATTTATTTTCTTATTGTTCTATGCATATTGTATGTGATGATTTGTTTATTAGAAAACATGTTAGGAGTTTGTATTATGATATGATGAATATTGGTGGATGAATGAATAAAAATTGAATCTTTTCATGAAAACTATGCTATTGATGATTGAAATTACATATAGATGACTTGAGATTGGTTAAGAACCTAATAGAAATCATGGGTATGTTGTTTTGTATCATATTCTTGGGGATTTGAATTTTTATAACAATTTGTATGATATAAATTGCACAAAATTGAGTAGAGTAGGGTTCTTCTCTGTGTATAATATATATGCTCTGTTTTGATAATTGATGACTATAACTTGATTAAATACATGTTGTATTCGCATATACTCATGAGTAAAATATGTGTATAACAAGTTTTAGAAGGATTTTTGGACCAAAAAGAATCGAGTTTTGAGAGTTGGAGTTGTTCTTGATTTCGGGTCCGATGCTTTATAGTTTTGAGAATTGGTTTTTGATGTTTTTGAGAGGTTTTCGAATTGAATTTGAGTTGTTTTGATACTGAGCTTGATTTGAACATCATACTACTTCTAGTTGATGAAATTTTGACGTTTTACTGATGCAAACACACAAACACACACACACACACACACACACACACACACGCACACACATATATATATAG
Source organism: Hemerocallis citrina (assembly GCA_017893485.1). Lineage (NCBI taxonomy): Eukaryota > Viridiplantae > Streptophyta > Magnoliopsida > Asparagales > Asphodelaceae > Hemerocallis > Hemerocallis citrina. Next base: position 32,338,928 of record CM030368.1, read on the forward strand.
TTCACTGTTTTGAAGATTTTATGAAAAATTGATCTTTTATGATCTTGATGAGATTTTAATTTGTTTTATAAACTCTTGTATGTTATACAAGTTGTATTTGATCATCTCAGGAATTTTGTTTTGCAAATTTATAATTTTACAAAGATTTATTAAAGTATCAGTTGAAATGTGCACAAAATTCAAAGCTGTGGATTTTCGAAATTGACAGTCGACCGACCACTTTTTGAACTAAAAGTGGCAGTCGACTGGAAATTCTTGGATTTTGGGAATTTTGCATGACGGTCGATCATCACCTTTTGTACTTGTTTTGGCGGTCGACTATCAGCTGATTGGCTGAGTGTTTTGATTGAGTTTTCTGTTGATTTCTTGAACGATTGTTTCTTCGATATTATGGATTATTGATCTACTGTTTTAGATGATATTTTTGCTACAGATTACACTATTTTATAGAGAGTTATATTTTGATTATAATAGAATTTAAATTGTATTTCTATTACTTTATAAAGTGAAATATATTCGGTTTTCGATGGAATTGATGTTTTGTGATATTCTATTATTTCAAATTATGATTCTCAACTATTTAATAGAATTAAAACCTTATTTCAATTCTGAAATTTGTGAGTATCTTGAATGAATTTGGTTTTGTTCATTAAAGAAGTTTTCATTGATATAAATATTTTGAGATTTGGAATTAAGAGCTTTATTGAAAGTTTTGGTGTTGATATCCGATTTGTGAGTCTCTAGGAGTTGAGTAGGAGTCCTGTGAACCCGCAGATGAGATTTTGTGGATTTTGACCAGTTGGGGTCATTGGGGTTATTGTTACGGAATTAAGTCTGGCAGGATACACTAACTCTAGAGAGGGAAATTTGCGTTTTAATAATAATCAACTTAAGGACGGGCACTAGTGGAAATGTGATGGAACTTGGAAAAGGTAAGTATATGCTCTTGGGGTCCAGTCCAACAGATGCGTTACAGGATTTGTGTGTTCTGTCTCGAGAGGACTTTTGGAATGTTCACGTGTCGAGGGTCTGCAGTGCCTATTCACGGAACATACATGTACATTCGCGTGTCAAGGGCCGACAGGTCTATTCACAGGACATGCCTGTGTACTTGCACGTCGAGGGGCGGCGGTGGGGTACACAGCAGGGAGGTGATTCTCCTTTTTTTAGCTATTCTTACATGATGCTTGTGCGTCAACGATTATGATGCCTATTCGCGGAGTAGTCTGGATCTTGTTTCCATCACCGTAGTAGGATTAGTTGCATAACGATGGATCAAACCTTATAAAGTGGAGAACGATAAGGGCTTGCACCGGACCTATGTACTAGGGAATGCATAGAATCTGACAAGTATGCATTAGAGAGTCATTATATTGCATTTGTGTTTTCTTGACTTGGTTTTTTGCATGTTTGTTTTCTGTTTTCCTACACTTGACACTTAGTCTAGCTTCACTTGATGTTTTCATGCTTTATTTATTTTTATTTCATATTCCATTCCTTATTACTATTGGTATGTATTGATCATGATTTTATTCTTTGTGTTTTATTCATGTTGTATTTATTTTGATGTCACTCACACCATTATAGCTGACCCCTGTAGTTTTGGAGGTTAGGGTTATCTCTAGCATCATATTTTTCAGGTAGGTACCTATAGCATTGGGATTTGGATGCATGTGGTAGAATGATAATGTGGCTTATGTAAATTGTAAAAGAATGTGTTGTAAAAGAAAGAAATTGTAATTCAAGGTGTTTAATTTTCCGCTGTGCTTTGTAAAGAAATGTTGTAATAAAAGTTGAAAAATTTATCTGTGTTTTGGCTATGTTTACTATTACATTGAGGTTGATGCTAAAAATTGTGTCATGTATTTCTGAGATATTATATTGGAAATTCGGGGCGCTACAATGTTGGCTAACCGAAGTTTAGCTAGTTTGTCACTAGGAAGAATGTTCGACCATAAGTTAATGAGGAAAAGAAGATCTTCAATTAAAAAATTGATAGAGCGAGCGATGTTAATGAAAATTCTAGCATTCCTTTCTTTCCATATGATCAAAATAAGAGCTATCATAGAGAGGTCCCAAGGGGACCAAAAGGAGCTACCAACACGATGGGATCTCCAACTGCTCCACCAAGAAGCAACGAAACCTGGCTTCCCTTTAACATACCATGCTATTTTGCAAATAAACCATAACGACTGAATGAAAGGGTAGTGAATGAATAAGTGCCTAGTATTCTCCAAATGATTCTTGCATAAAACACAATTTTGACCCAAAGCAGGATTTTTCTTATTGAGATTCTCCACAGTCAGTAGTTTGTTATGAATTGCTAACCACGTGAGAATTCTGGCTTTTAAGAGGCAATATTCTTCCAAAGATGTTTATAGGAATGGGAAATAACTCCACCGGAATTGAAAAGGTGATAGAAAGATTTAACAGTGAAGGTTCTTGTATTTGACCATCGCCATTGAATGTCATCTCTAGAGTTCCATTGATAAGATCTAAGAAGCACTAGTCGTTGAATGTATTGGGAGTTTAAAGCAGGCGAAAGAGATCTACAAAAAGGGATGTTCCACTCTTAAATTGTTATGGATTGATAGATAAGAGGCAACTGAAGCACTAGGGTTGGAAGCAAGGTGATATAAATCAGGGAAAAGGGAAGCAATTTTGTTATGGCCTATCAGAAGTCGGTCCAAAATCTAACAGTCGACCCATTCCCACAAACTTTTTTTAAACTGCATTTAAAATGTTTGACCGCCTTCCACACTCCTTTCCAAAATGGGGAGCCTTGAATAACTAGTTTTGAATGCATATCCCAAGCTTTGTGTCTTCTATGGTATTTTTGTTTTTAACCAGACGAATCAAGGACAAATCATCTTGTTTAAGCACCTTCCAAAGCCACTTCCCGAGGAGTGCTAAATTTTGGTGCTTGAGATCAAGGATACCGAGACCCCCCCTCTTCATTGGATTTTCATAGTTTCCTCCAGTTACGGAGGTGTTTACCAATTGATAAGACTGAGGAGCCAGACCAAAAGAAATTCCTCCCGATCTTATCAAATTTCTTGATAACCCAAGAGGGACAAAAAAAAATTACATCATATATAAGGAGATAGGAGAAAGAATGGAGTTGACAAGAACCAATTTACCACCACGAGACATATGGTGTCCAAACCAAGCATTGAGTCAAGCTTCAAGTTTTCAGTCATAGAGAGCCAATCATCTTTATGTAACTTTCCCCAACGTAACGAAATTCCAAAATAGGAAATAGGAAAAGAAGTAGAGGCATAATTAAAAAAAGTTGGTTATCCCAACTTGGCGGTTGTTAGATCCCAAAGCCATAAAACTCACATTTTATTGAAGTTAATCAATAGACCAATTGCTTTTTCAAAAAAAAAATAGAGGAGCAATTTAAGGGTACGAAGGGTAGGCCCTACGGGTTTAGCGAAGAGGATGGTATCATCCGTATATTGGAGATTGAGCACACCATTAGAGCCTTGAAAGCCCCCTTAACCAGCAATGAGACCCGCATCCTATGCTTTCTGAAGCATCTTGTTAAATACATCACCTACAAGAGAAAATATAAGTGAAGAGATATGGTCGCCTTGCCTAAGGCCCAGCTTACACTTAAGTTTCTTTCCTTCCACACCGTTAATAATAATGGACGAAGTCCATCAAAGAGGCTAGATTTGATCTAGGATATCCATCGAAGGCCGAACTCTCGATGAATAAGAATATCGAAGAGAAACTCTCATTCTACTTTTTCATAAGCCTTTTTGAAGTCAATTTTTAACAGAATGCCTTCATATTTGAACTTATGACAACCGGAGATGATCTCTTTGGCACAAGCGACATTTTCTAAAATAAAACAATTCGGGACAAATCCCGATTAGGTTTGGTCAATCAGAGGGGAGATGACCGTGCTCAATTGATTCAAGAGAAATTTCATAATGATTTTAAAGAGAAAGTTATGAAGGCTAATTGGTCTAAAAGCTGTGATCTTTTAGCTCGTAAAATTTTTGGAATTAGCACTATATGAGCATAATTAATTCTATCAAAGGAGAATTGAACTTGGAATATATCCGTGAATATAGAAAATATGTCAGTTTTAAGCAGGGCCCGGAATTTTCGGAAGAAAAAACTAGGAAACCCTTCTAGCCCAGGAGATGAGTCACTACGCATGGAAAATACAACTAATTTGATATCTTCTATAGTAAATGGTAATTCAAGAGAAGATAGATCTTGGTTATCTTCTTCATATACGACATTCCAGTTGAGGTGAAAATTATGAGAAGTGGTGTCCATTAGATTTTTGTAAAAAGAGAGAAAGGGCGAGTGAAAATCGATTAAGGAACATAATTCTACGTCATTCTCGGAAATGGAGGATATTCGATTAACTCTTTGTCTATGAAATGTAAAGTTATGAATGAAAGAAGTATTAGTATCACCTTCTTTAAGTCATTTAATCTTGGACAAGGTGAAGAAGGGAATTGTAGTTGTTCTTACAATCGATTCTCTTTTTACGGCTGATCTTGGATATGGGACCCAACTCTTCGAGTTGAACAATGGAGGGATAGTCGAAAGGAAATAATTTTTAAGGACAATGGACTTACCAAATCTTTACTTTCTCCAAATTTTACAACTTTGTTTCACGAAGTGGAGTTTCAGAAGAATATTAGCCATACCGTGAGAGCCTACTATAGACGAAAACAATTACTGATCATATTTACAAAAATCGGACCTTCCAACCAGAAATTTTCTAACTGGAATTTATGAGTTCTGGCAAAGTTGAAATTGGAATGAAGAGAAAGAGGAACGTGATCCGAGCTCGGAATAGGTAGAGCTTGCACAAAAGAGTTGTGAAAAGTATATATCCAGTCGTTAGAGACCAAGATCCGGTCAAGTTTAGCCATAGAAGGGATGAGGCAGTTATTGGACCAAGAGAAGGATCTACTGTTGATCGGCAATTTGATAAGATCAAGGAGGCGAATGAAATCATTAAAGAGGAGGGAATCTCCTATTCTATATGCATTCCCTATCATTTCAAAGCTATATCTAGTAACATTAAAATCACCACAAAATAACAAGAAACCATTCACTTTGCTTACAAAAGAATTGAATTCATCCCAGAATTGAAAGAAAAGGTCCACATTAGATGGTCCGTAGACGGAAAACACAATGAATTGAAAATTCAATTCTGGCCAATTAAGGGTGACCACAAGAAAAAAATTTCATTCAGAGGATAGAGATGAGGTTGAAAAGAAACGCTTTAAATCCAAAAAAAAATACCTTCATACGCATTAAACGCATCAAGACTAATCCATTGGGTAAGGATCTTACCACCTAGGGATCTAGGAATGGAAGGGGAGATAGCATCAAGTTTGGATTCCTGAATGAAGATGAGGCCAGAGTGAAGAGAAAAAATAAGGTAAAAAATGACTTCTTTTTTTATGGATGCTGCCAACATCACGGATGTTCCAAGAAACATTAATCATAAAAACTTATTTCTCTCATGAGCTCGAAAAATTTCCAATTCTCTAATGGCATTAACCACAGAGGAAGAAGAAGGGTTGACAAGAAACCCATATTCGACACAAGGTCAAGAATATCCTGAGTAGAAAGATAGTCGAATTGAACTTGGCAGATGAAACCCAAGGGGTATTCGAATTAGGTTCTTCTGGGATGAGAGGAACTTCTATATTACAGATTTGAGTGGCTAAGGTAATCTTAGAAGAGATGGGGTTGGATGCATCTTTCTTAGCACGAATACGTGCACTAGTACAGATATGCGATGTCTTATAAACTTTCTTTGAATACTTCCTTTTTGAAGAAGAAAGAGAGTAAGATGAGCCCACTTGATGACAAGTAAGCACAAAAGAATTATTAATATGAGAAAAGGAAATGGAGGGTGGGACTACAATCGTAGGTTCCATATTCAAAACATCACAGCTATAGGTAAGGGAAGACTGTAATGCCCTGAATTCCATACACAGGAAATCCGTGACTCATCCAGAATCTTTTACTTCAATTTAGCACAAACACAGTACAAATTACAGGGAAAATTTAAAAACTTTAATACATCATTGTTCATTAAAATTATTAGTGAAATTCTACACAATAAATTACAACTTGTTCCAGTACTCAAGCTTCGGTCTTCCACTAGAGTTCGCGACAACTTGAGTCCAGATCACTCACTAAACACAAATCCTACAAAATCTTCCAAACTGTGGGCACGTCAGTTGAATTCAACCGACGCAATGCTAGTAACAATAGTGATCTTCTAATTCTCAACAACCCAATGATTTGATGCAAGATAAAACTAATGTAGAAAGTAAATCTATTCTAAGTGTAACAGTGCATGCCATGATCCTGGAAATCTAATGCACAAACAAAATGCACACAATGCACTTTTCTAATGCATGCTTATTTGGAATTTTATGTCGCCCATACAACATAGGTTCCAAATACAAGCTTCTAACATTTCTCTTCATTTCAGGGTTTAATCCCCCGTTATGCAAAATTTATATCTGTGACAAAATTCAAGTTTTAGACATTCTGTGAGTATTGGCTCTCATCCTGAAATATTGGAGATCAATCTTTATCTGCTGATCATCATGGAGCCCTCATCACACAAATGTCCCGTGAGCGTCACTTTCGTCCCGGAATACTGGAGATCAATCCCACTCCGTAGATCATTCTGGGCCTATTTCATCCCTCGTCCCAGAATACTAGGGATTATCTCACTCCGCGGATCATCCTAGAGCCCTCTTCTTACGTTTGCTATTGCTTCGTCACAACTCTTATCTTGTGCATGTCCATATATTCAATATAAACAATTTCTGCCTAAAGCTAGCATCACCCTACCGATCTGAACTTAACAACACTAGGAATACTAGCCCAATCCAGCTTATTCCCACATTCTATAATTCATAACTTGCTGGCACTCTGGGTCTTGCCTAGTCTCTAAAAACTCACACAACTAGAACATAACACCAAGTCACATTCTAGGGTTTCCTACGTCAACCCCAACATTCAAACTAATCCTAATATTTAAAAGTTATTAGGTCGAAACACCACTCGCATCTCGAGTCCAATATATTAGTCATCACATGACTGCAAACCTCGCATAAATCTTGATTTCACAACCAATTAATCCCATCTTTAAATGTCAATTAATTTTTCAAATAATAATAAATTCTATTTTCAGATTTTAGTTATTAATGAACAACTCACATTTATCAATTATTAAAATTAAAAGCGAGCTAGACTATACTAGTTCTAAGTAGAATAATAAAAAACTCCTTATCTAATTTTTTATTCTCTCTTCCCAGTTATTAGTGACTATTATTACTATATTTTATTTTGGTGCACCACTCTTGTTTATCAACTATTAAAAGCAATCTAGACTATACAACTAGTTCTAGGTTGATTAAATTAATCTTTCTCAACTCAACCCTACTCTAAGTCTAACCCGACCCGACTTAACATCAATCCCAAACTCAAACACAACCAACTCGAATCTCCCCTATACCCGAACCCTAATCCCAACAAGCTCAAACCCTAACTTAATCAAAACCCCAAATCCGAGCTAGATCAAACACAACCAAGCCCGAAATATAGCCCATGCCTGAGCCCCCTCAAGTCCTAAACACGAACTCAAACAAGCTCAACTCGAGCCACCTCATTGAATCCCTAGCCAGACCCGAGCCTCTAAGCACAGCTAGACCCAATCCTACTGCACTCTAGACCCGACCATATATAGCTTGAACCAACCCAAGCCCCTACTCCATGTAAGACCTGACCCAAACCCCTCTCAAACTCGACCCGAGCCCCACATAAAATAGACCCGCATACAACATGATCCAAAACCTTCTTAAACCCTAATTTGTAAGCACATGAAACCCAAAACTAAATAGCAAGTAATCAAATCAAAACTGAGATTTTAACCATGAAAAATTGGTAATTTATGCACTAAATAATCACTAAATTTTCATGATAATAATCCATAACAATTACACAATTTTACAATCATCTATAGCATGAAATTAAGAATAAAATATGAGTTCTTGCAACGTTAACATCACATACATATTTTATGAACTAACAAAAGACATCTAGTTATTCTTGTCTATTTTAATCATGCATTAAATCATCAAAAACATACAAACAATGTTTATTATGCATCTATCTCACAGAATGAACAACAAAATATAGTTCTTGCATTAATGAGCACTAATCACAATCTACTAAACTATTCATGCTATGAGACCACAAACAATAAATATAAACAAGAGGAAAGAAGAACACTCACCTCTTCTAATGTCAGATTGATCGATCAAGAGTCTCCAAAAGCCCTTCTCCTTCAAAAACCCTAATGCAACTCCAAAAAAAAACAACCCAAGTGAGAGAGTCTCCCTCTTTCTCCCTTTTTTTATATATGGCCGGCAAAACCATCGGGTTAAGGTTTGGTTTGTCTCCTTGTGTTGGGCTTGGTTTTTGTGGGCCCAAATAATATTCTCATTATTAAATACTAATTTTAAAATAATACTAAAAGCCCACTAACAATAATTTCTATCTATATTAATAAAATAATAATAATAATAAATAATAATACAAGTACTACTAACACATTATATGCACATGCATTACACGTACCAACTTGTAGGCCGAAAATAAAAATAATGAAAATATTATTTTACTTTTGCGGGGTATTACAAAAACAAAGAGAGAGAGGTGGTATAAGGGGTACGGGGGGATGCCACAGAGACAAGTGATGATGAAGACATAAAGAGAGATCTAACTAACGTGCATTATCTCAACAAGCATGAAACAGTATTGTAAAAGCATAAAGATTGCCGAAAAGAATAATACTACCTGGAAAAACAATAGAGTAACATGCAAACTTATAAGGCCAAATTAAAAAGGAACTAGAAGAATTAATAGATAAGGAGCATACCTTGGAATGGTTCGGGAGATGAGAAAATTCCTTTTCTTCATCAGAAAGGAGATTTTCCGAATCAACCCAATCAGCAGTAAGGCCTTTCACATCAGCTACTGAACTCGAAATCTTAGAAATGGGTTTCGAAGGAGGAGCTGAAGATGCTTGAATTGCATGTTTAAAGTTACTTTACTCTTGAATGGATTGTGAGTTCATACTGCACTGAAGCCACGTGTCCTCAACATGTGGTTTCAGACAAATAGAGGAAGATGGAATCCCAACGGATGAGGTTGGCTGAGAAGAAGCCAGAGGGAGTAAGGGGTCCGTAGTAAAGGACAATGGCAATGAAGTGCAGTGCATCAACAGTGAGGATGTAGTCAGCACCAAAGGGGCAGTCGAACGAGGCTGAACTGTTGGCTTAATCCGAACGAGGCTGAACTGCTGGCTTAATCCAAACAAGATTTGGGGGTTTGGTTGTGGTGGTGGTGGTAAGGGGTGGGGTGGGGTGGGGTGGGGTGGCTTAACCACATGTGTAGCGCATTGATGGTGAGGATGAAGTCATCACCGATGGGGGAGTCGAACAAGCATGAACTACTGGATTAATCCAAACGAGATTTGGGGGTTTCGTGGGGGGCTAAACAACATTAGCAGACCCCGAAGTAGCATATCACTTATTAGAGAAATTCTTTTGTCCACGATACCCTCCCTTATACCCCTTCTTTTGATTGCATAGTGATTAGAGGGGTCTGAGTGATAAGAGTGGGAGGAGCCTTCATGGAAAGTCAAAGATGGATGGGTTGGACTACGCTTCATAGTACTAGCAATGGGAGTGGTTAGAACAGGGGTAGCAGAAGAAGAAGAGGCAAGGTAGCATATGGAGATAGAGAAGGATACATTCATGATCCTGAGAGTGTATGCTGTGATATTTTCCAGATCGCTGTAGCAAAGCTATTCAGCTTCTAGACACCCTAATGCAAGTAAAGAAGTGGAGGAGGTGCATATCAGTTCACCTACACATTTGGTCATGGATGCAACCAGTCTAGGGGTATCACAGAAAGGCTGAAGACCTTTAGTTGGGAAAGAATGGAGAGTGGGGATGTTGGAGCTGACGAATGGCCATTTGCGGATCAAAAGATTGACTGAGCCAATAGTGAAGGTTTTTAGCAACCAAGTCAATTAGTATTTTAGAAGAGGGACACATGATTACTATATCACCATTTGAGCATGCATTCACACCCCGAGTCCAGTCCTGAACACCACACGAATGGATCAAAAATGTGTCAAGAGCGGAGTCAGAGATATTACCCCCCAAACACAGAGACTATAACTCCCGTTTCCGATTGCACAAAAAATTTCTACATATTTCGATAACATATAATTTCTTTTTCGTTCTCTTAAGTTCATTTTTGTATTAAGCCCAGTTCTATCCTATGGTTAATCTCCTATTTGATTTCAAACCTAAGCCCACATTTAAATCCTAATTCAAATCTAAAACCCAAATCCTAATTCAACCCTACTCGAGCTCCCCAACTACACAATCACTCTCTACTATCTTAACCCACTTCCTAATCCCCTAAATTATCTCATAATCACTCCATTACCCCACTAATCTCCCCCTTAACCTCAATTATCCTATAAATCTCTTCTTCAACCACCGTCTCTCTCACCCTCACCCAAACTCTCTCTCCTTCACCTTACCCCAACGGATAGCTGCAAACATCTCGACCCCCTTCTTCATCTGCACCCTAAGCCACCACCTCCTCTTCATCTTCAACCTCTCTCACCAAAGCCCTCCTTCCACTCAAACCCACTTCCTACACCATCAGTCCCGACCATATCCTCTAACATCATCTCTTCTTCTCCCCACACCCGCAAACCCATTGTCTCCCTCACCTCACCATCAACCTTCCTCTCCTCCTCCTTCATCCCGCAGCTCCTCAAATCCAACTCCCAACACCACCTTCTCCTCCTCTTCAACCTCCCTATACTCGATCAGCCATCAAACCCTAAACGGCCCCTAATCATCTCCATTCTCTACATATTGAACCTACAACCATCAGTCATCACCACCATCACCTCCATTGCATTCCCGACCACCTTGTCCACAGTGCTGCCTTGCAGTCCCCCCCCCAACAACCATTCGCCCACCTTGCTGTAGCCTTCACCAACATCCTGCATAGCACAACTCATACCTCCTACCATCAAACCTGACCCCCGAACAGCCCCTGATCACCCTTACTGCCTTCTCCATTGCACCCCCACCAACCTATTGATGCCCCTCCATCATACACTCAAACACATCCCCTTCATCATCATCTCCACCTCACCAGCACCTCATCTCGACCTCCAAAACTCCATACCCGATGGCCCTCTACCTCCCTACACCCGACTACCACCTTCCTTCAACATCCCAAACCCTTGCTGCCCTCATCGTCATCGTTTCTGCCACTGCCCATCATCGATGTTGCTGCCATTTGCTTGTTATTATTGCTACCAAAAGTGCATTCATCGCTGCTGTAGTTGCTTGCTGTCATCACCATCGTGTTTTTGCCTTTGCTATCGTGCTGCCATAGTTTGCTATTGTCGCTGCCTTGTTGCCATTGCCGCTTCTTCTTCCCCTTTGTAACCATTGTTAAAGGCAAGCACTTCTTTGAACTCTCGCAAGGAACTCCTTGAACTTGATTATCGTTTCATAAACTCTAGTTATTGTCCATGTTCATGCAAGCACTTCTTTGAACTCTCTCAAGTAGCTTTCATTGTTGATCCATCGTATTATCGAATCTCGTGTAATCCTTTCATGCTTTTGAACCATTCATTATATATCATGTTGAATCGTTCTATTAACTCCTGTCGATTTGATGCACATAGAAAGATCATAAAACTTCATTGTCATTGCATACACCGCATGAACACCACTTAAAGATGTATATGCACATAGATATATATGTTGACTCAAGCTTTATTTGATTATGCTGATGCGGTAGTGTAATTACATCCTTAGCTTCAATATTGTAGAATTTTAAATTTTTTTGACATGTTAACTGTAGAGATTTGATCTAATCACTAAATACGAATGCGAACACATTTTGGGGTATATAATTATATTTTTGTGAATCGTAATTCTAAAACAAAGTAATAGAGATTGCTGCCCTGTACCCAAAATTAGGATTTTATAGATGTATCTTGTAGCCCTCTGAGTGTAGATTCCATATTATCTTACGGTTTTGCAAACCGGCTTGTAAATTGAGTAATTCAATTTTTAGTGTTGTAATGCTGATTTTTCAGACTTTTTTTTTAGATGTATCGTCCCGTAGGAGACTTGAAAAAACGATTTATTGATGGAAATCTGATCTAAGACAGACCTGAATATTAATAGACACTGTTAGGAATTTAATTCTGAATTTTGGAAGATCTATAAATGATTTTATAGTAGAATTATTAGTACGAGAAGTTGATCCTATATTGTTGCCTGAAAATTGTACCCGTAAATATCAGACTATTAAACCTAGCTGTTGTCCTAAGAATGTATCTTATGAATATGCGTTGGATCCGATAGGGAGTCTACTTTTTAGATACCCTGACAGAATCAATTTCTCTTTCCTGTAGTAGCGGAAAAATGAGTTTCTGTACAATTGTGTATTGATGTCTAGAATTGCATTTTTATGTTCTTAATTTATAAACATGTTATTATTCTCTCTTAAAGAATTGAACTAGTAAAGTAGGTCAATAAAAATACTATATCATGCATTGCATAGTCCTTGATACTCTCTCGATACTTTCCTGATATATTCTTGATATTTGCCCTGATTACTGTTCTGATTATTGTCCTATTTCCATTGTATCATGCATCATTATTGTTATTGCCATTGATAATATTTTGGGTGATGAAACTAAGTGCCACATGGAGCTACGTCGTAAGAATCAACGGGGGCCACCTCTAGAATCTGCTAGGGCCACCTCTAGAATCCAATATTCTGATAAGTGAAATGAATGTCTTGATACCACCGTTCATATTGATTGCACCAAATGCATGTTCATGATTGATCATAGTAAAAGAATATTAAGTCGGGGTAATAAAGAGTACGACTTAGAAGTGAATAATATAGGAGAGTGTACTCGGAAGGGGGCTCATGTTTCCAGTATCGGTCATTGTTATTAGTCATCGATTGATTGCGGATTATTGGCTACAATATCCTGATTATCATGTACTGTTTATCAGTCATTGTTTATTGTTATTGGAATACCTGAGTACACGTTCCTGCAGACTTCACCACTTAAGTCCAAATGTTCACTTGACTGTTATGCACCCGAACATGTGGTATGTGATACGTGATTGCGTGCATTAGATCGGTTAATAAAAGACTGATAGACCTATGATTGAAACTATGCATCGATACTTGCATTACTAATTATCGACTATTGTTTATCAATCATTGCATCATTGATTATCGACTATTGATCTCATCACCAACAATTATTTATTGACCATTGCATATCGATTGATTATACCTCACAGTTATGATTACATCTTGCCGTTATTACTTGTATTGTACATGATCATGTTGTTTTAGAAATTGCATTGTCAGCTCTTGTTTCTTTCCATGTTATACATTGTTTCTCGTTATCATATTGCTTGTTACTACTTGTCGTCCCCATCCCTCCCCCCCCCCCCCCCCCCCCAAACTGTAGATGTTGAGTTTGCAGATACCAGAGAGGAACCAATAGAAGGTCTTGGCGATCAAATCTTGTAGAGGATAGATTCGGAGTTAGTCTACATTAATTTATCTTGTTCGATGCTTTTCCCGAGTTACTATTGTTATTATTTCATGCAATATATATTCGGGAATTTTGACCCGAAGTTTATGTTCCAAATGTTGATTATTTTATGGATTACTTAAGTTTATTCTCTGTTTATGTGATTATTTTATTTCATTCATGGTTGTGATCATGATTATATTATTGAGTTATAACTATACAGCTTATTAATGATGTGCTAGGCCTTAGTTGCATGCATATAATTCCGTATTTTGGAAAGCGGGGCGTGATAGAGAATGTTCCAAAACATTCAAGATACTCTGCTTTTGTGATCATTTTAGATGATAGCTCACAGCAAACCACCTGCACCGGTTGGGGAGACATATGAGAAGTGGGTGTAGGTAGAGCAAGAGAGGGATCCAGAATAGGGAGAAGAGCTGGAGAACCAACAAGTTTAGCTCGCTTCGCTTTGTTATCATGAAGCTCAACTAACTTACATTGAAGGGATGGTATGACAATCGCAGATAACACTTGCTCAGCAATTGGCTCTCCCATCATGGGACCCTGAAGTTGTTGAAGTGGGTAACACCGATTTTGGGAATGGCCAAGCCTTCCATAAAATAAATGTTGACTCTTAGTTTGGTGTGCACAAAATGTGCCTATAAATACTAATAAGTTTAAATTGAGTTGTTCAGATTTTCAGGATGAAATAATATCAAAAGGAGATCCAAGAGAGATTCAAGAATATTCAAAGAAGGAAAGTAATAAAGAAAGATTGAAAAATCAAGCAAAAGAAGAAGATATTCAAAAAGAGCACATGATTGATTAGTGTCCAAGAAAGCTATCAAGACCAGTTGCTATCATTCTATATTTGTGAGATTTTATCTGTATTTAATTGATTGGTGATTGATTAGTTTTTTGTAAGAATATAAAGTGGATTCGTTATGAACAGCGCGATAACGGTCGACCGCACCTCATGACGGTCGACCGCATCGCAGTCGACTGCTCTTCACAGTTACGTAAGAAGTAGTCGACCCTTCATCTCTCGACTTTACGTCAAAGAGATGAACGGTCGACTGCACCGTAATTGCGGTAGATCGAACTTTGCGCTGTTCACATTTTTAGAATGTATCGTTTCTTTTTTGATCGATACACTTTCCAATCTATATATTTGGACGAACCCACTGTGTATTCTTCACCTATTACTTCTGAGAAAAATCTTCTGAACTAATCTTTCAACAATCAATCCGAGTGTGTGTGATAACTATTTGTGTTCTTCAGCCAGGATCATTAAAGATCTTGAGCTTTTTCTTTTTCTTCCACTTCGGTAAGATTGACGGGACTTGTGTTAAAAGTCCTATGGGTGTAATAGGTCTCTCAGCCTGAATTCGAGAATCACTGTACAAGGGTTTGAGTGTAGTGGAACGCTTGTGGCGGAGAATGCTACTAGTACGTGGTGTGGA
Source organism: Hemerocallis citrina (assembly GCA_017893485.1). NCBI lineage: Eukaryota > Viridiplantae > Streptophyta > Magnoliopsida > Asparagales > Asphodelaceae > Hemerocallis > Hemerocallis citrina. The sequence goes on from CM030368.1 coordinate 32,354,075, forward strand.
GTAGACCAGGGGGTCGAACCACGTTATATCGCTGCGTCACTTGTGCTATCTGTGTTTGCTCTTCTTATCTCTTTTTATTTACTCTGTACTTTACTTTAATTATTTTTAATTCTGCACAATCACCCTATTCACCCCCCTCCAGGATGATTTACAGTGGTATCAGAGCGAGGTGCTTATCAAAAGCTTAAAAGCTTAAGCAAAAGGTCCAATGAGTGAAATCCCTCCTCCCGAAAACTTGTACTCATCGGAGCCATTCGTCTCCAATGGGACAAGTCTTACACGCTCACTATTTTTTGAGGAAAAATATTATGATGTTTGGAAAGTTCGTATGTCTCATTTTCTACAGATGCTTTGAGAAGAAGTATGGAATGTGTGCATTAATAAAAAAGACATTCCGGTTAGCGACGGAAAGATAGCTTTCACAAAAGCAGAGCTAGCGCTCAAGACGGCAAATTCCAAAGCTATGACGGCTCTTTATGTAAGGTTGAATAACGAAGAACTAATGCAATGCGGGCAAAACTGTAAGACAGCAAACGAGATCTGGAACAACATGCTGAAGCGGCATGAGAGAACCGTCTCTGAGGAAAAAGCTAAAGTAAATTTATGTTTTATAAGTTTGATGTGTTTCGTATGTTGCCAGGAGAAAATGTGGATCAAATGCTTGCCCACTTCGACACTAAAATATCATTTTCCACGAACTTGAGAGCTTAGGTAAGGGGTTGGATGATGACCGAAACGTCAGAAAACTCATAAGTTATCTCACGCCAGAGTGGGATGTAAAGGCTGCTGCAATGAGGGATACCCTTGAAGAAAAGGGATTCGACTACTACACATTCCAAGGAAAGCTGAAGACATACGAGATGGAGATGACGGAAACCAAAAGATACAGAAAAAACATCGGGATTGAACAAAAAACCGAAGAGAAAACCATTGCACTAAAAGCAGAAAAATTCCGACCATCAAAAGCAGATTCAGACCGTAAGGAGTCAGACGAAGATATTGCCTATTGACCAAGCAATTTCGTAAGTACCTCAAACATAAAAAATATGGCAAGTACCAAAGAGAAAGAGAGAATGATAAAGATGACGTGTGCTACAAGTGCAAGAAGCATGGACACATCCGTGAAAATTGTCCTGTCTTACAGGACAGTAATAAGGACTACTACCGCTCAAGCCCGGGCCTGAAAAAGAAGGTGTTGAAGGCAACATGGCTAGACTCAGATTCAAGTGAGGAAGAGCAAGGTTATAACGATGTCGGCTTCATGACTCTTGGGAATGGTGAGGTGCAATCACCATCTCAAGAAGAAGAAATTGAATAACCTACTTATGATGAGCTAGTAGACATGTCTAATGGATTAAAAGACTATGCTAAGAAACTGAGTTGTGAGCTAAGGCAATATAAACAAATTTCAAATGAAACACATGACTCTTATATCGCTAAAAATCAAAAACTGAAAAATAAAAATGCTTTGATCATAGAAAAATTCGAGCCATTTAGAAAAAATCATGATGTACTGCTAGAGGAAAATGAACTTTTAAAATAACAAATTCAAGAATCCTTAGCAACACATGATGAACACTTAAAAAAAATTCATGAGAAATTTGTTTATATAGCCAAACTTACAGAAGATTTAAAAGAATGCAAAAGAAAATTTGATGAGGTAGTGGAAAGATGTAATGAAGCCCTTGAACAAAATAGAATACTTGATGCTACACTAGACACTCTTCGTTGGAACACAAAAGACGATGAGATGACTAGAACAAGACTTTGTAAAAGAGTAATTGAGTTTGAAAAAATTGTTGAAAAATATGAAGGGCCCAGTTACCTTATTAAAAAAAATTCAAGATCCTATCATGATAATCAAGGGCTTGGTTACGAAGAGCCAATACCTCATCAGAAATCTAAATCATCATGTCATACACACTTGTATAGACATCAACATAATTACAAATCAAATCCAAACTATACAAGTGTTCTTGATCCAAGGCATAGTCGTATCACATGTCATTACTGTTGTAGACTAGGGCATATTTCTTATAACTGTTCATTAAAAAGGAATACTAATTTTGTGTGGATAAGAAAGGATGTAAATGCAGGTTCAAAACAAACTTGGGCACGTAAATTAATCTTGATGTAGGTACCTCAATGTATCAAGACTAAAGATCGGTGGTACCTTGATAGTGGATGCTCAAATCATATGACAGGTGACAACAGATACTTTACATCACTATCAAGGAAAAAAGGGAAGAACATCGTCTTTGGAGATAATAGCACTGGTCAAACCATTGGTAAAGGTAAAATAAACTTTGGTTCCTCATGCTCCATTGAGGATGTTTTATTGGTAAGATGTTTGAAACATAATTTAATTAGAGTCAGCCAATTATGTGATAAAGGTTACACCGTTATTTTTGATAAAAATACATGCACTGTACTAGACAGCAATAAATCTTGTTTACTTCTCACTAACAGATGTAACAATGTGTATGTTATAAATTCTAATGAATTAGCACAAGAAAATATGAGATGCTTTGTCACAAGAAATGAGGATGGTTGGTTATGCCATCGAAGACTTGGACACACGGCCATGGACAATCTCAACAAACTTGTAACCAAGGAGCTTGTCAGGGGGATCCCTAAAATCAAATTTGTGAAAAATAAACCGTGTAAGTCGTGCCAATTCAGTAAGCTAACTAAAAGCTCTCACAAACTCAAGAAAATGGTTTCAACTTCTAAACCCCTTGAACTCTTGCACATGGATCTTTTTGGACCATCACGAACACGTAGTAATGGAGGTGCAGGATGTCTTTGTAATTGTTGATGATTATAGTAGATTTACTTGGGTTGCCTTTTTGCCACAAAAAGATGACACATTGTATGTGTTTCAAAAATTCTGTCGTATAGTGGAAAATGAGAAAAGCCTCACCATTGTTACTATTCGTAGTGATCATTGTGGAGAATTTCAAAATGAACTCTTCATATCATTTTGTGGCAAAAAGGAAATAAAACATGAGTTCGCTTTTCCTCGCACTCCCCAACAAAATGGGGTTGTTGAAAGGAAAAATCGTTCTCTTCAAGAAATGGCCCGAACCATGCTTAGTGAAAAAGAATTACCTAAATCATTTTGGGCAGAGGCTGTCAATATAGCATGTTATACAATTAACCAAGTAAACATTAGAAAATATCTTGAGAAAACACCTTTTGAAGTATATTATGGCAAAATCCCCAACTTAAGTTACTTTCGCGTCTTCGGATGTAAAGTGTTTATTTTAAACACTCTTGATAATTTGGGAAAATTTATCATAAAAGTGATGAAGGTGTATTCATAGGATATTCTCTAAGTAGAAAACCATATCATGTATTTAATAAAAGAAGGTGCACAATTCAAGAATCCATTGATGTTATTTTTGATGAAACTAATCCCTACACCAAAGAAATATTGCATGTGGATGATGATGATGAGACAGGTGTTCAAGTTGAAAAGAAACAAGTTCACATTGAAGAAGACCCAAATATGAATGCTCAAAATCAAAAGTCTCTTCAAGATGAGGATGTATCCAAATTGCAAGTAGAAGAGATGTCTGCACAACAAATTGATGCCAATGAACATGTACATTATCAAATTTCCACAAATGAAAGACGACCCGCATGGAAAATCATGTCTAGCCATCCACCAACTCTTATACGAAGTGATATATCAAAAGGGGTAACTACTCGCACACAAGCTCAAAATTTCACGTGTTTTTCCGCCTTCGTTTCTATACTTGAACCTAAGAATATTAAGGAGGCCTTGCAAGATAATGACTGGATCATTGCAATGCAAGAACAACTTAATCAGTTCTAAAGGAATCAAATATGAAGACTTGTTCCTAGACCCCACAATAGAACTATACTTGGAACTAAGTGGGTGTTTAGGAACAAGTTAGATGAATCTGGCACAATCACTAGAAATAAGGCCTGTCTTGTTGCACAAGGTTATAAGCAACAAGAAGGTGTAGGTTTTGATGAAACTTTTGAACCTGTTGCACGGCTTGAAGTCATTCGTATTTTACTTGCCTTTGCTGCTTATATGGATTTTACTCTCTTTCAAATGGATGTCAAAAGTGCATTTTAAAATGGTTTTATTTCGGAAGAAGTTTATGTTGCACAACCACAATCACCAGGATTCACTGATCCCACACACCCAAACCATGTCTTTCGTCTTAATAAAGCCTTGTATGGTTTGAAACAAACTCCTCGTGATTGGTATGAACGACTGAGTTCGTTTCTACTTCACATAGGCTTTTCTAAAGGAAAAGTAGACACTACACTATTTATAAAACATGTTTCTAAAGATATTTTAATCGTTCAAATTTATTTTGATGATATTATATTTGGATCCACTAATGAAAATCTTTACAAGAAATTCTCAAAGCAAATGCAGGATAAGTTCGAAATGAGTACGATGGGTGAACTAACTTATTTTCTTGGGCTTAAAATACAACAAAGAAAGCATGGCATCTTTATAAATCAATCCAAATATGCAAAAGAACTAGTCAAAAAGTTTGGACTTGAAAATGTAAACGCTTACAAAACACCTATGGCCACTACTACGAAGCTTTCCAAAGATGAATCTAGTAACAATGTTGAGATTTCTACTTATCGAGATAGAAAAAGCATTAGCGGCACATGTCACTTCTTGGAAAACTGTCTTGTCTCATGGGCATCCAAGAAGCAAAACTCTATAACTCTCTAGTTTCGAAGCTGAATATATCGTCGCAGGATCCTGTTGTGCACAGGTATTATGGATGAAACACACTCTAGAGGACTACAAGGTATTTTTTGATCACATTCCAGTTAAATGCGATAACACTAGTACTGTTCATATGACAAAGAATTCCGATCAACACAGTCGCACAAAACACATTGATATTTGGTATCATTTTATTAAAGACCATTTTCAAAAAGGGCATATTATTCTTGAATATGTTTCCACTGATTCGCAACTTACTGATATTTTTACCAAACCTTTAGATGAAAAATGATTTTATTTTTTGAAAGGAGAATTGAATGTTATTGATATTTCAGCTTGAAAATGCATTTTGGTCGACTGGATGGGCGAATGTACATCTGTGAGGGTGTACGGTCGACTAGGCGGTCGACCGGCACACTGTCGGTCTTCGTTTTGTTTTATACTCTGTTTTCAAAATGTTGGCTTTCAGTATTTGCGGTCGACCGTGCGGTCGACTGGCTCACCCTCTATCTTGCGTTTTATCTTTACAAGATGTGCGGTCAACCGGTTTGCTCTCGGATTAATTTTTGATTTATATGCTTAATTGGTCTTGCGGTCGACCGGTTCTTTTTCTTGGTTGCTCGAACTCTCTATTTATCTTTTCTATACTATAGGTTTCTTGATATTCATTATTCACTTCTTCTTCTGTTTTATGCCTCACATCTATATTGGAAAATCTCAAATCTATGATACCATGAAGAGATCTCCCTCTATATCAAAGAGTTTCACTATCAACAGTATCATGTAAGTAGATTTTCCTCCATTTTCAAAATTATTATATTTCTCAATACTCATCTCATGTTTTTTTTTGTTTCGCTTAATGAATGTCCTTAACAAATTGCTTTTGGGGGAGTATTTTTTCCATTTCTTTTTTGCCCCCTATTGGTGTGTTCCAAAAAGGGAGAGAATATTTTTATGAATCTTATCAATGTTTTCAACACTGAAAGTAAAAATTTTCTCAGTATTTTTATTTACAAATCTCTCTTAAAAGCTCGTTACCTATGAAAATTTGTGTTGCGGGAAGTACTAAATTCAGGGGGAGTATTTATATGCCTAATTATTTAATTTTTACTTTCAATATTCAAAGGCATGTTTTGTTCACACCAAAAGGGGGAGATTGTTGACTCTTAATTTGGTGTGTACAAAACGTGTCTATAAATACTAATAATTTTGAATTGAGTTGTTCAGATTTCCAAAATAAAATAATATTAATAAGAGATCCAAGAGAGGTTCAAAAATATTCAAAGAAGGAAAGTAATAAAGAAAGAATGCAAAATCAAGCAAAAGAAGAAGATATTCAAAAAGAGCACATGATTGATTAGTATCCAAGAAAGCTATCAAGACCAGTTGTTATCGTTCTATATTTGTGAGATTTTTTTGGGTTCATATTTTTGCACCGATGGCAGATGGGTGTCCTAAATTGCTCCACGTCGCTCGGAATCCCAATCCGAACGACCCAAACACCGAGTTGCTTATGTGGAGAAAATGCTTCCGAGCTATGGGAACCGTCAGATCCCCTCCGAAGTCACGTCACGATCTGATCAACGCTCCGGATGCAACCACGTTGCCCAGCACTGGTCCGCCATCTGATCGTTCAGATTTTCACGCCGACGACTGATGGACGCCTCAGATCGTGCCACATCATAAATAGGGTGATTAATTCTTTTTCTTATTTATTAATTCGAATTATTTATTTAAAAATTGCAAAAAATGATTAAAAATTTAGGGAAAATTATTGAAAATTCTAAAAAATAATTATACATTCGGGAAAATATATTTGAGCCCCCGGGTAAATAATTATTAGTTAGAGTAATTAATTAATACTCCCAGAAAACAAATCATCGCTTTGCAAAATTGAATAAATGATTCGAAAAAATAATTAAAAAATCGGGAAAAATCACCAAAAATTCAGAAGAGCCTAAGAGCAAACTTGGGCGTGCTACCGGCTTAGAATAGCACCACTACTCCTCAAAAAAGATTCAAACCCCCTTTAAGAACTCCGATAAAGCCCTATACGCCATTTAGACAACAAAACTACTCCCCAAAGCTGTAACACACAGTCTTTGGGAGTAGAAGGCTCGTGATATGGCTAAAAATGGGATTAAATCGGAACCATTCAGATTGGGCACGAATCTTAAAATTACAGGGTTAAAATGGTAATTTCACCTACAGACGGATTCGAATTGGAAATCGTCCTCTAGGACCCGATAACCCATGAACAGATCTGTTCAACTGAGAACGGGTCACAACCCGTTAAGGACCAGTTCAACAGGATATGAGGAAATACTGGCTCGTCCTTATCTACTAGAGGTGGTTTCAACCACTTCTATCCAGTCACACCGGGAAGTAGGGATTTTTTCCTATCCCGAAACAGATCCTCACGGCGATTATAAGTACCCCCTACCTCCTACCGTTACAAGGTGATCACTATTTGTCTACCTAAAGCTCGTTCCTTTTCTTTTCTGAGTATTGACAAGAGCGTTGGGAGAGTTCGTCGCCGGGATCCATCCCGGTGTTTCGAACATTTGTGCAGGTCCACGGGAGCACCAAGGAGTCAGCCTATCAACAAAGGAAGAGGTCAGTTTAGGCCCGTTTGAGTTCCTACGAATCCACAAATTCTATCTATTGCCCCCACACCAGATTCAGCGACAATAGATTGGCGTCGTCTGTGGGAATTACTCGAATAGCAATCCGACCCTTCTCCTTCAGCCAAAGCTACTCCTAGCTATGCCTCACAAGAGGAAGTCCACAACCTCCAACCGTAGAACAACCTCCACTATTCCTCCTCCTCCACCGGAGGATCTCCCTCCGCCCGTCCAACTGGCCCTACAGCTCTAATACCTGAACGCAATCTATTCAGCAGACTCTAAGGCCCCAAGTGACTGTTGGGGAGCCCTCTCGGCGAAGCCGCCAGAAGCATCCTCTGTACCAAGTTCGGGTCTCCATCCACAATGCCTCCACAAATTCCATGGCCTCCCATAGCCCTCCAACACCGAAGGATCTGCGAGATGTGCTCAACAACCGGCAGAACAAGCCCAAGCCCGACCTTCGGATCCGCCTGGACGAGAGGCGGACCCGCGATGCGAACCCTCGTCCAAAGCACCACAGAGATCGGTCACCCTACCGAACAGACCGCAGAGGGTCAAACTCTCCTCAGAGGCAGAGAGAGTCATCCCAGCATCGTCCGAGAAGAAGTCGCTCCCTGGATAGCCTTCCTACACATCGAGCCCAACGTGAGTAGGAGGCCCCCGTTATAAGGGCAGAATTCCAACAATTCCAGGAGGCGGTCCTCCGAGAGCTCAACGCCGCCCCCATTAACGCCCAACGAGCTCCTAGTCCTCAGTCAGCTCCCAGCCATCGCTGCCCCTCCCCTGATCATCATCGCCGCTCTCGAATTTCGCAGTCGGCTCCGAGCCATCGCCAGCGCTCTCTCAGCCCTCGACCCGCTCCGAGCCACCCCGTCAATCTACCAGTCCATGACCTACTCAGAGCCATCGCGACCGCAAGCCCAGCCCTCCTTTACGTGAGGAAGAGTCTCAGGGCTCAGCGAGGTACGACCGAAGGGAGGACTCGGTCTACTGCCGTTTCCACGAGATGGAGAGGCGCCTCAACCAGCTGGACAGAGACGAAGAGCAACGAGCGAGGAACCTCTGCCCGAGCAGGCCCCCTTTCTCCCGCGCTATCATGGAGGCCCCTGTCCCAGACAACTTCAAGCCTCCACACTTCGAGACTTATACCGGGGAGTCAGACCTGCAAATCACATTAAGAGTTTCAAAACTCTCATGATGATCCATCATGCATCCGACGCCTTCCTCTGCAAGACCTTCCCGGCCACGCTCAAGGGACCCGCTCGGGAGTGGTATTCCCGACTTGCACCGGCATCCATCTTCTCCTTCGACCAGTTCAAAGGCCTCTTCCTCACACATTTCGTGAGTAGTCGCCGCTCCGAGAAGATGAGCACCTCACTGCTCTTCCTCAGCCAAAAGAAGGGCGAACGGCTGAGGGATTATGTCAAGCGGTTCACCGTAAAAGTTAGGTCCATCGCCTCCCTGGATCAGTCAGTAGCTTCGGCTGCTTTCTAGTCCAACGTCATCAACCCCGACCTCAGGGCATCACTGGCCAAGAAGCCTCCTAGGAACATCTCCGAGCTCCTCGTCAGGAGCGAGAAGTACATCCGGGCTGAAGTGGCTCTCAATCGCCCCACTCTAGAGGGGTCGTCTTCTTGGCTCCTACTGAGGAAGGAGCCAAGAAGCTCCAAAAGGATAACGAAGGTCAGTGGTGCCCTCTCCCCCGCTTCGAAAAGTTCACTCCGCTTAATGCGAGTGTCTCCGCCATCCTGATGGAGATTAGGAACGAAGGTATCCTGTCGCCCCTTCCGAAGATGAACACCCCCGAGAAGAAGAAAAACCGGGATAAGTGGTGCCACTTCCACCGGCACCTTGGGCACGACACAGACGACTGTCAGGCCCTGAAGGACGAGATCGAGGCCCTCATCCAGAAGGGGCAGCTCGCTCGATTCGTAAGGAGGGATAGAGCCGATCCGCCTCCACTGCCCAGGGGGGCTAACAGGCGAACAGAACAGCACGCGCAGGTCCCGGATGTCGAAGCAGAGACCATCTTGCACCTTATACACAGAGGCCTAATGGGGGGAGATTCTAACTCCTCCCGAAAAGCCTTCGTTAGGGAAGTCAACTCTGTGCAAAACCATCCTCCCCCCAAGGGCTTGGGATTCCCCGTGACGTTCTCCGATAGGGACTTGGAGGGCGTCCGCATGCGACGCCCTCGTCATTAACCTCCGAATGGCCAAGTTCGACGTACGTCGGGTCTTGCTGGATAATGGCAGCTCAGTTAACATCCTTTTCTTAGAGGCGTTCAAAGGTCTCCAGCTATCAAGGGACCGGCTCAAGCCAGCTGGCTACACCCTTCATGGATTCACCGGGGTGCCGGTGACGATCGAGGGAGTTATAACTCTCGAAATCATCGCTGGTAAAACCCCGATCACCCGCACGCAGCTGATGGACTTCATGGTGGTGGATGTGAAGGCCGCCTACAATGTTATCCTAGGTCGACCAGGTCTCGCCACACTCCAAGCTATCCCTTCGGCCTATCACATGAAGATGAAGTTCTCCACTCCCGTAGGGGTAGGAGAAGTGAGAGGGAGTCAGGAGGCAGCTCACCAGTGTTATATGACCTCGATGGGAGGCCCGGTCCTCTCTCTAGAAGTGTAACGCCCCGAATTTCAAATAAGATCGAATTCGAGATTCCACAGGATCTTTACACTTCACTTCGTACAATTTTACAAGGAAATTTAAACTTTTCAACATACATTAGAGTTCTTTACATTGTTTACACAGTGGAAGATAAAAAGAAATACAACAATGAAAATAAAATACAACTTATACAACTTTATCAATGTAATTAATTAACAACATCATAACATCTTTACTTTTTCATAAAAAAATCCATTACCTTCATAATAAACTGTGGGCACGTTAGTTACTTACAATTGACGAAAATATTATACTCGGCCATCCTCTCTATGCCGTACATATAACGATCTCAATACTTTAACAAACCACAATTTGAATGCAAAATAAAGTGTAAAATGTGACTACACTAGACATGTAAGTGTATGCAATGCCTTAATGCCTAATATAGATTTTTTATTCTAAGATGACACTAATGCATACTTGTTCGGATTTTATGCATCTCATACTACATAGGTCCGAGGGCAAGCACCTACGTACTCCATATTAAAGGGTTTGATCCCCGCCATGAAAACTACCCAGTAATAAAATAAGGTTCAGATCATTCTATGAGTACGGATCTCAGTCCCGGAGTCCACCGCCCGACTGTTATAACAGACTCCTCATCGTGTGAATCATGCCACAAGTGCCCCTCTAGCCCCGGTATACGTATATACATTGGAGTACGGCAAACTATCTACCTGACTACGCGTAGTCCCGAATTTAAAATAAAAGCCTGTCTCCTATGAAGCAACCACAGTCCCGGAATCCACTGTCCGACTGGGTCTATAGTCCCAAAATCCATCGCCCGACTATATAGAGTGCCCCACTTACGTTTGCCCAGGTTTACTACATCTTCACTTATGTGCCTAATTCTTAAGTTCAAGGCATGAATCGATTACAACCCCTAGAGTTAGCTTTAACCCCCTACCGGACTTAATCACAAAACCGAGATAGCACCATGGCCATATCTCAAAATATATCAATCATTTAATTTAACTTGCCGGTACTCGAGGCCTCACTACACCTCTAAATCACAACTTTTCATGTACTCGATTTCATGGGTACTCATAACCTCTAATAAACATGTCTTAAACTTAAATATTCTCATCTTCAACTTATTCACAAATGATCAATGTCTTGTCATAACACTTTATTCACAAAGGGATCATGTCTTATCTTGACATTATTCATAATTCACTTATTCATTCATACTCTAATAATTCTTTTCACAATTTCATCACTTGAAATTTTATTAACAAATTTAAGCTTAAAAAAATGCATCTCAACCACATCAAACATTTCTTAAACCAAGTAAGAGTATAATCTTTTCAAAGGAAATCACTCCACACAACGAAATTCTACTCTTCTTCAAAATATTAATCTCATACTCTTTAATAATTAAATCTTAAGTCAAAACTCATTTCCTATCTAAATTTCTCCTTTTTGAACTTCTCAAATATACTTGAAAATTCTAAAACTCTTTTTAATAATTTCTATGTCATTTTATAAGAATTCTAGATTTTTTTCCCTAATTTTTCTTTGCATTAAAAACTCATCTAAGATCATCATCATCACAAAAAAAAGGCACCATCGGGTTTCGAACCAGGCACCCCCGCACAACACCCAGCGAGCGCCCAAAGTCAACCCCACTAGCCACTAAGTCCTTATGGACTTTGTGTCTAAAACCACAACGAAAATCCCCTTAAACTCAAAATACAGGTTTCAGATTTATTTAAGTGAATCAAAATAAAATGTGTCCAACAAATTTTGAACCCAAGATCTCTTACAAGTGCAGTAGTGCTCTGTGGTGCACTGGCTAACCAGTAAGTCCAAGTGTGATTTCTGATTAGGAATTATGCTACTGTAGTTTTGTTCACAACAATCTGAAATAAGTTATTTTTCACAAAACTCGATATATGATCGACTTAACATTTTGATGAACTGAAACTTTCTTATTCATACTGATTTCATTAGAAAACAATGATTCACGAATTCTCAAACTTGTATTCTAAACATTGTATTTATATTTCAAATTTCTCCTTCTCTTCAATCAACAAAAAAATTTATTTCTTCATTCTAATCAAAATATCATAATGTATCTCTTGCAAATAATTTTAAAAATGATTCTATGAATATCAATTCAATTCCACACACAAATTCATTTTTTTATCAAAAGGAAAAATCTCAACAAGTAACTTTCCATTATATTTCTACATAAGCATGTATGGTCATAACACTTTTTCTCATATTAAATTAACATGATGACAACTTATTTTTTTAATCACATCAAAATTTCTACAAATCATAGCACACATAAAAGCATGGGTTTTGTTCTCTTTCTTTTTCATATTTTCAATTAACATGTTAAATAAAATTTCTACAATTCATAAATAGCATAGATTTGTTCTCTTATTATCAAATTCATTTTATCTTTACCACTCATGTAATATATTAGCATGCATGTCTCATAATTTAGGAAAACATAAGATTACTCACATCACATCAATTGATCTATTTTACTAATATTATGTTCTAGCATGCTCAAACTAAAATTTAGAAAATATCAAGACCACCCACCTCCTATGAAGAATGAAAATCAAGAATGAAGAGACACTTCTAGCTCCTAGCTCCAACTAGCACCTCCGTATCCTTCTCCTCCTAGCAAGCTTCCAAAGCACAAGAAATAATCTCTTTCTCTCTTTCTTTTCCTCTTTTTTTTTGTTGTTGTTTAGTTTAGGTGTGACAAGAGAAGAAAATGAGGGGTATATTTATAGGTCAATGTGAGGGTTCAAATTGCATAAATCTCCACCTAATAAATTACTCCACTGAATTTCTAACTCTTCATAATCCTAACTCCTATATCTCCCAACTCTTCAAGCACCCACCTCTTCAAAACTCAACCCCCAACTCTCCATCTTCTAAATTCCCAAACTGCCAACTCCCTAAATAACCGGCCTCCCACCTCTTCTCAACTCCAAACTGCTTAAGCACTCCAAATTCAAGTGCAAATATATTTGACCATATGTACATATATAAAAATAATTAAATGAAATAGGTGTAGTTGTAGTAAGTAGGCAACAGTGGATGGGAGTGTGCTGGTTGTGGTTGAGTTCGGATGAAGCTAAGGAAAGAAAGGGATTAGTGTGAATAGGTGTAAACATAGGTCTTATATATATATACATAATATGTAGAGATTTGTTAAATTAAAATTTTATAATGTTTCATTGCGGAAAAAAAAAAGTACACACACTCCGAAATTTATTTTGAAAACAAATACGCTTAAATACGCGCACCGAAAAATACGCACTTTGCACGTAAAACAAAAAAGTACGAAATTCGGTTTTATCAACATAAAAATGTTAAAGATAATAAAAAATTCAATATAAAAAAATATATTTATTTATTTTATAGATTCCACGACGTAAATGCTACGTAAGTAGAAAACACGTGCATTATACATATAAAAATTATTTTAATCAAAATAGGAAAAAATGAATTTCCGGTTATAAAAATAGATTTGAATACTAAAATAATTAGTTTAAACACATAGGAAATATTACACGTAGCGGTGGGAACATATAATCTATATGTGCATCAAAAATACGTAAAAAGCACGTAAAAATACAGAGATTGAAATATTATATTTTTGTTGACTCAAAATAGGGTAAAAATCAATATGGAAAATGCACAAATAGTCGATAATCAAAATGCGTAGTGAAAACATGTTACAAAATACACGTGTGTAAAACATGAGGTCAAAATTGTCATTTCCAATTTTGCGGAGTGTTACAAGAAGCCCTCGAAGTCCCACCAGAGAGTAGCACGACCATCTTCGAGCTAGTGGAAGAACTGGAAGAAGTGGCCTTCTCGGAGGAAGACGCCACCAAGACGTTTCGGGTCAGCAAGGCCCTTTCCCCCTCCATCAAGGAAGACATCTCCCAGTGCATAAGAGAGAACCGCGATCTCTTCGCCTGGACTGCGGCCGATATGCCTGGGATCTCAGAGGAGGTCCTAATGCACCACCTCAGCGTTGCCCCGGGAATCAAGCCCGTTCAACAGAAGTGACGCAAGTTCGCTCCCGAGCGTCAACATGTGATCAAAGAAGAGGTCGAAAAGCTCCTCAACGCCCAATTTATCCAGGAAGTGAACTACCCCGAGTGGCTCTCCAATGTGGTTGTAATCCCCATTCCCGATAATAAGTATTTTTCGTGTATTTTCTATAATTTGATTTTTTTTTGTGCTAATTTCTGTTTGGATATTTATTAAAGTATTTTCTAAATAAAAATTTTATTTATTTCGAATAATAGTGTGTTTTGATCTTCATATTTCTTATTGATTGGATATTTATATTTGAGTCTAAAGCATATATATTATTATTATTGGATTATTTTTATCTTATTATTATTGTTATTACTTTAATTGTGGTTATTATCTTTATTATTGTTATTATTATTATTGTTGGTATTGTTATTAATATTAATATTTTTGTTACTATTATTATTGTAATTATTAGTATTATTGTTCTTATTATTTTTATTTTTATTTTTATAAAGCCCGAACATACTTATTTATATGTATTTTGTTATTCGATTTAATGTATGTTTATATGTATGTTTTATAAACCCAATAATGCAAATTATTTTTCTCCCTATTAAATTCATACCCACTAATTGATTTTTAAACCCAAACCCTACGCCTAGCTATTTTCTTATTGGATTCCACCCAAAACCCAATACCCTAAATAAACCATATAAATATACTACTAAAACACCCCTAACCTAACCCTACCCTACCTAACCCTAGCCGCTTTACCCTGTTCAACCCCCCCCCCCCCCCTCTCTCATGTGTAAACCCAGACCCCCCATCATGTTTCTTCTCCTCCTTCCTCCGCCCTGTCGTTGCCTCCATCCCCTCGCCACCGTCCCTGCCATCCTCCATCCTCCACCTCCATCACACTCCTCCGTCGACCTTTGACCCTCGCTTTCGACCCTCGCCTGCTCCTCCACCGCAACCATCTCGACCGTCATCTTCATCTTCCCTCGCCATTCAACCCATTTCTGTTGTCCCCTGTTTTCGCCATTGCCAAACCCATCGTCGAGCTCCACCCCGCTCGACTTCCATAGCTCATCTTAGACCGCGCCAACAACCAAGCTTCCCTCCGACGATCACCGACTGTTCCCCTGTCCACCTCTTCCCTCCCGATTGCAGCCAAACCAGTCGACAACCCCCTGTTCCTGGCTGCTTCTTTAGTTTTCCACTATGATATAGAGCCACCATTGCTCTGTTCCTCTCCCTGATCGACGCAGCTGTCCAAACCCGTCACCGCTCGACAACCACCCTCGCCTCAGTCTCGTTGCGCCGCCGTGCCCTCGAAGCCGCCTGCGTCAGTCGACCTCCAATCTGTCACCAGCGACAGTAGCGTTTCGTGTTTGCTGTTAAGAAGGAAGAAGGGGGAGTTGATTTCTGCTATTTGCTATTTTGGTGTGGAGGAGTTGGTGTTTGGTGTTTTGGATCCGGTGTTTGGTGTTTGGATTGGAGATCTTGTGTTTGCCATTTTGGGTGTGTGATTGCTCGTAGTTTGCACGTGTTGTTGTGTGCACGGGTGTGTTCGTGAGTTCATGCATCATATGTGCTCTTCGTGAGTTCGGTTGTCGCACGTGTTTCGTCGCCCGGAATTCACATCCCGTTATTCTTGATATTCAAATTAACCGTCTAATAAGCAACTCACCGTCCTCTTGAATTGCTAATTGTATCAAATTCAAGTGTTATTGAAATTCGTGCAAGTAGATCTCTTTGTTATCGTATTATCCATTGTTCATCTCTTCGTTGGGTCTATTGAGGGTTTACACGAGCTAACCCCAATATTCTTGACATCGTACCACTTTTGACTCTAAAGTTTGCATCTTTCATGAGTGCATATAGAATTAATACTAGGGTTGCTCATATAATTGACACACACAAATAAACTATTATAAAGACAATTGCTAGGTTGTATGTTGTTTGAGTGATTGATGATTGATGGATGATAAATTGATGTATGAGCATGTTCTGGTTTTATTTATCATGTTTTGACATCCATCATTTTGATTACACAATTTATTGGCAAAAGAATTGATACCCATATAGTTTAATTAATTTATTTTCATGAAAATACCCCTAAAATCCTGTATATGCTTGTTGACCAGAATTTTGACCGCTGTTTTCGAACCAATAAATGACCTTAAAACGAAATAATTTTTGAATATGAATTGTAGCCTTATCTTTCTAGTTTCCAGAACATCTTGAATTTTCAAATTTCGAGTTTTGTAGCAAAAGTTATGCCTATTTTACTACAGCTGTATTTTTACTTTCAGATTTTCAGATTCTCGTACTTTACATGTTTAAACAGTAAAAATACTGATCAAATGATAAAACTTTGCTATGAAAATTTCTATATTGTTTCTTAACATGTTTAGGAGTCCAAAAGTTATTTTTACTGAATTTAATATTGAGTTTTTGCTGATTCTAAAATTAAAACAATAAGATGTCAAAATTCTGCCTGAACATAAAACCTGTAAAGAACCATGTGTTTGACCTAGCTACTATTGTCGAAATTTGAACTTTAAATATGCGTTGGAACCGTATGGAAGTCTACTTTTCAGATTTTCTGACGGATTTAACTTTCAATTTCTGAGTCGGCAGAAAACTGCATTTTTGTGCAGACTGCGCTTGCTGTCCAGAACTTTCAATTCTACTTTTTAATGAATTAATTGTTCATATATCATGCTATTGCATGAATTAATGTATGTGTGTTGCATTGCATGATTCTAGTGTCTTATTGTTATCATTCTAGTTGTTCTATTTTATTGTCCCCCTATTGTTACTATTGTCCATCTCCATCTCATGTCTCGAATTGCATATTATATTGTTGCATTAATAAAATAGTTAACAAGCCGGGGTTTAAGGGAATGACTTGAGTAGTGAATAATATAGTGACTGTGTCGGTCAGTGTTTACCGATTGATTGAGGAGCGCTAACTACGGCACCCTTATCTTTCGTGTCGTGAACCCGTGAACTCGTAAACCCGTGAACTTGTGAACTCGTGAACCTGTTAACTCGTGAACTTGTGAACTCATGAATTAGTGTACAATTATAATGAATTTTGCAACAATATTGTATCGTATCAATGATTACCGTACCGACACATGATCTATAGAATTCACCACTCAGTCTAAACGAAATTGATTGTATGTATCGAACCTGTAGTATGGAATGCAGTAGTACATACATTAGTTAGGGTTAAAATGACTAATAGACATAAGGATTGATACAACATTGCATATTGTTCATCATTGTTTCCATTTGTATCCAATATTGTCTAAGTGTTATTGTAATACCCCGATTTTCATTTATGAAAATTATTATTTTTGCACGTATTGTGCACGTGCAATTTTTGTAGTATAAAATCTTATAATTATTTTCATTACATAAACAAATGAGTATATATATATATATATATAGGTCTCCTCCATTTGTTTTTATTAAAGTCCATTTTTCTTTAATGAACATATGTTTCTTTTATAGCCCAAATCTAATTTATTTTGTAAACTAAATTTGGCCCATTAAATAAAGGCCCATGAATTTATTTTTCCTTTTAATTACAACTTGTAATGTAGACTATTTTTATAGATCATTTTTTATAAAAAAAGAAAATAAAATGTACAACTTTTTATATGGGGAACTAGTAAATGCACGTGCTTTGCACGTACACGTGCATGGGGCACCCTTGTGGCCGGTTTTAAATGGAAGGGAAAGGGAAAAGGAGAAGTTGTGTTGTGGGTGGTAGTTGTTTGGATCATGGTTGGTTACTACAACTTCCTCTTAAATCCTAGTCTTTTATCCTTAACCCCTAGATTGATCCTAGCCCTTCATTTGCTCCAAAATTTAGTATAAATACCCCCCCCCCCCCTAGCCTAGTTATTCTTGCACCCTTCATTTCTCCAAAAACCTATAGTAGAGAATACAATTGTTAGTAGTAATTTATTAGTAGTGAGAATAAAAGATTGAGAGATTGAGAGTGTTGGTGGGTGCTTGCAACAAGGAAGGCCGGCATCATCTATTGGAGCTCGGGTTGCACTTAGGAGGGCTCGGTTTGCATCAAGGAGGAGGAGGAACACTCTTTTGGCAAGTTCGAGAATGACTCTTTTGTTTAGGAGGTGTTGCAAAATCTTTTCTTTCCAAATAAGGTGGGTTGTTTTCCCATATTTCTAATTGGATTTCATGTTAGTGTTGATTGAGATAATAATGCATGAAAGAAACTAATAAGAGTATACTTAATTGGAAAAAGGACTTGTTAATTGATTAAATTGATGCTTGATAGATTGCATGTTATCTTGTTATAAATCTTAAGTTGTATGTGAATTGTTTTGTAGCTATGAAATGTATGAATTAGAATTGTTGTTAATATCAAAACTAAGTACAAATGCTAGTAGGAGGAAATTGTTGCTTTATATGCTTAGATGGACTTTCGTGATAATGTTCAGAATGAGTAACTTAAAATATGTTTTTGAGTTTATAAAAGGAAGAGGAACAGGGAATTAATATAGGAAGTATTAATATTAAGTCGTATGAGAAATGTCAAATGAGATATGGTAGTAGTAGTATACAATTTAAATTAATTG
Source organism: Hemerocallis citrina (assembly GCA_017893485.1). NCBI lineage: Eukaryota > Viridiplantae > Streptophyta > Magnoliopsida > Asparagales > Asphodelaceae > Hemerocallis > Hemerocallis citrina. Next base: position 32,372,752 of record CM030368.1, read on the forward strand.
TATGAAAAATATGTGTTTAATTACTGGAAAATTCATTTTTAAATTACTGGAGTATCAAATATTGTTTAAATAGATATTCTGGAGATTTACAGAAATTTTAGTGAAAGCAAAACTAAAATAAGAGCTTTTGAACATCGAAATGTTCTAATTGAACAGAGAATTGATTGAAATAAAATACGAGTTGTAGTCAAGACAACTTGAGCCTATAGCTCAAGTGGTCGGTGGGCTTTTTAGCTCTACAGTGGTGCGGGTGTATGTGGTCGAGGTCGCTGGTTCGATACTTGAGCACACCATTCTTTTATATGTGTTTTGAACTTTAATCAGTTTTCAGTTCGAGAATATTTAAATCCCTGACCTCTATTTATATTGATGAGCACATGCAGCCGAGTGGCTAGTGCGTGCGGTTGGGTTCCTTTGGGTCGCTGGTTCGAATCCTGGCTTGGTCAGAATATTATTATTTTTTATAAAAAAGAGATTTTTGGGTTTCTTGATGTGTAAAAATTCCGAAAAAATACTATTATTATTCTAAATTCATGTGTTACTTATGAAAATTAATTGGGAGTTATTGGATTGAAATAAAGTATATTTTGAGAGTAAAAGTGAAATTGGAACTATAGTTTTACACTCGTATATTTCGTAAAAATGTGTTTTGCTAAGAAATTGAGATAAGCATTAAGAAAGAAAATTTTGAAATAAAGAAAGTATTTGTTGTGAAGTTTGTATGAGTTATTCTTATCAAAGAATAGTGTGACAATAGTGAGTGGTGAATATTTCACTTTGACTAGATATTTTGTGATATGATTTTTAATGTGGAAATACATGTGGATTAAGAAATGTGTGATGTATGATTGAACTCCATGTATGATTATTGACTCATGAAAAGATTAGAAATCATGTGATTGAAAAAAAGAAAAATGTTCTTGAGTTTGACAACTCAGATTGTGAATTTGTGAATTAAAATTGAAAATTAGGGTGTAGCCAAAACTCACACCGGTAAGTGAAAAGTAATGAGATATGATTATTTAAATTGAAAAAACCAAGTTTGGGTCATTGTAAAATGAAAGAAATAAGACTGTTAGTAGTGAAAGGGCTAACTCTAAGAGATTGATTTTGTTCATGATTTCATTAAGAATTAGTACATAGTGAAGAGGTGATGAAAGTGAGAGAAAAATACAAGTATGGGGGCCTCGAGTTTACGATGTGGGTGTGATTCACAGTTTGTCTTCACGATGTGTCGTAACAAGACGTGGGCACTACTCCGGAATTATCAGGATCTTGGCGACGCTTGTGGGGTGTTTGGTAACTGCGAGAAGATCGTGCACCATGAAGGGGGCTGAATTGTCCATAGATAGTCTTCACGATGCGTCGTGACATGACGTGGGATTCCCCTCCAGTTTTTCTGTACATGAGCTCGTACTCATAGGACATCTTGGATACTTACCGTAGTTACAGTAGTAGATTAAGTCATGATGAGGATGTGAACCCTACAAGATGAAGAACGATTAAGAGGTTCGCCCTCGGACCTATGTAGTATGGGATGCATAGAATCCGAACAAGTGTGCATTAGTGTCATGTAATATAAATAACTGTATTAAGGACTAAGTACAAAATCACAACACGACATCAATAGGGTATTCCCTTTAGTTTGATATGTCACAAGTTTGTGTTTGTTAAATATGGAAAATCAGTTATACTGTTTTCGGTATAGAGAGGATGGTCGTGTATAATGTTCGTCGGTTGAATAAACTGACGTACCCACAGTTTTGTATGCAGGGTAAATGACATGATAAAGATTAAAGGAGAAATGATGCTTAGCGATTATTCAAATGTGGATGTACCTTTATATAAATATTGTAAATTTGCTTCCGCTGTAAAATTTAAAATGTGAAGATTTCTTGTAACTCTGATGTAAAGTGAAAAGTTTTAAATTCCTTGTAAAATTGTACGAAAGAAGTGTAAAGATCCTGTGGAATCTCGAATTCAGTGTATTTTGGAATTCAGGGCGTTACAGAGTGGTATCAGAGCCACGCTTCACACTAGTACAAATTTATAAGGAATGACACCCTAGAAGTGGACATTAGAGTGTGTGCTGAGTCTAGAGATTTAAATGTAAGTTACTTACATTTGTGTTGCTCTATGACTTATGCTTCTTCCTCCCTTTTTCTAAGATGGCTGATCACTTCGACCCTACTGGAGACGATAATTGGCATATCATAAAGGAAGAATATTATCCTGGACAAGCAGATTCCGAAGAAGAGTACTACCCAGAACAAGCAGACTCCGACGGACAGGAATGGCCTGAGTCCCGAGAGATCACTCCACCTCCGGACTCATCTGATGACTCTTCTGACGAAGAAGAAGAACCAGTTCCAAGTAGTCTTGTGATATCTCTTCAGAGGCAGGTAGAAACACTGCGGGAGAGAGTCGGACTATTAGAGGCTCAGTTGGCAAAGCGCAAGGATGATTTTGCAGTTCTCAGTCATCGTGTATGGGAACTCGAGAAGAGGAAAAATATGACTGATGTGCTAAAGGAAGAAATTGAAGAACTACGGGGAGAGCTTTGTGAAGCCAAGAGGAACCGTAGGAGTTAGACCGTTGTATCGTCTACTACTTTCATTTTGATGTCAGAAATATTTTAAATTCGAATGTATAAATTTGAAATTCAATGAAATGGAAATATTGACTTAAAAGTTCATGTTTCACACTTCGAATTTAATGGATCTTTTGCATCAGAACATGGCTGGACGAAGAGCAAGAAATGGTGAAGGTCTGGACTTGGAAACGAAACTCGCGAGGGTCTATCAGACACTCAATGCCGTGGCCATAAATCAGAACCAAGGAAGGGTACCTGCGAATCCGATGCCCAAAGCAATCAAACTCGTGGAATCATTCAAGCGGATGAAACCACTGGTGTTTGAAGGGAAGTCAGACCCTGATATGGCTGACAACTGGATCAGGCAAGTAGAGACTACCCTCGAAGTCTTGGAGACCCCTGAAGGCAGCAAGGTGAAGTTGGCGACTCTGCAATTTGAGAAGGATGCGGTTGTGTGGTGGCAGTCGACAAAGCGGACGATGGGAGGTATTATTCTTGGCTGGGATGAATTTTTGGAGGAATTCTGCAATCATTACTTTTCTTCAGACGTCCAGGAGAAGAAGGCCATTGAGTTTCTATCACTGCAACAAGGTGGCATGTCAGTTAGGGAGTATGAGACCAAATTTACTCAGCTCTCGAGGTATGCTCCCGAACTGGTAATGGATGAGGCGAAGAAGGCTCGTAAGTTCGAGCATGGATTAAGGCCGAGCTTGAGGTCGCGGATGATACCTTTTGGTATCAGAAGGTTTGACAAGCTAGTCAAACCCACGACAGCCACGGAAGCATACATGGAGCAGTTTCATGTTGTTCAAAATCGGAGGAACGACTGGCAGTCTAGGAAGAGGCCCGCAAATTCTGGGAATTTCAAGGGTCAACCATCGACACAAAGGTTCAAACCGACAGGGGCGAACGCTATCAGTGTGGTTGGAGGACCCGGGAACAATGTTGTGAGACCTCCTGCGATAAATTGCTACAACTGTGGTGAGACGGAATATTACCAATCTCAATGCCCCAAACCACGGAATGGTAATTGCAATGTACCAATGCAGCAGACTGGGAAGAGACCGTACCAGCAAGGGCGAGTATTTTCCTTGACCGAAGCTGATGTCGATGAGGTTGATCATATCATCACTGGTATGAGGGCGGATGTTTAGAGGTTCATGTTATTTCTTTTTCCCGTTTATTTAGTGAACTGTTACGTAATGAGTGTGTATTATGTTACAGGATAACTTTATTTGAATGGAATGAAAGCTGTTGTTTTGTTCGATACTGGATCCTCTCATACTTTTGTGTCACCTAAATTTGCTAAAGTGTTGGGAGTTGAACCGAAGATTTTTTCAGGCAAGATCTTAGCAGTAGCTACTCCATCAGCGGAGACTTTAACCACTGATCGGTACTATGCGGATTGCGAGATTGTGATTGGGGACAGAATCTTCGGGATTGATCTAATCGAGCTAACTATCTTGGGAGTCGATGTTATCATTGGCATTGATTGGATGTCAGTGTACAGTGCAAGCATCGAGTGTAAGACCAAGACGGTAACAGTAATGGCTCCAGGTGGACCTGAAGTCACTTTCCAAAGGAAGAAGAAGTGTTCTAGGTTGGTGGCAGCTATCCGCAAGGAAGAAATTCCTGTGGAAGTGCAAAGGATTCCTGTGGTTTGGGACTATCCGACTGTGTTCTTGGATGATTTTCCTGAGTTACCCCCGCAACGTGATGTAGAGTTCAGCATCACCCTTCAACCGGGAAGTGCACCCATTTCTAAGGCACCGTATAGGATTGCTCCAATGGAACAGGATGAGGTGAAATGGCAGATTGAGAAACTGTTGGAGAAAGGCTTTATTCAACCTAGTGCGTCACCTTGGGGAGCACCAGTGCTTTTGCTAAAGAAGAAGGATGGATCGATGAGAATGTGTATCGATTATCGAGAGCTGAATAAGGTCACTGTTCAGAATAAGTATCCTATTCTCTGAATTGATGACTTGTTCGATCGTCAAGGAGCAGATGTTTTCTCCAAAATAGATCTTCGATCAGAATATCACCAAGTTCGAGTGAAAGCTGAGGATGTACACAAAACTGCATTTAGAACTCGACATGGGCATTACGAATTCTTAGTTATGTCATTTGGAGTGACGAATGCACCCGCAATCTTCATGGATTTGATGAACAGAGTTCTGAGGCCGTTCATTGATTCTTTCGTCATGGTGTTTATCGACGATATCCTCATATACTCTAAGTCAGAAGAGGAGTACACCGAGCATCTGGCAGCAGTTTTGAGGAAGCTGGAAGAGTAGGAGTTGTATGCCAAGCTGTCCAAGTGCGATTTCTAAAAATCTGAAAAGGCATTCCTAGGTCACATCCTTTCTAAGGAGGGAGTGGCAACTGATCCTCAGAAGATAGAGGCAGTGAGAGATTAGGCAAGGCCGACTACAGTAAAGAAAGTCAGAAGTTTTCTTGGATTAACTGGATACTACAGGAGATTCATTCAAGGTTATGCTCAGTTAGCCCTGCTGCTCACTGGTTTGACCAAGAAGAATGTGAACTTCAAGTGGACTGAGCAATGTGAGGCAAGCTTTCAGGAGTTGAAAGAGAAACTGACTACTGCACCTATTTTGGCTTTGCATAGGGCAGGTGTTGAGTATGACGTTTACAGTGATGCTTCACAATGTGGGCTTGGTTGTGTCTTAATGCAAGAAGGAAGAGTAATCGCTTATGGGTCTAGGCAACTACGATCGCATGAGAAGAATTACCCGACTCATGATCTGGAGTTGGCTGCGATTATCTTTGCCTTGAAACAATGGAGACACTACGTGTACGGTGAGAAATTAAACATGTACACGGACCACAAGAGTTTGAAGTACATATACCAGCAGAAGGATCTGAATCTGAGGTAGCGGAAATGGTTGGAAGTGCTTGAGGACATGCGACCTGAGATCAAGTATCATCCTAGAAAAGCTACTGTTGTTGCTGATGCACTTAGTCGCAAGAGCAGTTTATCCGGTTTAATTACAACTCAGAAGCATCTGATGGAAGAATTGGATCGAGCATGTATTGAAGTTGTCTTGCAAGGATTGAGAGCATCTTTAGCTCAGTTGAGGCTTCAACCTACATTGCATGGAAGAATTATTGCAAGTCAAGAGGTTAATGCTGATATCTTGGAGATGAAGGAGTAGGTTGGTGCTGGCAGGTTGTCCGGATTTCAAATCAGGGATGGAGTACTGTGGTTCGGAGATAGACAGTGTGTTCCAAATTAGGCGGACCTGAAAGAGAGTATTCTTCAGGAGGCTCATGCTACTCTTTTGTCGGTACATCCTGGGAGTACTAAGATGTACAGAGACATCAAACCGCATTTCTGGTGGTCATGTTTGAAGCGGGATGTGGCTGAATTTGTGGCGAAGTGTGAGGTTTGTCAGTAAGTCAAAGCTGAGAATCAGAGACCCGGAGGTCTATTACAGCCGTTACCTATTTCGGAATGGAAGTAGGATAACATCAGTATGGATTTCATCACGGGATTGCCCAAGAGTCCTAAAGGCAATGATGTGATTTGGGATATATTCGATCGACTAACCAAGTTCGCTCACTTTTTGTCGATGAAACTCACTGCTTCGATGGACAAGTTAGCTGAGTGGTATGTTGGCGAGATCGTCAGGCTCCATGGTGTTCCGTCAACTATTGTGTCTGATCGAGATGCGCAGTTTACTTTGCATTTCTGGAGGAGTCTTCAGACAGCTTTGGGTACCAAGACGGATTTCAGCACTGCTTTTCATCTGCAAACCGATGGGCAGACCGAGAGAGTCAATCGTATTTTTGAGGATATGCTTCGGTGTTGTGTACTAGACTTTGGAGTCAGTTGGGAAAGGCATTTACCTTTGGTAGAGTTTGCCTACAACAACAGTTTTCAGACTGGCAATGGAATGGCGCCGTACGAAGCTTTGTATGGCAGGAAGTGCAGAACGCCTGTTTGTTGGTTTGAAGTTGGGGAGCGTCAGTTGTTTGGGTCTGAGCTTGTGCAGCAAACCTCTGAAAAGATTGATCTGATAAGGAAAAGGTTAGTAGAGGCTCAGAGCAGGTAGAAGAGCTATGTAGACAACCGGAGAAGGGACCTTAAGTTTGAAGAATGTGATTTCGTCTTTCTGAAAGTATCGCCCAGTAAAGGTGTGATTCAATTTGGCAAGGGCGGGAAGTTAGCCCCGAGGTTTATAGGCCCGTACAAGATATTGAAAAGGATTGGAAAAACTTCTTACCGACTTGAGTTACCGGAAAAGTTATCTCAGCAGCACAATGTCTTTCATGTGTCTATGCTAAGAGATTATATTCCAGATCCGAGTCATCATTTGCCTGAAGTGCCGGAAGGTTTGCAATTGGATCTTAATTACATCGAGTCTTCTGTCGAGATTGTAGATCGTCGAGAGGAAGTCTTGAGGAGTAAGACGATACCGATGGTCAAGGTAATCTGGAGAAACCATTTGGTTGAAGAGGCTACTTGGGAGTCTGAGGAGATGATGTTGAAGGATTATCCTGAGCTTTTTGCTTGATTTGTATTTTGTATTTTCGTGTGCTTGTTGTGAATATTTTGTTTCTCGCTTTTGACTGTAGTTCCGGGGACGGAACTATTCTAAGGAGGGAGTGTTGTAATACCCCGATTTTCATTTACGAAATTATTATTTTTGCACGTATTGTGCACGTGCAATTTTGTAGTATAAAATCTTATAATTATTTTCATTACATAAACAAATTAGTATATATATATATATATATATATATATATATATATATATATATATATATATATATATATATATATATATATATATATATATAGGTCTCCTCCATTTGTTTTTATTAAAGCCCATTTTTCTTTAATGAACATAAGTTTCTTTTATAGCCCAAATCTAATTTATTTTGTAAACTAAATTTGGCCCATTAAATAAAGGCCCATGAATTTATTTTTCCTTTTAATTACAACTTGTAATGTAGACTACTTTCATAGATCATTTTTTGTAAAAAAAGAAAATAAAATGTACAACTTTTTATACGCGGAACTAGTAAATGCACGTGCTTTGCACGTACACGTGCATGGGGCACCCTTGTGGCCGGCTTTGAATGGGAGGGAAAGGGAAAAAGAGAAGTGGAGTTGTGGGTGGTAGTTGTTTGGATCATGGTTGGTTACTACAACTTTTCCTTAAATCCTAGCATTTTATCCTTAACCCCTAGATTGATCCTAGCCCTTCATTTGCTCCAAAATTTAGTATAAATACCCCCCCCCCCCCCCCCTAGCCTAGTTATTCTTGCACCCTTCATTTCTCCAAAAACCTATAGTAGAGAATACAATTGTTAGTAGTAATTTATTAGTAGTGAGAATAAAAGATTGAGAGATTGAGAGTGTTGGTGGGTGCTTGCAACAAGGAAGGCCGGCATCATCTATTGGAGCTCGGGTTGCACTTAGGAGGGCTCGGTTTGCATCAAGGAGGAGGAGGAACACTCTTTTGGCAAGTTCGAGAATGACTCTTTTGTTTAGGAGGTGTTGCAAAATCTTTTCTCTCCAAATAAGGTGGGTTGTTTTCCCATATTTCTAATTGGATTTCATGTTAGTGTTGATTGAGATAATAATGCATGAAAGAAACTAATAAGAGTATACTTAATTGGAAAAAGGACTTGTTAATTGATTAAATTGATGCTTGATAGATTGCATGTTATCTTGTTATAAATCTTAAGTTGTATGTGAATTGTTTTGTAGCTATGAAATGTATGAATTAGAATTGTTGTTAATATCAAAACTAAGTACAAATGCTAGTAGGAGGAAATTGTTGCTTTATATGCTTAGATGGACTTTCGTGATAATGTTCAGAATGAGTAACTTAAAATATGTTTTTGAGTTTATAAAAGGAAGAGGAACAGGGAATTAATATAGGAAGTATTAATATTAAGTCGTATGAGAAATGTCAAATGAGATATGGTAGTAGTAGTATACAATTTAAATTAATTGTATGAAAAATATGTGTTTAATTACTGGAAAAATTATTTTTAAATTACTGGAGTATCAAATATTGTTTAAATAGATATTCAGGAGATTTACAGAAATTTTAGTGAAAGCAAAACTAGAATAAGAGCTTTTGAACATCGAAATGTTCTAATTGAACAGAGAATTGATTGAAATAAAATACGAGTTGCAGTCAAGACAACTTGAGCCTATAGCTCAAGTGGTCAGTGGGCTCTTTACCTCTACAGTGGTGCGGGTGTATGTGGTCAAGGTCGCTGGTTCGATACTTAAGCATACCATTCTTTTATATGCGTTTTGAAATTTAATCAGTTTTCAGTCCGAGAATATTTAACTCCCTGCCCTCTATTTATATCGATGAGCACAAGTAGCCGAGTGGCTAGTGCGTGCGGTTGGGTTCCTTTGGGCCGCTGGTTCGAATCCTGGCTTGGCCGGCCAGAATATTATTTTTTATAAAAAAGAGATTTTTGGGTTTCTTGATGTGTAAAAATTCCGAAAAAATACTATTATTATTCTAAATTCATGTGTTACTTATGAAAATTAATTGGGAGTTATTGGATTGAAATAAAGTATATTTTGAGAGTAAAAGTGAAATTGGAACTATAGTTTTACACTCGTATATTTCGTAAAAATGTGTTTTGCTAAGAAATTGAGATAAGCATTAAGAAAGAAAATTTTGAAATAAAGAAAGTATTTGTTGTGAAGTTTGTATGAGTTATTCTTATCAAAGAATAGTGTGACAATAGTGAGTGGTGAATATTTCACTTTGACTAGATATTTTGTGATATGATTTTTAATGTGGAAATACATGTGGATTAAGAAATGTGTGATGTATGATTGAACTCCATGTATGATTATTGACTCATGAAAAGATTAGAAATCATGTGATTGAAAAAAAGAAAAATGTTCTTGAGTTTGACAACTCAGATTGTAAATTTGTGAATTGAAATTGAAAATTAGGGTTTAGCCAAAACTCACACCGGCAAGTGAAAAGTGATGAGATATGATTATTGAAATTGAAAAGACCAAGTTTGGGTCATTGTAAAATGAAAGAAATAAGACCGGTAGTAGTGAGAGGGCTAACTCTAAGAGATTGATTTTGTTCATGATTTCATTAAGAATTAATATATAGTGAAGAGGTGATGAAAGTGAGAGAAAAACACAAGTATGGGGGCCTCGAGTCTACGATGTGGGTGAGAGAAAAAATACTATTATTATTCTAAATTCATTTGTGACTTATGAAAATTAATTGGGAGTTATTGGAATGAAATAAAGTATATTTTGGGAGTAAAAGTGAAATTGGAACTATAGTTTTACACTCGTATATTTCGTAAAAATGCATTTTGCGAAGAAATTGAGATAAGTATTAGAAAAGAAAAATTTGAAAGAAAGAAAGTATTTGTTGTGAAGTTTGTATGAGTTATTCTTATCAAAGAATAGTGTGACAATAGTGAGTGGTGAATATTTCACTTTGACTAGATATTTTGTGATATGATTTTTAATGTGGAAATACATGTGGATTAAGAAATGTGTGATGTATGATTGAACTCCATGTATGATTATTGACTCATGAAAAGATTAGAAATCATGTGATTGAAAAAAATAAAAATGTTCTTGAGTTTGACAACTCAGATTGTGAATTTGTAAATTGAAATTGAAAATAAGGGTTTAGCCAAAACTCACATCGACAAGTGAAAAGTGATGAGATATGATTATTGAAATTGAAAAGACCAAGTTTGGGTCATTGTAAAATGAAAGAAATAAGACCGGTAGTAGTGAGAGGGCTAACTCTAAGAGATTGATTTTGTTCATGATTTCCTTAAGAATTAGTATATAGTGAAGAGGTGATGAAAGTGAGAGAAAAATACAAGTATGGGGGCCTCGAGTCTACGATGTGGGTGTGATTCACAGTTTGTCTTCACGATGCGTCGTAACATGACGTGGGCACTACTCCGGAATTATCGAGATCTTGGCAATGCTTGTGGGGTGTTTGGTGACTGCGAGAGGATCGTGTGCCATAAAGGAGGCTGAATTGTCCATTGATAGTCTTCACGATGCGTCGTGACATGACGTGGGATGCCCCTCCAGTTTTTCTGTACATGAGCTCGTACTCATAGGACATCTAGGATACTTACCGTAGTTGCAGTAGTAGATTAAGTCATGACGAGGGATTGAACCCTACAAGATGAAGAACGATTAAGAGGCTTGCCCTCAGACCTATGTAGTATGGGATGCATAGAATCCGAACAAGTGCGCATTTGTCTCATGTAATATAAATAACTGCATTAAGGACTAAGTGCACAATCACAACACGACATCAATAGGCTATTCCCTTTAGTTTGATATGTGACAAGTTTGTATTTGTTAAATATGGAAAATCAGTTATACTGTTTCCGGCATAGAGAGGATGGCCATGTATAATGTTCGTCGGTTGAAAAAACTGATGTACCCACAGTTTTGTATGCAGGGTAAATGACATGATAAAGATTAAAGGAGAAATTATGCTTAGCGATTATTCAAATGTGGATGTACCTTTATATAAATTTTGTAAATTTGCTTCCGCTGTAAAATGTAAACTGTAAAGATTTCTTGTAACTCTGATCTAAAGTGAAAAGTTTTAAATTCTTTTTAAAATTGTACGAAAGAAGTGTAAAGATCCTGTAGAATCTCGAATTCAGTGTATTTTGGAATTCGAGGCGTTACGGTTATTGATATTAACCATTGTTACACCATTGCGTTGATTACAATGTTATTGATTATTACTATCGTGTCATGTTATTGATTCCTATTGATCCATTGATTCATTGTTATACCGTTATTCCATTGTTCCCTGCTTTCTTTACTTGTTGTCCATGACTTGCTCTAAGGACAATTTTTCTCCTCTTTTTAGATGAAGTGTTTACAGGTATTAATGAAGAATTTCCTGATGGATTGAGAGAACAACATTGGTGAAAGCATTGATAACATTGACGCTTAATAAATTATTGCTTTGTCATGAAGATTTAATTATTAGACTATTGTTATTTCATTGTATTGAGACTTATTACTATTGTGTTTGGGATTTATTATTGTATTGAGCCTATGTCCCGGCTTTTTATTATTGTTTCCAGAAATTGGATTATTGTACTTGGATATTATATATTGCTTCTATTCATGTATTTTGTTCATGAGAATATTATTATTGCTTGCGCAATTGTTCTGTATTGATTATATTGTTAAGTTGATCGGATAAACAGCTTATGGGTGACGTTAGTCATTCGCTGGGCCAATGTCATGTACTCATATTCCGTATTTTTGGAAAGCGGGGGTGTGACAGTGGTAATGGTCAAGAAAGCCAATGGGAGCTGGAGGATATACATCGATTTCACCGACCTAAATAAGGCATGCCCGAAAGATCCATTTCCCCTCCCAAGCATCGACACTCTGATCGATGTGACCTCCGGGCCCGAGCTCCCCAGCATCATGGACGCCTTCTCGGGGTATAATCAGATCCGGATGTTCCCTCCCGATATCTCGAAGACCTCGTTCGTGACGGATCAGGACCTGTATTGCTGCCGGGTCATGCCGTTCGGCTTGAAGAATGCCGGAGCTACATATCAGCACCTCGTGAATAGGATTTTCTGAGACCAAATTGGCAGAAACATGGAAGTCTATGTAGACAACATGTTGGTCAAGAGCATCCGAGGGAAGGAGCATGTCATCGACCTCCAGGAAGCCTTCGGGGTGCTCACGAGGCACAATATGAGGCTGAATCCGAGCAAGTGTGCATTCGGAGTCTCATCTAGCAAGTTCTTGTGGTTCATGGTCAGCCAGAGGGGCATAGAGGCCAACCCCAAGAAGATTCAGACCATTCTCAAAATGGCTCCCCCCTCCAGTGTTAAAGATGTACAGAGGCTCACTGGGCGCCTCGCGGCAATTGGACGCTTCCTCTCCAAATCCGGGGAGAAGTGCCTCCCATTCTTCAAGGCCCTCCGGAGAGCAAAAGGCTTCGAATGGGGGCAAGCGCAACAAGAGTTCTTCGACCAGCTCAAGGCATACTTAGCCAACCCCCCCACTCTTGAGCAAGTCGAGGCCGGGGGAGGTCCTCTACCTATACCTCGCCGCTTCGGAGCAGACCCTCAGCGCTGTCTTGGTAAGAGAAGAAGATAGGAAGCAGAGGCCTGTCTACTATGTGAGTAAGGTTCTCTAGGACGCCGAGCTCCGTTACCCGAAGCTGGAAAAGATGGCCCTTGCGTTGGTCATGGCGGCTAGGAAACTTCGACCGTACTTTCAGTCTCATTCGATGGTCGTTCTTACCAACCAACAGCTGAAGCAGGTGCTCCACAAGCCAGAAATGTCAGGCCGCTTGATGAAGTGGTCCATAGAGCTGAGCCACCATGATATCAGCTACCAACCCAAAACCACCAAAAAGGCACAAGCCCTAGCAGAATTCATTGTGGAGAGCACTATCCCCGATCCCTGTGAGTCGGCAGTCGAACCCCTTGTCTGGACCGTTTATGTGGATGGATCCTTTTGCATTGACCAAAATGGGGCTGGCATCATCTTGACCGGCCCAGACGCTTTCGTCCTCCAATACTCCCTCCGCCTAAACTTCCCTGCATCAAACAACGAGGCAGAGTATGAGGCCCTCATAGCGGGGCTCTGTATGGCTTGCAAGGCAGGAGCCCAGCGCGTCAGAGTTTTTAGTGATTCGCAGTTGGTCGTCAACCAAGTGTCAGGGGAATACGAAGCAAGAGACGAGCGCATGGCTAAGTACTTGGCACAGGTTAAGGAGCTACTAGCCTTATTCGAAGACGTTCAACTCCAGCGGTTCCTCGAGAGGAAAATGCAAAGGCGGTTGCACTCTCCAAGCTCGCCTCCTCGTCCCTCCAAGGTTCAGAACGGACCGTCTTGATAGAGGTCCTCCTCAGACCAAGTATCGATGAGGATAGCCCAGAGCCGATGGAAGCCTTGCCCCTAACACTTGGGGAGAACTGGATGAAGCCCCTCCTCGAGTACCTTAGAGACGGAGTTCTTCCCGAAGACCCAAAAGAGGCGAGGAAGATCAGGACCCGAGCTGAGCGGTACACACTTCTTGACGGAGTCATGTACAAATGCTCTTACACTCAGATTCACGGCTGACCCTACCTGAGGTGTCTCTCCCTGGAGGAAGCGCTTTATGCCCTGAAGAAGGCCCATGACGATATGTGTGGCGTGCACTTGGGAGCGAGATCCCTCACCCGTAAACTCTAAAGTTACGGCAACTTCTGGCCACACTACTGAGTGACTCTGAGGAGTACGTCCGCCAGTGTGACTCCTGCCAGAGATTTGCCTCGATCTATCGCCTTCCTCAAGCCCAACTCTCCTCCCTTGCGAGTCCAATTTCTTTTGCAATGTGGGGGATGGACTTGCTTGGACCCTTCCCTCCAGTGCCAGGCCAGCTGAAGTTCTTAGTCGTGGCGATAGACTATTTCTCCAAGTGGATCGAGGCTGAACCTCTTTCGACGATTACCGAGCACAAGGTCTGAAAGTTCTTTTAGAAGAACATCATTTTTCGGTTCGGGGTACCCCGCATCCTCGTAACCAACAACAGAGCTCAATTCACAGGAGCAACCTTTAGCAACTTCTGCACCGACCTCGGCATCCAGCAGCGGTTCTCCTCGATAGCCCACCCTCAGTCCAATGGCCAAGTGGAGAACGCAAATCGACAAATCCTCTCCGGCCTGAAGAAGAGGCTTGATAAATCTACCAAGGGGTTGTGGGTCGAACAGCTACCCAACGTGCTTTGGAACTATCGCACCACCAAAAGAACTCCGACAGGGGAGTCCCCCTTCAACCTCACATATGGTTCCAAGGCTCTCATCCCCTTGGAGGTGGGTCTGCCTTCACCCCGGCTGATAGCCTACAGTGAAGCACAGAATGCGAACCAGCTTCGCAACTGCTTGGACCTTATAGATGAGGTCCGCGAAAGAGCTGCCATCCGACAAGAGACCTACCGGCGTAGGATAATGCAATCTTACAACAAAAAGGACCGCCCCGCTAATCTCAAAGAGGGGGACCTAGTACTCCGGAAGCTGCCGATCTCCATTCCGAGTAAGAAGGGCAAGCTAGCACCTAATTGGGAAGGTCCGTATAGGGTCTCCAGAGTTATTCGCCCAGGTGCAAATCAACTCGAAGACCCCGGGGGCAGGAGAATACCGAGGACATGGAACACGGAGCACTTGATTAAGTACCAAGAGGGTGTCTAAACACCGCTCCAAGCAACTTCCCCAAAAGCACTCCATAAAACAAAGTTTTTATTTGTATTTTCTTTATCAAAGTGTAAGAGCGGCTCGCAACTTAGAAGCGGCCGCCTAATTGTTTTCAATAAAAGCAATCTATCCCCACAAGTTCTCTATTTTTGAGCAGTCTAATTGTACTTACAAAAAATTTCGCATTAAAACAGCACGCTTGGAGTCCAACACTTGGTTCGATTCTGCTTCAACTACTTGCTTCTAAGCAAGTACGAAGTGGTTCACCATTCGAAAGTGCTCATGCAGCTGCTGATGTTTTCTAAACGACACGCTTGGAGTTCAACACTTGGTTCGATTCCGCTTCAACTACTTGCTTTTAAGCGAGTACAAAGTGGTTCACCATTCAAAATTGCTCCTACAGCTGTTGATATTCTCTAAACGACAAGTTTGGAGTCCAACACTTGGTTCGACGCAACTTTTGCAACTTACGAATGAGTACAAAGTGGCTCACCATTCAGAATTGCTCCTACAACTGTTAACAATTGCGAACGCTAGTAAAACACACAAGTTCAAGAAACAAGTACTATTTCATTAAAGTTTGAGGTACAAGTCCAACTACAGACCAACAACTCATCTTTACATCATGATACAAAACTTGTGAAATGAACATTACAAGATTACAGAGCTATTTCAACCCCTCCTAGGGAGTGGGACACTTCTATTGAGAGATAACCGAGGTCAATGAGCGTTGTGCTGCGATGGCCTCACTTCCATGGAGATATCTTAACCGGCGAGCCGAGTCGCATCTTCGGCGCTAAAAGCCTGAGTGTCGCCCTGACAGATGATCCGCTCGACGAGCCGGCCACTCTGCTCTGCGCATCTCCGAGGCCCCTCGAGACAAGGGGCGAGCGTAACGCCAACTCGTGGAACGACCTTCCTTGGGAGTATTCGCCTTGGGGACAAGAGGTGGTTCGGACGTTGCTCCCCTCGGACAGTTGTTGCAGCCGATGGTTCTCTGCCTCTAGCTCCACGACCCGATCCTTCAGCAAGTCGTCCGTCACTCTAATTTTTAGCCGAGGCATTCGGCTAGAGATGCCCTGGCGAGAAGCGTTGGTAATAGCCCTCCGAAGGTGCGCCACTTCCAAGCTCTTCTCGAGCACGACGTTCTTTAACTCATCTCGTTCGGCCCCGACCTCGAACAAGGATTGACGAAGATACTTGAGCCACAGGCCTTGGCTGAAGGCCATCAAGGGACACGTCTCCTCTCCCTTAGGGGGCATTTTGCGAGCCAGCTCTTGTATACGCTTCAGCTAGAAGTCCCGACAAGTTAACGTCAGCTTAAGGTGCTTCAGCTCCGACTCGGCTTTGAAAAGCCTCTCTCGAGTCCGAGGAGGCCCAACCTCATCACCTGTAGACCAGACCTGAGGCTTGCTACTTTAGCCATCCGGGGCACTTCAACAAGTTGTAATGATTCGGCGATCTGAAAGAAAGAAAAAAAGGCAGAACATTCAGAGACGAAGCTCAATGTGAATACAACACTTGGTCAAAAAAGTTCTCATTTCATTGAATACGAAATGCGGTGGCCAGTCCGCAACAAGGCAATACAAAATCAAAGAAAAAAAACAAGGTCAGGGAGTCGCCTCGAGGTGCTGCTCCACACTCTCGCTCGGCACCGTCACGAGCGCCCCCTCCGGGTTTGCCACCTCCTATACAACCACTTCGGCTTCTTTCTCCCCTCCTTCGGGCTCGACCTCTGCAATGGGTATAAACTCCTCGCCTTCGACCGGGTCGTAAAGGTGATACCCCGAGCTTTCGAAGTCGGAGATACGAGCTGCGACATGCTTGAGGGCCTGAGCGTAGGACCCCTCCATATTGGTGAGCATGTGGGCCTCCGCCTCTGCTTGGATGGACGCCTTCGCCTCGGCCACCGCAGCGTCCCGCTCCTTCACCACCTCCTCCGAGGCCTTTACGGCCTTCTCCAATTCCACCTCGGTGCGAGTCTTCCCCCTCTCCAGCTTTTCAGCCCTCGCCGCTTCGGCCGCTATGCGCTCGTGCGCCTTGGCCAAGGCCGCCTCTAGGACGGTGATCTCGGTGGCTCGGGACTCCGAGAGCCGTTGCTCAGCCTCAACATCTTCACCGCCTTAGCTCACTCCGCCCGGTCTCTGTCGCTCGTGACCTTCAACTCCTTCTCCTACTCGGCAAACTGTTCGAGCATAAGGCTGAAGTAACAAGTGATCTGAAAACCGGAGGCAAAGGACGTGAGAATCGAAAACTGTATACTTCGAAATTCAGAAGCATGGCAAGAACATTTACTGACATCGTGGCCCGGGCAATTTCGAGTGCATCGTCGCCCACAGTAACGGCCTTCAACGCTGCTCGATCCTTCGGAGTCGGCAGGTGGCACACGGCCTGCATACTCATCGCTGCATCACCGAGGAAGTCGTCGAGCTTCATCACCCTCTAGTCCAGGACGAAAAGCTTCTTGTCCTCCTCTGTCAAAATGGTCGCTGCCTTGGTGATGAGGAGCGGCACCTCGAGCACCAGCGCGGCTCCGACGGAGAATGCCCTGCTCGAAGACTCGGGGGCCGCAGTCGAAGGAAGCGTAACTTGGGGAGCGAAAAAGGAGTCACTGACCAAGTCGACAACGGCCGTAGGAGCCGAGGGTGTCTGAGCTGCTCGGCTGGACAGAGGTCCCGTCGTCGTCCTCTTTCTTTTCTTGTTGCCCGGCCCCTTCGCTGTGGCCGCGCTCCGCTTCGCCATCAAAGCTTTGAAGTCCATACCAGGGGCCTCTGAAGAAGAAAAACCAGAGGGAGTTAGCGATAGAAAAGCGATATATAAACAAAAGAGACAAAATTCGACGAAGCGTACTAGGGTCGATCGGAATGAGACCCCCACCGAAGAGGACTTCCTGGTTATATCTTTCCAACCCAGGGTCGGAAGACCGAGGATCTTCAACACGACCTCTTCTTCCTCCTTGGTCAGCGCTGGCTCGGCCTTCGCCCATTTCGGAACATCCTCCTTCCACCTCGTCGAAAAGCTCCACGGCTCGGAACCTCGGATCAAGAAATACTTCTCCTTCCAATGCTTGATGGAGTCCGGATTTTCGATCAGCTTGACCCCCCTCCTCGGAGACATATAGTACCGATACTCCATCTTACTCATACGGCAGATCCGGTAGAGGCTGCACAGTATGACGAGCTGACGTTGGATGCCCACCGCCTGAATATGGAGAATGAAGGTGATGACATGCCGCCAAATGTTCGGCATGAACTGGACCGAGCTCAAGTCGTACCATTGCAGCACCTCGACTACGAACGGTGGCAGAGGCAGCCAAAGACCGGTGTTGAGTGCGTCGTATGGGAAGATGCAAGTATCGGGCGACGTCTCCGTGCACGCTCAGAAGCCCAGACCGGGGAGGAGCAAGGCGTACTCCTTCGGGATCCGGAACCCCTTCTTAATACGATGAAGATCCGTCTCGGTCATAACCGAGGGGATTTCGTCTACCTCGGAAGGGTCCCTCGGACGATTCTCCTCGTAGGCGGTAGACCTCCCGTATACCACCTTCGACAGAAGGTCTCCGGAGTAACTCCTAACCTTCCCGAGGTTCGACAGCGTGGACGGTAGCCGGCCCAATGCACCAGCCCCCTTCACATTCTCCACGATGGTCTCAACGATGGCCGACCTCACCACTTCCTTCCCCTTGCCCACTACCGGGGGGACCACTAAGGATCAGTCCTCTCTCGGTCCGAGGTGGAGGTCTCACTCCCCCATGACACTCTAGACATTTCTATATACAAGTTAAAACAATTAATTACCTTGATGTGACGGCTACGGTCGGAAAAGTTTGTCGGAAAGTTGACTAGCCTGGCCACGACAGCTAGCAGTGCCACTCGAGAGCAAAAAACAACTGAGAGTGAAAGTGAAAAGTGAGAAATGAGGAAGTGGGGAGAGAGGTGAAAACTTATAGCTCTAAAAGGTATTTGGGTTGGCTTTTCAGATGTTTGGGCCCCCACAGAGGCCCACCAGAAACCTAAATGCCTATCTCATCATGATTCGCGCCAGATCTTCATCCGACGGCCCAGATTGTGCCACGTCGCTCGGAACCCAAATTCAAGCAACTATGACACCGAGTTGCGTACTGGAGAAAAATAACTTTCTCCTCGTGATTCCCGCCTGATCTCAATCAGACAGCTCAGATCTCGCCGCATCAACGGATATTACTTTCTTCTCGTGACCCACGTCGCCTGCATCGTGATTCGCGCCATATCTTCATCCGGCGGCCCAGATTGTGCCACGTCGCTCAGAACCCAATTCCAAGCACCTGTGACACCGAGCTGCGTACTGGAGAAAAACAACTTTATTCTCGTGATTCGTGCCTGATCTCAATCAGACGGCTCAAATCTCACCGCGTCGATAGAAATCACTTTCTTCTCGTGATCCATGCCGCTTGCATCGTGATTCAGGACAAATCTTCATCCAACGGCCCAGATTGTACCACGTCGCTCGGAACCCAAATCCGAGCAACTATGACACCGAGCTGTGTATTGGAGAAAAATAACTTTCTCTTCGTGATTCGCGCCTGATCTTAATCAGACGGCTCAGATCTCGCCGTGTCGACACAAATCACTTTCTTCTCGTCATCCACGCCGATTGCATCATGATTCGCGCCAGATCTTCATCAGATGGCACAGATTGTACCACATCGCTCAGAACCCAAATCCAAGCAACTGTGACACCGAGCTGCTCATATGGAGAAAATACTTTCGAGCCATACGAGCCGTCAGATCATCTCAAAATTCGTGTCACAATCTGATCAACATTCTAGATGCAGCCACACTGCCGAGCACAGATCTACCATCTGATCGTCCCAATATTCGCGCCAATGGCAGATGGACATCCCAGATTGTGCCATGTCGCTCGGAACCCAAATCCGAGCAACTGTGACACCGAGCTGCTCATATGGAGAAAATACTTCCGATCCACACGAGCCGTCAGATCATCTCAAAATTCGTGTCACAATCTGATCAACATTCCAGATGCAGCCATGCTACCGAGCACAGATCTACCATATGATCGTCCCAATATTCACGTTTATGGCAGATGGACGTCCCAGATTGTGCCATGTGGCTCGGAACCCAAATCCAAGCAATTGTGACACCGAGCTGCTTATATGGAGAAAATACTTCCGAGCCATACGAACTGTCAGATCATCTCAAAATTCGTGTCACAATCTGATCAATGTTCCAGATGCAGCCACATTGCCGAGCACATATCTACCATCTGATCGTCTCAATATTCGTGCCAATGGCATATGGACGTCCCAGATTGTGCCACGTCACTCAGAATCCCAATCCGAACGACCCAAGCATCAAGCTGCTCATGTGGAGAAAATGCTTCCGAGCCATACGAGCCGTCAGATCATCTCAAAATTCGTGTTACAATCTGATCAATGTTCCAGATGCAGCCACATTGCCGAGCACAGGTCCACCATCTGATCGTCCCAATATTTGTGCCGATGGCAGATGGACGTCCCAGATTATGCCACGTCGCTCGGAATCCCAATCCGAACGACCCAAGCACCAAGCTGCTTATGTGGAGAAAATGCTTTCGAGACATACGAGCTGTCAGATCATCTCAAAATTTGTGTCACAATCTGATCAACGTTCCAGATGCCGAGCACTGATCCGCCGTCTGATCATTCAGATTTTTGCACCGATGGCAGATGGACGTCCTAAATTGCGCCACGTCGCTCGGAATCCCAATCCGAACGACCCAAACACCGAGTTGCTTATGTGGAGAAAATGCTTCCGAGCTATGGGAACCGTCAGATCCCCTCCGAAGTCACGTCACGATCTGATCAACGCTCCAGATGCAGCCACGTCGCCCAGCACTAATCCGCCATCTGATCGTTCAGATTTTCGTGCCGACGACTGATGGACGCCTCAGATCGTGCCACGTCATAAATAGGGTGATTAATTCTTTTTCTTATTTATTAATTCGAATTATTTATTTAAAAATTGCAAAAATTGATTAAAATTCAGGAAAAATAATTGAAAATTCTAAAAAATAATTATATATTCGGGAAAATATATTTAAGCCCCCGGATAAATAATTATTAGTTAGAGTAATTAATTAATACTCCCAGAAAACAAATCATCGCTTTGCAAAATTGAATAAATTATTCGAAAAAATAATTAAAAAATCGGGAAAATTCACCAAAAATTCAGAAGAGCCTAAGAGCAAACTTAGGCATGCTACCGGCTTAGAACAGCACCGCTAGTCCTCAAACAAGATTCGAACTCCCTTTAAGAACTCCGATAAAGCCCTACACGCCATAAGACAACAAAACTACTTCCCAAAACTGTAACACACAGTCTTTGGGAGTAGGGAGCTTGTGATACGGTTAAAAATGGGGTTAAATCGGAACCATTCAGATTGGGCACGAATCTTAAAATTACAGGGTTAAGATGGTAATTTCACCTACAGACGGATTCGAATTGGAAACCGGGTCTCTCCTCTAGGACCCGATAACCCGTGAACGGATCTGTTCAACTGAGAATGGGTCACAACCCGTTAAGGACCAGTTCAACAGGATATGAGGAAATCCTGACTCTTCCTTATCTACTGGAGGTGATTTCAACCACTTCTATCCAGTCATACCGGAAAGTAAGGATTCATTCTTATCCCGAAGCAGATCCCTACGGCGATTATAAGTACCCTCCTGCCTCCTACCGTTACAAGGTGATCATTCTTTGTCTACCTAAAGCTCGTTTCTTTTCTTTTTTGAGTATTGACAAGAGCGTCGGAGGGTTCGTCGCCGGGATCTATCCCGGTGTTTCGAACGTTTGTGCAGGTCCACGGGAGCACCAAAGAGTCAGCCTATCAACAAGGGAAGAGATCAGTTTAGGCCCATTCGAGTTCCTGCGAATCCACAAATTCTATCTATTGCCCCCACACCAGATTCAGCGGCAACAATATTATTTATAAGAAATCGAAACCCTTACTAGGGTTGCCTTGTAGTTAGCTAATTTAATATATTATTTTATATATTATTTTTATTTTTACTTGAAAAATATTAAGAGATAAGAGAACTATAGTATATGTGGGCAATGGTGGGTATTGTGTCAATGCTTGAAGAACGGCAGCAAGAAGTTCATATAGATATTAGTGGTTGGATAACCCTTAAGAAATTTCAAAGGCTAAGAGAAATTAAGTTATGGTTCAGTATTTTATGTTACTTGTTCAGTAAAGGGCTAAAATTCTTACCATATGAGCTACAATTTAGTAATTACAGTTTTAATCATCAAATAGATTAAATATACCAACTGATGCTTGTAAACATGATCAATGATATCTCCATAGCCATACCAATTGCTGCCTCTTTTGTTTCAGTTTGGTTGTGATTTTATTAATGGAGCACGATGGTCTATGAAGAATCTTTGTTCTAGAAATCCAACGCACAACTTGAAACTATAGAGCACCACATTATTGAATCTTGAGCATGGGACCTCTCACTCCAACTATATTAGATAATATACATGCAAATGCAAATGTGAATCATCCAAAGTACGAAACATGGCCCGTTTCATAATTTGGATCGTTCGCACTTGTATCTTCATGTTCATATCTAGCATACAACTACCATTATCAAAAAATAATCTAAAATACGAACAATCTTATGAACAGTCAAAGTGATTTTGTTTACCAAAAAAGACATTCAAAGTGAATTCAGTAAGAGCATTTGTAGTCGTTGAGACTCAAAATTTATATATTTAGGGAATAGAAATAGGAAATTTGAGTTTTGGCTGCAGTCGTTATAGTCAAAAATCTCAAATTTTGGAAAAAAAAAATAGGAGAGAATCAAAAAGATCTTGCGTCCATCCAAAATTTTGGAAAAAAATCATCGGACGGTATATGTTATTGCGTCCGAGTAATTCTGAAATATTTTTTTTTTATTCAGACGCAAGATTAAGATGTGTCTGATATTTAAAAAAAAATCTTGGAAATTTTTTTTTTTTTTCGGACGCCGAATCATATAGCGTCCAATCAGATTTTTTTAAAAAATTCAAATAATGAGACTCTAAATGAAATTGCGTGCGACTTATAAAAAAAACCTGAAAAAATCACAAACGCAATAACATGTTGCGGCCATGAAAAAGAAATGGGTTCTTCTTGTCTTTTATATTATCCAATTCCTAATTTACCCTTATACACTATACTTACATTCTGCTCTATGTATGCATACTCCTAGCTCACTCCTCACTCTTAGTTCACTCCTCTATCTGAACTAAAATTTTTCACTCTCCTTTTAATTCATTCTTCACTAGAAATAATCGATAACACCATGTCGATTCAAAGATTTATTGGTAGGATTAAACCAAAGATTCAAGCCAGTTCAGATCATGGCAACAGAAGAAAAGAAGCCGAATCAGATTTTCCAGATATCGATCTAAGCGATCCAACAATGTGGAAACGGTTAGTCGACAATCGGTCTCATATTTGTAAGCATATTACCGAGATATCTTATGGCAGATTTTATACATTTAGAGCAAATTGGAATAGTCCAATTAAAGCATACAAGATATGCTCTCGTGTTCCAATAGTCAAGAAAATAATTGATAATGCGAGGTGACACCATTTTTTTACAATTGATACCGAGAAGTCTTCTCATCGGCTAGTTGAGGCCTTAGTTGAGAGATGGTGGACCCACACATTTCATCTTCCGTGCGGTGAGTTAGGATTCACCCCATTGGATTGGACAGTGCTAACAAGAATATCCATCGGAATCGGCGAAAAGCTTCCAGCGAAAAGCCTCCGTGCAATGATGAAGCCTATTCTTTTGAATTAGTTCAGACCAGGTTCTTCCCAGAATTAACTGAAGCAGATTGGAAATCTCAGGGAATACGTTTATCATTCTAAAAGAAGTATTTTCATATTAGTATGATCGAGGCAGCAAAAGTTGATAATTTGAAAGCTTTGACGGCTGCACGAGCATTTTTTATGTTCTTATTTGGGGAATTTCCAATTATGCTTTAGTTGCAAGATCTGGTTGGCTTGCGGTGTTTGAAGATCTTACTAAAATGAGCACATATGACTGGGGTACTCCCGCACTGGCATTATTGTACTTGTCTGTTGATTCTTGTTGCAGAAATAAAGTGAAGGCATTTAACGGCCCATGGCAAGTACTCGAGGTAACATTTAATGTAATCGTTATTTACTGAACCATGCAGGGCATAAAACATGAACAATAATACTAGTTTCGGGTACGAAGTATAATACAATCATTCTCATTCTCAATACTGGGCATATGAATACACACATGTATGTGTTCCAATAAGTGCTTGCACAGAAAATATCGACGACACATTATGGGCCGCCGACAAACGGCCCAAAATTGCTCGTTGGAATCGTAGTGAATTGGAGAACAGAAGAAAGGATCAAGTTAGATACAATATATCTGTGTCCAGACATCAGTTGGAGATGTCTGGACATCAGCATCTATTATTTGGCAACCCTATTCAGGAACGTCATATGAGGTCCATACTCATTATGTGGACATTAGTTGGTAAGGTACTGAGATCCATACTCATTATGCGGTCTTCTTCCATTCATTCCTTCAATTCGTAGTCTTTTTGTTTGATCGCCATCACCCTCTCCTGCGGCTCTTTATAAAATCCATTAAATTTTTTTGTCTCTTCAACCATAGCAGCAAAATCAGATGCTACGACCGTCTGTTTTCCTTTTTAATTCTCTGCTTTTTGGCCAGGTGGCCGCAAGATAGGGCTAGGCACATTGACGTCAATGGGTATATCTGTATCCCAGTCGACGGTTGTAGGCGAACGGGTTGAACTACTGCCTTCCCCGGATTGGGAAGTCGAGACAGAATTGAAAATTTGAATTGTACGCACAGAAAATTTTGATTGTTCTTTGAATATTTCGTAACATTCTTTGAATTTGAAAGCTTTTCCTACAGTTTGCATGTATTCTAGTCTTGCTTCGTGTACCTATCAGTTTTACACAAGTAAAAAGTCACTAGATACAATTGTGGAATTTATAATTACTTAAAATAAATAAATTCGCCTACCAAAATTTGAAAAACATACCTTATCCGCCGCAGTAGTACCGCTAGATGCTCTATTTGTTACGCTACCCAACTTCGCAATGTACAAAGCTACATCTTTAGAAATTACGGAGAATATACTTGAAAGATAGCCAGCCATTCTGTCGGTTGTAGTGCCTAGAAGACTCACAAATGTAAGAAAAATATGATCCCAAAATTGTGTACCGGATTGATCGCTATCGATCAACGGATCTTGAGTTATAGCAACCCAGCTTTGGGATAAAGTAATATCTTCAATAGCAGTGTATGCCCAGCCTCTATTAGGACGATTCGCCAATGTATTGACTAACAAAAACAGGAAATGAGAAAGGAAGATGATAATATAAATTGGGGGGAGCTTGCAATGAAATATATTTGTGTCTGGGATTTGATAGAACAGAGTGAACATATATATAGGCATACAACAAATCTATCAGTTGGAGTGAATAAGATCAAAATTCTAGCCGTTGGAGTAAATAGCCATTGGTCATGGGTATTTTAGTCTTTACATTTAATTTTTTAAAAACCCAAAAAAAAAATTTGAGGGTCCATTTTTTGGAAAAATTCACTTCATACGCAAGTTCTTCTTGCGTCCCATAATTATTTTTTTCACAAAAATTTTGGGACGATATTCTCTATTAAAAAAATGTGGGTCGCAAGATCATCTTTTTTATATAAAAAAAATGTGTGACGCAAGATCATCTTGCGTCTCACAAATGAAAAAATTAAAAACATATAACCGGACAAGTAATCTTATTGCGTACAATGAAATAAATTCGACGGACGCAAGAACATATAGCGATTTCTATATTTGAGAATTTTCTATATCTTCTTTAAATATAGGAGGCTATTGTGCGTCAAAATTCATTTTTTCCAAATATAGGGAACCACTGCAACCTCTTTTTTTTCAAAATTTTCAAAATTTGAAAATAAAATGAACGCTTACAGATGCTCTAATGCATCTAGAAGTAGATTAGAGACTCAAACATGCTATACATTGACTCCAAAATTGTATTTTACAAATATATACATATATGGCTTTTTATAGCGGATTTATTATAGCATTTAAGTGTAAATGCTATTGAAAGTGATCAATAATAGCATTTCTGAATAAAATGCTATGTTTGATTAATTTTGAAATTTATTCTTAGATACGACAGCGTTTTTAAAATGCTGTATTTTTTACAGCGTTTTAGAAACGTTATAATATCTGTAAATAAACTTAAGTGGTAAGGGTAAAAAAGAAAATTCTAATTAAAATCCAAATCATTGTCAAACCAGTTCATTTTCTTCTATTCCTCCTCTTATATTTCTTCAATTATCCTACGATCCCAATTAGGGTTTCCATCCCACGATTCACAGTCACCCCCAAAAACCAAAAAAGATTTTCCTTCTCCTCCTTCCCCCATCGCCGCTACCCGCCCCTTCGGCGCTGCCGTCCCCTTCCACCATCGTCGTTCCTTCCCCCATCGCCGCCACTCGCCCCCTTCGGTGCCACCCATCCCCAATCCTTGGTCGTTTTCTATCCCCTGCGAGTTGCGACTTGCGATTTCAACTTTTTGCAGCCGCCGCCGTCGTTCCTGGGCTCAACCAACAGCCGCCGTCGATCCTTTTTTCTTCCATCTTCTTCTCTAGCCAGGTACTAATACAGTAATACTATTATGTTAATATGTTTGACTGTTTGAGACATTGGAGAGATGATCTGTGTTCATTTTGGTATAGATTCGATCATGCCTGACTCTTTATGCCATGAATGGTTTGCTTTTCTCAGTGAAATTCTCACATGTTTGTAATTTGGTCTGTGTTCATTTGGGTAGAGATATTGAATTGATGAAATGTTTATCTGCATTGTCAATTTGCCATCAACAGTCATTGTCTCTGCACTGTCAATTTTCCACCCTTCAATATGGATATGGATGAGGATGCATTAGCTTGTTACAAATGGTGGTTTAAGATTTTATGAAACTAAGACATATAGCTAATATTTCTAAAAGCATTAGAAACCCACTATGGTTGTCGGATTTTGATGACTTTCAATAGGCTTTTGTCAAAACTGATTTACCCGACTTCTCTAGCAAGCGTATCAAAGATCATTTGAAAGATTAATCAGCCTTACAATTGACCTCTTCAAGTCTTTCCCGCTGAGCTGCGTTCTGTCATCCTTGTTAAGTAGTTGAATTATGCTGATTTCCAGGAGAAAAATGATTCCTGTAGCTTATTTGTGCGCATTTGGCTGTGTGCGTTCTGCTCATATAGCATCTGGACTTTCCTTTTACTGTAGAGTTGGATTGGTTCATATTAATTCAGCAGGTTATACTTCACTGATTACAAGTTTACAACCTGTGGAGAACTTGGGGAGGACGGACCTTGAAGGATTAACAAGTGCATTATATGATTTTCACCAAAATTATTTATCCCTAATATATATTCGCCAAAATGATTTTCACCATGAAATATTATTTGTGACAATAGTACAGAGTGGCCATCATATAACAATGCCTGTTTACAGTAGAACCTGATTTCCGATGATGGATTATCATTTGTGTTTTTTTTTACTGATTTGCAGATGCTGATGATCCTCTGAAGACTACTGACCAGACTAGGCGCCTTGGCCTCATTGTATATTATCTCTTCCTTTTCTCCTTTTAAAACTTTTTTTAGATGCGATCTTCTCATTTAATTGTGATATCAGATTTTAGAAACATGTAGTAAATTGATTTTTCATAAGATCTATTTGCATACAAATAAAGTTCACAATTATTTGATGAGAAATAATTCCTACACTTTATTCTACATAATTCCAACTAGCTTCCATTACTTGGTTCAGAATGATTTGCATTATGCTTGTACACATCAAATCCCGGATAACCAGAGTAGCTAGTTGGGCAGATTTCAGAACTCATGCACTTCAATTATATATTCTACATTTTAAAGATGAAAAAAAAAAATAGACCTCAAATCATAGAATGGGTAATAGGTGTTCAACAGAGATATCAGTAAAAGAAAAAAAAAGTTTTAAGGATATATATACCTTCTGTAGTTTTTCTTAATCTAAAATCCCCCTTAAAACAGTTGTCTGCACATATTACTCCCTCAAAATCCTGAACCAATCCATTCAGTTGAAGGATATATGTAGAAACATTTTTCATCCAAGTGTTTAGCTTATACCATAATTTCCACAACAAAAGTACCATTCTACATTTGCAGAGCACATACGGAGAGAAATTTGTTATAAAACTAGAAGAGAATTTTAAAAAGTGGATAAGAAGTGAGATATAAATTGAAGATGGATGTGAGAGACAAAGAGAAGGTAACCAACTCTATTACGAAAAAGAACGCGCTGCTTTACATTCAAGATTCAAGTTGACATCAATCCTGAAAGAAACTTCTCCAGTGGAGAAATAATTACCTTGCACTCTAATCTGACTAATATTCCTCTTTTGCTCTCAGAACACAATTATTTGATGAGAAATATTTATAATACTTTAACTACTAAAGAGGGAACGAAAATAGGTTGTTGAAGATAATCAGAGAATCAGTTTTATATCTGCAATGTGTATATATGTACTTACATTCATTATTATATGTCGGTAAACCTTCAGGTCCAGGCTCTTTAGTTGGATGCATCATGGCCTTAACAACATGATGGATCTCGTCATAATGAAGAGGCAGCCATAATGTGAGTGTAATGCTGCTAAGGTACAAGAAGTTAATAAATATGAGTGAAGGAGAACGATACTTTACAACTATCTATTATCACGATCTTTGTGCAGTATATAATTAGTGTAATTGTATCAGTTTCAGATACCAATATATAACATAATTGAACAAAGAAGGGTCCAGAAAATTCAAATTGGAGTTAAGAAGGTTTTCAAGAGCTGGACTTACAAAGGGTGATGACCATAAATACTTCTATTTGGGTCAGTTTTTAATATGTTATTTGCAGAGGAATGTGGTCAATGTGCAAGGTACATGTCGAGGGTGGGGAAAAAGATGAGTTCTTTGTAACATGCTTCCATTTTTATTTTATTTTTATGGTGGAAGGGCTATTTTTTTAAGAAAAAAAATCTTATCATGCTCTTTCTAGTTTGCAATATGCTCAGTTCTGATCTCAATGGCAACAATATACTGTTCTTTGTGCAATGAGGTTATTTGAGAAATTTTATAGACTATTCAGATAGAAGGGAGCTTGAATTTACTTGTTGAAAATTTTGATGTACTTCTTGCAGAAGATCGAATATGCGAAAGCTAAGTCAGATTGCCCAGCAAAGATCGATGGTACATTTGTCCCGAAAGAAAAGAAGAAACAAGAAGAAAAAGGTAAACTATTGTACCACTAGAAAAATCTTTGATGGTCACTTCCTTAAGTTTTTTATTAGATTTTTTTGGTCCAATAGAATCTAGTGGAGATGCTAGTGGAGAATAGAATCACTGGCTTTCCCTATCATTGATGATGATTGAAAATTGGTAAGCCCTTTCTTAAACTGTTGGGATAAATGATTGGAAATTGATAGGACTTACATTAACGTCCAAATTTAGTTTTTGCAGTATAGCAGTTAACGTTGCTATTAGCATAAAGAGGCTACTTGCTCCGTTCAGAAGAGCATTATGAAGTCTGGTTCTATTTCACAACAAATTAACACTGCTTCCTCTGTTCGTTTGCTTTTTCTCCGTTATTTTGGTATGTGTGTTGTGTGTATATGAGAGAGTAAATTTTATGTTTATCTTATACATATTGTTATTCTACTGGAATGAATATAACTTTTTCCTTTGTTTTGATTTGGCGATTGTTTATCTTATACATATTGTTATCTCATGGTGCCAATTGTTTTGTTATTTGAGAAAGCGTACATTTTGCGACCACGTGAAACATGATAAAAAGAAACTTCCAAACAAGTTGATTTTTTATACACAGTTATTTTGACATGTTCTCTGTGAATGGTGCTCGATTGTTCATTATGGGTCCACTCGTGAGTGTACAATTACTTTATATGAATAAATCACCGTATATAAGTATGAACTCTCCTTTCCTCATTATATTATGTTAACTTATTTATTACATAAATATGATCTGCTCTATTTTTTGATAGGTAACTCTGCAAATCAAGCTATAGAACTTCTCATAAAGAAAGGAGTCCCAGAAAATTGCATAATTTTCCTCAACCTTATATATGTAAGCTTTAGTTTCTTGCCTTTTAAACATCATATTAATGAAGTATTAGCAATTTTCAGTTTTGTGATTACTTCCTGAATTCAGGCACCTGAAGGAATCCATTGTGTTTGCAAGCGCTTCCCTTCTCTGAAGATCGTGACTTCAGAAATCGATGTAGCTCTGAGTGAGGAGTTCCGAGTCATCCCAGGGTTGGGAGAGTTTGGGGATCGTTATTTTGGCACCGAACTGATGCCCACAAATGATTGTTGTTGAAAGTGATTGATGATTTTTGAATTGATTTCCAATGATTGCTGTATTATCAGGAGCAGTCTTTGCTGCTGTTGAGAAAACAATACAACGATGGCTATTGAAGTATATAGCATTTATGGGAATGTCTTTGACTTTAATGGGTGAAATGTAACGTTCCCTGTTACAAGATACATTTTGCGGTTTTATTACTGGATGGAATTTATCATATTACAAACGATATATCACAACTGAATCATTTTCCATCAAGTTGGTCATATTGGTTTTGTCGCTTATAGTGTTATCTTGTCTTTTGATTATGTGATCAATTTTTGAGTTTATATAATTTCTAATTTGTTTTGTTTTTGAAACTGATGTCTACTGGGAGCGACATACCAAAGCACAAGTGGCAAATATCATGTACCATAGAGCAAACAAGATCCACAACCGGTATCAATGCTAGATAGATATAGAAACTATAGCGTTTTACAAAACGCTATAGAAACTATAGCGTTTTACAAAATGCTATAGAATCTATAGCGTTTCGGAAACGCTATAGAAACTATAGCGTTTTGTAAAACGCTATAGAAACTATAGCGTTTCCGAAACGCTATAGAATCTATAGCGTTTTGGAAAATGCTATAGATTCTATAGCGTTTTGTAAAACGCTATAGAATCTATAGCGTTTTCCAAAACGCTATAGATTCTATAGCGTTTGGTCAAAACGCTATAGACTTATTATAGCGGGGCTTTTGATAGCGTTTGTAAAACGCTATCGTATGTCTACTATAGCATTTTATGAATGCTATCAAATGTCATATTTGTTGTAGTGATATGACTATCCTAAGAATAATTAATTGTTAACCCTCAAATAACTAATTCCATCTAATCCCCACCAATGTCAGTTGCAAACAGTATCATGACTCATGACAAGACTCATCATAATCATCTTGCATGAAACCAACCCCCCCACCAATGTCAGTTGCAAACAATATCATGACCCATGACAACAGTATTCAGAGACTCAATATAATCATCTTGCATGAAACCAAAGGTTCATGGAATAAATTGACTAATAGAGCCAAATGTGATTCAACTTTAGAGACCTCAAGAAATGACATAATACAACCTCTTTTTCAACACCCAAATCACTAAATATCTGTTGTGCGGAATACGAATCAAACAACCAATCAAAGAGAGAAACAGCGAGAGAAAACAGAAAACAAACACAAGCAAACACAAGGACACACAGATTTAATGTGGTTCGGCAAACAAGTGCCTACATCCACGGGGCGGTTGGGGTTTCTTCTTCAAATAATCACCAATGGGTGAAACAAACCCTTACAAGAGATGACGGCTGCAAAATCCGAGTTAGAGGTCTATCTTTTACAAAACCCTAACTGGTGTATTTATAGGGAAACTACTGGGCCTTTCGAAATGGGCCTTTTCTAGTTCACAAACCCGTCTCCAGTCGACTGGTCTTCTTACCAGTCGACTGGTCTTTAGTTCTGGACAGTCGACTGAGACACATCTCCAGTCGACTGCTTCTGCTGTATCTTTAGCCTTTGAAACTTCTCTCTGGACAGTCGACTGACTCCATACCTCAGTCGACTGATGTACTGAAACTTTCGATTGCTGCAGATACGATGGATATAAACAAACTGAACCAGAATCGAGCCATTATCCTACAATCTCCACCTTGGCGAGATCTTCCAAGTATCCAACAATCTCCGCCTTGGCGAGATCTTCCAAGTAGCCCAAGCAATCTCCCAAAAATACTCCAAAACAAATGCTCATCACCAAATGTAACAAAACAAACTCCACCTTAGTATGATATCACATACTAACCAAACAAATAGCGAAGCACCATTCCAACCGCCCATTCCAACTCATCAAGCATGCAAAATATTAGCCAGATTCATGCAATGCTTGAACTTGGCTGCCCCAACAATTTTGGTCAACATATCAGCAGGATTATCAGCTGTCCCAATCTTCACCAGAAGAATATCACCATCCTTTATCAAATCACGCACAAAATGATAACGGACATCAATATGTTTGGTCCTCGAATGATGAACTTGGTTCTTCGCTAAATGAATAGCACTCTGACTGTCACAGTGTACCTCCACCTTCTCCCGATGAATTCCCAAGCTCTTCAAAAGTCCATGAATCCAAATAGCTTCCTTCATGGCCTCAGCAACCGCCATGTATTCAGCCTCAGTAGTAGACAACGCTATAGTGGACTGCAAATTGGACCTCCAACTTATAGGTGCTCTAGCCATAGTAAACAAATAGCCTGTAGTAGACCGCCTCTTATCTAGATCACCTGCATAGTCAGAATCAACATAACCCACCAATAACCTGCTAATATTGTCATCCCTTTCAAACTTCAAACCCACATCTGTGGTGCCACTTATGTACCTCAAAATCCATTTAGCTGCTTGCCAATGCTCTCTGCCTGGATCATGCATATATCGACTAACCATACTCACCGCCTGAGAGATGTCTGGTCGAGTACAAACCATGGCATACATCAAACTGCCAACCACACTAGTGTAAGGTACATTAGTCATATACTGTCTCTCTTCATCTGTACTTGGAGACTGAGAAGCACTAATTCTGAAATGAGTGACTAAGGGTGTACTGACTGGTTTAGTTTTCTCATCTATACCAAACCGTTTCAGCACCTTCAAAAGATATTGCTTCTGTGTCAAACTCACTATGCCCTTTGCTCTGTCTCTAGCTATCTCCATCCCAAGTATTTTCTTGGCTTCACCAAGATCCTTCATCTCGAATTCAGAACTCAGCTGATTCTTCAAATTTTGAATCTCCTTAGCATTTTTAGAGGCAATCAACATGTCATCCACATATAATAACAAATATATGAAAGAGCCATCCTGCAATTTTCTGAAATAGACACAATGATCATACTCACTTCTGGAATATCCCTGCACTTTCATAAACTGATCAAACCTCAAATACCACTGCCTTGGAGATTGCTTCAACCCATAGAGAGACTTCTTCAACCTGCAAACACAATTTTCCTTCCCAGCAATCTTAAACCCATCTGGCTGCAACATATAAATTTCTTCATCTAGGTCCCCATGTAAGAATGCAGTCTTCACATCCATCTGTGTCAATTCAAGATCAAACTGTGCTACCAAAGCTAACAAAATCCGAATAGAAGGATGCTTCACAACCGGAGAGAACACTTCATTATAGTCAATTCCTTCCTGTTGAGCATACCCCTTTGCAACTAGTCTAGCCTTGAACCGAACACTGCCTTTTGGACCTTCTTTCTTCGTATATACCCACTTGCAACCGATAGCTTTCTTCCCCTTTGGCAATTGCACTAGATCCCAAGTCTTGTTCTTATGAAGAGAGTTCATCTCTTCATCCATAGCAACTTTCCAATCTGCATTTTCAGAACTTCTAGTAGCTTCTTTGAAGTTGGAGGGAACTTCATCATCAACAATGGGAAGAGCAAATGCAACTGTTTCTGTAAAGCGAGATGGTCGTTTGATATCTCTTCTTTGCCTTCTTGCTGCAATTGATTCTTCCTGCTGGGGAGGGTCTTGGATAGGAACTTCTTCCTCATCCTCAGTATCAACCACATCATCTTCATTTTGGACAGGAGTAGAATTTCCAACTGAACGCTTTTCTAACTCCACCTGTTGGAGAACTCTCGCACCAGTCGACTGAGAGCATCTACCAGTCGACTGTCCCGAGCTAATCTTCTGCTTCTCTTGATCAGGATCACCAGTCGACTGTATATGAGGACCAGTCGACTGTCCCGAGCTGATCATGCTGGTCTCATCAAAGGTAACATCCCTGCTGATTACTAACTTTTTCTGTTCTGGACACCACAACCTGTAACCTTTGACACCAGTACTAAAACCAACAAATATAGCCTTTTTGGCTCTTGCATCAAGTTTAGTTTCAGTTACATGAAAATAAGCAGGACAACCAAATATATGCAAAAAACTATAATCAGATGTAGGCTTACCACTCCATACCTCAATAGGTGTTTTGCCTTCAAGTGCTGCTGATGGTAAACGGTTGACAATGTGGCTTGCATATATAACAGCTGCTGCCCAAAATGTCTTCTTCAATCCAGACTGCGCTAGCATACATCTCACCTTCTCAAGTAAGGTTCTGTTCATCCTTTCTGCAACCCCATTTTGCTGTGGAGTCTTCCTAACTGTGAAGTGCCTCTGGATCCCTTCATCTTCACACAATTTCAGAAACGGATCGTTCTTGTATTCCCCTCCATTATCTGATCTCAGAACCTTAATCTTCCTTCCAGTCTGGTTTTCAACTTTCTTCTTCCAACTTGTGAACAATGTCAAAACTTCATCTTTGTGTTTCATGGTATATACCCAAACTCGTCTGGAGTAGTCATCAACAAATGTAACAAACCAGTGTCTACCACTCATAGAAGGTGTCTGAGTAGGGCCCCAAACATCTGTGTGCACATAATCGAGGATACCCTTTGTCTGATGTACAGCTGTACCAAATTTCACCCTAGTTTGCTTACCCAAAACACAATGTTCACAAAATTCCAACTTGCAACATTTAGCATCTTTAAGCAACCCTTGCTTCACAAGCCCCTGCAAGGCCTTTTCTCCTGCATGCCCGAGTCGCATATGCCACAACCTAGTAGAGTCGAGAACAACCTGTTTAGGCCTTTCAGTTACACTGGCAGCCTGACCCAAATATGTTTTTCCCTGCAAGAAAAACAAGTTCCTTTTCCTTTGCCCTTTCATCACCACAAGTGCTCCGTTAGTCACCTTCAGAATGCCACCTTCACTAGCAAATTTCATTCCACTGGCCTCCAAAACACCAAGTGAAATCAAATTCTTTTTCAAATCTGGAACATACCATACATCTGAAAGCTCCCTAATAAGACCATCGTGCATTAGCAATTCAATCTTCCCGATTCCTACCTTCTTACAAGGCACATCATTTCCCATCAAAACTACCCCACCA
The DNA here is from genome assembly GCA_017893485.1 of Hemerocallis citrina. NCBI lineage: Eukaryota > Viridiplantae > Streptophyta > Magnoliopsida > Asparagales > Asphodelaceae > Hemerocallis > Hemerocallis citrina. Next base: position 32,408,041 of record CM030368.1, read on the forward strand.
TCCATATACTCCAAAGAAGTAAACCACTCCTTTTTCCAAGACATATGATAGGAGGCTGCTGTATCAAGAAACCATACTTCTTGATAAAGTGAGGGACTAGTTGCAAGTGCATAAGAAAAATCATCGTCACTATCTACATTATCAACAATCACATTTGCAGTCGAATTTTCCTTATTTCGTAGCTTAGGACAATCCTTTTTCCAATGCCCCCTTTCATGACAGAAAGCACATTCATCTTTGGCTGGTATCTTTCTGTCCTTTAAAACTCCTCTCGATTTGGAACGAGATTTGTTTCCTTTATTCCCAGATTTGGTCTCAGATCTGGTCTCAGTTCTGCCCCTTACAATCAATGCCTCAGAAGTTTCTCTATCAACCATTTTATCCCTTCTCCTAGTTTCATTATTCAACAGAGCATTTGCAACATCTTCATATTTAACAGTGTCTTTTCCATATATTAAAGTAGTTGCTAAATGATCATAACTTTCAGGTAATGAATTCAACAGAATTAGGGCTTTATCTTCATCTTTAATTTGCTCATCCAAATTTAACAAATCAGCCAATAATTTATTAAATGATTCAACATGAGCGTTCATAGACATACCTTCAGTATAGGTGAAGCGAAAAAGTTTCTTCTTCAAATACAGCCGATTCTCCAAACTTTTCCTCATGTATTTGTTTTCGAGTTTCTTCCACAACACCGCAGCAATGGTATCCCTCATCAAATCATACTTCTGAGCCTTCGCGATAAAGAGCCGAATAGTCCCACACGCAACTCGATTCAACTTCTTCCAATCTACATCGGACATATTCTTTGGTTTTTCTACCTCCAAAGCAACATCTTGTTCTTGTTGAACCAGAACATCCAACACCTCACACTGCCACATCCCGAAATTGTTTGTTCCATCAAATTTTTCAACTTCAAATTTTGCGTTGTGAATCGTTGTTCTGGACGAACTCGATCCCACAACATCCTTGGTTGCATCTGCATCACTCGCCATCTCCCTCTAGGTCGAACCGAAAGCTCTGATACCACTTGTTGTGCGGAATACGAATCAAACAACCAATCAAAGAGAGAAACAGCGAGAGAAAACAGAAAACAAACACAAGCAAACACAAGGACACACAGATTTAATGTGGTTCGGCAAACAAGTGCCTACATCCACGGGGCGGTTGGGGTTTCTTCTTCAAATAATCACCAATGGGTGAAACAAACCCTTACAAGAGATGACGGCTGCAAAATCCGAGTTAGAGGTCTATCTTTTACAAAACCCTAACTGGTGTATTTATAGGGAAACTACTGGGCCTTTCGAAATGGGCCTTTTCTAGTTCACAAACCCGTCTCCAGTCGACTGGTCTTCTTACCAGTCGACTGGTCTTTAGTTCTGGACAGTCGACTGAGACACATCTCCAGTCGACTGCTTCTGCTGTATCTTTAGCCTTTGAAACTTCTCTCTGGACAGTCGACTGACTCCATACCTCAGTCGACTGATGTACTGAAACTTTCGATTGCTGCAGATACGATGGATATAAACAAACTGAACCAGAATCGAGCCATTATCCTACAATATCTATATAATAAAGCACAAAGAAAGTTATCAGGTGGCTCTCTTTCAATTTTCCAAAAATTAAAAGTCCAAATCTAATTTCACAAAGCATATTTTCTTCTCAAAAGTTTTCCTCCAAAACTCAAATTCAAATCCCCCACCCAAAACAACTCCTATATTTATTTAATTTTTATTTCTCTCTCTCTCTTCTTCCCTCCTCCATTCAAAAGATTATGAAAATAAAAAATTTTTAAAAAAAAATTTAAAAATTTAAAAACTTAAAAAAACTAAAAATTTAAAAGCTTTAAAAATAATTCAAAAAAATCATATAATATGTTTTTTGCTCTATGTTTGCTACTTCAATTAATTTGCTAGACCTCCAAAACTCTTTTATATGATCAAATAAGGTGCACCGTACCGAAAATGTGTCGTAGGCACGTGTTAACGGGCAAACCTAGTCATCCAATACTCTAGTAATATAGGTATATCTAAACCCTTAAAATCTGTTAGAATAAAGTGCAATCTCTCAACCTGTCACGCCCCGCTTCCCTGAATACGGGAACACAGGCACGTAACCGAGGCCCAGCGAATAATGCAGATACATCATTCATAAGCTGTAAATTTAACTCAACAACAAGATAACAATTTCAACCACGAAAATATATAAAATCACAACAGGATAACAAAGTACATGACATATACATGAACATAATACAGGACATAACCAACAACTGGAAAAGAAACATAGTTACGGGTCAAACACACCCGAATTACAACAAGGATTACATGAATAAACAAGAACTAAAATAACATGAAATTAAACAAGACTAGAATCTCTGTTCAGCAACACCTTCGGGTAATTCTCCATCTGGGCCTGCAAGTATATTATTACAAAGGAAGAGAAACAAGAGGTACCCGTTAATGCAAGTCACGGGCCGCAAGTGGTACAAGCAACGGGACAAATATAGAATAAAACATAAGCAGGAAAGAACAAGGAATCAAGAATCATATAATAAAGCAAATACAACATGTGACAGAATCAAGAACAAGACTTCATGGAACAAATAGCATGCATATAAACAAGTAATAATCCATAGGAACATGTAACATGTAAACGAGTAAGCAAGTAAACGTGTCAACATGAACTAGTAACATGTAAACAAGTAAATAAGTCATCATAACCATGTAACATGTAAACGGATCATGCAAGTGTACGTGTTAATGTCATGTCTTTTATTAACCTAACTAGGTAGCACTTCATGCGTCCCATACCACATGGTTGCTACTCGCAATCAAGTGAACGTTTAGACTAGTGGTGGATTCTATAGGTCACGTACTCGAAAAATTGTATCTTGTTCGAGATACGTGCAATGTGAAACATGTAGTGTAACTTGTAGCATGAAACATGTCAAGTAAACCTGTAATTTAGCAAACTTGTAACTTGTAACTTATAAATTTGCAGCGAGGAACCACGAGCCCCCGTCCGAGTATGCTCTTCTATATTACCCACTACTAAATCTTTTCCCTTTATACCCGGCTTGTTATCTTTTTAATTTAATCAACATGAACAATAACTACATGCAACAAGGATGAGTAACATAGCAAGAGTAATATGACAAGATCGGGTATCAAGACTTATACAATGCAGGAAACATATCTCAGGGCTTATAGAACATGTGATGCGACTAATGGCATGTATAATACTTAATCAAAAATATAATATATTATAACAACATGCAACCTAATAACAAGCAATTCATGCACAACATCATGTATATTTATAGGAGTATATATGTGTGTATTAATTTTGTGTTCATGTCATGCAAATGAGAACAAGGTATTCACGATCATATGTGAATACAGATCGACGGATTAGTTGTGGAAATGGGTATCAATTCAACTTATGAATGCGAATTGGAGTCAAAAATAATATACTTGCTGTATTTTACAAGGGCTTGTACTAGAACAAATAAAATTGTACAAGAGACACTTGCCTGTTAGTTGACGATGATAAATTTAAAACAAAATAACGGGATCAGTATCCCGGGCAGAAGAACACGTGCGAGATGTATGGCAGCCACGCCAAATCAGCAACTCCTAAAATAGCAAACTCCAAATAGCAACTCTACAAAGCAGTAAACAGCAACAACTCCTTTCAATAACTCCAAGGCAGCAACACTCCAAACAGTAACTTCCCAACAACAACTAATAACTCCAATCCAACCCCACTACAAATAACAACTCACTAACACCAACACACCAATACAGCTCCAATACAATCGGACCCCTTCTTCACAGTACTAACACACCGGTACAACAATCCTACACCAACTTCAAACAAAGATACAACCAACCCAACTCAACTTAACAACAGTAACACAATTATCCAATCTCCAATAATAATCCCCAAATCCAATCTTCTTCTTCTTCTTTCAACACAGACAGAGAGAGTGTGAGAGAGAGGGAGAGAGAGAGAGCGCGACTGGGGAGCATGGGCAGCGACGGCTTCGACGAGGAGTGGAGGCGACGGCGCGCTCATGGCAGCGACGGGGAGAGGTCGACTGTGGCGACGCCGGACGAGAAGGTGTCACGACTGGAGGTTGCTGAATTCGAGCAGAAAGGGAAAAGGCTTCGACTCGACGGCGCGACTGGAGGGGAGTCGGGAGCTCAGGCAGCGGTGCGAGGGCGTTGCGGGTGGTGTCGAAGCTTGAGGTCGAGGGAGAAGACGAGCGGGAATGTGAGCAACTGGCGGTTGTCGACTGCGGAATGGCGGCGGAGCGTCGAGGGAGGAGGATGATGCGGCACGAAGGAGAATGGCGGCAACGATGGCAGGCGGCGAGTGTAGGGGAAGCCTGCAGAGACGGCGGCGAGCGACTGGCTCGAGCGGAAGGAAGGCGACGACTGAATGGGAGGTTGTGGCTGTCGATGAAGCGAGCGGCGGGGACGGTGCTGTGATGACGAAGGGAAGGCTCAGGCGACGGCGATAGGGGGTTCGAGCGACGCTCGGGGCTTAAAGACGATGGCAGAGTTGTGGCGGTGACTGGGCTCGGGGTTGCGACGGGGAATGTCGAGCTCTGATACCGGCAATGGTGGATGGCGACGGAGTGGGAGTTCATCGAGGTGTTGGAGCGGTGACGGAGTTCGAGCGGGGAATGGGAATGGCGACAGCAGTGGTCTGTGATGGCGAAGGCGATGGAATCGAACGGGGTTCGAGGAGTGGGTTCTGTTCTTTGGTTTCAGGTGGGAGAAGAGAAGAACGGGGAGGGAGATTTTTATAATGGGACCAAAATAAAGTAACGGGTGAGAAGAGAGTGGGGTAGTTACCAGGAGTGTGGGGGAAGTGCTGGTACGGGAATTGAGGAGTGGGAAGTTGGAGTACGGGACAGAAAAGTGGGGGAGAAAATATATTGTATAGGGAAGGGGTAGGAAAATAAATCTGTACAAGTATATGGGTTCTGGATTTGGGCTAGTTTCTTGGGCTCAAAAATATTTAATTAAAACAATTAAGACATTGGGCTGAAATATTTTGGGCTCAAATTAATTTAATTAAAATCAAATACGAAATTGGGCTTCAATAATTGGGCTTATAACAAAATAATAATAATTAGGGTATTGGGCTAAACAATTGGGCTCAAATTAATTTAACAAAATCAAATACAAATTTGGGCTTTAGAACAAACAATTGGATTTCAGATTAACAAATAATAAAATTAAAATACAAAAATGGGCTTTTAACAAAGTTAAATAATTGGGCTTTGAATAAAATATTAAACAATCGAATAATTTGTATATTGGCTCATAAAATAGTTTGAATAATAATATAATCAAGGAGAAAATACTTACAAAATACTAATGATTTAAAATACAGAAAAATACTTGAAAATTACGTATTAATGAAAACAGGAGTTACAAATCCTACCCACCTTACAACAAAATTTCGTCCTCGAAATTTGCGCAGGCGGTATATAGGATAGGGCAAAACCAAGCTATAGGATAACAAAATAAAGAATTTAAAAGGGAATGAGCAAAGTGGTGGTAATACCCGAATTTGAAGAGAATACAGCAAGGAAGGAATACAAGCATGATATTCGATATTGAATCAACAATGAGGATGGATGCAAGTGCAACAGAATGATGACTTAAGAATTGAAAGGCGACAAAATAATAAAATACCTACGATCTCATTTCCTGGATAGTGGCAGCATTATTCACTGATGTCTCGTCCCTGGGTGGGAAAGTCGAAGTGTCCTTACTAGCCATAATCTGTAAAACCATCAAGTTAGTGAGTATCCAGGTTGGTTATTCATTATCCATGTGATTAACGTGGTGCTCGTGTTGTTGAGTTAACCTGATTGAGTCAAGCTTGTCTAATGCATTAGTCAAACTAACACATTAATTAGCCATAACCTGGCTCTGATACCACTAAAAAATATTGTCATGCCCCGCTTCCCAGAATACGGGAACACAGGCACGTAACCGAGGCCCAGCGAATAATGCAGATACATCATTCATAAGCTGTAAATTTAACTCAACAACAAGATAACAATTTCAACCACGAAAGCATATAAAATCACAACAGGATAACAAAGTACATGACATATTACATGAACATAATACAGGACATAACCAACAACTGGAAAAGAAACATAGTTACGGGTCAAACACACCTGAATTACAACAAGGATTACATGAATAAACAAGAACTAAAATAACATGAAATTAAACAAGACTAGAATCTCTGTTCAGCAACACCTTCGGGTAATTCTCCATCTGGGCCTGCAAGTATATTATTACAAAGGAAGAGAAATAAGAGGTACCCGTTAATGCAAGTCACGGGCCGCAAGTGGTACAAGCAACGGGATAAATATAGAATAAAACAAAAGCAGGAAAGAACAAGGAATCAAGAATCATATAATAAAGCAAATACAACATGTGACAGAATCAAGAACAAGACTTCATGGAACAAATAGCATGCATATAAACAAGTAATAATCCATAGGAACATGTAACATGTAAACGAGTAAGCAAGTAAACATGTCAACATGAACTAGTAACATGTAAACAAGTAAATAAGTCATCATAACCATGTAACATGTAAACGGATCATGCAAGTGTACGTGTTAATGTCATGTCTTTTATGATCTACGTCATTCCCTTGTCCGAGGGTCGGGCGTATAGCCAGTACCGCGACTTCCACTTTATAAATTGATAGAACTCACACCTGTTTCAGCTACCCCAAAAACAAACTGCATCAGGTGGCGCCGTCTGTTGGAAACCTCGGTACGGGCCTAAGTCCGATCCCAGCCATTAATGGTATCCCTTCAATCCCAGCTCGTATGGCACCCAAGCCCAGAAGAGTTGTCACATCTGCACGTCACATCTTCCGGACCCTCCTCCTCAGGACGTCCCCGTCGACACTCGTAGATCAAACCATCTGAGGGTCAACCTCGGACCCAGGCCGGGCGCTTCTCGCTCGGTCGCAACCGACCTACGTCGGGTCATCCAGAACCGACAGGCCAGTCGAACCAGGAGAGGGGCCGCTTCCAACTCGGCCCCAAACCATCCCAGACGCCCACCCCGAGAGCGCGAGCCGCAGCTCAGTCACGCCGACCGGAGGCCGCCACCCCAACGCGACCCGGCCGGACGAGCTCCAGTCACCCACCGTGAGTTTCAAGACTTCCGGAACGAAATCCTGGAGGCCATCCGAGGGACCCCTGTCAACGAGACACTCGACCGCTCTCTCTCGCGGTCGGATGCCGGAGCCTGCGCGTCTCGCTGCCTAACAGGCCCTCTAGAACATGACGAGGACGTCCTACGATGCCTACAAGAATTGGAGAACCACCTCAACCACTTTGACAAGGGCGGCCCGAAGTCAGCTCAGGGTCATAGACCAACCTAACCTCCTTTCTCCGTTGCAATCCTACAAGCAGAAATACTCCAAAACTTCTGACCTCCCCAGTTCGAGACTTATGATGACGAGGGTGATCCTGCTGATCACATGGAGGGTATCAAGACCCTCATGATGATTTACAGAGCTTCGGATCCCCTCTTATGCCGAGCCTTCCCCGCCACCCTCCGGGGTCCGGCTCAGGAATGGTTCTCTAAGCTCGTCTACGGCTCAATCTACTCGTTCAACCAGCTAGAAGCCAACTTTCTGGCCCACTTCGTGACCAGCAGGATGGTCGAGAAAACGAGCGCATCCCTACTGGACCTCCGACAAAAGGAAGCGGAGTCGCTCCGACAGTTTGTCCGGAGGTTCACAGCAGAGGCAAGGTCGGTCTCCTACCTCGACGCCGGGGTCGCCTTAGCAGCGTTCCGACACAACATCTGGCACGGCCAGCTGAAGGCATCTCTGGGCAAGAAGCCTCCCCTCGATTTCCCTAACCTGCTGAATTGGGTCAAAAAATACATCCGGACCGAGGGGATCCTAAATCCACAGGACACCAAAGAGGACCCAGGAAAGGGAAAGCGCAAGGCCGATGAGGTGGAGCCAGCCAAGAAAGCTCCAAAAGATGTGGCCGGCATAAAGAGGGTCCCTCCGGTTCCACATTTCGAGAGGTACACACCACTGACACAAAATGTTTCGGCCATCCTCTTAGCAATCGAGGATAGGGACCTCATCCAAATGCCCCCTCGACCGACCAGCAACAAGAAGAGGGACCAGCAGTTCTACTGCCGCTTCCACCGGGACAACGGGCACGACACCGACTACTGCTGGGCCCTGAAGAACGAAATTGAGGCCCTCATCCAACGAGGGTATCTCCGAGAATTCACCCGGGAAGACGCCCGGGACAGAAGAGACATGGGGAACCGGAGGCCTTCTCCTCCTCCTCGCTCCCCCAAACAGCGTCCAGAGCAGGACCCCGAGCCTGAAGAGATCGGAGGTCAAGCCATCCTGCATTGCGTCCATGGGGGTCCTATGGGAGAGGAGTCTAGCATTTCCCACAAGGCGTTCGTCCGAGAGGTAAACGCCGTTCGAGACCTTCCTTACCCCAAGTTCAGCAGCTTCCTGTCTCCTTCTCAGGGGAAGACCTGGAGGGGGTCTGGCTCCCGCACTGCGATGCGCTCGTCATCAGCCTCATCATGGCGAACTATGAGGTCCGTCGGATCCTCGTTGACAATGGGAGCTCGGTGAACATCCTCTTCCTGGAAGTGTTTGAGAACCTCAAACTCTCCCGAGATAAGCTAAAGCCAGTTGGGTACACCCTGCACGGGTTCTCCGGCATCCCGGTGCCAATAGAGGGGATCGTGACCTTGGATGTCACCGCTGGTACGACCCCCGACAGACGGACCGAGTCGATGGACTTTATGGTTGTGAACGTCAAGGCAGCCTACAACGCCATCCACGGTCGACTAGGGCTCTGCTCCCTCCAAGCTGTTACCTCGGCCTACAACCTGAAATTGAAGTTCCCCACTGAGTCAGATGTCGGGATCGTTCGGGGAAACCAAGAGGCTACACGATCGTGCTATATGACGGCGGTCGGGGGCGGTGTGTTTCCCCTGGATGCTGTCGAGCTGCAACCCGAAAGGAGCCAACCGGAGTCTGAACCGGCGGACGAACTGGAAGAAATCTCGTTCGAGACAGGGGACACGTCAAAGTGGTTCTGCGTGAGCTGCTCCCTTGCGCCCGACCTCAAGTCCGACCTGATCGACTACATTCGCCGCAATATCGACCTCTTCGCTTGGAAGCCCTCCGACATGCCCGGGATCTCCGAAGACCTGATCATGCACAGACTAAGCGTGATCTCTAGCTCGAAGCCGATCGTCCAAAAGCGGCGTAAGTTCGCCCCGGAGAGGCAGCTGGCTGTGAAAGCAGAGGTATACAAGCTCTTGTCTGCCCGGTTCATCCAGGAAGTCAGCTACCCCGAGTGGCTAGCGAACTTCGTGATGGTCAGAAAGGCGAGCGGGAGCTGGAGGATCTGTATAGACTTTACTGACCTCAACAAGGCGTACCCCAAAGATCCATGCCCTCTCCCCAGCATTAACGCTCTGATCGACGCAACATCGGGTCACGAGTTCCTTTCCTTCATGGACGCCTTCTCGGGCTACAACCAGATCGGGATGTTCCCCTCTGATATAGCCAAGGCGTCGTTCGTCACCGACCAAGGTCATTATTGCTACCGGGTTATGCCCTTTGGGCTGAAGAACGTCGGTGCCACTTACTAGAGGCTCGTCAACCAAGTCTCCAATGACCAGATCGGTCGCAACATGGAGGTGTACGTCGACGACATGCTCATCAAAAGCCAGCGGGGACAGGACCACGTCGCCGACCTGGAAGAAGCCTTTGGCGTCCTTCAAACTCACAACATGAGGCTTAATCCGGAAAAGTGTGCGTTCGGCGTCTCCTCGGGAAAATTCCTCGGGTTCGTCATTAACCAGCGCTGCATCGTGGCGAACCCCGAGAAGATCCAGTCCATAATAGACATGGCCCCTCCTGGAAACATCAAAGAGGTCCAACGGCTCACAGGAAGACTGGCGGCCATCGGCCGTTTGCTCTCTAAGTCCAGAGAGAAGTCCCTCTCGTTCTTCAAAGCTTTGCATGGAATCGGAGGCTTCGAGTGGGGTACTCAGCAGCAGGAGGCGTTCGCCCAATTGAAAGAGTACCTCACCAATCCTCCTCTCCTCAGCAAGCCCGAACCGGGCGAGCCCCTTTGGCTTTATCTTTCGGTCTCGAAATACGTGCTCAGTGCCATCCTCGTACGGGAAGAAAATGGAGTCCAAAAGACATTGTACTATGTGAGCAAGGTTCTGCTCGCGACCGAGACCAGATACGCAAAAATGGAAAAGGTGGCATACGCCCTGATCATGGCCGTGCGCAAGCTCTGCCGCTATTTCCAGGCACACTTGATACAGGTCCTCATGGACCAGCCTCTAAAGGTCGTACTTCACAAGCCCGAGAGCTCCGGCCGACTGGTGAAGTGGTCAATCAAGCCCAATCAATACGACATCGGCTATCAACCAAGAACGGCCATCAAGGGATAGGCCCTCGCCGAGTTCATCACAGAATGCACCATCTCCGAGCAATCCGAAAGTGGGGAGGCCGATCAGATGTAGGAAGTTCACGTCGACGACTCTTCCTGCGAAGCGGGGAGTGGTGCGGGCATCATTTTGCGAGGACCTGACAACTTTCTTCTTCAATATTCACTCCGCCTCAACTTTTCAGCCTCCAACAACGAGGCCGAATATGAAGCTATGATCGCCGGGCTCACCCTGGCGCACCAGGCAGGCACCGGACAGATTAGGGCTTTTAGCGACTCTCAGCTCGTGGTCAATTAGATCACCGGAGAGTACGAGACCCGTGATGATCGGATGATCCGGTACCTGGCCGTAGTTCAGTGGCTTTTGGCATCCTTTGACGAGTCGGCAGTCTTAAGGATCCTGATAGAGCAGGATGCCCAGGCCGATGTCCTGTCAAAGCTATCCTCCTCATCCTTTGAAGGTCTCGACCGCACCGTTCTGATCAAAGTACTCCTGAAGCCGAGTATCGACCTTCCCGAGACCCTCTGTGTAGAAGACGGAGCACAGCCTGACGATTGGACCACTCCCATCATAAAGTTTCTAATCAAAGTTGAGCTCCCAGAAGACCGAGCCGAGGCAAGGCGGATCAGGGTGCGCTCGGAGAGGTTCGCCATGATCAGCAAAATCCTCTTCAAACGCTCGTACACTACAACGAACGGAAGACCCCACCTCCGCTGCTTAAACCCCGACGAAGCAAAGTACGCTCTCAAGGAGCTCCATGAAGGGATTGGCGGGTGCCATATAGGAAGCCGAGCGCTTGCGCGAAAGACTCTGAAACACGGGTACTACTGGCCCACGATGTTGCAAGATGCCCTGTCCCTGATCAAAAAGTGTGGCCCTTGTCAAAGGTTCTCCTCGGTAAGAAGGTCTCCGCAAGCAAACCTCCACTCCCTGGCCAGTCCGACCTCCTTTGCCATGTGAGGGATGGACCTGGTAGGCCGATTTCCAAAGACAACGGGCCAAAGAAAGTTTCTGATAGTAGCAATCGACTACTTCACGAAGTGGATCGAGGCCGAGCCTCTGGCCAAGATCACCGAGCAACAGACCCAGCAATTCTTCTAGAAGCACATCGTCTACCAGTTTGGAATTCCGCACATTCTCATCACAGATAATGGGACTTAGTTCGCGGGTAAGAATTTCCGAAAGTTCTGCGAAGATCTCAGGATCCAGCAGTGCTTCTCTTCGGTATGCCACCCGCAGTCGAACAGCCAGGCCAAGAACGCAAACCGCCAGATCCTTGACGGTCTCAAGAAACGACTTGATAATTCTTCCAAGGAGTTATAGGTCGATGGGTTGCCGAGCGTTCTCTGGGCCCATCGAACGATGGAGAGAATCCCTACGGGAGAGTTGCCATTCAATCTGACATATGGTGCGGAGGCAGTAATTCCCCTCGAGAATGGGCTCCCTTCGCCCCGAATCATGGCCTTCGATGAAGCAAGTAACTCGGCACAGCTACGTGCCGACCTGGACCTCATAGACGAGGTCAGGAAGAAATCCGTCATAAGAAGGAACACATACCAGCAGAGGACCGAGAGGTTCTACAACAAAAGGGTGCGTCCCAAAGACATCAAGATTGGGGACCTCATCCTCCGAAAGCTGGCGGTATCTAACCCCGGCCAAAAGAGAAAGCTGGCCCCAAACTAGGAAGGCACGTACAAAATTTCTGAAGTTGTACACCCAGACACGTACCGCCTCACCGACCCGAAGGGCAAGGCTGTTAAGAGACCCTGGAACGCAGAGTACCTTATCAAATTGCTCGAAGGGGAGGATTAGCCTTTACAGATACCCCCATGTAAATTGTAAATTGTAATTGGCACGCCGTGCTTTATTTTGTAAAGTCAATATGATGTAATTATGTCAGCTTTCTAAAAACAAGCTTCGGCTTTGTACCAGCTTTCTTAAAACAAGCTTGGGGCTTGGCCTTCGGATGGAACCGCGAGCCACAAAAAGCTTCTCTTATAAGCTTGGGGCTCGGCCTTCAGATGGAACTGCGAGTCACATAAAGCTTCTTTTACAAGCGTGGGGCTCGGCATCGGCCTCGAGCACGGCCTGGGCTTTTTCAAGCCCTACAACCTATGCGCTCGGCGATGACCTCCAGCTACACTCGTACTATCTACCCGAGAACAGGAATAGGAGCTCGACATTGACCTCAAGCAAGGCCATGGCTTTTCCAAGCCACGTGATCTTTACGCTCGGTAATGACCTCGAGCTACGCTCATAACAAGCTTCTCTAGGTATGGGGACTCGGCATCGACCTCCAGCACGTCCTGGGCTTTTTCAAGCCCTACGACCCATGCACTCAGCGATGACCTCCAGCTACACTCGTACTATCTACCCGAGAATAGGAATGGGAGCTCGGCATCGACCTCGAGCAAGGCCATGGCTTTTCCAAGCCACGCGACCTTTACGCTCGACGATGACCACCAGCTATGCTCATAACAAGCTTCTCTAAGGTATAGGGGCTCGGCATCGACCTCGAGCACGGCCTGGGCTTTCTTAAACCCTATGGCCTATGCGCTCAGCGATGACCTCCAGCTATACCCGTACTATCTACCTGAGAACATGAATGGGAGCTCGGCCTCGACCTCAAGCAAGGCCATGGCTTTTCCAAGCCACGCGACCTTTACGCTCGGCGATGACCTCCAGCTATGCTCATAACAAGCTTCTTAAGGTATGAGGAATCGGCATCGACCTCAAGCACGGCCTGGACTTTCTCAAGCCCAACGGCCTATGCGCTCGGCGATGACCTCCACCTACACCCGTACTATCTACCCGTGAACAGGTATGGGAGCTCGGCATTGACCTCGAGCAAGGCTATGGCTTTTCCAAGACATGCGACCTTTACGCTCGGCGATGACCTCCAACTACGCTCATAACAGGCTTCTCTAAGGTATAGGGGCTCGGCATCGACCTCGAGCATGGCCTGGGCTTTTTTTCAAGTCCTGCGACCTATGCGCTCGGCGATGACCTCCGGCTACCACCGACCCAAAAGTTATCATTTAAGAATTAGGGCGCTCGCCTTCGGCAAACGCCCCTATCCCGGACCGTTGGTTGACCCACCTCTCACCCGCAAACAACTCGGGGTTAACGACCTTCTAAGCCAAAACCCCGAATTGACCGAGGGTGGCAGTGGAGCCACCGACCCAGGACTCTCGCCAAGCCCCCAGACCGTTGGTTGACCCACCTCTTACCCACGAACAACTTGAGGTTAACGGCCTTCTGAGCCAAAATCCTAAATTGTTCGAGGGTGGCAGGGGAGCCACCGACCCAGAACTCTCGGCCAAAAATTCCACTCGTGGGCTCCCGCCTTCGGCAGGCATCCGAATCTCACCTCCGGGGTCGACCCGCCTCTCACCTACTGACAGCTCGGGGTAAACAACCCTCGGGACCAAAACCCCGAATTGTCAGCGGGTGGCAGATGAGTCACCGCTATTTGCTGATGAAAAAATGATGAGGGGGGAGAAGATTATATAGCCCCCGGAGAGGCGCATTTACGACATCAAAATGTCCAAACGGCGGAAGGTGAAACGTCTCCATTAATTTTTATCGGAAGACGAAACGTCTCTTATTAAATGCTACCTGCAAGGCGTAGCGGTTCGGCTCCCGAGCGAAGCCCCACCTCGACGGCAACCTCGAGCAAAGCCCCACTCGGCAAGGGTCTCAAGCTACAACCCTACCGATCTTACTTAACAAATTGTCAGTAAAGAAATGAAAGTTTTATTACTCATGGAGCGCCAGAAACGGCCACACAATACAATAAAGACGTTACAAATCGCTCATCGTTCGGCTTAGAACTCAAACTCGGTGCTCCCCACGGGATCCTCCGTGTGTTCCGCCAGTCCGACCGGCGAGGACACCCCAGTAACAGAGCTCTGCGCGTCGGCAGGCCTGGCCGTCTCAGGTAAAAAGTCGGAGAAGGTCCCAACACGGAATTGCTCTCCTCCCCGAGTAAACTGATGCCTAGCATGAGCTTCAACCTACGAATCTCTGACTCCTTCTCTATAGCAGCCTCACGAAGAAAGGACTCCGAAGCCGATCGCCCGATGGAGCCATCCGAGACCGACCAGTTCGTCTCAACTATCCACCAGTCCCGATCGGCTATGGCCTTCTTCAGGCAAGCAACCTCTAGGCTGATCTCCCTAGACTTGTTCATAAAATAATTCACCGCAGCCTCTCGATCCCAAGCCTACTTACGGTGGCGTGCCAGAACGCTCTCCGAGGACCCCAACTCGGCTCGGAGCTAGGAGACCTCGGCAGAACCAAGGTCGGCACCGAGGGCCTCGTGCGTCTATCAAGAAGACAGGAAAAACAACAAGTTACAAAAGAGGAGAAAAAACACAAGTTGTAGAGCATCGGCCAAAAATCTTCTTTTATAAATTCAAAAAAAATTGTATTACAAAAGGTGGTGGCCAGTCTGTGTAAGGCAGGTACAAAATCAAAAGAAAATCCTAAACTATGTTTGAGGGGGGGGGACGACACCTCTTTGTCAGCCCGGTCGCCCCCGACCTCCTCTTGGTTAGGGTCCCCCATCTCCTCATCACCACCGGGGGTGGGCGGATGCTCTAGCTGCTAGTTGAAGTGGAGGTGGTCGACCTTCTTGTTCGGGTAGATCAGCTGGAAGTGCTCCTTTGCCTTGGCACAGGCCTCGTCCTGGACCAGGATCAGAGTATCCGCCATGGTGATCTCCATCTCCGCCATGGCCTTCTGTGCCTTCTCCGCCTCCGCCTGAGCCTTGGACTTGAGGTGCGCCAGCAGGCTCTTGTGATTGTTGGAAAGCGACACCATCTGAGCCTGGACGACTGCCTTGGCACTCCGAGCCTTCTTCAGCTCGTCTGTTAGCTTGGTGACCTCGCAGAAGTACTTCTCCACGTTCCTCCTCTCGACGAGGACCTCCTTCTCCAAGCACTTGTAAAAGTGCTGCCCGTGAAGCACCGTCTGCTCGAGGGAGAGTAAGTTAGAGGAAATCCTAAATTCTACGCCTAAAGCAAATTCCAAACACTTTACCGAGAGCTGCGCCTGAGACCACCTCACGAAGGTCGTCTCGGACGTCTCCGTTTCCAGAAACATCCGGTCTCGCTCCGTGGCGATGTTCTTCACCACCTCCATGGCCACTGGACCCTCGAGCAGGGTATCCCCTGCCTTGACCGCCCAAACCGGAGCGTGCAGCCTTAGGCCGTGCTCCCCCACCATCTGCTCGGTGCTGGGGCGGGGTGGAGGGAGCCTCTGCTCCGGGACCTCAGCCCCTCTCCTGCTACTGGAGCTCGCCCTCGGTTCCTTCGATGACCTCGATGTTTGGTGGTGCTTCTTTGCCCTCTTCGGGGACGGCTCCACTATCACCGGGTCCGGCCCTTTACTGGAGCCCGCCCCTGAGACAGCCTTTTTCTCTTGGTCTGCCCTCCTCTTGACGGCTATGGCCAACAAGGCCTGTCGGTTGTCGAGCTGCTTGGCAGTCATCTCTGCAAAAGGGAAGAAAAAGAAGTAAATGTTAACACCAAGGCAGAAGGATAAACGAATTCAGAACAAAAACATACTAGGGTCTGCTGGGCTCAGTCCGACTCAGGCCAGGTGCAGCTCGATCACTCGCGGCCACCCTATACTGTGCCCTCCAATGATCTTCTCCACCTTCGCCCATTCTTTTTCCGACAACTCACTGTGCTTCGGAGGCTTGTGGTTCGGCTTACCGAAGTTCCAAGATATTGGAATCTCCCAAGGCTTCTCGCTCCGGACTACGAAGTACTTCTCCTTCCATCCTTTGATGGAGTCCGGATGGCCGTGCATCACTTTCTTGTGAGGTTGCAGCGAGAGGTAGAAGATCCCCTCCACATTGCCGAGCGAGCTCATCCCTACGATGGCACGGAAATATGTAAGCCTCGGCTTGATCCCATTCTCCTGGCACTTCAGGATGAAGCAGGTCAAATATTTCCACGAATTGGGACCGTACTGCATCGGACTCCACTTCGCCCAATTCAACCTCACGATGAAAGGGTGCAGCGGCAGCCTCAGCCCCGAGATGAAGACGTCCTTGGAAAACATACAGTAGCTTGGCGTTCGGATGACACCGCAAGCCACAAATTCTTTCTCAATTCAGCTTGAGGCTCGGTGCTCGAATGGCACCGCGAGCCCCAAATTCCTCCTCAATTCAGCTTGAGGCTCGACACTCGGATGGCACCGCGAGCCCCAAATTCCTCCTCAATTCAGCTTAAGGCTCGGCATTCAGATGACACCGCGAGCCACAAATTCTTCCTCAATTCAGCTTGAGGCTCGACGCTCAGATGACACCGCGAGCCACAAATTTTTTCTCAATTCAGCTTGAGGCTCGGCAGCCGGATGACACCGCGAGTCACAAATTCGCCCTCAATTTAGCTTGAGGCTCGACACTCAGATGGCACCACGAGCCACAAATTCGTCCTCAATTCAGCTTGAGGCTCGGCGCTCAGATGGCACCGCGAGCCACAAATTCTTTCTCAATTCAGCTCGAGGCTCGGCGCTCAGATGACACCGCGAGCCACAAATTCTTCCTCAATTCATCTTGAAGCTCGGCGCTCGGATGGCACCGCGAACCACAAATTCCTTCTCAATTCAGCTTGATACTCGACGCTCGGATGACACCGTGAGCCCCAAATTCCTCCTCAATTTAGCTTGAGGCTCGGCGTTCGGATGACACCGCGAGCCACAAATTCTTCCTCAATTCAGCTTGAGGCTCGGTGCTCGGATGGCACCGTGAGCCACAAATTCGCCCTCAATTCAGCTTGAGGCTCGGCGCTCGGATGGCACCGCGAGCAACAAATTTGACTACAATTCAGCTTGAAGCTCGACGCTCGGATGGCACCGCGAGCCACAAATTCTTCCTCAATTCAGCTTGAGGTTCAACTTGAGGCTCGGCGCTCGGATGGCACCGCGAGCCACAAATTTCTCCTCAATTCAGCTTAAGTCTCGGCGCTCGGATGGCACCGCGAGCCACAAATTTTTCCTCAATTCAGCTTGAGGCTCAGCGCTCAGATACCACCGCGAGCCACAAATTCCTCCTTAATTCAGCTTGAGGCTCGGCGTTCGGATGACACCGTGAGCCACAAATTCTTCCTCAATTCAGCTTGAGGCTCGGCACTCGGATGACACTGCGAGCCACAAATTCTTCCTCAATTCAGCTTGAGGCTCGGCGCTCGGATGACACCATGAGCCACAAATTTGCACTGAATTCAGCTTGAGGCTCGACGCTCGGATGGTACCGCGAGTCACAAATTCGTCCTCAATTCAGTTTGAGGCTCGACGCTCGGATGGCACCGCGAGCCCCAAATTCCTCCTCAATTTAGTGAGGGGCTCGTCTCCCGACCCTCGATGCTCGGCAAAACGAATTCCTACTCTTCAGATTTCGATGCCCTCTTACTTTTCCAACAAGTGAGGGGGCTCGTCTCCTGATCCTCGACGCTCGGCAAAGCGAGCTCCTACTCTTCAGATCTGGACGTCCCCTTGCTTTTCCAGCAAGTGAGGGGGTTCGTCTCCCGACCCTCGATGCTCGGCAAAACGAGCTCCTACTCTTCAGATCTCGACATCTCCTTGCTTTTCCAGCAAGTGAGGAGGTTCGTCTCCCGACCCTCGATGCTCGGCAAAACGAGCTCCTACTCTTCAGATCTCGACACCCTTGCTTTTCCAACAAGTGAGGGGGCTCGTCTCCCGACCCTCGACGATCGACGAAGCGAGCTCCTACTCGTCAGACCTCGACGTCCCCTTACTTTTCCAACAAGTGAGGGGATCCGTCTCCCGATCCTCGACACACGGCAAAACGAGCTTCTACTCTTCAGATCTCGACATCCCCTTACTTTTCCAACAAGTGAGGGGGCTCGTCTCCCAACCCTCGACGCTCGACGAAGCGAGCTCCTACTCGTCAGGCCTCGACGTCCCCTTGCTTTTCCAACAAGTGAGGGGGCTCGTCTCCCAACCCTCGACGCCCGACGAAGCGAGCTCCTACTCGTCAGGCCTCGACGTCCCCTTGCTTTTCCAAGCTTCCCAGATCTGAGCCGAGCCTCCTGATCCGAGCCGAGCATCCGACCTCCACCTCACTTCCGCTTGCTCCCGAGCCGTTCCCTTGTCTGAGGGTCAGGCGTATAGCCAGTACCGCGACTTCCACTTTATAAATTGAGAGAACTCACACTTGTTACAGCTGTTGGAATTAATTTTTGCAGTTTTCCGGGCCGGATTCCGGCAAGTTCCGGCCACCGGCGGCACCGGAAAATGAGTGGATTGCGATCCTCTCGTCGAGTACTATTCCGTAGTATACTCACTTGCCAAAAACGAATTCCGTATGAATGAGAAATGTTGATCCAAAGTTGGGTACTTGAAAGGTACCAACTTAACAAATGGATAGTCCCATATCGGAAATTGGGAAAGATTGTTACTAGTATATATACTAGAAAACTGGACTAGAGGGCGTGGCCCGGGGGTTACCACTAACGTGTAGTGGAGAGAGGACTTAGCCAAAATGACAAACACACACGCGCGCACGCGCGCGCGCGCGCCCGGCCCGGCCCGGCCCGGCTCCGGCTCCGGCTCCGGCCCCGGCCCCGGCCCCGGCCCCGGCTTGGCTCGGCTCGGCTCGGCTCGGCTCGGTCTGGTCTGGTCTGGTCTGGCTTAAAATTTTATTTTACCTTTTTGCCCAGACAGCCTCTTCCCCTACTGAACTGAAAAGACTTTTCAGATTCAGTAACTGAGGCCATTACTCTGTAACAGCAGAGTAATGGCTCACCAGTTACTAAGCTGAAGAGTCCCCATTACTCTGCTGTTACAGAGTAATGGCTGCTGAACAGTCTCCAGTCCAACTCTTATCTATATATCCAGACCCAGACATCAGCTCCCAGGGTGATACAGAAAATATTTTTCACTTCAGTCTTCCTCTTCTTCTTCCTCTGCTCTGAGTCCAATATCTGTCAACTGAGAGTACACACAGACAGCAGTTCGTTGTCTCTGAAGCAAGGGTGCTGCATCTTCAGAGAAGGTACAGTTGTATCCTGGGAAGCGATTTGCCGGTAACCGTCACACTACGGGGCAAATTCTGCTTTAAGGACAGAGATTCTTCAAAATCTCGACTCTGTACAAGTTTATTGTTTACTGTTTTCCTTTCTGTATTTGATTTCTTCACAACTTTGTTGGAATTTCTTATTATTTTATATTCAGGTTCTAACAATCTTAAAGCAGAATTTTTTCTCACAGATTCTAACAATTTTGTGAAGTTGTTTACAGGTTCTGTTCGGAAAAATAACTAATAGTTTCTGTTTCACCCAATTTCAGAGAACAAAATCAAAACATGGAAAACACACACTGAAGTTGCTGCTGGGCTTATCAGTACCCAAACTCCGGTGACCCAGAATGTGACTGCACAATCGGTTGCGGCACATTCGGTCGTTCTGCCCACGCACATAAGCGTGGGAGAAAAACCGGAGAAGTTCAATGGAACTGGGTTCAAAAAGTGGCAGGGGAAGATGCAGTTCTACCTGACCACATTGAAGCTGGACAGATTCCTCAATGAATCTGCTCCGATGCTGGCGCCAATGGAAGCACACTCTGTTGCAGCAGTTGACGCGTGGACACAGGGGGACTACCTGTGCAGGAACTACATCCTGAATGGCCTGGTAGACTCTCTGTACAACGTCTACTGTGTCTTCAAGACATCCAAACTCCTGTGGGGGTCCCTGGAAAAGAAGTACAAAACTGAAGACGCCGGGTCCAAGAAATTTGTTGTCGGCAAATTTCTGGACTACAAGATGATTGACTCCAAAACTGTGGTGAGTCAAGTCCAAGAACTGCAGGTTATAATGCACGACATTACTGCAGAGAATATGACGCTGTGCGAACCATTCCAGGTTGCAGCGTTCATAGAAAAACTTCCACCTGGGTGGAAAGACTTCAAGAACTATCTCAAACACAAACGAAAGGAGATGTCTCTTGAAGATCTAATTATCAGGTTGCGGATTGAAGAAGAGAATCGCAAGGCTGAGAGGTCCTATGGAAATCAGTCCATAGAAAAGGCTAATGTGGTGGAGCATGAACAGAAGGGCAAGAAGAGGAAGTTTCTGCCACAAGCCTCCAACAAAAAACCTCTTGCAAAGAGGTTTGCTGGGAAATGCCACAAGTGTGGTAAGTTGGGGCACAAAATTTCTGAGTGTCGCAGTAAGGACAGTAATTATTCAAAATCTGGACATGTAAAAGGAAATGAAAAATCCCATGTACACATAGCTGAGAACTTGTCCACTGGTCTCTCTGACCTGGACCTCTGTGCTGTTGTTTCAGAGGTAAATCTTGTGGGGAGTAATCCTCGCGAATGGTGGTATGATACTGGGGCCACCAAGCATATCTGCTCGGACAAGGAAATGTTCACTTCCTATCAGAAGTGCAACAAAGATGAACAACTGTTCATGGGAAACTCTTCCACCTCCAAAATTGAAGGAACAGGGAAGATAGTGCTGAAAATGACTTCAGGCAAAGAGCTAACACTCACAAATGTGCTGCATGTCCTAGACATTAGAAAGAACTTGATATCAGGTTCTTTGCTAAGTAAGAATGGGTTCAAAGTTGTACTTGTTTCTGATAATTTTGTACTGTCCAAGAATGGGGTATATTTGGGTAAAGGATATGTAAAGGATGGACTGTTCAAGTTTAATGTAATGACAGTCATCCCTAAAACTATTGTTCCTGCTGTTCCCAAAGTTAATGAAATAACTCCTATTGCCTATGTTGTTGAGTCTTCTTCTGTTTGGCATGAAAGACTAGGCCATGTTAATGTAAATTCTATGCGTAGATTAGTTAACATGAATTTGCTACCAAAGTTTAAGGTAGATAACTCAGAAAAATGTGAAGTTTGCACGGAGGCCAAACTCACTAAAACTCCATCACGTTCGGTAGAAAGAAACACAGAAACTCTAGGTCTCATTCACACAGATCTGTGTGACTTAAAATATGTGCAGACCAGAGGTGGCAAAAAGTACTTTGTGACTTTCATAGACGATTGCACAAAATTCTGTTATGTATATTTGTTACATAGCAAAAATGAGGCTTTGGATAAATTCAAAGAATATAAACTTGAGGTTGAGAATCAACTTGGCAAAACGATTAAAATCGTTAGAAGTGATAGAGGAGGAGAATATGATGCACCATTTAACATGTTCTGCTCGGAACATGGAATAGTTCATCAGACAACTGCTCCCTACTCACCCGAATCAAACGGTACAGCCGAGCGCAAAAACCGAACTCTAAAGGAGATGATGAATGCCTTGTTGTTGAATTCTGGCTTACCCCAAAACATGTGGGGGGAAGCGTTGCTGACTGCCAACTACATTCTCAACAAAATACCTCACAAGAAAACCGGCAAGACACCATACGAATTGTGGAAAGGTAACTTACCTTCGTATAAATACCTCAAAGTGTGGGGGTGTCTAGCAAAAGTGGCAGTACCTAACCCGAAACAGGTCACCATCGGACCTAAGACGATTGATTGCATATTCATAGGCTACGCACACAACAGTAGTGCATATCGGTTCTTGGTATACAAATCGGATATACCGGATATCCATGTAAATACAATAATGGAATCAAGAAATGCTTCATTCTTTGAACACGTGTTTCCGTGCAAGGATACTACGTACCCTAAACGTACACGTGAACAAGGGACTGCAAGCACTTCAGTTGATGAACCAGAACAGGATACCGATGAGCCTAGACGAAGTAAACGGGCTAGAACATCAAAATCATTTGGTCCTGACTTTGTGATGGCCTTTCTGTTAGAGAATGAGCCCAGAACGTTCAAGGAAGCCATGTCTATGCCTGATGCTCCTATGTGGAAGGAAGCAATCAAAAGTGAAATAGACTCCATTATGCAAAATCATACATGGGAGTTAGTCGATTTGCCTTCTGGATGTAAAGTTCTAGGATGCAAATGGATTTTCAAACAAAAATTGAAACCAGATGGTTCAATAGAGAAGCATAAGGCTAGACTTGTGGTACAAGGATTTAGGCAAAAAGAGGGCCTAGATTTCTTCGATACATATTCCTCAGTTACAAGAATAACATCCATAAGAATGTTGATAGCTATTGCAGCTCTACGTAACCTGGAAATACATCAAATGGATGTTAAAACTGCATTTCTAAATGGGGACTTAGAAGAAGAAATATACATGAAACAACCTGAGGGTTACGTAGTTCCTGGACAGGAAAATAAAGTGTGCAGGCTTGTAAAATCATTGTACGGCCTGAAACAAGCTCCAAAGCAATGGCATGCAAAATTTGACAATGTTATAATGTCAAATGGTTTCAAAATAAATGAATGTGATAAATGTATCTACATCAAAGATACTCCAAATGGATACATTCTGGTCTGTCTATACGTAGACGACATGCTCATTATTGGAAGCAATAACGACATTATCAAACAAACTAAGAGCATGCTTAGTGGCAAGTTTGACATGAAAGACTTGGGAGTTGCATATGTCATACTAGGAATCAAAGTCTCCAGGACATCTGAGGGGATTACTTTGTCTCAAGCTCATTATGCTGAGAAAGTACTTGAAAGATTCAAGAATTATTCCAATGGGACAGCAAAAAGTCCCGTCGATCCAAGTCTTCACCTGTTCAAAAATACAGGCGAAAGCATATCACAACTGGAATATGCACGTGTAATTGGTAGTCTGATATACCTAACAAATTGTACAAGACCGGACCTAGCACATTCGGTAAACGTACTGAGCCGATACACGAGTAATCCAGGACGAAGTCACTGGAAAGGAATAACAAGAGTATTGAACTACTTGCGACATACTCAGAGTTATGCGCTGTATTACACCATATATCCAGCAGTACTGGAAGGCTACAGTGATGCCAACTGGATATCGGACTCAAAGAACTCAAAATCCACAAGTGGATATGTTTTCACACTTGGTGGTGCAGCTGTGTCATGGAAATCCTCTAAACAAACGCTATTAGCCAGATCCACCATGGAATCTGAGTTCATTGCTTTAGACAAAGCGGCAGAAGAAGCAGAATGGCTTCGCAACTTTTTAGAGGATATTCCTATGTGGGAAAAACCGGTGCCTGCCTTATGTGTACACTGTGACAGCCAATCGGCTATAGCACGGGCACTGAATTGCATGTATAATGGTAAGTCTCGTCATATCAGAAGGCGACACAAAACCATTAGACACCTGCTCTCAAATGGAGTAATCTCTATAGAATATATAAAATCGGCCGACAACCTAGCGGATCCATTTACTAAAGGTCTGTCGCGAGAGCAGGTTGTGAGATCATCAAGAGAAATTGGTTTAAAGCCTATGACGAAAGAGGATACTTGATGGAAACCCTACTTAGAAATTGGAGATCCCAAGATCTAGGTTCAAAGGGACAACTAAATCTTGTTGAATCGACGAAAGCACAGAGAGATTAACATCTCATACCCATTCTTAGGATGATAAAACAAATGCTGCCTGCAAATAGTTAGGATAAGCTTGGCTTTTAATGATTCTCATAGCTTTGAAATAAAAGTGGGGTATAGCAGGATACTCTTTATGGGAAATCACCTTGTGAGTGTGAAATGGGGCCGTTTCTAGGAAAATGAAGAGAGGCTACATTCTCCAAGTTCACTCATGATTAACCAGGGATGTTCAAGGCCAAAATGAACACAACAAGAGAACTTAGTTCTGTGAGGAGATGAAACTGTGTGATAGTTATTGTCTAGGTTCACATGAACGCCCGGGTAGTTCAAGACATCATGATCACTACCTGGTCAAGTGAATCCGATAGCTAATTACTAAGGGTGGTTCAAAGTTGAAAAATTACTACCATTCCTGATGCAGTGATTTTCCGATTGTACTCTCAGAGTCTTTCTGTCATGTTTTTGTTTTTTCTGTCGTGTCTGAATTACATGGTCTGGTAATTTCCATTCATGTGGGGGATTGTTGGAATTAATTTTTGCAGTTTTCCGGGCCGGATTCCGGCAAGCTCCGGCCACCGGCGGCACCGGAAAATGAGTGGATTGCGATCCTCTCGTCGAGTACTATTCCGTAGTATACTCACTTGCCAAAAACGAATTCCGTATGAATGAGAAATGTTGATCCAAAGTTGGGTACTTGAAAGGTACCAACTTAACAAATGGATAGTCCCATATCGGAAATTGGGAAAGATTGTTACTAGTATATATACTAGAAAACTGGACTAGAGGGCGTGGCCCGGGGGTTACCACTAACGTGTAGTGGAGAGAGGACTTAGCCAAAATGACAAACACACACGCGCGCACGCGCGCGCGCCCGGCCCCGGCCCCGGCTTCGGTTCGGTTCCGTTCGGTTCGGTTCGGCTCGGCTCGGTCTGGTCTGGCTTAAAATTTTATTTTACCTTTTTGCCCAGACAGCCTCTTCCCCTACTGAACTGAAAAGACTTTTCAGATTCAGTAACTGAGGCCATTACTCTGTAACAGCAGAGTAATGGCTCACCAGTTACTAAGCTGAAGAGTCCCCATTACTCTGCTGTTACAGAGTAATGGCTGCTGAACAGTCTCCAGTCCAACTCTTATCTATATATCCAGACCCAGACATCAGCTCCCAGGGTGATACAGAAAATATTTTTCACTTCAGTCTTCCTCTTCTTCTTCCTCTGCTCTGAGTCCAATATCTGTCAACTGAGAGTACACACAGACAGCAGTTCGTTGTCTCTGAAGCAAGGGTGCTGCATCTTCAGAGAAGGTACAGTTGTATCCTGGGAAGCGATTTGCCGGTAACCGTCACACTACGGGGCAAATTCTGCTTTAAGGACAGAGATTCTTCAAAATCTCGACTCTGTACAAGTTTATTGTTTACTGTTTTCCTTTCTGTATTTGATTTCTTCACAACTTTGTTGGAATTTCTTATTATTTTATATTCAGGTTCTAACAACAGCCACCTCCAAAAATAAACCGCTTCAGCAACTAATTTTTTTTTAGCATAGGGGTAGGAAAGAAAAACGAAATCAGATGACCACATGCTATGGGAGACAAACTCAACCAGGCTCAGTTAGATTTGTATGGTTGGTAGGAACCAAAAGGGCCCTCGTCACGCTTTTTCTCCTGAGACCAAGACGGCAAGACCCATCCAAGTCGCAAGTCTACACACATAATTTTCACACGCCATTCCCCACTCAGATCAACATGAAATCTCATGGATGAAGACAAGTCCAGAAAGTACAGCTGTGATTTTTTCTCATCTCAAATATCAACATTGTCCTTCTTGCTAGTTCCAAGTCATTTCCACGGTCTACCTTTAACCATGAGGTACCTTCTCAGAAATGATGTTAATCAAATGTTTTTTTTTTCCCTAAATTAGTTGGAAGGGTAAATGATAGGGATGACAACCTGATAGAGATACAACCGGGTCAGTTCAGGCAGTGAAACGAACTAGACGACTTCTACAGTGGTTCGATCCTGGGCCGGGACACATAAATTAGGCGGGTTGGTCCGGTTTCTGATAAATGGGACAGCGGCCCAGTTTGAACCGAACTGCTGAGGACTGGACCCGCCAGGTCGTGAACTAGACCGGTCCGGATCAATCTGGTCTGATCCGGTCCGGTCTAGCCTGGCAGGCCAATGGTCGGCCCGGGCGGACCGGCCATTGGAAAAAAATTTTAATACTTTGTTACTAAAATACTTTTCCCAATGACTATAAACGACTAGTTTTTGGGGGTAAATAGGAAACAAAATAAATATGAAATTATGTAGATAGAGACTCCTTTCATACCATTTTCTTTCCACCAAAACTTTCATACAATTCTCTCAACACTCTCAATTTGCGGAATCTCAAAGTTTGAAGAGTGAAGAATTCTTGAAGTTCAGCATTCACAACACAACTTTGAGGATTCTTCTAGTGCGATAAGATCCTAGCTTTATGTTAAGTTGATGTACACGACAGTAGTCTAATGCATTATCTTCAATGTAACCCTAGGCTATCTCAAACTATAGAGCACCCCCAAGCTTACCACCTTACCATGCTTTTTAGATTCTCTCATTTTGTTGTTGGTATTACATATTTTTTATTACATGTTTTTTATTTTATACAACTCTTGTACATAATTCAAGACTACAATATTACATAATTTTTATTTTATATGACACTTATACATCATTACAGATTACAACATTACATGTTTTTTTATATTTATTTTTATGTATGAGAAATAAAAAATAATAATAAATAATAATTTTAAAACAAAAAAAACAAAAATCAGCTTGGCTCGTTCCTGCCCGGAACCAGGGGGACCAGGCTGGTAAGTCGGTCCGGACTCGCCTCCTTCCCCATTGGAACCGGACCGGTTTCTGCCTCCGCCCGAAACTGGACCCGCCCGTCCGACCCAGTTGCCATCCCTAGTAAATATTGTCTAGGCCCCTTAGTGCACACTAAATTTCCAATAAACCCTTTGACCTTTTCAACCCCTCGATAAACCCTTCATACGTAAAAAGTTATTCATAAATCCCTTTTATACAATTCCTTATATACTGATAACATAAAGTACATTGTATTTTAAATGACATATTTATCATTGCTCTACCACTTATATACTGATAACATAAAGTACATTGTATTTTAAATGACATATTTATCATTGCCCAATGGTAGAGAGAGGATGTTGATCATACAAAATAATATCCTTAATAATAAAAACAAATAAGTAAATAATTTTAGTACATCTAATTTGATAAAATTTTAACTTTTAAAATTTTTTTGTACACCTACGTTGAAAAACGAGGGGTTAATAGGTTATGAAACAGAAAAGGAGAGGTTTATTTTGTATGATTGAAACCCTGTCTTTACCATCCAACAAGGGCAGATATGTCATTTCAATAAATACAATGTACTTTGTATTATTATTGTACAAGAAATTATACAAAAGGATATTTTTTTAATCTCTACTATTATAATGGGAGAAGGGGTTAGTGTCATCTGTCATTGTTGTCATTTTGAAGCCAACACGTGCAGCACGTGTTGACAAAATGACCCACTTTGGTAAATATTTTCGAAAGTGGACCAGTTTGGTAAATATTTTCGGAAGTGGATCAGTTTGGAAATTATTTTCTTTCCATCCTTTTCATTAACCCTTCAATTTTTCCCACGTACACGTGTGCACGTGTATGTATGATACTAGTATTTTATAAGTACTAAGGGTTTATAGGAGAGCTGAAAAAGTCAAGAAGTGTACTGAGAATTCAATATCCACTGAAGGGTCTAAACCATATTTACCCTAGTTGGAAATATCTCTAATCTTTAATCTTTAACTTCTAATTTCTAATACTATAATGAGAGTACTGGAGTTGTGTCAGTTAAACAAACCAATGTAGTATGTAGACAAACCATCTTTATTGATCGATTCTCCACCACTCGTCCACACCTACCAATGCATCTCAACTTTACATTCTAAAAGCTTACCCTACAAAAAATACATTGTTTGCATGTGCATGTAATCTACAAAATCTCCCTTCACATTTCCTCCAAAATTTCCCCCTCTGAACCCCCCCCCCCCCCCCCCCCCCCCCCCCCCCCCCCCAACCACCACCACCAACAAAAAAACCTCCATCGTCACTTCCACCAAAATCCCTACATTTCCAAGCTCCTACCCATCAATTTCGTTGCCACCTACTCGCATTCTCTCTCACTTCTCAGTCGTCGCCATTTTCCCTAATTTAACTCTTGATCATAAAAAAAGGGGGGGCCCTCTATCGTCTCCACGAAATCCCTACATTCCCAGACTCCTCGCCATCAATTTCGTTGCCACATGCTCTCTCTCTCTCTCTCACACACACACACACTTCTCATTCGTCGATTGAGGCAATGTCAAAGGCGCGGTTCAAAATTGGCTAGGATTTACTTCGAAATTTAGGATAGTGATGAAGGGATTGTTGGATCCAAAGTAGAACAGTTCCACGTTAAGCATCTTCTCTCATAATTTACGGTTATGGACTCTTGCAAAGGTCCTAAATTTCTCTGATTTTGTTAATACTATATTTATTGACCTGCACTCAACTCTAGAATTTTTTGGGTATAAAGATATGCCTAACTTCATAGCTTTAGCGTCAAATGGTTAGGGTTCGTGGCAATCATTACCAATACAGCTACATAATAACCTTTATTGCCCACTCACATTTTTCCTAGTAATATTTTAATGGTGCTTTCAAGCCCTCAATCGATTGGGTTTGTAAATAGTTTAACCAGTTTTATTGCACTTTAGTTACCAGTGAAAAATGGCTAAACAAGTGATAGAAGATGATTTACAAACAATTCAAACTGTTCAGTCAAAGTCCTATTACTCATTTAAGTTAATTTAAGTATGCCTATGATTTTTTCCCTTACTAATTAGAGCATCCACTATCGTTCGTGCTATATTATAGGTATTTGGCATTTGGCTTTTAGAAAAGAATGGGTTGCATGCTATATTATAGGTATTTGGCATTTGGCTTTTAGAAAAGAATGGATTGCACCACTATCGTGTAAGCTAAAATTTGGGTAAACGGAAGATGATGTTCCGTTTGACAATTTTTTTTAAAAAAAAATTTTTTTAGCCAGACGGAAGATCTACCGTCTGGTTGCGCGAAAAATAAAAAATGAAAAACAAAAATCTCGGACGGATGAAGATCTTCCGTCCTGGGGTTTTTTCACTTTATAAAAAAACCAAAAATGCCCAGCCGGAAGATGTACTTCCGTCTGGGCATATTATTATTATTATTATTATTTGATTTGTGTGTGAAGAAAAGGACAAAAAAGTTTTTTAAAAAATTAAATAAAAGAAAGTTCATTTATTTTTTTAAAAAAATAAATATTTGAACTAGACGGAGGAACATCTACCGTCTACCTTTTTTTTTTAAAAAAAAAGTACAGACATTTTGAAAGACAGAAGAGCATCTTCCGTCTTTACAATTTTGACCATTCAACGCAATAGACGGAATATCTTCTTTCATCTGAGTGAATTGTTTATTCGAAACAATTCGAAATTTTTCACAGACGGAAGATGATCGTCCGTCTTCTATAATTTGCAAATGCTATTTTACTCTGCTATATATAGCAGAGTACAGTTTACTTTTCAACTATAAAGTAGCTTTTTAGCAGACGATAGTGGAGGAGTTTTTCTTATATTTTCTATTTTATAAGTATTTAGCAGACGATAGTGGATGCTTAATAGAGCTAACTTTTAAGTTTACAATGATTCTATCAAGAGAAATAAATATATTATATCCATAAAATAATAATTGACAGGGTAATGATATAGAAATAGTAGACGGAAAGAGAATTACAATATCAACAACAAATTGAATCACCAACTGAAATACCTCAACTATTAGAAACTCAACAATTTGTTGAACGTAGGGAGAGGCATAGATAGTATGATAGAAATAGAATAGCTAATATGACTGCAATACATTATGAAGACCTTAGACAGAGACAACGTCAATATGCAAGAAATTAAGACAATTGTTGATGTCTGATGATCAACTAGATGAACAAAGAGAGAGACGAAGACAGTATCAAAGAAATCGACGCTATAATATGAATACACAATGATTGGCTGATCAAGGTATTAATTATCGAAACTTTTTGGTTATTTTGCTTAATCTTCTTACATGTCTTCATTGATAACATTTATGTTTTTAATTATGAAATGGACAAATGATCATAATCGAGTGGTAGGAGTAGTACAAAGGGTTGCTAATAATGATCCAAATAGTGCCACATTGTAAATAACTAACACACACAACAATGAAGAAAATTATGTTATGAATGAAGGTATTATTTAACATCGCACTTTATTTTCCTTACTTCTATTGTATTTTCTTCTTATATTAAATGAAGGTATGAATTATCGAAATATTTTACATATTTCGCTTAATCTTCGGAGTACACGGCTTCATTGATAACATTTATGCTTTTAATAATAAAATGAACAAATGATCATAATCGAGTGGTAGGAGTAGTCCGAAGGGTTCCTAATAATGATCTAGATAATCTCGTGATGGAAGTAACTAATACATACAGCAATGAAGGAAAATATGTTATGAATAAAGGTACGATTTAACAACGCACTTTATTTTTCTTACCACTACTGTTTTTGCATCTTCTTAATTTTGTGATCCTTCTTAAAATTAACTTATAATGAAAGGAACAAATGCTCATAATCGAGTGGTAGGAGTAGTACGAATGGTTGCTACTAATGATCCAGATAGTGTCGTGTTGCAAGTTCTAATACAAACAACAATGAAGGAAATATTGTTATGAATGAAGGTATGATTTAACACCACAATTTATTTTCCTTAACACTACTATTTTTTCTTCTTAATTATGTGATATTTCTTAAAATTAACATAGGAACAACTGGAAATAGAAGAGCTAATTCGTTGCAATACAATTCGAAGAGCTTAGAAGAGACAATGTCAATATGCAAGAAATCGACAGTTGTTGATGTCTAAATATCAACTAGCTTAACAAAGAGGAGACGAACCCAATATCAAAGAAATCGACGCTCTAATATGAATGTGCAACAATTGGTTGAAAAAGCAAGAAAGCAACAAAAAAGGGAGAATCGAATGTCAAGAATGTTTGAATATCAACTAGCTAAACATAGGGAGAGACTTAGGCAATATCAAAGAGGTCGACGAGCTAATATTACTAAAAGTACTATATTAAACGAATACATGAATTATCGAAACATTTTATAAATTTTGCTTTATCTTCTTGGAACATGTCTTTATTGATCACACTTCTGCTTTTTTATTATGAAATGAATGAATGATCATAATCGAGTGGTAGGACTAGTACGAAAGTTTGCTAATAAAGATCCAAATAATGTTGCATTGCAAGTTTCTAATATGGACAACAATGAAGAAATTTTTTGCTATAAATGAATGTATGATTTAACACCGCACTTTATTTTCCTTACCGCTACTAAGTTTTACGCAGTTTAACCCTACGAAGCGTGCCCCCCATTGTTTGATTTCTTAATCATAATCAGAGTAAACATGCTAAATTTCTACAATTACTAGAAGGTTTATAGTCATTTAATCATTGTTTAATTAGGTGTGTTTGTAACTAAAACATACAACAATGAAGGAAATTATGCTATGAATGAAGGGATGTTTTAAAACCGTACTTTATTTTCCTTACCACTAATATTTTTTCTTCTTCTTAATTCTTTGATCTTTCTTAAAATTAACAAAGGAACAACTAAAATAAATCAAGTGCCAAGAAGAGTTCGAACTATTGTGAGGCACCGTTATTCAACAAGAAACTATGTGGACACATCTCACTGTCAACAATTTCATCTATCACCTATAAGAAGGTGCCCACAATATGCAGGAAAACTATTATTTCATGAATCTGATGATTTGTGTTGTCAAACAGGCAAAGTACAATTGCCAAGAATATCAGTTCCTCCAGAATTGATGAGCTATTATCTTGATCAGTCTGAAGAAGGAAGAACTTTTACACAACATATGTGTACTTACAACCATATATTTGCATGTACTTCCATCGAGGTGAACCTTGATGACTAATTTTCTAATAGCAAAATGGGTGTTTACACTTTTGGTGCTCGAGACATATACTATAAGATTAGTAGTCTTATTCCACCGAATAATTGTTGACCTTGATATATGCAATTGTATATATATATGATACCGAGCATGAACTGGATAATAGGTTAATGGAAAGCGATTTGGTGAGTAGGCCAGTTGTGGAAAAGCTTTAACCAATTCCCATGCACATAATCCATGTATCCATATGGTGCCTTTCAAGACGCTCTGATCTTAACAATTGCAATCTAATACTTAAGAAAAAACCGAATCATGAAGGACAATATCATATGCCAACTTCTTCGCAAGTTGTTGCAGTGTGGGTTCTGAGATATCCTTATGATTACCATGAAAGAGAAATTGTTGTGGAAACTTATTCCAACTAACTTCACAATGTTTCGAATACTGCTGGGTATTATGATCATCTCCAACCTCCTTATTATGCATATCGACTTTAGGTAATGACTATAGTTGGATATTTTATTTTATACTTGTTCAAAATCATTAAACAATTTATCTATTAATAATGCTCTAATTTATTTGTTACTAGATTTGTGAAGATGACCCATCTGTTTTCCGTCTTGGTGGGCGATTACTACAACAGTAGTGGACAACAATGTTAAAATTGCCACACAGAGGTTGCGTTATGTTCGCGATCATCAACATGAAAAACATGCTGAAATGTACCTATGGTTACAAGATGTAGCGAAACATTTGGAGGTAAATTCTATCCTTCGTATATAAATTGTATGATATAAATAATATTTTTAAAGTAAATTAACTATTTCATTTATTGCATTGTTTGTTATTTGCTAGAAAATGTGGGTCGGAGAACTGTGCTACGTATATCTTTTGTCGCAAGTTCCCGAGATATGTACCAGAGATATCAAAATGCAATAGCTTTGGAGCGAAATTTGGCAAGCCTAACTTATTCATTACTATGACTTGCAATTCGACATAGATTAAAATTTCCAATGAATGTCTACCTGGGTAGATTCCACAAGACCGGCCAGATTTAACAACAAGAATCTTTCATTCAAAACTGAAAGAGCTTAAAAAAGATATATTTGACAGAGGAAGACTTAGGAGAGTCATTACACATGCACATGTCAATGAATTTTAGAAACATGGATTGCCTCATACTCACATTTCAATCATTCTTAATGATAGAGATAAACTCATTTCTCCAGATGATTATGATGGGATAGTAAGTGCAGCAATTTCAGATCGAGATGCGAACCTGAACTATATGAGACTGTGTTGAGATACATGATTCAAGGACCTTGCGGACATTTCAATCCTAAATCAACTTGCATGAAAGATGAAAAATACAAAAAAGAGTATCAAAAAAAAAAAAAAAAAAAAAAATTGCTCCTACAAGTTTGCAAGGAGAGAACTCGTATCATGTATATCAATGACAAGATATTGGTCGATATATCTCTCGAAGTGAGAACTTTAACAAGTTAATCACTAATAAATGGGTGGTTCCTTACAACCAATTGCTGTTGAAACAATACAATTGACATATAAATGTTGAAATTAATTTGTTCAAGTATAATTTTTGTTAAGTATATCTATAATTATATTTACAAAGGATCAGATCGTGTGTCCTTTCAGGTTCGACCAGGTAATGCTACAGATGAAATATCACATTATGTCGATGCCCGTTGGATATACCCTCAAGAAGTACCCTGGAAAATATTCGACTTTCCTATGACTCGAATGTATCCATTAGTTCTCTCATTGAAAATTTACATGCCGAATCGACAACAAGTTTTATATTATGCCTATCAATCAATTGAGAATGTACTTGCTGATGATTGAATGCAAAAAATGATGTTGACAGAGTTCTTACAAAATAATGAAGATCCTGATGCAAGACAATACATGTGGAGAAATTTTCCGGAGCATTATCGGAGGAAGAACACTGAACAAAAATGGAGCAAGAGACAAATTAATATTCGTCAAATCGGCAGCATATATGTGATTTCTTCTCGAGTCGCTCATCGCTATTATTTAAAGATGTTGCTAAATCATGTTAGAGGTCCATTCTCATTTAACCACTTACTGTAAATGGTATTAGATATCCGACATTTAAGCAAGTAACTGAGGTCTTGAGTTTGTTGAAGAGCGATAATAGCATCAATAGTTGACTTTTAGAAGCATACAATACTCATATGTCATCAGCTCTAAGAAGACTTTTTACGACAATATTGATATATTGGTAGCCAGTTTGAGTAAGGCAACACTGGGATCAATTCAAATCATACATGTCCAATGATTATCTATCTACAAGCAACCTGAGTAAATTATGTGAAGTACGATTATTGAAAGAGCTCAACAGTCTTTTAAAGCAATATGACAAAAGCATTGATGACTATGACTTACCTACAATCAATGTTAACGAAGATGTCGATATCCCGCAACAAACAGAAGATGAGAAGTCGAAATCTATTTATGATGGAGATTTGTCTTCAATTGAAAAACTTAATATGAATCGGAAGTATGCATTCAATCTTATCATAGAAGCAGTCGTTAATGGGGAGAGTAAAGTCTTTTTTATTGATGGCCCTAGAGATATTGGAAAGACATTTATTTATCGCTGCATTTTTCTTTTTTTGCGGCAGAGAGGCCATATTGTATTAGCAACAGTATCCTCCGAAATAGCTTCTATGATGATGCATGGAGGTCGTACAACACTCTCAAGATTCAAGATTCCTATAAAGATATGTTCAACTTCATCATGTATGATCCCTATATAATTTGAGGAGACCAAACTTTTACATCTCTCGAGTGCTTTTGAGATGAAGCAACAATGGCCCATCGTCATGCTTTTGAGGCTTTAAACAAGACAATGAAAAATATCGATGTAAATGAATTGCCATTTGGAGGAACTGTTGTGGTTTTGGGTGGAGATTTTCAACAGATTCTTCCAGTTGTGCAGTATGGTACAAAAGCGTAGACTATTGACTCATGTATAATCAACTCTGCATTGGAATGATGTAGTTGTCGTTCGATTGACGAAAAATAAGTGAGTCAAGGAGGATCTAATTTTATTTCAACTTTCTCCTACGCATTGGCGATGGAAATGAACCATATGTTGAAAGTGAAATGATTAGAGCGACAGAGGATATGATTGTTTCATGGGAATGTGAAAACTCATTAAACAATTTTATCGACATAAATTTTTCTTTATTGAGCTCCAATGCACATGGTAAGAAGTATATTTCTGGTAAAGCTTTGCTTACTCTAACTGATCAATCTGCTTACCAACTTAGTAATGGTATAATACGTTTATTTCCTGGAGATGAACAAATATATTTTTCGTTTGATGCAGTTGAGAATGATAACAAAATTTATATCAGTAAGAATATCTAAATTCTATTACATTGGGAGGACTTCCGCCACAAAAATTGACACTAAAAATAGGTACTCCAATCATGTTTTTGAGA
This sequence comes from Hemerocallis citrina, assembly GCA_017893485.1. Lineage (NCBI taxonomy): Eukaryota > Viridiplantae > Streptophyta > Magnoliopsida > Asparagales > Asphodelaceae > Hemerocallis > Hemerocallis citrina. The sequence continues at coordinate 32,443,608 of CM030368.1, forward strand.
AATATTGATCCAAGAATTGGTCTTTGCAATGAGACTAGATTAAATTGTAAGAACTTTTCTCCAAACTTAATCGAAGCAGAAATAGTGGCTGGTCATTGATATAGTACAAGAGTATTTATTCCTTGAAAATCTCTTTAAGTCTTCAGAAAATGGAAGGACACATTTTACACTCAAAATGAAACAATTTTCAGTGCGACTTAGTTTTTCCTTGACAGTCAAAGTCGCAAGGAGAAACCATTCAATGTGCTGGTGTTAGGACTGCAAACGAACCGAGCTATTCGCGAGCTACTCGGCTCGAGCTCGGTCAAAGCTTGGTCAAAGCTCGGCTCGTGTCGAGCTCGAGGGTACGTGGGTTTTAGGCAAAAGCTCGCGTGTATTCGGCTCGAACTCGGTCAAAGCTCGGTCAAAGCTCGACTCGTGTCGAGCTCGAGTCTGAAAGTGAGCTTGATACATAAACGAGCCGAGCGCGAGTCTCAAAGTATTCGGCTCGACTCGGCTCGTTTGCAGCCTTAGCTGGTGTGTACCTTCCGGTTCATATATTTAGTCATGGACAATTATATGTCGCTCTTTACAAGGTAATCATGAGTCAGTCATTCATTTGAATTTGAAAGGTGATTGTGGTTGAAACAAAAGTGCATGAATAACATTATTGAGCACTAGAAGTAGTGGAGTCCGTATCTTTCTTTTAGTACGAGCGAATGTATCTCAATGCAATAATGGAGATTTGACCATGCATGTTGATCTTTGCTAGAAATGAGATGTGCCAGAGAGGATCCTGATCAGATCAAGAAAAGTCCAGTGTGAACACATCTTTAGCGTATTCATGTATAATTGAATCACGTGTTGATCTTTGCTAAAAACGAAATGTACTTTTGAAGTCTTGTCATAACTCATGAGCCTGCGCACAGTGGATGACTATGGTATTTGGTGAAAATGTGGTGAGCATATTTAAGTTGTACAATTGGCATGTTCAATTTTTTATTAGGTTGCAATGGATATATATGGAGGGAGAGAGAGAGCATATACTATATTTATAGCAAGTATCATACAGGAGATCATTGTTTAATAAAAACTAATGACAAGACATGCCTATTGTTTGTGTTGTTTACACTGAATAGGAAAGTAGTTATAGTTAAATTTGGATCATAATAGTAAAAATGTGTCTAATTGCATAGATCTACCCAAATCCGATTATCTAGTTAGTTGGGCTAAAGCTTGATACGACCCAAGACAATTCATTTAGTAGGCCTTGTTGGCCCAAGCCCATCTCCTAGTAAATTAATTGAGCCTTAGATAGGGAACAGCCAGCAAGCCTGATGGGCTACTCAACAACAGCAATAAAAAATAACGCACAAATTTATAGACAGACGAACAATACATATGAATCATCTTTTCTTCATTCAAATATATGCTCAGTGTTGACTCCTATGTCAAATAAACATCAACCACATTAACATACAGAACATGCATTCACTCTAATGTAAATCATAAACAACAAACAAACAACAACAGCAACAATAAGACCATGAGGATCATGCAACCCGCGAAGATTATGTTTCCAGATATAAGATGTGACAGAACACTTTGATAAATTCGCGCACTATATCAGTAACAGTGCTGATTTGCTATTATACACCAAACTGAAAGTTATAACTCAGCCTCTATATTTCACGAGGTCAGATGGTGGATGCATCCTTACTTGGCTTTCTCGGAAACTCATTTATAGAAAATCCGGGGTCACTCACCTCTTTAAGCTTCCCTCTTGTTTTTGTTTCTCTTTGCATGTGGTCAAGATAACCCTGTTAAAAATTGATCGGTAAAACCTTAGGTACTATTAATTGTTTGTTTGTGTGGACATTCGACATTCACAATACAGTGGTGCTTTGTGAAAATCATGCCGGAAGTATAATTGACAATCAAACAATCATCACTGTTTTAAATTTTCTCCGATACAGCCGAAATTTCGTTTCGGCTAACTTGCCGATACGAAATCATATATTTTATACTCTAGATCGTTTTGGACCGAAATGTGTAGATTTCGGCCAAAATTACCGAAATATCAGTCAAAATATTGCTGAAATTGGCGAAATATCAGCCGAAATAGACACAAATGTTATTGTGAATATATTAAAAAAAATTGTTTTACTTTTTGCATGTCTTTCAATATAGAATCATAAGCTAAAATAATGTGAGAATTTCGTATCGCTATTGTATGTATATATGCAAAGTCAAGTTTGTTTATTTACTAAAACATTTTTCTAATCAAAGCAAAAATCCAATTTAGTTATATACTTGTATTACATTCTCTTCTATATTATTGTTAAATTATGCGAAGATTTACCGTAATTGATTCATGTCATTAGTTACATTATACAGAATTTTATATGATAAATGACATACAGGACATATAATATCTTATTTAGTAACAAAAAAAAAAATTATTGAGTATTGAAAATGAACATCCGATGTGATCACATTTTCCCGAGATCTCCTCCGATATCTCCAATCCAGAACGAAACACCCCTTGCCGGGACGAGTCCGAAATCCGAAATTTAAAACCATAACAATCATTCACAAGGTAATGTGACACCAGCACGTAATAGGAGAGATTAGATTCTCCGCTTCAAAACCACTGATTGATTTATGTAAAAGGGTCCAGTTTTCTTACTAATTTCTGTTACACTCGGCATTCTAAAAGTTGCTAGGTAGAAGTCTCCTAGACCTTGTAAGCGGGTCTTGGCAACTCGGCGCTAGATGGTTTTTTATTTAAACAATATATTTATAAGAAAATATAATATTGTATAAAATACAAGTTATATATAATACTAAAAAAAATTTCAAAAAATCATAAATGGGAATTAGCTCTATGGTAGATCGCTTGTTTTGCTTATTGATTCCAAAGAGAGGAGTAATCGATTTGAGATTTTGACGATTTTGGGAAAGAGTGATTTGAAGAATTTTTGATTTAGGGTTTTTGAATTTTTTTGAGGGAGAGAGAGAGATAAGCGCGGGGATCGGGGGTTTTGAGAATATAGTAATTTAAGTGAACCGATTCACTTAACCAAAAAAAAAAAAAAAACACACATCCACCCCAGACATGCATAGGCAGTCAAACCGATTTTTTAAAATGCACAGGCCCTAGGCGAGTCGGCTGGGGACGGCCTAGGCGGCCGCCTAGGAGGCCTTTTAGAACACTGCTTTCACTGCAGTGAATTATCAAATTCAGGGGATATATTTTCACAGCCGCAAATTCAGGGGAATAATTACAGGGTAAAATATCAAATAAGTAAACAAATAGGGGGGCAAAGATGTACCTGAAGTATTCCAACAGCAGCAAATTTATCTATGATTGTTTTGACTTCAACTGGATGCAGATTCAAGGGTTCCAATAGTGCTTCAACACACTGAAAAGTGAAAACAACAAAAAATGTAACAATCCATATTTGGGGTCTTTTTGCCATGTAGGTTAAAATTAAATAGTTGTCTTACCTTTGAGGTGTAGTTTTCATCCCAATATGTGTAGCTCAACCCATCAAGCTTCCCCGTATTCTTCAAATCCTCGATAAAAAGCCGAACTGGAAATGCCTGCTCCAGAGAAGAAAATAAGAGAGAATAGTAGACGGAACTGTCTGAATTTAGGAAAGAACATGCATACCTCTACACTATTTTGACCTTGGATACTGAAAGGGTAGCCAACTACCAATCCTATAAGAGAGAATCTTGACGCCTGTGTGTAACCGATACAATAAGAATTCCTCAAAAAGACAATAATAGACAATTTATATATAAAAAAAAAGCAAACACCTACTATTATTATTTCCACTAAATTTGTAAAATTCAATTCAGAAACTTTGTTATAGATATACTCCCTTGGTCCTGGCCAGCTGCCAGCCTGATTCTGTTATAGTTAAAATATGTTTCAATCCTCAGCAAGTATTAAGACCAATGTAATAGACGAATTAGTGATTGAAAGACAAAACTCACAGCCATTCTCCGGTTACTTAGCAAAATCGACCTATAGAAAGTATAAATCCACATTATATGTGTCGGATTCGTTGAGTTATATCCTTATCCTTAAACTTCATTCCAGCTTAAATAATCATAATAATATTAAAATAAAGAGTATTCAAGGCATAATATCAATCCTTTGGCCACTACACATTAGAAAGATCACAAGTACACAACCTTGGTAATTCAATTAAACAAGGTAAGAGTATTGAGTCTGTAACTCTGAAGCTGCCAATATCTCAATCATTTAAAAAAGGGATAAGTGCATAAATCAAATATGATGTAATATACTCCGAGTTTGCTCACTAAAGCCCATTTCAAGTTTCCTCATACCCTGAAGAGACAAGAGGAAAAAAGTGAAAAAAGAAAAAGAAAAAACCACAAAAGAAACTGTGGCATGCGTTGACCCCCGATTACTTTTAAGGTTCAACCCCATGACCTTCTGAAGTGTAAGCTAATACAAAATTTAAACAAATAATGTAAACCGTGGGTCAAATGATGCATGACATCACAGGTTTAACAAGATAGTAAAATTTATCATATTAACTAATAAAACCAAAGTCCAAACGAAAATGATGGAGTTGGGCTCACAAACTAGCTAATCTAATTATTATCATTTCATTAGCAAAAAATCATTGAGAACAACACTTGAGCTCTCACAACTTAAATTATATTAAGGTTTTCAAGTATCTAGACTCGTGTCAAAGAAGAAGACAAAAGGACTCAGGCCCACGTATACATTCGGGATGGACATGAAAATTGTCTAATCAAACTACAAAGGCAAAGTGGAGGTGCATGTCCCCGTTAGAAGTACTATAGAACCTCATCCTAATTCATCTCAACTTGATGGATAAACTTAAAGAAGAAAAATCATTTAGTCGAGGTCCTCATCCTAATAACCACTTAACCAGAAAGGTGACTCTTGCTTTATGTGAGGTAAGAATATTCACCTAGCAGTCAAATACTTCTATCAAAAGCCAAAACCAAGCCATGGACCAGTTGGTAATCAAAAAACTTGGGTGAATGTGCTTGAAGTGATATCTACTTCAACTCTGAGGTGTGTTTCTAATGAATGCTTGGTACCTATATTACTAATAATGAGAATAAAAGAGTATTGGATTAAAAAAAGGAGCTTCTCTCTCTAAACTTTCTAGGGAGAGAAGCCCCGACAAAAACCCAACATACACATGCACACACACACACAGAAGCCCTATGCTCTCGGGGGGGGATCCCTCGTCCTCCTCCGAATCCCATGTCCTCACCGGAGGTGGTTTGATCGTCGGCAACCCCGACGAGAGCAATAGAAGAGAGTGGCCTTCTCTTTTTGCGAAAATTTCGTGCCCAAAAGTTAGGGCACGATAGGCCGCCGTATAGGTCGAGAGGGGTCACCGGCTTCAGGATAGTCATGATTTCAAGGGTGGAGAGTGCGCATGACATCACCGGACTTAATTGTGGGGGTTTCACCGGTATTTTAACCGGCTAGGTGCCAGGGAAAGTCGGAGGAGTCTCGATGTGGGTCATTGATGGCCGGTCGGAGGTGGACGCTATCAAGCCGTGAAAAGTTGATTTTGGAGTTGGATTTTTTTAGATTTCTTATGGTGTGAGGTTCCACCGTCTTTCACATCTTGATGAGACCTCGACCACCCGAGTTCAGCCATCATGGTGTTGCCGGATTATCCCTCCACCTTTTGTCGGTGTTGGCAGAGATGTGGATTATTGCGTGGCTGTCGAAGCAGACCAACGACATTGAGGAGGTCGTGCGGTGGCGGCATTGTTGGCAAAGATGTGGGCTGCCGAGCAGTGGGTGCTCAGCGGTGCGACACCATGTGGCGGGTTGCGCCAGTGGGAGAAATGGAGGCTGTGCACGTGAGATTTCAGGGGAGGGCATTTTGGTGATTTTGGGAGGGGCTTATCACTTTTGAAATTTGAATTTCAAATCAGATGTGTGTTTTTGGGCTTTGGGATAATGGGCTTTGAAGCGGGCTTGGATCTCAAAACTACATTTATGCTCTAAAAAATTTGGGCTCTTAAATGAAATTGTGGTTTCATTTTGATTTGCTCAAATTAAATTTCCATGGATCAATTTTTTTGTGAATGTGCGAATCCTCATTGTAGTGGTTGATGAACAAGTCGCTGTCGTTATGGTAGATGTGCGAGTTGTCGACATGGTGGTTGATGTATAAGGTGTGACTATTGAGGCAGATGTGCAAGTCATCGCGGATGAGGTAGATGCGCGAGTCATCGCTATTTTGGGGGGATGAGCAAGTTTTTACTATAAGAGAGATGTATGGGCTATTACAGATTGGTTGATGAGCAAGCCGTTGCTAGGGTGCCGTTCGAGTGAGTCATCATCGATGTGGTGAACGGGCAAGCTATCACTTTAGTGGTGAACGGGCATGTCGTTATCAAAGTAGAGAAGGGGTAAGTTGTCTCCAGCATATTGTACGAGCGAGGCGTCATCGAATGGAGTACGAAAAGTCGTCACTGGAGTGGTGTACGGATGAGTCTTTGCCAAGAAGTGAATTGGCGAGTCATAACTGTTATGGTTGATCGATGAGTCGTCAATGGGGCGATTGATAGGGCTTTCGTGGGTGCGGAAAACATGCTGCAAGTTTCTTTAGCTACAACTTTATCTTGGGGAGGGACAAGTAAAAATTACAGTTTTGATATGTAATTATGTTTTCCGATGTTCCTTTTTTAGGAACAGTTTTGATGTAATTCGTTTTGTTATATATCGTAATGGAACAAGTGGGTTAATTTCCACCTTTTTACTAAAAAAAAGAGTATTGTTTAAGTTTATCTTAATATCAATTAACTTGTTTCCACTTTGAAGGTCGAATATAGGAGAAGTGTGACTGGGAAATAATTCTGGAACACTCAAACAGAATGAAGACAACCAAATTATTTGACATTTGGATGTACTCTTAGTGAAATTGTCTTATGTATTCTATATATTTGGAAAAATCTTTGTGGTGGATCATTACTAGTGCATAATTATTCAAGATGTTGTGGTAACATGCACACTTGTGTAAAAACAATTACAGAGAAGACTAGGGCACTATCAATTTATGTAAGTTCAATACAGAACAATTCACTAAATGGTGGCAAAGACTGTTTGAGAGTCCTGAGTTCAAATGGGCTTCTCCGATCTTCTTTAAGCCATAACGATAAATAAGAATGGTTGGTGGAGATCGTTGAATTAGATTTGTCTTCTATGTAACCCATTGGAGGACAACGAATAAGCATAAGGTAACTTTCTTCTCAACTGCACAAAATTGTTATTTCAAACAGATGATGTCATCATTTCAATTTCAAAGTCTGAATAGGAATTTCAGGATGTATGTGAGGAGAGACATTGAAGTAGGTTATTTCGTTTTGCAGATGCGACGAGAAATTAGTGTCAGAAATGACCAAATAGTCCACTACTAACCGAAAATAGAAACACTTTACAGGGTAAGAGATGGACCGAGTGACTTTATAAGGTCAAAGCATGCAAAAGATGGTCCCTTCTTTCTGTTCGATCGTTTTCACTATTTTGGCAATATTTTGTGGGCTATCCACAATTTTCGGCCATTTTTGCGAATTTCGTATTTCACTATTTTAGCCACATTTTTGAGCACTACAATCTTCGGTCAATTTCGCGAAATTCTGTATTTCACTGTTTTGACCAAATTTTTTGGGCTATATAATTCATAGTTTTCGGTAAATTTAACAAAAGTTTGTATTTCATTGTTTTGGCCACAGTACTTCGTCGTTTTCGTGAAATTGACCGACTGAAATTACATATTTTACTGTTTTGACCACACTTTATAGGCTATATAGTTCACAATTTTTGGTAAATTTCGCAAAATTTTGTATTTCACTATTTTAGCCACATTTTGTGTTAATAATCCAATATTTCAAAACATTTTTGCGAAATTACCTATTTCATTATTTTTGCCACATTTTGTGGGCTATACTCGACAATTTTTTTGTCGTTTTTGCGAGCCACAATTAAAGGCTAGTGCACTGTTTTTGCAAAATTTCATATTTTACTGTTTTGGACACATTTTGTGGGGCTATAGTCCATAATATTGGGCAAATTTTGCAAAATTTTGTATTTCACTGTTTTAGCAACATTTTGTGGGTCCACAGTTTTCGGTTGTTTTTGTGAAATCCTATATTTTGTTTTGGTCATATTTTGTGGGTAGTCTACAGGTTTTGACCAGTTTCCCGAAATTTAGTATTTCGTTGTTTTGTCCACAAATTCTGATCAATTTTGCGAGATTCCACACTTCACAATTTTGGCCATATTTTGTGGCATCCACAATTTTTGGCTATTTTTATGAAATTACGTATTTAACTATTTTGGCCATATTTTGTAGTTTATAGTCTACAGTTTCCAATCCCTCTGTATTTAACTATTTGGCAACATTTTTAGGTTATCTTGCACTGTTTTTGCCGTTTTTCGTGAAATTCTAAATTTCACTGTTTTGGCCATAATTTATGGGCTATAATCCACTGTTTTCAATTGTTTTTGAAAAATTTTGTATTCCACGATTTAAGGCATTTTATGGGCTACAGTCCGGAGTTTTCGGACAATTTTGTAAATTTTCGTATTTCATTGTTTTTATCACATTTTTTGGGCTATAGTCCACAATTTCAGCAATTTGTATGAAATTCCGTATTTCACTATTTTTGCCACAATTTGTGGGCTACATATAAGTTCATAGTTTTCGGACAATTAGCGAAATTCAGTATTTCGTTGTTTTGCCCACATTTTGTGGAGTATAACTAATTTTCGGCAGGTTTTACAAAATTTTGTATTTCACTATTTTTGCCACATTTTGTGTGCTATATAGTCTTACTATTTTCGGTCGTTTTCGCAAAATTCCGTAATTTATTGTTTAGTCCACAGTTTTTTGCTAAAATATTGAGATACTGAATTTTGCAAAAATGGTTGTAAACAGTGAACTATATAATCTATAAATAGTGGCCAGAACTGTGAAATACAAAATTTCACGAAAATGACAAAATTATGAACTATATATAGCCTATAAAATGTGCCAAAATAGTGAAATACAAAATTTTTCAAAACCGGCTAAAAACCGTGGACTATAAATTCAAAATGTGACCAAAACAATAACAACAAAGCATTTTTTCCAACTAGTTGGGGTCGGCTACATGAATCCTGATTTTTTATTCTGCTCGGTATAGCGCAATATCTTTTGTAAGGCCACAAGCTATCATATTTTTTCTTATAGTTTTCACCCATGTAAGTTTAGGTATTCTCCTACCTCTACCCTCAATATTTATCCAATCACTGTGTCGAACGGAGCATTACTAGGTCTACGTAATATGTCCAAACCACCTGAGACGATTCTCTCTTAATTTATCTTAGAGAAGAGCTACCTTTACCATATCTCGTATATGCTCGTTTCTAATTATATTCTTCCTGGTTTTACCACACATCCATCTTATCATCCACATCTCCGCTACACTCATTTTTTTGGACAAGTTTCTTTGTTGTCCAACACTCTGCTTCATACATCATCGCTTGTTTAAGAGTTGTCCTATAAAATTTTTCCTTAAACTTCAAAGGTATATATTTGTCATACAAAACACCACTAGCGCTTCTTCATTTAAGTCACCCTGCTTGGATCCTATGAATAACATCTTCACAAATCTCCCCATTTCTTTGTATAATAGAGCCTAAATATCAGAAACTGTCTCTTAGGTATCTCTTGACCATCAATCTTCACTTCTTCCTCATTTATGTTCCAAATATCGCTAAAATTACACTCCATATATTCTATTTGGGTTCTGCTTATTCTAAAGCATCTAGTTTTCAAAGTTTCCACAATTTTAATTTAGCATTGATTCATGCTCTAGTCTCGTCTACTAAGACGACGTCATCGGCAAAAAGCATACACCAAGGCACCCCATCTTGTATTCCTTGAGTCAATTCATCCATCACAAAAGCAAAGAAGTAGGGCCTTAAAGCAAAACTTTGGTGTAAACCTACTATAATAGGGAATTCACTACTCTCTCCTATGGTTGTTCTATTGTGGTCATTGCCCCTTGATACATATCCTTAATCACCTCAATATACCGAATAGTACTCTTTTGTTATTTAACACCCATCATACTATGTCTCTAAGGACTTTATCATAAACATTTTCTAGATCTATAAACATCATATTTAGATCTTTCTTATTTTCTCTATATGATAAGGACATCGGTTCAAAACGATTCGGGCATTTCTATCAGCACATGCATCGTCTAGGACAGTTGTTCATTAGTTTAGTATTTTATTCAGTAATCATATTTGTTTTTGGCAATTATAGCCATATATAGTAGTTTTACGATTTGCACCATTTCTTTTATGCATTAGAATATTTTTAAGATTTTAGAATATTTTTAGATTTGTATCATGATTTGTTTTGAGCTTAAATATAGGCCTTGAGATTAATGAGAAGTTATGCTATTACTGATTAAAAAATTATTGTGTTTGAGTTATTGCTCTTCATCCCTCCTTTTGTGTGAGACAATTGAGAAAATTATTAGGGCTTGTGAGAAATCCTAATAAAATATTAGGGTTTGTGATACTCTATAATTACACAGAAATCCCTAAACCAACTTCAATTCCTAAACCCTAATCCCCAAATTAAACTCAATCCAAACCCTAATTAACTCATCTCCTTCATCTTCTCGACTGTCTTCTCCGCCCTCTTCACTCGCCATCGCCCCCACCCTCACCTCGAGTCCCATCACTAACCACCGCTTGTCATCGAAGCCCACCACCCCAAAGACCCCCCTGCATCCCGCTGCTCACCCCCTCGCCACCGCAACCACCTCGCGATCCCCTGCATCCCGCTACCACTCCCTTCCACCCGAAACCCTACTCCTCCCAATCCCTCTACTTTGAAACCCTAAACCCCCAATTCCACTCACCGCCGTCGCCGCAACCAAGCACCACCACCAGTGCGACCTTCGCTACCCCCCGACGCTGCAACTCTTGATCTTGCCGCTCACTGACTGCAACACCACCACTGACCACTACCAGCATCCGGACCACCTACTACCACCACGGCGCCCTATCTGCAACCCCGGTAAACTCTTTCCTCTTCTCAAATATTTGTGTTACTGCCTTATCATCTCTATAATAATATTTGATTTATCTGTTGCCCACAAATATTGAGCGTGTTATATTTGCCTATTAGTATACAAATCTTTATTGAATATCTTACATGCTAAGAACGATTAAATATTATTGTTGATTGATAGGATTAAACTTTTAATTGGGCTTGTTAAACTATTTCACATCTTGAAAATCCATCAAACCAATTAATAGTTATAATTTCTAACTTAATCTGCATTACGTGTTGGTAAATTTAATCCTTTAAAATTCTTGGAAATTCTCTATTTAGGTTAAGTTTACATCACTATATTTTTTCATAAGTCTCCTCGGTACATAAATTGCTTTCATTCTTGACCTCCCAGACATAAATCCAAACTGATTCTCATACAACATTGTTTCTAGTCTCAATCTATGTTCGATTACTCTCTCCAAAAGTTTTCTCGTATGCCTCATTAATTTAATTCATCGGTAGTTGGAGCAACTTTATATATCTCCTTCACTTTTATATATATGTACTAAAGTATTCTTCCTCCATTCATCGGGTATCTTCTTGGTCCCTAAAAATCTCATTAAACAATTTTGTTACCAAGTCCACTCCTACATCCCCAAAATACTTCCAAACTTCAATGGGTATACCATCCGGTCATAAAGTTTTTTCTATTTTCATCATTCCTAAGTATTTCGAACCTCTGAGATCCTAATTCTACAAAAAACATATGCTCTCGACTCTCCCTCGATTCTTCTATATTTAAGTTGTCCACAACTTTTTCATTTAATAACTTCTCAAAGTAACTTCGCCATCTTTCCTTAATTTTCTCGTCTTTTACTAAGACTATTGAATCATCGCTCTTAATGCATCTAATTGTATCCAAATCTTTTTTTTTTCCCTTTATTTAGCAAACTCATAGATATTATTTTCTGCTTATTTTGTTTCTAATTTTGTGTATAAACCATCATGAGTTTTTCCTTTTGCATATCTTACCGCTTTCTTAACTTCTTTTCTAATGGTCTTATATCTTTCCAAATCCTCCTCATTTCTACTCTTTTACTTTTCTCACAATATTTTGGAATTCTTCTTGCCACCATGTTTCTTTAGTTTGAAGCTTTAGAACTTTAGATTCTCCAAGTACCTCCTTTGAGAATTCTTTTATGCACAGTCATTTTAGTCAACATCATATTAGTCTCTCATTCTCAATTCCAGACCGCTCCTTTATGAACTTTATCTCTAAAAATCTCTAGTTTCTCTCCATTCAAATTCGACCACCTAGTTTTTGGGTCCCTAGTCTCCTTCGTTGTACATGAGTTTTCCGATCTTAACATCTAACACCAATAATCTATGTTGTGAGGTTAAGCTCTTTCTCGGTATAACTTTACAATCTTTACACGACACGCGATCTACCTTTCTATTTGCCCCACTTTTAAAGGTTATCAAATGTTCCTCCCGCTTCCTAAATTAAGTATTTGTTAGTATAAGATCATAAAATGCTGCAAAATCTAAGAGAGCTTCTCCACCATCATTCTTATGTCTGAATCCATGTCCTACATGCACCATCTCATATCCCATATTATCTTCTTCTACATATCTATTGGAATCTCCTCCTATAAATAATTTCTCATCTAAGGTACTCCTTGAATTATCTCATCCATATCTTTCCAAATTTTATTTTTAGCTTGTATAGCTAATCCTACTTAGGGTTCATAGGCACTAATGATATTAATTATGTTTTTCCATAATACAAACTTAATTTGTATTATTCTATCTTTTTTCCTATTAACACCTACTACATCTCCTTTGAACTTTTTATATACTAAAATTCATGCTCCATTTTTATTTCTAATTTTACCGGTATAATATGATTTAAAATCATCTATCTCTTTAGCTTTCTCTCCTACCAACTTTGTTTCTTGTAAACATGCTTTTCATATTCCTTATAATCATGGTATATACTAGTTCTATACATTTTCTTGTCAATGTTCCTATATTTCAAGTTGCTAAGCTAAGCCTACTATCCAGGATAGCTTCTTTACCCGCACACGTCCAGATTGGTGTACTTGTCCATTTTCCACCGCATTCGGGCACTGGTGCGACACCTCTTGCACATTTTTTAAAGCACCCAGAGGCAAGTACAATGTATCGCTTACTGGGAATGCCCTATTATTTGCGCGTATATTTTTAGGATTCATGTTCCTGGAATTTGACAAAGTTGCTGGCTGTCAACTGTCTAACACAACCCTCCTTTTCCGGTTAATGGTTGAATTCCAAAACAAAGAAAATACGAAATTTCAAGACAGAAAAGGAAATGACTTTATAGCTGTAACCAAGGTACCAATCCCTAGTCTCCTAAAGGTAACAATTTTCACTTGGCTGTACAGAAGAATTATTAGTCACTAGAGACAAACTTCTTTAGAAGACGGGCAAGGACTAGGTCATTTTTCTTTAATCAAACAATTGCTAACTTGTAGATCATATTTTATTACCATGAGTAGGATAATTCAGAGTTGTTTCCTTGAATATGATTATTGGGGCTCTCAAGACAATATATGTAGTCTCTGAGTTTAGACATCCTGGAAAGAGAACTTTGTCGCACCTAATATAAGGCATAGGCTATTGCAGTTGCAAATGTTATATAGGCTAATAGTTTTAATTAGTCTGCAACTCAGGTTTTACAGATAATTTTCTCATAAACTTCTTGCTTGTATCTTTGAGGAAAACAAATAAGAAGGTGAGAGCTCCTGGCTTGGAGTTTAGAGATGTAGTGGTTCCCGACGGCTCCGCCTAAAAAAGAGAGAGAAAGGCATGCCTGGTTGGTGTCTAAACTCCATTGCTCTAAGAGCAGTGCCTCTTTGACTCGGTTGTTTTTCCACTATTACTGACACTGTGACCCATAGGGTCTCATATACTGTGTTGTATACTGCTTGAGGGGTGATTCCAGTTACACTACATTGTTTGCCTATCGACCAATATTGGACGTATTAATGAAACACGAAGAGTTTTTCTCCGACCGATCATATTATATATACTTGCATGAACAGATTCAAAAATCATTTTACATATCATATAAGAATGAGAAGGTTCACTTATATTAGATAGATTTCAACTCCCACTCACTTCATGGTTAACTTAGTAACATGAAACACACTGAGAACAACTGAACTTACCAACATTTGAAAATCTTTGGCCATCAAATTGATATTTGTTTTCGTCCTCACCAAGACACTGCATCATAAAAACACAATCGTGGAAAATTGTAGATAAGACAATATTAAACATCACAGGACATCTAAAAAACTGCTCCACCAGTAATTAAATAAATAATACGATTATGAAAATAATGTAAAAAATTACAGAAAGTACATTGATGCCAACTGTAGCAAATTTAATATGTTTAACCTGCATTCAACTAATCCCATGCAAGAATGATCCAGGAGCATGCAGTACTATTGTTAGTTCATACTCAAATGATCAAACAGCCAATCGTCAATATCAGTGAAGGACAAAGCTCATGCATATATGGATCTACTAGAGAGTTAGGTGCCAGCAACAGTCATTAAGACAGCTGAGTAGAACAGAGACACAACCAGCAATTCAATAGATGAAGCTCAACTGGTAATCCGATTCGATACATATTCTAATTCAATATATATGTGGATAAAATTTAAAATTTTAAGTTTAGATTGTAGTGTTATTCAGGAGAACGTTTGAGGTCCAAATTTTTTATGAGCTAATGTGAAGTATCCAAGCAGATGGATTGAGGATAGAAATCTCCTCTCAGTGACTCATATCACGGGAAAGCCCAATATAAGTATAGGTAACGAGTAATAAATTCCTTCATGATGTACCGAAGAAGGAATATTGTTAGATATGGAGGTAGAAATAAACAAGAGAAAGTATCATTTCTGTGGAAAGGAATTGCTAAAGTGGGTGATATATTCCATTCGAATACAAGGGTGCAAAATAGGAAATGGAAAGGACATTAGATTCTGGTTGGACAAATGGTATGGAGAGAACACCCTACAATCGTTATTCCCACAGCTGGCGAAGGAAACTACAAAGGAGGAAACGCTAGTGGCGGACGTGTGGAAACAGGGGGGGAATGAGAATTGAGATTGATGGAATCCTATCCCAGGACGGGCAGGAGCGAGCAACTACAGAAACTGAAAGTTCTTCTACGAGTGGGGGTGCGTCAGGATAGGGGAGAGGAGGATGACAAAGAATGGAGACTACACAATAACACGTTTTCAGTTAGGTCCATGTATGGCTTCTCGAACGATGGGGGAATCAGAAGCTTTCATGCTAATATCATTTGGAAGACTAAAGCCACGACTAAGGTGAAGGTCTTCCTATGGTTGGTGTTGAACAACGCTATTCTCTATAAAATGAACCTTAGGAAACGAAATATCCTGATTGATGTGAACTGCCCACGATGTAACATAGGAGAGGAGGATACTAACCATATTTTCATTCTTTGCCCTAAAGCTAGACTTACTTGAGAAATTATGGATCTAGGTTTTGGTACGTTGCATACTCCAAATTATATCAAGGATACTTGGGGGACATGGAGAACAACAAACATTAGGAAAGAGTATAGGAGTTCATGGGATATTGTTGTAGCTATTATGTGGATCCTGTGGCTTGATAAAAATGATGCTTGTTTCTGTAACATTCATACTAGATTTCATTTCATGTTGCATAGAATATTGGCTCTAATCGATTTTGGGCAGGTCATGCAGGGGCGAAAAAGAGAGTCCGTATGGAGGGGGCAAAGCAGTGGAGCGTTTTATGGCAGCAGTTTCATCCTATCTGACGGGGGGCGAGCTGGAGATTACGGTCTTTTTGGATGTTAGATTATGTAGTTATTCTGGCAATTAATGTATAGCTATTTTGAGTATGGTAGTGGACTTGATTAGACTGGATTTATTTCGTTAATCTATCATTAATGAAACCTGTGACCTCGAGTCACTTTTTTTCAACAAAAAAAAACGGGAGTAATAAATTTAAACCAACGTAATAAATTTAAACCGACTGTTGACTTTATAATTTACTGTTATCATGGAACCTGAGCAGCAATTGTATATTCTGATTTCTAACTAAAATAGTTTATTTTAAGTTCATTTAATAATCCCTGAGCTCTAATTAACCATAACCACCAAATAAAGTTACTCCCACTTTTTGAAATGATTTTTTGTGACGGAAGAGAACACAAACCAAAAGTTACTTGGCACTTTCTTTTCCCGAAATGGGCCACTTTTTTAAACTAATTCTCGAAATATACCACTTTCGAAACTAATTTCGAAGATAGACCAGTCCTCATAGGCCGCAGTTCACAACTGCATCCTAAATATAACAAAGGCCGCAATTGGGAACTGCGGCCTCAAAAAAAAACACATTTTGAAGAGTCCACAATTTCGAACATACTACAGTTCGCAACTGCAGCCTATGAGGATTGGCCTGTCTTCGGAATTAGTTTCAAAAGTGGTATATTTTGGAAATTAGTTTTAAAAAGTGGCCCATTTCCGGAAAAAATCCTTCCTTAATTACCTTACAACATGTGTTTTACTATAATTACGGATAATAACAATCAATTGTGAATGGAAAAGAAACAAAACTAAACAAAATGGAAGATATACAAAAAAATGGCCGCAACCAAAGATCATTCACATGAACTTTGGATAGAGATTGTTACACCTGTGGGGCGACGCAATTTTGTTGTCAATATCTGAGACTGCAATACCAACATATTTGTTTCCAACATCTAGTCCAAGCAACCGCCCTTGCTGGACAGAACCGCTCTTCAAAACCTTTTGAAATAGATCAACAGGATTGACTAACTTCATCTATGCTGCAATTATGTAGTAATTGTTTTATTAATAAAGAGAATGCAAGCAATAGGCAGTCTTAAAAATGTTAAAAATCACGGCAACATGGATTTTGACTCACCCACAACACTGGACTGTTCAAACTTTGCAATTTCACATCTAAATAGTATGTTAATAAAGAAGTTTAAGTTGACACATGCAAAAAAGAAGTAAAACACAAATAATTAAAGATGACAACTAATACATAATAGTTCCGAATTAGTCAGTACATGAAAAGAAAACAATTAGAGAACCATTTTCAAACGTCAAATGGCATAATACCTCACAATAATCAATGTTTATATAATAACAATTAAGGCAATGATAGAAACTCAACCCCAAATCACAAGCCCCACATGCATCTATATTCTCAACCTATACATAATACCATCGTTCTTTTGACTTGTGCTTCCATATAACAAATAAAAGAAACAGTCGATAACTTTTATGCTAAGAAAGACATAACCTAAGCAATCACAAGCAAAATCTAAAAACTAGAAGAACAAATAGTGTCAAATGTTGAAATTGTTTAAAAGCATGGACACTGACACACTGATACGGAGTATGCAGCACGGACAAGGGTACGGGATACGGGTACGACACAACTCGAGTATGCGGATACGTGATTTCTCAAAAATTTAGGATACGGGTACGTTAAGGGTACGTTGAATATAAAAATAATAAATTTATTATACATTATGTTAAAAAAATATAAAATTCCAAAAAATTATAATGACTAGAAGAATGAATGTAAACTAGAAATTGTAAATGTAACCATACCTCTATTTTGCACATACGACATTTTTGCTTTTCATTGGTGGGAGCTTCAAAGATGAGAATCAGAAAGTCCTAAAAAGAAAAAATAGATTAGCAATTAAAGACATTGAAGAACATAATAATAAGTAGAAATTTAACTTATTAACATAATATGATAATAGTAAGCAACTTAATACCGAATATTTCAATATCATTACCAAAATCAACACATCAAAGAAACTCTATAATGAAAATAAACAAGTATTACAATTTATAACTAAAAACTAACAATTAGAATGAAGTCATAAACTAACAATATAGCTAACAGTGGCATCTAACAATATAGCTAACAGTGACATCTAACAATATAGCTAACACTGATCCTTTCGTCTAATTTATTTTTATATTTTTATTCTTTCGTCTAATTTATTGAGAACATACTAACATCTAATTTATTTTCTTATTTCTCAATCTAATTTATTTTCAACTAATCTGTATTTTGTAGAGAGAGGAGAAGAACTGAAGAAGTGAAGATCGAACCTTGGAGGAGGCGCGCGAATGTGAAATTTGACGCCGACTGTGAGATTCCAATTAACAGTGAAAAGAGTTTTCATTCCTAAATCCTAATCAATTAACAGATTTCATTCCAAATCAATTAACAGTTAACACTGAACTGAAGTCCTTCCATATTTCTCATTCATTCTTGTTAACTCAATATTTCATATTTCTCATTCATTCTCAAAATCTCATCTAATTTGTATACAGGAGGAAGAAGATCAAACCTTGGGGGAGAGAGAGATGACGTGGCAGTGTGGCACAGCGGTAGAGAAAGAAGAAGAGGCACACAGCACTGACAGACGGCGGTCGAGCTTGAGAAAGAGGAAGAGGCACAGTGGCTTGGTCGGTCGAGCTTGAGGGGAGAGAGAGAAAGAGGACACGAGACGGCGGCGACGTTGGCGATTAGGGTTTTTTTTTAGAGAAAGTGGGAGCGATCGATGAAGAAAGAGTAGGCACGCGACGGCGTCGATGGTGGCGATTGGAGATTAGTAGGGTTTTTTTTTTTTTGAGAAAGAGGGAGCGTGCGACGAAGAAAGAGAGAGAGAGAGAGAATATGTATTTTTATTTTTTTTTAATAAAAAATTGCTAACGGGCGCTCCCAGGGCGCACCCATTCGCACCAGCCCGCACCCGAATTATTTTCTTTTTTTTTTAATTATTTAAATTGGCAGATACACACCCGATATGTATCCGGAACGTATCGGGGCATACCCAACCCGGATACGTACCCGATACTGGTACGAAGCCGGTTTTTGAGTACCTGTGCTTCATCGACGGAGACAATGCCACATGATGCATCAACATGGGAAATTTTTATAAAAAACTACACAAAAATAGTGAGTGTCATCGTGTTGAATTCCTTTGTTCGATACGATACAGCTGCCAAATAGAAATGTCTGTACTCCATAATTTAACTATTAAGCTGCATTGCACGTTCAATACTTGTAACTTCATTCCTATATCCTTGCACACATTAACGTAAATCTTCCATGACCCAGAAAATGCACCATTATGTAAGTTATCCTACCTAAATTTGACTTCACGTTATGTTTTAATACTACATAGGCTCTGTTTGTTTTGGATAGTGCTTTAGGTATAAAAGCTCTTTTAGGCTCAAAATAGATATTTGACAAACTTAATTAAAAATGTGTTTATCCAAAAGTATTCTAAAACAACTATTTTTTGCATTTTTTTCTCAAAGCACATAAGTGGTGCGTTTAGCTTTTCAAAAAATATTTTTACTTAATAGGAAAATTTTGAAATTAAACATTATTCTTTCTATAGTACTACTTCTAATATCAACACTTTTTAACGAAAACACCTTCTTTTCGGCAATACCTTGGTCTCAATTTCATCGATTCATAAGAGCAATCACTATCGTTTAGGCTAAAAATTCCATATATAACATTTAGCATTTAACATTCGTCAATGAGCGTTGCTATCGTTTCTGCTATATTTTTTTTTTTTTTTGGGGGGGGGGGGGGGGGGGGGGGGGAATAAAAAAATCAGACGGCTATCTCTTTTTTTTCTAATAGCTTTGTCGTAAATAAAAAATGACATTACTAGAAAAAAAGGGAAGAAGTGATCGGAAGGAAGAAGATCTTCCGCCCGATTTTTTTTTTATAAAATAAAATGGCATTTTCGTAAATAAGTAATGGCATTTCGTAATATGTGAAAGAAAAGTTTAGTGGAGAAGTGATCGGACGGAAGAAGTTATTCCGTCTGTTTGTTTTTGTTTTTTTAATGGCATTTTCGTAAATAAATAATGGCGTTTTAGTAATTATTTGAGTGCAATTTTCATAATTTTTAGGGAAAAAGTTTCTGAAAAAGTTTCCGGACTGAAGATCATATTATATTAAAATATTAAAAATTAAACGGACGGAGCTTGATCCTCTGTCTTCTATATTTAGAAGTTGTCTAAGGTCGCTACTATCTTTAGCGATCGATTGTTCACTCATTCTAAATTTTGAGTTTTTAGCGAACGGTAGTGGGGGATTTTTTGATCTCTAAACACCCCCCCCCACACACACACACACAAAAAGAAAAAAAAAAAGAAAAAAAAAAAGAAACGCTATTACCTCTTCAAATCTTCGAAAGCATCAAACGCTAGATGCTCGTCCGACACCACCACCTCCTCGCACCCACCGCCTCTGCCAACCTCGCCGTCAACTAATGCTTCCAACAGAGCTGCTCCCCTTTGCTCACCACGTCGTAGAAGAACGAATGACAACTACAATAATGCACTAGAAAGCAAACATACTGCTCTCTTCTCCTCGACTCTCCCCCCACCACCTATAATCAAATCAAAACCCCATCCAAAAAAAATCCTAAAAATAAATGCCAAAAAAATCAAAAATTTAGTATGTTTACGGACGAGGAAGAGAGAGTGGCGGCTGGAGGAGGCGGAGAGGCGGCGTACGCCGGACTGGTCGATGACACTGGCAGCACGCTCGAAGTTCTTGCCGAACAAGAAATGGAGACTACAAAAAAATTCAAAAGATTTCAAAAAAATGGGATTTTAACTTTTGACTGAGAAATGGAATGGAATTTGAAATGGGTTTTTGGGGTATACTTACGTGGCAAGATGGTCGTCGGAGATGGAATGGGATTATCGGATTTAGGCCCAGATAGAGTCGGTGACAGATGGTTGAAGAAGAGAAAGGGAGCATTTAAAGGTGCAGGCCAAGTGTTTGATGTAAAAAGACGAAGGTGATGAAGGGTTGGAGAGTTAATACCGAGTTTAAGGAGTTATTTGTAGAAGTAGTTATATGAAATTAGGGTAATGCTATACCTACAACCTTTACAACCTTAGAGCATCCACAGTTGTGATTGTCAAAAAGTGGCTAAATGCATATTTACATATAGCATTTTTAGCGTTTGCTGCAGTCGTCCAATGCTATTTTATATCAACTTATAATAAAAAAATATAAGACGGACTGTGTAGTTCGTCGGAATGAGAAATGTATATAAAATGAATTATTAAATATATATTTTTTGTTAGACGGATGCTGAAGATCCGTCGGAAGGAAAAAATTTAAAATAAAAAAAAAAGTGACAGACGGATCTAGAAGATCCGTCCCACGATTTTGTTAATATTTAAAACTGATATGGCTAAAAATGGGATTAAATCGGGACCGTTCAAATCGGGGACGGATCTTAAAGCTCTCAGGGGTAAAACGGTAATTTCACCTACAAACGGGTCCGAAATGGGAACTGAGTCTCTTCTTCAAAGACCAGTAACCTATAAACGGGTCTGTCCTATTGGATACGGGTACCAACCCGTTACAAACCAATTCAGAAGGATAAAGAGGAATTCAGATCGTGATTATCCCTAAGAGGCAGTTTTAACCACTTCTTATCCATCAACACCGGGAAGTAGAGATTTAAATTTTTACCAAATTATCCCACTTTTTGTAAGTATGTACAAAACTGTCCCTGTTTGAAAATTTAATACCAAAAACTCCCTATCGCTAACTGAGTTAACACGCCTAGTAGTTTTCTTCGCGCTTTCTCAGTTAACGTGTGTTAGGGGGGATAACACTTTTCCCCTCAGCAGGGTTTTTTGCGAAAAACCCACCAATTATAGACATGCTAACACAGTTAGCGCGCCTGTTTAAACCACTCACATTAACGGGGTTAGCGTGATAGGTCGACAGTAGGGGAGACTACTCTTCAAGTAGGGATGTAGGCAAAAAACCCCAAGTATAGACACGCTAACCCCATTAGCGCGCCTCTTTATACTAGGCACGTTAACCAGGTTAACGTGTGTCGTTTGGCCTTTTATTAAATCTCAATTGCTGATTGGTACATCATTATATTTGTAGTGTCTCTCTCTTCTCTTTCTCCCCCAATTTCGGAACCCAAATCCAAAACCCTAGCATCCCAATTGTAGATCTTACTCAAAAATAATCTACAAACTCTTAAAGGATCTTCTTCTTCTTCTTCTCTCACATTCATCTTCTTCTTCTCTCACATTCATATATCCTCCCACTTTGAAAACCCTAAATCCATGTTTGGGCTTTTGTTTGTTTGGGGGTTTACATAGGGGATTTGTGATCAACCCATTCACTACGTCGTTTTCTCGAAGCTCCAAATTCCCAGTCTTTTTTTTAGAATACATTTGAAGGCGTGATCTGTATATCATTTTATCAAATACATTTTGTTTAGTAGATAATGAATTTTTTTATTATAAATATGTATAGGTATGGATTACGATAATCCTATTTGGTTTTATTTTGATGGTGAGATTATCCGTGACCCAAAAATAGGTTGTTGTTATAGTGTTGTTGATTCCGAAATAATTTGGGTACCCCATACAATCACAATGGAAGAACTTGTAGAGAAGGTTTATGAGGTTACTAATTGGGATAGAGAACGATGGAAGATTAAAATTTTAGCCCGTTATGCAGCTGGAAAAGGTGATGGTCAATATTTTATGACTGTGCCCGTAGGAAACGACAACTCTCTGAAATCCATGATTCGTAGAACACTTGATTCGAATTTTTGTTGGTCTGCCTTAGATCTATATATTCAGCAAACATAAATTATTAATGCCGAACCACATGCTAACCTTGGTTCAAGCTTCGCATGTGAATGAATGTATGATATTTGATATTTTGAATGAAAGTATGATATATCAAATTTACAGAAACTTGAAACTTTCTGGAAATTTGAGATATCCACACACGTTAACTCAGTTAACGTGCCTATTTTTACCAAGGCCGTTAATCGAGTTAACGACTGTGGACTTCTCAAATTTTTCAGAAAGTTAAAACTTTCTGAAAATTTGAGATACTCACACATGTTAACTCCGTTAACGTACCTATTTTTACCAAAGGCCGTTAACAGAGTTAACGACTGTTGACTTCTCAAATTTTCCAGAAAGTTGAAACTTTCTGGAAATTTGAGATACTCACACACGTTAACTCAATTAACGTGCCTATTTTTATCAAGGCCGTTAACCGAGTTAATGACTGTTGACTTCTCAAAATTTCCAGAAACTTGAAACTTTCTGGAAATTTAAGATACCCACACACGTTAACTCAGTTAACGTGCCTATTTTTACCAAGGCCGTTAACCGAGTTAACGACTGTTGAATCTCAAATTTTCCAGAAAGTTGAATTCTGGAAATTTGAGATACTCACACACGTTAACTCAGTTAACGTGCCTATTTTTACTAAGGCCGTTAATTGAGTTAACACATGTACCAATCTTCACAAACAGACTTGTAAAAATCTTTAGCTGATACCTCAATACACAAATCCCATAACCAAACATACAGCCAAATCCCTCAAATCTCAAATCTCATACAGCCAAATCTCAAATCTCATACAGCCTTACAGCCATACACTAATATCCAAACATACAGCCAAATCTCCAATCTCAAATATCAAATCTCCAAAAATTGAGCTCAAACACATACAGCCATACACAAATCTCAAATCTCATACTCAAATCTCATACACAAATGAGCTCATACTCACATATGAGTCCATCCAAATTAAAAAAAATTAACTGAAATTTAAGTGAGTCCAACCAAATGAGCTCATACCCAGTTTAATCATAGCGAGTCAATACATTCAAAAATGAGCTCATACTCAGTCCAACCAAATGAGGTCATACTCAGTCCAACCAGTATGAGTCAATACATTCAAAAATATTTACCAGAGTTCCTGAGTTTAGCCATACATTAACTTAGTCCCTGAGTTCAGCCAAATATTTACCCTACATACACAAAACATTAACTGAAATTTACCCAACATACACAAATTCCAACCATACACAAGTTCAGTCACTTTTTACCATTCTTCAGCCATTACACAAATTCCAACCAAATTAAAAAAATATGTAACATAAACGAAAATTTACTTACGAGGGGGTGAAAAGATTTGGACGTTTCCTTGCACGTTTAGGACGCTTTGGGCTAGCTTGAGTTAAGCCAGAGAGAGGAATATTATCTTTGTCTATTTCTTCTTCTTCCTCTTCTTGGATTTCATCAATCGGTGAAGATGGGTCCCTTCTTCTTCGATAACTTTCTTCGTGTATAATTGGACGTGGACGAGATTTTGTAGCCATTGTCTTCTGCTGACCTGTTTGGTGCACGGGACCGGACAAGATCGCATCTATTTTGGTGCCTTCCCTGACGAGATCTGCTTGTACTCGATATGACTCAACAATTACGCATGATTACCTTCATTGGTTCGGCTATATTACTTTTCAATACTTTCGCGCATTCTTTCGCTTGAATCCATGTCTGGGCCATCTACACAAAACAACATAAACGTGATAATAAATTGTATAATTAAACGTAATAATAAATTCAATGTAAATATGGGCATAAAACTTACAACACTCCGAAGTAATGGTGCCTTCGGTTGAAACATTGGCAGATTAACAGAGTAGGTGTCTGCTGGATCGGTGGCATGTCTACGTGTCGGTACTTCGACCCCGGCTGGAAATTGACTTGTTGGAAAAATGTATAGGCGAGTCATTCTCCAATACCACGTCATGTAAGCGACATGGGACGATACATCGAACGGTGGAATATTTGCAATTACGTGATTGAGACGATGAATCCAAATACCCACGTGTACGTGCAATGAAGCTGCCCAATCATGAGCTGCTTGTCGACCCATACCGGTGACACTGTGTAGATCGGCATTGTACGGTTGATGGACCGGTATATTCTGACGCAACCCAAACCGACGAAGCACTCTATCTGGAAAATAGGCCTAACTGTACCAAAGTGAATAAGCGGTGCTTTTCTCAACCACGGTTGAGAAGCTGATGAACAAACTAGAGGTAATCTCGCTAAACATTCCTCTGTATATGGTTGCCACTTAACACATTCATCTGCCAAGTGGTCAAGCTCGTCCCGGTAATATAAGAGGCATCTATTAGGGCTAGCCTTCCACGTCAATGAACCCGTCCAATACACACCTTGCGATGGCCTCATGTTCTCGTCCTCGGGAAGATTCGCCCACTTTGGTGACTGCTTTGCGACAACGGGTCGGCCAATGTGTAGTCGTTCCCAACTCCAGACCTGTAGCATCAACATTTGTCCGTTCATCTGCTTGGCACCGAGAGAGCAATTGCACAAGGCTCTGTACAATTGGCCAACGCAGCACTTCCCCAACTGTATCCCTTACTCCACCAAGATCGGCGATTAGTGGTAGGTACATTAACAGAACGGAATCTCCGAAGGAATTTGGGAACATTACACCTTCGAACAGTGTCATTATGTACACCCGGCAGTAACAATGTATTTGCAACTCTGTGGAGGCATTAGTCAACGTACCGAAGAGATTTTCCTTCAACCATTTCAGCCTCAACGATTTGCCTACAAGGGCAGATCGATCCACCTCCACACTAAGATACTCGTGGATAATGAACTCTGATTCAAAGTCCATTGTGCCAGTTATGGCCTCTCCATCAATTGGCAGACCTTTTATTACAGCAACATCTTGCAGTGTCACTGTCGTTTCGCCGACCGGCAAGTGAAAACTATGCCTCTCGGGACGCCATCTCTCGAGAAGGGTTGTTAATAAGGGTAAGTCCGCCTTAATGGAGCTCATCAACCCTGTGTCGTACAACCCACATTACTGTAATATCTCATGTATACGGGGATGCATCTCTAACGTGCCGTGTCCCCTAAAATTACACTCCGAAGAGTTTCCTTCGCAAACGGCTTTAGATCGATGCTGGCTTTGTAGAGTCAAAAGCTTTGGGTTGATCGGACCGGGAACCACCGGAGGAACATATGAGGAAGAAGATGGTCCCGACTGACTAGATGGAGAGAAAGGGCCAGGTTGATTTGGAGGAGGAGAAGACGGGCCCATTTGAGTTGCCGGAGAAGAAGAAGTGTCGGCCTTAACCTATACCAAAAAAAGTTAAAATTCAACATATATATTTATAATTTTCTTGATGTTAAAATTAAACGTATGAAATTAATGTCAAATCATCTTACATTGGTACGTCTCTGTCCACCATGGTGCTTTTTTTGGGAGGTTGTCCGTGACATGTTTGTGGACCTTCCAGGGTAGCTGGAGGTCTACTACTACTCCCTTCTTCGGAATTACCCATTGTCACTGCCATATCCTATATCAAATTGAATCCTACATGTTAGATAATATATGTTAACAAATTTAACTTAAAATCGCTATAAATTACTTATACAATTAACAATGTCTAATTTCCAATATTTAAATATCAAACGTTATTACCCAAAATGTCGCATTGGCCTTTAGGTTCTTAACCAAAGGATAAAATATTGTGCAAAGTGTCATCCAGTGATGGTAAACAGATATATGACCTGAAACGACGTACAAAAGTGTTTGTGTAAGTGGCGTATTCAACATGATGGTTAACAGATATATTAAACAAAAATACCCTCCTTCTACACTCCTATTTCGTCATGAACCAGATCAGAAACATAGTGCTTCCCATAATATCTATCAGCTGATCTACAACTATAGTACAATCGAAGAAAATAACAAATTTTCTAACAACTTCCAATTTACAGTTTTTAGTTATGCTTCTCTAGGGTGAACCCAACATGATGTTCCCTTAAATTTGGCAAAAATGAATCCAACATTGCAAATCAAACCCTAGACCCAAAATCACAAAAATTATATAGCATAAATAACGAACACTTACAAACGATTGTAGGGTGGAAGTAAGAAGTCGACGGCAAGCACCACGAGCCTCTCCTTTCGAAAATTTGGGGGAAACCCTTTATGGGTTAAATAGGCATTTTTTGGGGAAATTGTAGATTCATATGAGTGTTTTGGGAGTGATGAAGAGATTCCACTGAAAATTTTGAGAGAATGGGATGGGTAGAGGTTGAAATCGAAGATTAGGGTTTGGGGGTTTGGGTTTAAAATTGCTTGATTTTGGTTTACAGAGAGAGGATAAGTGATATGAGAGTGAGATAGC
Source organism: Hemerocallis citrina (assembly GCA_017893485.1). Classification (NCBI taxonomy): domain Eukaryota; kingdom Viridiplantae; phylum Streptophyta; class Magnoliopsida; order Asparagales; family Asphodelaceae; genus Hemerocallis; species Hemerocallis citrina. The sequence goes on from CM030368.1 coordinate 32,470,839, forward strand.
GAGCTTTAATTAATAAAAGCCCAAATGACACACGTTAACCCGGTTAACATGCCTAGTATAAAGAGGCACGTTAACTGAGTTAACGTGTGTAAGTATATCAAATTTTCAGAAAGTTTCAACATTCTGGAAAGTTTGAGAAGTCAACAGTCGTTAACGCGGTTAACGGTCTTGGTAAAAATCGGCACGTTAACTGAGTTAACGTGTGTGGGTATCTCAAATTCCCAGAAAGTTTCAACTTTCTGGAAAATTTGAGATTCAACAGTTAACTCGGTTAACGGCCTTGGTAAAAATAATCACGTTAACTGAGTTAACGTGTGTGAGGATCTCAAATTTCCATCAAACAACTTGCTGAGGGGAAAAGTGTTGTCCCCTAACACATGCTAACTGAGAAAGCACGAAGAAAACGACTAGGCGCGTTAACTCAGTTAGCGACAGGGAGTTTTTGGTATTAAATTTTCAAACAGGGATAGTTTCGTACATACTTACAAAAAGTGGGATAGTTTGGTAAAAAATTCTAGAGATTTGTCCTTATCTCGAAACGGGTCCCTAAGGCGACCATAAATACCCCTCTCCTCCCACCGTAACAAGGTAATAAATCTTTTCCTACCTAAAGCTCTTTCTTAATCTTGGAGATTACTGACAAGAGCGTCGGAGGGTTCGTCGCTGGGATCCATCCCGGTGTATCGAACTTTGTGCAGGTTCGCGGCAGCGGCAAGGAACAAGTCAACACATTGGATAAGGTCAACAGGTTCGCTTTACTGTTTTCCTCAAAGAACTTAAAAATTCATCTGTTTGCTCCCATACCCGAAATCAGCAGCAACAGATGGCGCCATCTGTGGGAAACAGAAACAACGATTCAGTCCTATCACATCAACCAAACTAGTTTCAAGCCATGCCTCCCAAGAAGGGGAAGACGACGGTCTCTAACTGCAGGGTCACTCCCGCTCCTTCTCCTCCAGTCCATGAGGTTCCCCCTCAACCCACTCAACAAGTCCAGCAGCCTGGATAGCCTAAACATCAACTCGTCCAGCAACCGCAGCCTGGACAGCCCCTTCCTCAACAACCTCAGCCCCAGCAGGCTCCTGAAGGGCCACAAGAAGCTGCCGCGAGACCCTCCCGCCGAAGTCGACAAGTGCTACCCCCTCACCACGACCATGTGTCAATATACAACCCCTCGTCGGACTCCATGGCCTCGCACAATCCCCTTATGCCGAAGGATCTCCGGAACATCATCATCAACCGACGGTATGGGGAAGATCTCCAGACCCACTTAGATGAGAGGCAGACCCATGATGGGATACCCCACTGAGAACATCAAAGGGGTCCAGCGATCTGGTCCCCTAGAGCCCGGTTCCCCCGCAAGCCAGATCGCAGAAGGTCCAACTTTCCTAGGAGGCGAAGAGAGTCGCCCTAGTGCTGTCAAAGGAGAAGTTGCTCTCCAGTTGGCCGACCCGCCCCTCGAGATCGCCGAAAGTAGGAGGCCCCTGTCATGAGGGAAGAGTTCCAGCAATTCTAAGAGGTAGTCCTGAGGGCCCTCAATGTTGCCCCCGACCACGGTCAGCGGGCGCCTAGACCTCAACCTGCCCAAGACCATAGGCGTCGTACGTCCAGTCCTCAACCTGCCCCGAGCTATAGTCGTAGCACTCCCAGTCCTTTTCCGTGCGGGGACTAATCCCGGGCCTCAGCAAGGTATGACCGGAGGGAAGAATCGGTCTACCGCCGTCTCCATGAGATGGAGAGGCGCCTTGGCCGACTGGACAGAGAGGAAGAGCAACAGGCGAGGAATTTCTGCCCCAGTAGGCCCCCATTCTCCCGAACTATAATAGAGGCACCAGTCCCAGATAACTTCAAGCCTCTTCATTTTGAATCATACAACGAGGAGTCCGACCCCGCTGACCACATCGAGAGTTTTAAAACTCTCATGATGATATACCAGGCATCGGACGCGCTCCTCTACAAAACTTTTCCGGCCACGCTGAAGGGGTTTGTAAGGGAATGGTATTCCCGTCTAGCCCCGGACTCCATCTTCTCCTTCGATCAACTCGAAGGCCTTTTCCTGACTCACTTCGTGAGCAGCCGACGAGCTGAAAAAACGAGCACCTCCCTGTTATTGCTTCATCAAAGGAAGGGCGAGCGGTTGAGAGACTATATCAAACGTTTCACCGCGAAGGCCAGATTCATCGCCTCCTTGGACCAGTTCGTAGCCTTCACCGCCTTCCAATCCAATGTCGCTAACGACAGCCTCCGAGCATCCCTTGCCAAGAAGCCTCCTCGAGATTTCTCAGAACTCCTGCTCAAGAGTGAGAAATACATCTGAGCGGAAGAAGCTTTCTCCCGTCCTGCTTTTGACAGATCATCCTCTGGGAACAAACGGAAAGGCGCTGAAGAAGAACGAGCTAAGAAGCTCCAGAAATACAATGGAGGCCAGCACCGCCCTCCTCCCCGCTTCGAGAAGTTCACTCCGCTCAACGCGAGTGTCTCAGCCATCCTGATGGAGTTTAGGAAAGAGGGTCTTCTCCCGCCACCTCCGAAGATGAACACCCTGGGGAAGAAGAGGAACCGGGACAAGTGGTGCCACTTTCACAGGGACCACGACCACGACACGGATGACTGTTGGGCCCTAAAAGACAAGATCGAGGCCCTCATTCAGAGAGGGCAACTCTCCAGGTTCGTGAGGAAGGACAGGGAGGATCCTCCTTTGCCCCCCAGGGGGGCTAATAAGCGACCCGAGTGATACGCAAAGACCCCGGACTCCGAACTGCATATCATCCACGGAGGCGCAATGGGGGGAGATTCCAACTCCTCCCGAAAAGCCTTCGTCTGGGAAGTAAATTCTGCGCAGAACTGTCCTCTCCCCAAGGGCCTAGGGGTCTCGGTAACTTTTTCAGATAGAGATCTAGAGGGCGTCTGAACCCCCCATTATGACGCGTTGGTAATAAACCTCCACATGGCCAATTTTGACGTGCGCCAGATCCTAGTTGCCAACGGCAGTTCGGTCAACATTCTCTTTCTAGAGGCCTTCTAGGGCCTCAAGCTATCCAGGGATCGACTCAAGCTTGCCAGCTACACTCCTCAAGCTATCCAGGGATCGACTCAAGCCTGCCGGCTACACTCACCACGGGTTTACCGGAGTGCCAGTGACGATCGAAAGTGTTATAACTCTCGACATAACCGCTGGCAAAACTCTTACCACCCGAACTGAGCTGATGGAATTCATGGTGGTCGATGTGAAAGCCACCTAAAATGTCATCCTGGGCCAACCAGCCCTAGCTGCTCTCCAGGCCATACCCTCGGCCTAACACATGAAGATGAAATTCCCCACCACAGCGGGCGTAGGGGAAGTCAGAGGGAGCCAGGAGGCGGCCTGCAAATGCTACATGACATCGGTGGGAGGACCTGTCCTTTCCCTCGAAACTCTTGAACTCCCCCAAGGGAGTAGCCCACCTATATCGAAGCCGGTCGATGAGCTGGAAGAGGTGACCTTCTCAAAAGGAGATCCGACCCGAAAATTTCAGATTAGAAAAGTCCATCCCCCTCCCGTTCGCTTCGAAATTATCCAGTGCATAAGGGGAAATCGAGACCTCTTCGCCTGGACTGCAACTGACATGCCGAGAATCTTCGAGGAGCTCCTCATGCATCACCTTAGTGTCGCCTCGGGGGCCAGACCAGTTCAGCAAAAGCAACGCAAATTTGCCCCCGAGCACCAGCAAGCTATCAAGGAGGAGGTTGAGAAACTCCTTAGGGCTCAGTTCATACAGGAGGTCAACTATCTGGAGTGGCTGTCCAATGTCGTGAAGGTCAAGAAAGCCAACGGGAGCTGGAGGATCTGCATTGACTTCATGGATCTAAACAAAGCCTGCCCCTAAGATCCATTCCCGCTCCCGAGCATCGACACCCTAATTGATGCAACCTCGGGCCACGAATGCTTAAGCTTCATGGATGCGTTCTCTGGGTAAAATCAAATAAGAATGTTCCCTCCTGACATTTTGAAGACCTCTTTCATCATTTATCAGGGCCTATATTGCTACCGAGTCATGCCATTCGAACTTAAGAATGCCGGTGCCACCTATCAATGCCTTGTTAACAAGGTCTTCAAGGAACAGATTGGGTGGAACATGGAAGTCTATGTAGACGACATGTTGGTGAAGAGTGTCAGCAGATCGGATCATGTCTTCGATCTCCAAGAAGCTTTTAACGTGTTGAGGAGACACAATATGAGACTGAACCCGAACAAGTGTGCATTCGGCATCTCATCCGGCAAGTTCCTGGGGTTCGTGGTCAGCCAAAGGGGCATAGAGGCCAACCCCAAAAAGATCCAAGCCATACTCGACATGGCTCCCCCCTCCAGTGTTAAAGATGTGCAGAGACTCACCGGGCACCTTGTGGCGATAGGGCATTTCCTCTCCAAATCTGGGGGAAAATGCCTTCTGTTCTTCAAAGCCCTCAGGGGGCTAAAGGCTTTGAGTGGGGGCAACAACAACAAGATTCTTTTGACCAGCTCAAGGCCTACTTAGTCAACCCCCCACTCTTGAGCAAGCCAAGGCCCGGGGAAGTCCTCTACTTATACCTCGCTGCTTCGGAGCAAACCCTCAGCACTATTTTAGTAAGAGAAGAAGACAAGACATAGAGGCCTATCTACTACGTGAGTAAAGTCCTTAGGGACGCTGAACTCCATTATCCGAAGCTAGAAAAGATGGCATGTACCTTGGTCATTGCGGCCCGAAAGCTCCGCCCTTCCAGTCTCACTCGGTGGTCGTTCTTACCGACCAACCGCTCAAACAAGTCCTCCACAAGCCCGAGACCTCAGGGCGCCTTATGAAGTGGTCCATTGAGCTGAGCCAGCATGATATCAGCTACCAGCCTCGAACCGCTATCAAGGCTCAAGTCCTAGCGGAGTTCATAGTAGAGAGCAAAATTCTTGACGCCAGCAAAGCAATAGAGGAACCCCCATTCTGGACGGTGTATGTTGATGGCTCCTCGTGCACCGATGGGAGTGGAGCAGGAGTCATACTGTCTGGTTTGGATGATTTCATCCTCCAATACTCGCTCTGTATCAATTTTCGAGCGTCCAACAACGAGACTGAGTATGAAGCCCGTATAGCCGGTCTGTGCATGGCTCGCAAGGCCGGGGCCAAATGTGTCAAGATATTTAGCGACTCGCAGCGGGTGGTGAACCAGGTATCGGGGGAATACGAAGTAAGAGACAGTCGCATGGCCAAGTACTTGGCCAAAGTCAAGGAGCTGATGGTCTCTTTCGAGGATGCACAACTTCAAAGTTAGCCTCCCCTTCCCTTCGTATCGGGGGAATACGAAGCAAGAACAAACTGTAACACCCCGTCATTTTCAAAAAAGAATAAAAATATAGATATATATATAATACATATTCAAAAGTATAAGTGTATGGCTGTTTACAAAAAATAAAAATGGTAATATAATGGATTTGGAAATGTATATGAATTATGTATGGGGGGGCCCACCTGTGAAGAAACAACAGGATGTGTTGCTGGTTGATAACCAGCTGATGACGTCAGCATTCATAAAGCGGCCCGCCATATGTGAAGATGTTTTTGCCTGTTCTCTCTCTTCTCAGTTGACATGGCTCACGGGAGAGAGAAAAACGGGAGATATGTGTGAAGTAAATCCCATATCGGTAATGACTTGAATAAAAGTAATATATAAATAACTAAGCCTATGATCAAGAGTCACCTAATCGGTTAACCAACTTTTGAGAGGCAGCTTGTGGTGGACAGTTGTACCACATCGTATCTAATTTGTCTTATAAAATGTATAAATTGTCTGAGCTAGGGGCAGGGGCGTTACACAAACTGTCTTAATAGAAGTTCTACTGAGGCCCAACATCGAGGAAGAAGGCCCCAAGCCAATGGAGATGCTGCCCTTGCAACTTGGGGAGGATTGGACGAGGCCTCTGCTCGAGTTCCTGTGATCCTTCCCTTAGACCCTAAAGAGGCCCGAAAGATCCAAACCAGAGCCGAGCGGTACACACTCATCGAGGGAGTCTTGTACAAACGCTCCTACACCCAAGTAGAAGGCAGACCCTATTTGAGATGTCTCTCCCCCGACGAAGCCCAGTATGCTTTAAAAGAAGTACATGAAGGGATATGTGGCGCTCACTTAGGAGCAAGGTCCCTAGCTCGCAAAATCTTGAACTATGGATACTTCTGGCCTACCCTCCTTCATGATTCAGAACAACACGTGCGTCAATGCGGCCTTTGCCAAAAATTCTCAATAATCCGCCGCCTACCGCAAGCTCAGCTCTCCTCTCTATCCAGGCTTACCCCTTTTGCAATGTGGGGAATGGACCTGCTCGGGCCTTTTCCTCCAGCACCGGGCCAGTTAAAGTTCCTTGTTGTGGCGATCGATTATTTCTCTAAGTGGATCAAAGCCGAGCCCCTAGCAACGATCACGGAGAATAGGGTGCAATGCTTCTTTTGAAAAAAATGTTGTCTACAGATTCGGCGTGCCCCGAATCTTGAGAACGGACAATGGAACTCAGTTTATGGGGGTAACCTTCCTCACTTTTTGCACAAACCTGAGCATTCATCAATGATTCTCCTCGGTCTCCCACCCCCGTCCAACGGTCAGACAGAGAACGTCAATCGGAAAATTCTCTCCGGCCAGAAAAAGAGACTAAACAGGATGGCTAAGGGGTTATGGGTAGAGCAGCTCCCCAATGTGCTCTGGAGCTACCGCACTACGAAGAGGACCCCCATGGGAGAATCGCCCTTCAACCTCACTTACAGCCCCGAATCCGTTATCCCTCTGGAGGTGGGTCTACCGTCCCCCCGCTTGATAAGAGCAAAATGTGAACGAGCTTCGCAGCAACTTGGACCTTATCGATGAGATCCGTGAGAGATCCTCCATTCGACAAGAAACCTATCGACGTAGGATCGAGCAATCCTACAACAAGAGAGTCCAGCTTACTAATCTCCAAGAAGGGGATCTAGTGCTCAGAAAGCTATCAATTGCTTTCCCCAGCAAGAAAGGCAAGTTGGCACCCAATTGGGAAGGACCATACAAGATCTCCAAAGTTGTCCGCCCTGGCGCTTATCAACTTGAAGATCCGGGGGGCAAGAGGGTGCCGAGGACATGGAACACAGAGCATTTGTTGAAGTACCAAGAGGGTGTTTAAACACCGCTCCAAGCAACTTCTCCTAGAGCGCTCTTCTTAAAGCGTTTTAAAGCTTGTTTATCTTTCTTTATTAAGTGTAATAATGGCTCGCAACTCAGAAGTAGCCACTTAGTAGTTGTTTTTAATAAAGAGCAGTTCTCTCTCTCTCAGAAAAACAATTGTCTTAATATTCTTTCAACGAGCACATACCCTCTTAACAAAAAGTTCGGGGTCCAACGCTTGATTTGATGCAAATTTTGCTATTTGCAAACGAGCGAGTACTAAGTAGCTCACTATTCGGAATTGCTCCTGCAACTGTTGATACTCTCATAACAACAAGTTCGGAGTCCAGCACTTGGTTCGATGCAACTTTTTGCTTCTTGCAAATGAGGAAGTACAAAGTAGCTCACCATTCAGAATTGCTCTTGCAACTGTTGATACTCTCTAAACGACAAGTTCGGAGTCCAACACTTGGTTCGATGCAACTTTTGATAATTACAAATGAGCGAGTACTAAGTAGCTCACCGTTCGGAATTGCTCCTGCAACTGTTGAAACTCTCTAAACGACAAGTTCGGAGTCCAACACTTGGTTCGATGCAACTTTTACTACTTGCAAACGAGCGAGTACTAAGTAGCTCACCATTCAGAATTGCTCCTGCAACTGTTGATACTCTCTAAATGACAAGTTCGGATTCCAACACTTGGTTCGGTGCAACTTTTGCTACTTACAAACGAGCGAGTACTAAGTAGCTCTCCATTTGGAATTGCTCGTACAACTGTTGATACTCTTATAACAATAAGTTCGGAGTCCAGCACTTGGTTCGATGCCGCTTTAGATGCTTGTGAACGAGCGAGTACTAAGTAGCTCACCATTCAGAATTGCTCCACAACTGTTGATACTCTTGCAAACGTTAGCGAATCACAAATTCTCATAAGAAGCTCGAGAAATGAATATATTATTTCATCAAAATTTAAGGTACAAGTCTAATTCTAGACAAAAAAACTCACATTATTTCATCAAGATTTGAGATACAAGACTCATATGAAACAAAGACTACAAGATTAAAAAATTTCACCTTAGCCCCTCCTAGGGAATAGGATGCTTCTATTAAGCGATACTCGAGGTCGGCGAGCGCTGTGTTGCTGTCGCCTCATTTCCATAGAAGTCTCTAAATTGGCGAGCCGAGTAGCGTCATTAGCACCTAAGAGCCTAACAGACGCCTCGACAGATGTTCTGCTCGACGCGCCAGCCGCTCTGCTTTGCACGTCCCCAGGGTGTCTCAAGATAGGGGCGAATGAAGCGCTAACTCATGGAATGACCTTCCCTAGGCGTACTCACCCCGAGGGCAAGAAGTGCTTATGACGTTACTCCCTTCAGAAAGTCGTCGCAAACAAAGGTTCTCTGCCTCTAGCTCCACGATCCACTCCTTCAGCGAGTCGTCCGTCACTTCGACCTTCAGGCAACGCATTCAGCTCGAGCTGCCCCCACGAGAAGCCTCGGAGATAGCCCTCTGAAGGTGCGCCGCCTCCAGACTCTTCTCGAGCACCACATTCTTCAACTCATCTCTCTCAGACCTCGCGTCGAATAAAGAGTGATGAAGGAACTTGAGTCTCAGGCCTTGGCTGAAGGCCATCGAGGGACATGTCTCCTCACCTTCAGGGGGCACTTCGTGAAACCACTCCTCGAGGCGCTTCATCTCGATTTCTCGATGAGCCAAGGTCAACTTCGGATGACCCAACTCCCGCTTGGCCCTATAGAGCATCTCTCGAGACCGAGCTAGCCCCAACTTGGCGATACCCAAATTAGACCAGAGACGAGACACCTCGTTGATTTGTGAAAATCAAACAAAAAGAAGAAAAAAAGAGCGTGAATGTTTAAGTCCGAAGAACCGACATGGCAATACTGTGCCTAAATAAAACTACTGAGGCAGCTCGGAAGTAGAGCAAACCCACAAAAGTTTCGAAGCCACACAACACTTGTCAAAAAAAAAGAGCGGAGAAGAAAAGCTTTTCATTGAAATTCAACGAGTACAAGAAGCGGTGGCCAGTCCACAATTAGGCAACATTTCATGACATTCAAAACAGAAATATGAACTACAACAAGGTCAAGGGCGGACCTCTTTAGCGTGATCCCCGGTCGCCGAGGGCTCCGACCCTTGTGTGGCGGCAACGATCGCCAGGGGCATGGCCTCCGCATCGGCCTCTACCTCTGCCTCTTCGACCCCTACCTCGACCACCTCGACCTCGTCATCTTTGTCATCCTCCTCGGAGGCGTCGTCGAACCCAGTGACAGGGTCGGGGAACAGGCGCCATCCGGCATAGTCTACCTCCTGGTAGGCCTCCTTTACTTGCACGATTGCGCGAGCATAGGCCTTCGCCATATTGATGGTGAGGTACCCCTTTGCCCTCTCCATCGCTTCGGCCTTGGCCTCCTTATCCGCGGCAATGACGTCCTCCTTGTCTTTCACTGCTAGCTCTTTTTGTTGGAGTAGCAGAGCATTGTCAACCTCGAGCTTCGCCACAACACTCTCGAGATACTCCAACCTTGCAGCCTTCGCCTCGGTTTCAACACTCAACTACTCGAGGTCCTTGGCAATCCGAACCTTCTCTGCCCGAGCCCGGTCGGTCTCCTGCTTCAGATCTTTCTCTAGTTCGGTCATCTTCTCCATCAGATGACCGAAGTGGCAAGTTATCTGCGAAAAGAAAGGCGGAGCACCATGACAAACTCGGAAAGAATAGCTTATAAAAGGTGAAAACCACGTCAATAATAGACTTACTGATATTGCCACTCGTGCGATCTCGAGTGCGTCGTTACCAACGTTGCTGGCGTCCATGGCGGCCCTGTCCTTCGGCGTAGCAAGGTGCCGAACGGCTTGCATGCTGGACGAAGAGTCCCCAAGAAACCGTCGAGCTTGCGGACTTGCCAGTCCGGGACAAAAATCTTCTTGTGCTCCTCGGTCAGGAACACCTCGGCCTCGGCTGTCAACGGCGGGGCCTCCAAACCCAAGGCCGCGGCTAAGGGAAAGGCCCCAGCATCAACCAAAGCCGACATTGCTGCGGGGTCAGCGGCCGCTGAACAACTACGGCCTGCACCGCTGCCTCTCCATGGCAGCGACGATAGTCTTCACCCTCGACGAGGATACCTTGGAGACTACCCTCTTCCTCTTCCTCGGGGCCTTGCTGCTCAAGACCCCATGCTGCGCCAGCATGTCGTTGAAGTCCATAACTTCTGCAACAAAAAAAGAAGAAGAGGTTAAGCACAAGTAAAGCTAGACTCAAGAAGAAGGGGAACACGAGGCTAAAAATAAACTGCATACTAGGGTTTATAAGGCTGAGACCCCCCCTGAAGAGCACCTCCTCGGTCAGGTCCCTCCAATCAAACTTCGGCCGATCGAGGAGCATCTGAACCATCTCGTCTTCATCAGGGCTGAGCACCGGGCTCTCTTTCACCCTCCTCGAGACTTCTTCGACCCAAGTCGCCGGGATGACCCTTGGTTCTTGACTCCGGACAAGGAAGTACTTGTCCCTCCAATGCTTTATCGAGTCAGGGCAACTGATGAGCATGGCGCCATGCCTCAGAGCCAGGTAGAACCTAAACTCCGACCTATGTTGTTGATGAACCCGGTATATGGTCCTTAACACCCTCAACTTCAGCTTGAGCCCCATCGCCTGGCAGTGAAGGATGAATCCATTGATCAGCCTCCACACGTTCGACATGTACTGGACGGGGCTAAACCTAAACCATCGCAATACTTCGATGACGAAGGGATGAAGTGGGAGCCACGCACCGGCGATGAAGGCGTCGACGTGCCAAAAGCACATGTCCACCGGCATCGGAGAATTGGGCCTCACTCCGGGCCTAGGCAACATCTGGTCATACTCTTTTGGGATCTGAAAACATTCCCGAATCGATGCCAGGTCACTCTCGGGCGGCATTCTCCTCGAAACTCCGCCCCATGCCGTACATGATACGCTCGGCCTATTCGTCCGGAAGGTCCCAAACCCTCTGAAGTCCGGTTAGCTCCCCTGGCAGTCTACCGAACTCCCCCGTCCTCCATTGGCTCTCAACCACGGTCTCCACTACGATCGAAGAGGACCCTACCATGGCCTTGCCTTTGTCGATTGGAGGAACTTGGCTCGAGGTAGGCTCATGGGCGGGAATAGGGGAGGTCTCCTGCCTCGAAGGAATGCTAGACATTCTCTAAAAATAAACTAAGTATGAGATTACCTTGATTTTATAACGATTGCCGGAAAAGATCGCCAGAAGAAGAAGATTCTCGCCTGAAGCTCCAGTAAGAGAAAGAAATCACCTGAGTAAAAAACTAGAGAGTGAGCAAATGAGAACGGGGGTGGAGTTTTATAGAGAGGGGCACATTAACCGAGACTAAAAGGCCTTTAAAAGCGCAAAGGTCCGGCCCATTTACCGCAAAACGACAAGAAATATGGAAAACTCAACAGAACTTTGACTGGTCAACGGTCAAACGGTAAGCATGCCACATTTCATTCTCCTGGACGTCGGCAACCTGTGCCGAGCACTCTTGCCACCGACGTCCAAATGCGAGAAAAAATTCTCCTGGACTTCGGCAACATGTGCCGAGCACTCTTGCCACCGACATCCAAATGTGAGAAATAATCCTCCTGGACTTCGGCAATGTGCGCCAAGCACTCTTGCCACCGACGTCCAAATGCAAGAAAAAATTCTCCTGGGCTTCAGCAACCTGTGCCGAGCACTCTTGCCACCGACGTCCAAATGCGAGAAAAAATCATCCTGGACTTTGGCAACATGTGTCGAGCACTCTTGCCACCGATGTCCAAATGCGAGAAAAAATTCTCATGGACTTCGGCAACGTGTGCCAAGCACTCTTACCACCGACATCCAAATGTGAGAAAAAAATCCTCCTGGACTTCGGCAACGTGTGCCGAGCACTCTTGCCACCGACGTCCAAATGGGAGAAAAAATTCTCCTGGACTTCGGCAACCTGTGCCGAGCACTCTTGCCACCGACGTCCAAATGCAAGAAAAAATTCTCCCGGACTTCGGCAACCTGTGCCGAGCACTCTTACCACCGACGTCCAAATGCAAGAAAAAATTCTCCCGGACTTCGGCAACCTGTGCCGAGCACTCTTACCACCGACGTCCAAATGCGAGAAAAAATCCTCCTGGACTTCAGCAACGTGTGCCGAGCACTCTTGCCACTGACATCCAAATACGAGAAAAAATCCTCCTGGACTTCGGCAAATTGTGCCGAGCACTCTTGCCACGGACGTCCAAATGCGAGAAAAATTCTCCTAGACTTCGGCAACCTGTGCCGAACACTCTTGCCACCGACGTCCAAATGCAAGAAAAAATCCTCCTGAACTTCGGCAACGTGTGCCGAGCACTCTTTCCACCGACATCCAAATGCGAGAAAAAATTCTCTTGGACTTCGACAACATGTGCCGAGCACTCTTGCCACCGATGTCCAAATACGAGAAAAAATTCTTCTGGACTTCGGCAACCTGTGCCAAGCACTCTTGCCACCGACGTCCAAATGCGAGAAAAAATTCTCCTGGATTTCGACAACCTGTGCCGAGCACTCTTGCCACCGACGTCCTAATGCAAGAAAAATTCTCCCGTACTTCAGCAACCTGTGTCGAGCACTCTTGCCAACGACGTCCAAATGTGAGAAAAAATCCTCCTGGACTTTGGCAACGTGTGCCGAGTACTCTTGCCACCGATGTCCAAATGCGAGAAAAAATTTCTCCTGGACTTCGGCAACGTGTCCCGAGCACTTTTGCCACCGACGTCCAGATGTGAGAAAAAAAACTCTCATGGACTTCGGTAATGTGTAGCGAGCACTCATGCCATTGACGTCCAAATGCGAGAAAATGCGTTGACTGGTCAACGGTCAACAGTCAACGTGCCACGTGACACGCCCCTGAACTTCGGCAACGGGTGCTGAACGCTCTTGCCACCAATGTCCAAACGCGAGAAAATGCGTTGACTGGTCAACGGTCAACGCGCCACGTGTTGCGCCCCCAGACTTCGACAACGGGTGCCGAGCACTTTTGCCACCGACCTCCAATGGCGGAAAATTGCTTGCCTCCCGATGCGCGCTCATGATCAGAGCGCTCAGATTGCGCCACGTTGTCAGGCAGCTGATCTACCGTTTGATCGCTCAGGAAATCGCGCCAGAGCTCCGATGGACGCTCCAGATTGCGCTACATCGATAATTAGCTGATTAATCTTTTTTATTTATTAATTCGAATTAATTATTTTAAAAATTGCGTAAAAAATTAAAAATTGAAAAAAATTAATTAAAAACTTTAAAAAATAATTATAAATTCGGGATAATATTTTGAGCTCTTGGAAAAATAATTAATGATTAGAATAATTAATTGGTGCTTTTTGAAACTAGATTGTTGCTTCACAAAATTAAATAAATAATTCGAAAAATAGTTAAAAAATCTGGAAAAATCACAAAAAATCCTAAAAGATCTAAGAATAATTTTGGGCATTTTTCTAGCTCAAAAAAATGGCGTTACACCTTGAGCAAGATCCAAACCCTCTTAAGAACTCTGATAAAGTCTCGTATGCCATTGAAACAGTAAAACTACTCCCCAAAGGTTGTAAAACATTGTCTTTAGGAGTGGGGGGCTTGTGATATGGCTAAAAATAGGATTAAATCGGGACCGTTCAAATCGGGTACAGATCTCAAAGCTCTCAGGGGTAAAATGGTAATTTCACCTACAAACGGGTCCGAAATGGGAACGGGGTCTCTTCTTCAAAGCCCAGTAACCCGTAAATAGATCTGTCCTATTGGATATAGATACCAATCCGTTACAAACCAATTCAGAAGGATAAAGAGAAATTCAGATTCGTGATTATCCCTAAGAGGCGAGTTTGACCACTTCTTATCCATCAACACCGGGAAGTAGAGATTTGTCCTTATCTCGAAACGGGTCCCTAAGGCGACTATAAATACCCCTCCCCCCACCGTAACATGGTAATGAATCTTTTCCTACCTAAAGCTCTTTCTTAATCTTGGAGATTATTGACAAGAGCATCGGAGGGTTCGTCGCCGAGATCCATCCTGGTGTATCGAACTTTGTGCAGGTTCGCGACAGCGGCAAGGAACAAGTCAACATGTTGGTGAAGGTCAACATGTTCGCTTTACTGTTTTCCTCAAAGAACTCACAAATTCATCTGTTTGCTCCTACACCCAAAATTAGCAGCAACAAAAACTATTTTTTGTTGGAAAAAAAAATTAGCCCCTTCCTCACTGGACGGATCTTCAAGACCCTTTCAGGGGGGGATGCTATTTTATATGTTTTTTTTATTACTATTTAATAAATTTTTGTGGAGGGACGAATTGTGTAGTTGCGTCGGAGAATTAAAAAAATATTTTTTTTAGTGGGACGGATCTTGAAGATCCGTCCTTTATAATATTCATTTTTCTTATATATTCTCGTATTTATAGCAATCTACTGTTGCGTTTTTGTCAAAAAATGCATAAATAGCAAACGACTGCAGCGAGTCGTTTGCTATAAAATGCATTTAATGGATAAATAGCAAACGACTGTGGGTGCTCTTACAACCTTATATGGCAGACATCTCATTGGAGATGTGTACAACCTACTGTACCTACTCTATAATATATTTTCAATGAGCATGTGTCACCTAAAATTATAGAAGAAAATGTTGTAAAAAGGATTGTAGGTGTAGCTTTCCCCATGAAAGTACCCATCAAATTATGAGATACTTTTACGAAACATGTCAGGTCCGTATAACATGTTTTCCTACAACATTATCAAATTTATTATACCACAGAAACAGAAAGTGTATGACAGTGAGTCGGACAATTTTCTTAAGCTATTTATTTGATTGTTAGAGCATCTGTAGTCGTTTTGTTAAAAAATGGGTATATGGAAATTATAGAAATAGCAAATGGGGGGGTAGCGCTGCAGTCATCAATACTCATAAAATGGGATTTTTTTGGAACAAACGACACATGATATACCGTCTGAAGAATTGCGGTAAAAAGCGAAAAAAAATATATCAATGATCTGCTGTCTGATCATTTTTTTTCTTTCATTTTTTTAAAAAAAATGAAAAAAAAAGGACAGGATATCATATCTCGTTCGACACATATTTGTTTTATTTTATTTTATTTTTTTTCCCAAACGGTAGATCATATGCCGTCTACTCAATTGGAAGGGAATCTTTGCATAGGACGACAAATCATTTGTCGTCCGACATTAACTTTAAAATAAAACAAAAAAAAAGTTAGACATTAAATCATTTCTCGTCTGTGTCTCCTACCATTCCCCCCCCCCCCCCATTTTTGCCCTCCGACCACTTTATGTTGTCTCCATATACAGACTAAGTTTCGTTCATTCGTGCATATCTCCTCTCTGTCTTATTTAGTTTCATTCATTCAAGTAAATCTCCTCTCTGCCTTGAATCTTCTATCCTAAACTTACAATTTTGTTTCCCTCACCACCAATTCAATATGGTGATTTCAAAACAATATGTGTATCTGAAGATTTATTGGTAGGATCAAATCAAAAACTGCAGCCAATTTAGATATCGGCAATAGGAGAAAAGACGTTGAATCCTCTACTCAATATATTGATTTAAACGATCCAACATTTCGGGAACGTGTAGTCGACGAACCGTCCTCATATTTGTCAGCATATTACAGAGATTTCTTTGGGTGGTTTTTGTAAATTTAGAGGAAGTTGGAAAGGTCCAATCAAAGCCTACAAGCGATGCTGTCAAGTGCCACTTGTGAAGCAAATTATCGACAAAGCTGATTGACACAGTTTTTTTACAATTGATACAGAGAAGTCTTCTCATCGACTTGTCGAGGCGTTAGTTGAAAGATGGTGGGACACTACCCACACATTTCATCTGCCATGCGGTGAAATTGGATTCACCCTGTTAGATTGGGCAATGCTAACTGGAATATCCATCGGCATTGGTGGAAAACCACCTTGTGAAGATGATGCCTACCCCTTCGAAGTAGTTCAGGAGCGCTTCTTTCCTGAAATTACTGAAGATGATTGAAAATCTCAGGGAATACACACTTCATTCCTGAAGAAATATTTAAATAGCAGTGTGATTGAAGAAGCAAATGTGGATAATACAAAAGCCATTATGATAGCATGCGCGTTCTTTTTGTATTTTTTGGGTGAGTTTTTGTTCTCCAATGCTGCATCTGTTGTAAGATCGGGTTGGCATGCAGCACTGAAAAATCTTAATAGTGTCGGCACATATGATTGGGCTAGTCCAGCACTCGCATGGTTATATATGTCTCTGGATTCTTGTTCAAAAAATAAAGTGAAGAGTTTTAACAGCCCAAGGCTAGTATTGGAGGTATCCTTCATAGTTATTGTTATAGCTTCAATTTTTTACATACATGATAACTTAAATATTTATATTAACTAATTCAACTTTGTTACCCGAGTACTAGGCATATGAATACACACATGTACACACATGTATGTGTTCCATTAAGTGCAGCGACTGAAAATTTGATGGAGATGTTAATAGCCGCTGACAAATGGCCCAGAATAGCTCATTGGAATCGAAGTGAATTGGAGATGCGACGGAAGGATCAAGTAAGATACAATATCTCTGTTACCAGACACCAATTGGAGATGCGGACATCGACATCTATTATATGGCAACCCTATTTGGGTTCGAAGTATGAAGGGACCATGATATTGTACTGGCAAACAACATGTCGCGTCGCAGAGTTATATTCCAGTTTTGTGAGCAGGTTCAAGTCTATATTTGTATATTTTGTTAAATTAATACATTTTAAGTAATACTGCACATTCTTTTTTTAAAATATTATCTTGTTATACAGGGTGTTTAGTATCTTGGTGATCGTTGTTATCGCCAATTGACTGGGATTATGGCGATCCCGACAAAACCACCGACTCTTATGTCTCGAATATCGCCACAAGATGTATGCGAACCTATTGACGCTACTCAACTTGTTCTCCCTGTACCGCAGCGAATATATGATCAGTATTGGGCTAGAGTTTCGATAGGGCTATCATGAAAAGGCATGCGACCAATATTGATTTTATAGGACCAGCTAGCATTACTGATCCCACTGCTCAACTTCCATTTCCATCTCCCCCATACTGGGCACCGACTGAATATACAACACAACCATCCCTTGAACGTCCTACAGGATATGACGAGTGTGTAGTAGAATTGCCACTTTTTTCCGACGGTATAGTTTGGAGAAGTTTTCCTCAAGAATCTTTCCAGTTCGAACAGCGGGGTGCACTATCTTATGTTAGTATGATTACTACATTAAAAATTCATTAATTAAGATTTACTACCATTTAATATTTCTTTGAACATGAGGAATTATACAGACGTTGCGCGGAACTAACAAATACAGAGGCACAGCTACGGCAAATTATTCTTTCAGAAACGGTGTTGAGAAACTCAGTTCCTACTCAACTTGTCACTCGTAGGAGATCTGTTTCTGGTGACCAATCATCATCGTCAACTAGATTACAAAGGGGTCTTGATTTTAGCAGCAGAGGAACTATGGGACGAACACCATAATTTGTACCATGTAGAAAAAATGAAACAGATGATGATTAGTTAATGTATCATCAAAGTCTAATATCAAGATCATCTAAGGGCACTATTGTCAATGTGCCGATAGTCCACATTGTACAAAGAGACTTGTGATGCTTTTGTCAAGCCTAGTGATGCTTTTGTTTCAATCAACTGTCTATATCATCTTTACCTCATTTCAATGCTTTTGTCATTTTTCTTTCAATCAGTCAAACAACATGACAAGTTGCTATTTTGAATGTGACTTCACAAAGTCTATTAATACTTCCCAAGTTTTCTCTCGGACAAAGACTACAATAGAAATCCATTTCTCTCCTATTCTCCAATGGCAACATTCAGTTCCTCTTCTAACTCCAATTCATCAGACGAAGAAGATGAGATGCTAGAATTGTTAATACGTGTATGCAATTATTTTTGATGGCGGTTCAGGAAAGCCAACATTCAAATCACTGGCATTATATTCGACATGAAAGAGCAGATGGTGATAGACGTCTACAAAGAGATTGTTTTTTCGATAATCCTGTTTATGGCAAAAATCTATTCCGGTGCCATTTCCGTATGCATCGTGGTCTATTCGATCGGATACTACAAGGTATTGTAAGTTTTGATCAATATTTTATTCAACGACAAGATGCTACAAAAGCTTTTGGTTTATCTCCTTATCAGAAGATTACAATCGCATTACGATGTTTGGCGCACGGTTCTTCTGCAGATGCACTTGATGAGTACGTACATATCGGAAAGTGCACTATTCTAAAAACTCTTCATCGGTTTTGTGTAGCAGTTGTCAATATATTTGGCCCACAATATATGAAACATCCTAATGACGATGATGTCCGAAGATTACTTGAAGAAAACAAATCCCAGGGTTTTCCAGATTTGTTAGGTATTGTAGATTACATGCATTGGGGTTGGAAAAATTGTCCCGCAGCTTGGCATGGTCAGTATACAGGTCACGTTCATGAACCTACAATCATTTTAGAAGCAGTGATCTCTTATGATCTCTGGTTCTGGCATTCATTCTTTGGATTACTAGGGTGCAATAATGATTTAAATGTACTTAACCGTTCTCCTTTATTCAATAACATTCTAGATGGGTGTGCACCACGACCTGATTATGTGATTAACAATCATAGTTATTGATATGGCTAAAAATAGGGTTAGATTGGGATCGTGCAAATCGGGCACGAATCTTAAAGCTCAGGGATAAAATGGTAATTTCACCTATAAACGGGTCTAAAATGGGAAATGGGTCTTTCTCCAAAGCCCAATAACCCATAAACGGATCTGCCTTACTGGGTACGGGTTCCAACTCGTAAGCAACCCAGTCTGACTGGATAGGAGTGGATTCAGATTTATGATTATCCTTAAACAGCGGTCTAAACCACTTCTATCCATTTACACTGGGAAGTAGGGATTTGATCTTATCCTAAAACTGATTCCTAAGGCGGCTATAAATACCCTTCTTCCCCCACTGTTACTAGGTAATCAATCTTTTGCCAATTAAAGCTCTTTCTTAATCATTCAGATTACTGATAAGAGCATCGGAGGGTGCGTCGCCGGGATCAGCCCCGGTATCACGCACTTTTTTGCAGGTTAACGGCGAAAGGATCTCGGTCAAACTCCGGTGAAGTCGTTCAGGTTTGACTATTCACATTCTCTCGAATCCACAAATCTATCTGTTTGCCTCCATACCAATTTTCGTGGCAACAGATTGGCACCGTCTGTGGGAACCTCAAATAGTAGTCCAACCTCTTCCACCGGTCAGGACCGCCTCCAGCCATGCCACCAAGGAAAGTAAGATCTAGAGGGTCCAACCGTGGACCCACTCCCATTCCTCCCCAATTGCAACCGGAGGCTCCTCTACAACCCGTCCAGCAACAGAGACAGCTCCTTCCTCAACCTGATATGCCGCTACTGCAGGGGCAGCCTCCTCTTCAAAATCCTTAACCCCAGCAGGCTCAACTCGGGCCCCAGAATGCTGGTATAGGGACCTCTCGTCCTAATCCTCAGAAGCAACCTTTTCATCCCGACCATATCTCGGTACATAACCCTTCCACCGACTCCATGGCATCCCATAATCCTCGACCGTCAGAAGATCTCCGCAACATCATAATCAATCGGCAGAAGGAGGAAGATCTTCGCCGCCATTTGGATAAGAGGCGGCCCGAGAGGGAGGCTCCCGCTCGGAACGTCCAAATGCGTGATCTCCTCACTGCCGCGATCACAGGAGGTCCCCTCCTCCCAGGAGGCGGAGGGAGTCCCCCGAGTACCGTCGAAGGGGAAACCGTTCTGCCACTGGTCAACAGGCCCAAAGGGACCAGAACGGACCCATCACCAGAGCAGAATTCCAAGACTTCCAGGCAGCAGTCTTGCGGGCCCTCAATGCCCTGCCTAACAACAACAATAATATTCAGAGAGTCTCCACTCCTGAACCGGTTCGAAGCCCTCGCCATCGATCCCAAAGTCCTCCTCAAGCTCCGAGCCACCGCTCTCATGTCCCCAGTCCTCACCAGTCTTCGAGCTCGTCATAGCCCACATTCCCCTTCGTATGAAGACGAGTCCAGAGGCTCACCAAGATACTGTCGAAGGGAGGATGCTATCTACCGTCATCTCCATGAGATGGAGAGGCGCCTCGGTCAACTTGATAGGGACGAGGAACAAAGGGGAAGGACCCTCCGTCCAAGTAGACCTCCATTCTCTCGGACCATCATGGAGGCCCCCGTTCCGGCAAATTTCAAGCCTCCGCAGTTCGAAACATACACGGGGGAATCAAACCCCATGGATCACATTGAGAGTTTTAAAACTCTTATGATGATCCATCAGGCCTCCGATGCCCTCCTATGCAAGACCTTTCCGGCCACTCTCAAAGGCCTGGCTCGGAAATGGTACTCCCGCCTCGCCCCGTCCTCCATCTTCTCTTTCGAACAGTTCGAGACTCTTTTCATAACCTATTTCGTGAGCAGCCGCTGCTCCGAAAAGACGAGTATTTCACTACTCTTCCTTAGTCAGAAGAAGGCGAGAAACTGAAGGACTATGTCAAGCGGTTTACTGCGGAGGCCAGGTCCATTGCCTCCCTCGATCAGTCGGTCACCTCGGTCGCCTTTCAATCCAATGTCCTCAACGCTGACCTCCGGTCCTCCCTAGCCAAGAACCGCCGCGAGATTTCTCCGATCTTCTTCTCAGAAGCGAGAAGTACATCCGGGTGGAGGAAGCTGCGCACCGCCCGACATTCGAGGGGTCCTCTTCTGGAAGCAAGAGGAAGGCCGCTGAAGACGAGGGAGCTAAAAAGCTCCAAAAGGACAACGGGGGTCAGTATCGCCTACCTCCCAGATTTGAAAAGTTCACCCCTCTTAATGCCAATGTCGCGGCCATTCTGATGGAGATTGAGAAAGAAGGAATTCTACCTCCTGCCCCAAAGATGAATACTCCTGGGAAGAAGAGGGATAAGGAGAAGTGGTGCCGCTACCATCGAGATCACGGCCACGACACCAATGAATGTCGGGCCTTGAAAAATGAGATCGAAGCCCTCATTCAGATAGGGCAGATCGCCAAATTTGTGAAGAAAGACTGAGCTGATCTTCCCCCACCCTCCAGGGGGGCTAACAAGCAGCCCGAAAGGCGCGAGGAGACTCCCGACTTCGAGGAAGAGCGCATCCTGCACCTCATCCACGGAGGTCCGATGGGTGGAACCTCCAACTCCTCCCGAAAGGTTTTCGCCAGGGAAGTCAATTCGGTGCATAGTCTCCTCCCTTCCAAAGGTCTTGGAGTCCCAGTTACTTTCTTGAATGATGATCTAGAGGGTGTCCGAACCCCCCACCGTGATGCATTGGTGATCAACCTCCACATGGCCAACTTCAAGGTAGAAAGGATTCTAGTGGATAATGGCAGTTCTGTCAACATCCTCTTTCTAGAGACCTTCCGATGGCTCCAATTATCAAGGGACAGGCTCAAGCCTGCCAATTACATACTCCATGGGTTCACGGGAGTGCCAGTGATGATCGAGGGTGTTATAACCCTCGACGTAACCGCTGTCAAATCTCCTACTACCCGAACGGAGCCAATGGACTTCATGGTTGTTGACGTCCCATCCGCCTATAATGTGATCCTAGGTCGACCGGGCCTAGCAGCTCTAGAAGCCATCCCATCAGCTTACCATCTAAAGATGAAGTTTCCCACTAAGGTGGGCGTGGGAGAAGTGAGGGGAAGTCAGGAAACGGCCCTTAAATGCTATAGATTGGAAGACCCGTCCTCTCCCTCGAAGCCCTTGAAATTCCCCAAGGGAACACCCAGCCTATGTCAGAACCGGTTGACGAGCTTGAGGAAGTGCTCTTCTCAGAGGGAGATCCGACCCACAAATTCTTGATCAGCAAAACCCTCCCTTCTGCCCTCTGCTCCGACATAGTCCAGTGCATAAAGAGAAACCATGACCTCTTCGCGTGGACAGCAGCCGACATGCCGGGGATTTCCGAAGAGCTTCTCGTCCAGTATCTAAGTTTCGCTCAGGGGGCTAGACCGGTCCAGCAGAAGAGGCATAAGTTTGCCCCCGAGCGCTAGCAGGCCACAAAAGAGGAGATGGAGAAGCTCCTCAAAGCCCAGTTCATATAGGAGGTCAACTATCCAGAGTGGCTCCCCAACATCGTGATGGTCAAAAAGGCCAATGGAAGTTGGAGGATTTGTATCGACTTCACAGATTTAAACAAGGCATGTCCCAAGGACCCCTTCCCACTCCCTAGCATCGACACCTTGATCGACGCCACTTGGGCCATGAGCTGCTGAGCTTCATGGATGCATTCGCCGGATATAACCAAATCTGAATGTTCCCCCCAGATATCCCGAAGACGTCATTCGCCACGGATCAAGGCCTCTACTGCTATAGAGTGATGCCCTTCGGGTTTAAAAATGCTGGTGCCACCTACCAACGTCTCGTCAATAAGGTTTTCAAAAACCAGATCGGACAGAACATGGAGGTTTACGTCGACGATATGTTGGTGAAAAGCATCAATGGGTCTGACCATGTCACCGACCTCCAAGAGGCCTTTGACGTGCTAAGAAGGCATAATATGAGACTAAACCCAAATAAATGTGCATTCGGGGTCTCATCGGGTAAATTCTTAGGTTTTATGGTCAGCCAAAGGGGGATTGAAGCCCACCCTGAGAAGATAAAGGCCATACTCAATATGGCTCCTCCCTCAAACATGAAAGAAGTTCAAAAGATCACCGGGCGTCTTGCGGCTATAGGGCGCTTCCTCTCCAAGTCCGGGGAAAAGTGCCTCCCATTCTTCAAAGCCCTTAGGGGGGCTAAGGGCTTCGAGTGGGGTCAGCAGCAGCAAGAGTCGTTCGACCAACTCAAAGCCTACTTGGTTAACCCCCCACTCCTCAGCAAGCCAACACCCGGGAAAACCCTTTACCTCTACCTCACCACCTCCGAACAGACTCTCAGCACTATCCTAGTGAGGGAAGAAGACAGGGCACAGAAGCCTATCTACTACGTGAGCAAGGTCCTTAGAGATGCCAAGCTGCGTTATCCGAGGTTGGAGAAGATAGCCTATGCCCTGGTTATGGCGGCCCGGAAGCTTCATCCCTATTTCCAATCCCATTCGGTGGTCGTCCTTACCGACCAGCCGCTCAAGCAGGTCCTGTATAAGCCCAAGACCTCTGGACATCTATTGAAGTATTGAAGTGGTCAACTGAGCTGAGTCAACACAACATATCCTATCAGCCTCGGACTGCTATCAAAGCTCAAGCACTAGCCGAGTTCATAGTGGAAAGCACGATCCCTGAGGTCAGTCAAGCGGAAAATGGGCCACCCATCTGGACGGTGTATGTGGATGGGTTTTCTTGCGCTGAAGGGAGCGGAGCCAGAGTTATCCTAGCAGGCCCAGATGACTTCATCCTCCAATACTTTCTCTGCATCAATTTCAAGGCTTCCAACAACGAGGCTGAGTACGAAGCCCTAATAGTGGGCCTGGGCATGGCTCGCAAGGCAGGGGCGAAGCGTGTTCGAATGTTCAGTGACTCTCAGCTCGTGGTGAATCAGGTCTTGGAAGAATACGAGGCACGAGACGACCGCATGACCAAGTACCTAGCCAAGGTCAAAAGTCTCATGGCTTCGTTCGAGGAAGCACAACTCCAGCGGATCCCTCGAGAGGAGAACGCCCAAGAAAATGCCCTATCGAAACTAGCCTCCTCCTCCTTCCAAGGCCTTGAGCAGACCATCTTGATCGAAGTTCTATTAAGGCCCAACATCGAAGAAGAAGCCCCCGACTCAATGGAGTCACTACCGGTCCAACTCGAAGATAACTGGATGAGGCCTTTAGTTGAATTCCTCAAAGACGGTAACCTTCCCCAAGATCTCAAAGAAGCTCGCCGAATCCGAACCAGAGCAAAGCGGTACACCCTTATTGAGGGAATCTTGTACAAACGTTCCTACACACAAGTAGATGGCCGACCCTACTTGAGATGTCTCTCTCCAGAAGAAGCCCTGTATGCTCTAAAAGAGCTCTACGAAGGGATAGGCAGAGCCCATTCGGGATCAAGGTCTCTTGCCCGCAAAGTCTTGAATTATGGGTACTTTTGGCCTACCTTCCTTCGGGACGCCGAGCAACATGTCCGACAATGCGGCCCCTGTCAGCAATTCTCTACTATCCGCCGCCTACCGCAAGCTCAACTCTCTTTCCTCTCAAGTCCAACCCCCTTCGCGATGTGGGGAATGGACCTGCTAGGTCCGTTCCCACCAGCTCCAGGCCAGCTCAAGTTCCTAGTCGTGGCGATCGACTATTTCTCCAAGTGGATCGAGGCCAAACCATTAGCAACTATTACTGAGAACAGGGTGCAACAGTTCTTCCGAAAGAACGTGATCTGTAGGTTTGGTATACCTCGAGTCTTGGTGACAGATAACGGAACACAATTTGCAGGGGCAACATTCCGCTCCTTTTGTGAAGACCTCGGCATTCAGTAGCGGTTCTCCTCCTTCTCCCACCCTCAATCCAATGGCCAAGTAGAGAACGCCAACAGGCAAATTCTCTCGGGCATCAAGAAGAGACTAAGCAAGTCGGCTAAAGAATTGTAGGCAGAGCAGCTTCCGAATGTACTGTGGAACTACCGCACTACAAAGAGAACCCCCACAGGAGAATCGTCCTTCAACCTCACCTACGGTTCCGAGGTCGTAATCCCCTTAGAAGTTGGTTTGCCATCCCTCCGCCTAATTGCATATAATGAAGAGCAGAACGCCAAGGAGCCCCGAGCCAATCTGGACCTTATCGATGAACTCCGCGAAAGAGCCTCGATTCGCCAAGAGAATTATCGAAGAAGAATCGAGCAATCCTACAACAGAAGGGTCCGTCCCACAGATCTTAAATAGGGGGACTTAGTCCTCAGGAAGCTAGCCATCTTGTTCCCCAGCCAAAGGAGCAAGCTAGCCTCAAATTGGGAAGGAGCATACAAGGTCTCCAAGGTAGTTCGCCCCGGAGCATACCAACTTGAAGACCTCGAAGGCAAGAAGATACCAAGAACAAGGAACGTCGATCATTTGCTGAAGTACAAAGAGAGTGTTCCAACACCGCCCCAAGCACTATGAGTTTTTAGACTATTCTATTTATTTTTCCCTTGTAATAACGGCCTGCAACTTAGATACGGCTGATTAGCAATAATCAATAAAGAACTTCTTTTGAATAATAATTCTCTTGTGAGTAGTTTTTCTCTGTTTAATATGCCAGTTGTATTGTTTTAAACAACGAGTTCGAAGTCCAACACTTGGCTCGATTCTGCTTCGCAAACTTGCTCATAAGCAAGTTAGAGTGGTTCGCCATTCGGAACTGCTCCCACAACCGTTGAATCTCTCTTAAACGACGAGTTCGGAGTCCAACACTTGGCTCGATTCCGCTTCGCAAACTTTCTTATAAGCAAGTTAGAAGTGGTTCGCCATTCGGAATTGCTCCTACAACCGTTGAATCTCTCTTAAACGACGAGTCAGGAGTCCAACATTTGGCTCGATTCCGCTTCGCAAACTTTCTCATAAGCGAGTTAGAAGTGGTTCGCCATTCGGAACTGCTCCCACAACCGCTGAATCTCTCTTAAACGACGAGTTCAGAGTCCAACACTTGGCTCGATTCCGCTTTGCAAACTTGCTCATAAGCGAGTTAGAAGTGGTTCGCCATTCAGAACTACTCCCACAACCGTTGAATCTCTCTTAAATGATGAGTTTGGAGTCCAACACTTGGCTCGATTCCGCTTCGCAAACTTGCTTATAAGCAAGTTAGAAGTGGTTCGCCATTCTGAACTGCTCCCACAACTGTTGAATCTCTCTAAAACAACAAGTTCAAAGTCCAACACTTGGCTCGATTCCGCTTCGAATTACTCGCTCATAAGCGGGTAAGAAGTGGTTCGTCATTCGAAACTGCTCCCACAACCGTTAAATCTCTCTTAAAACGACGAGTTCAAAGTCCAACACTTGGCTCGATTTCGCTTCGAATAGCTTGCTCTTAAGCAAGTTAGAAGTGGTTCGACATTTGGAACTGCTCCTACAACCGTTGAATCTCTCTTAAATGACAAGTTCGGAGTCCAACACTTGGTTCGACTCTACTCCAAGTATTTGCCAACAACTACAAGTGCCAACAAAACACACAAGTACGAAAAACAAGTATTATTGCATTAAAGCTTGAGGAACAAATCTCTTTACAAGACCAACCACTCATCCTTATGACAAGGTACAAAACTTGAAGAACAAAAAGAACAAGAATACAGACAACTACTTCAATGCCTCCTAGGGGCAGGGATGCTTCGGTTTAGAGACACCAAGGGACGACGAACGCTGTACTGCCGACGTCTAACCTCGGTACTCGTCTCTAGCCCAGCAAGCTGAGATGCATCTTCGGCACTGCTTCTGACGGCAGCCTCAACAGACACTCTGCTCGACGAAGTGGCCACCCCACTTTGTGCATCACCAGGGCTCCGGTGGGTAACGGGCGAGCGAGTCGCAAGCTTGTAAAAAGAAATTCCTCTATCACTCTCTTTCCGAGTGCACGAGGTGCTTCTAACGTTGACCCGCTCAGGTTGGGGCTTAAGACGAGCGACCTCCACCTCAAGTTCGACGATTCGTTCCTTTAGTGAGTCGTCCTTCACAGCTATCTTTAAACGAAGCAGTCACGTCGAGCCCGCACCACCAGAGCTATCGGTGATAATCCGATGAATATGAGTGACCTCAATGCTTTTGTGGACCCTCTTCAGCTCGTCTCTCTCTGCCGTCAGCTTTTTCATTGGTACTGTCGGCTCGTCTCTCTCCGCCGTCATCTTGTCCATCGCTGCTGTCAGCTCATCTCTCTCCACTGTCAGCTTTTTCATTGCTACTGTTAGATTGTCTCTCTCCGCCGTCAGCTTGTCCATCGCTGGTGTCAGCTCATCTCTCTCCACCGAAAGTTCGTCTCTCTCAGCTTCCAGTTCATCTCTCTCCACCTTCATCTTTGTCAAAGAATGGCAGAGTCGCCTAAGCCTCAGGCCGAGATTAACGGCTGTCGAAGAACCATCATCATCACCTTCGGGGGTCGTCTCCTTGAGCCTCTCTTCTAACCTCCAAATCTCGAGATCTCGACGGCCTACGACTAGTCACAGATGATTTCGCTCACGTTCTGCTCTGCGAAGCCCCAACTTGACTTCGTAAAGGCGCTCTCGGCACCTTGCAAGGCATAACTTTGTCACCCCTAGGCCAGCCTCGGGACAAGTTGCCTCAGTCACATAAGGCACTTCAATGGGTTGCGTCACTTCGACGATCTCAAAATTTCAAGGCAAGACGACGTGAACACTTAGCAAAATTTCAAAAATTTGGTGAACACATAGCCAAAACTCCTAGACGAGGCAACGTGAACACTTAGCAAAATTTCAAAAATTTTGTGAGCACGTAGCCAAAACTTCTAGGCAGGGCGACGTGAACACTTAGCCGAATTTCAATTACATTTTTGTAAACACATAGCCAAAGCTTCAAGGCAGAGCAACATGGACACTTAGTCAAATTCAAAGAAAAAAGATTTCATTCATTCAAAAGAGCGTTGTCCAGTCCGCAATTAGGCGATACATCGCTAATATATATATATATATATATATATATATATATATATATATATATATATAATAGAAGAAACGAAAAAGACTGAAGTCAGGGCGTGACCTCTTTCCCGGGGCGTCTCGCAGGGGCGGGGTCGGAATCCTCCAAAGGAGCGACGATCGCAAGGGGGTCACCTTGGATCCTTGACGCTCGCCAACAACTTCGACCTCGGCATCCCCCTCCTCGTCCCCAGCTTCATCCTCGTCTGACTCTTCATCAAAGGCATCAACGTGGTCAGGGAAGAGGCACCACCCGGAGCAGTCGACCTAGGGGAAGCGCTCGGTCACCTGCTCGATGGCACGAGCATAGGCCTTGGCCATGTTGGCCGCAAGGAACCCCTGGGCCTTCTCCATGGTCGCGGATTCAGCATCCTTCGCGGCTGCGATCTTAGTAGCTTCGACGGCTTCTGCCTGCTACTTCGCCGCCGCCTCCTTTTGCCGAAGTAGATCGTCCTCGAGCTTCTTCATAAGGCCGTCGAGGTATTCCAACCTCGTAGTCTTCGCGTCGGCCTCTCCCTTCAGCTTGTCGAGCTCGTTCACGATCCGAGCTTTCTCGGCCCGAGCTCTGTCGACCTCTTTCTTCAGGTCTTTCTCGAGTTCGGAGATCTTCTCCATGAGATGACCGAAGTGACAGGTTATCTGCAGAGAGAAGACAAGTTAGCAAGAAAACAAGTTAGACAAGTTAGCAAAATACACAAGTAATTCGTCTAACAAACGAAACTGAAATACTCACCGACACCGCAGCTCGGGCGATCTCGAGGGCATCGTCTCCTACGCCGTCGGCGTCCATGGTGGCTCGATCCTTCGACGTTGCCAAATGTTTGACAGCCTGCATACTCAATGCCGAGTCGCCGAGGAATCCGTCCAACTTCCGAACCTGCCAGTCCGGAACAAAAATTTTCTTGTGTTCCTCGGTCAGGAACACTTCGGCCTCCGCCGTCAACGGAGCTGCCTCCATCCTGAGAGCAGCCGCCATCGGAAACTCGCTTGCCTCAGCCAATGCCAAGGTTGCCGCAGTCGCCACCCCCGGGGTCACTGTCGCCAAGTTGATGCCTCTTGGACAGTGCTGGCAGTCGTCTTCGGCTTCAGGGCAGTCACCTTCGTGGTGACCCTCTTTCATTTTCGTGGAGCCTTGCTGCCGAGCGCCGCCCTCTGAGCCAACACCGCCCACTGAGCGCCGCCCTCTGAGCCTTGCTGCCCGTTCCTATGCATCGGCGGAGGGATAGCTCCGGGCTGAGAAAGGGGATGCTGTGCACTGAGGATGATCAGTGTAGGCGGCACTCGGGAGGAGCACACAGAAGGACAGGCGTTGCATGGGGAATCGCCGGTGGGGGCTGTTGCACTGCAGTCGACGAAGGTGCACACAGAGGGATGGCTATCGATGGCGACGCCGAAGGTCGGGATCGCGACGCTGCAGTTAACGAGGGGAGACATGCAACTGGCCTGTCGACGGAGGAGGGGAAGCACAGGCGGCACGACACTGGGCACACCGGAGAAGGAGAGGGCAGGAGTTGGAAAAGCTCGGGAGGATGGGGGAGATGAAACGGCTGGGTGAGGTTGACGGAGGGAAAATGGTGCATGGGTTTATATAGGTAGTAAAGAAAAATAGGGTTTAGGATCATGTGATGATGGCTGAAGGGTGAGTTAGGTTTCGGGTTGAGATCATAATGGGTTTTGGGTAGGGTTCACTGTGTTAGAGTTTGGGTTATAAACAGGGTAATGGGTAAGGGTGTTAATGGTATTAGGATTCAATTTAGGGTTTAAAAAAATCCAATAGGGAAATAGGGTTTTAAAAACTAATAGAAAAATAATTAACCAATAAAATATAGGACTATATAACAAAAATATATTTTGTACTACATTGTAGAAATAAATATATTTTGTCACAAAATGGCATATTTATTAATCAAGGAAAATATGCTGGGTGAACTCAATTATTTCCTCGGACTACAAATAAAGCAGTCAAAAAATGGCATATTTATTAATCAAGGAAAATATGCTAACGAATTACTCAAATGGTTTGGCATGGATAGCACTAGTAGTAAGACCACACCTATGGCTACTACTACTACACTTGATAAAGATGATTTAGGTAAGAGTGTCGATCGAAAACTCTATCGAGGTATGATTGGCTCACTCTTATATATAACTGCTAGTAAACCAGTTATTATGTTTAGTGTATGTTTGTGTGCTAGATATTAGTCGAATCCCAAAGAATCTCACTTAAAAGTTGCGAAACGTATTTTAAGATACATTAAAGGCACGTCTGAATATGGTTTATTTTATCCCTGCACCGATAATTTTCAACTTTTGTCGTATAGTGACGCTGATTTTGCTGGTTGTAAAACTGATTGTAAAAGTACTAGTGGAACATGTCACTTTTTGGGACATTCACTAGTATTTTGGTACAGTAAAATGCAAAATTCGGTATCCCTATCTACTACAGAAGCTGAATATATTGCTGCAAGTTTGGCTTGTGCCCAAATTTTGTGGATGAAACAAACTTTATTGGATTATGGTATTTCATTTTCAGAACTTGCTATAATGTGTGATAAACCAGTGCTATTAATCTATGTAAAAATCCGGTTCAACACTCACGTACAAAATATATGGATATTCGACATCATTTTCTACGTGATAATGCTTTAAAGGGAGATATAACTTTGGATTTTATTTCTACTAAAAAACAAGCAGCAGACATATTTACCAAACCACTTAAGGAAGAAACTTTATCAACTGTAGAAGAGAACTAGGAATTTGTTGTTTTCATGACATTTCTTGAAAATTTATTTTGTTTAAGTCGACTTAAACATATTTTTCAGTCGACTTATAAAGTATTTTCATTGTTCATATTTTGGCTGAATTTTGTGTTCTGGACAGTCGACTGTATCATAAACCAGTCGAATGACAGAAGTTGTACTTGATGTTTCGTTTGGTTTAATTTTCTCTCGACTAAGTCGACTGATATCAAAACCAGTCGACTATCGTGACATTAGTTTTGTTTTTTTTTCTGATTCTGAATCGTCACTTAACTGAGGCATCTCTCTCTTTCTTTTACCCACTTTTCGATCTCAACCCTTCATTCAAACCTTCTTTTAATCTCAGCCGACGAATCAACTTGATGTACCTTTTCTTTTCCACTATGTTTTATGTTTGTTATTTTTTTTCTATTATGTCATCTGTAACAATGAACTTGCTTTCTTATGTATCCATGTGTTATGGTTACACAATGTGTCATTCCTCCTTATGTTTTTTTTTTTTGTTAATGACAAAGGGGGAGAAAAATATGGAAAATATGGTTTTGTGGTTTTGTGGTTTATATGTTTGGGTTTATATGTTTTATGTTTTGCATGTTTTACAACTTTGTGCATATTGTACATTATTTAGAGGGAGCTTATTTCACACATTTGTATATTATTTAATTATGTATGACATCTTGCTATGTATATTGTTATTATAAGTTATTGTGTTGTCATCATCAAAAAGGGGGAGAATGTTGATTCTTGGTTTTGATGACTACAACACAATACAAAGTTTGCCTATCACATATCTCTTGCACAGTGTATCAAAGTCAGTACTATGGTGAAATACACAAAGGCAACACAATCTGATGAAGCTTTCAAGAGTAATTGATCAAGCTTCAAGGCATCTAGACAAAGGCTCAAGCTCAAGACAAAGACTCAAGTTCAAGACAAGATTCAAAGTGCTTCAATTGTATTAACAAAGTGTCTTGTAATATTGTATTTTTAATTCTTTGAGTCTTAGAAACTTGTAAAAGCCTTGTCACACACACACTCACACATACTTTAAATAATCTGAGTGGTTTACAAAATCAAAATGTCAAAACAAGCTTGAATAAGTTCAGCTGTATGAGTACAAATCGACCACTCCTTGGAATCAGTCGCTATCATAGTACGAAAGTGCCTAAACTCATACAAGCTCTGGCCAGTCTACTCATTATGGCAACCCAGTCGGC
The DNA here is from genome assembly GCA_017893485.1 of Hemerocallis citrina. Classification (NCBI taxonomy): domain Eukaryota; kingdom Viridiplantae; phylum Streptophyta; class Magnoliopsida; order Asparagales; family Asphodelaceae; genus Hemerocallis; species Hemerocallis citrina. The sequence continues at coordinate 32,502,629 of CM030368.1, forward strand.
TGTTCAAGTCGTTTCGACAGTTTTCTGATTTTAAAACTTCTTTAACAAAATCAAATCTTTTTTACTGCTATTGTATGGCAGTTGGGATTCAATCTCTCAACGCCCAAACATTTCTAACTCTATAAAAAGAGTATGGAACTCATTTGGCAAAGGTTACTCAACTCCAAGCATTCTTTAAACTCTCAAGTCTTTTTGTTTCAAGTGTTTCAAAAGCATACAAACTCTCTAAGACTTGGTTCTCTAAATTTCAGTCTAACATAACATTGGTTTCATTTTAGACTGGATTCAAAAGTTGACCTAATAGCCACTATACAAAAGCACTATCACATACAAGGCTATAGGTTGTTTTAAACTCAATTTTGTTGTTGTTTTCACTCTCAGGTTGTGAGAGTGGTCCTCTTGGTTGGAGAGTAGGGCTCTTGGTTTTAGAGTCGGTTTCACTCTAGGGTGCAGGGTGGGTTTGCTCTCTCTAGAGGTGAGAGTGGTCTACGAATTTGACATTGTTGTTGTCAAAGGCCGTAGAGTATTCTTGTACTTTTTCAAAAATTGTGAAAAATCTCAAGTGGGTTGCTTGGGGACTGGATGTAGGTCGGGAGGACTGAACCAGGATACATTGTTGTGTTTGGCTGTGTTTGACTCTCTGTGGTTGTATTCTCTCAACTTCCAATTTCAATTTCTCTGAGTTTTATTTCAAAAACTTGTATGGTAAGTCGATTGGTTTTCCGCTATAAGTCGACTGATCGGACTTGTAACTCTTCAGTAAAACTCTTCTTATCTAACGCAACAATCGATTGTATATCTTTTGCAGTCGACTTAACAGTACGAAAAGTTCAAGTTTTTAACTTTTTTATACAACACTATTCACCCCCCTCTAGTTTTATTTGCCTTGCCTACAGGATCCAACATGGGTGTCCTACCCAGATCACCTCCTGGAACTTGGTCAATCGAACTACCGATCTTGAAATCCTAGCCTGTTCGATGATGGTACACAGTTCACCAACAGTCTTAGTTAGATCGAACTCCCAATGGTTGAAATCGACCTCCAAAGTTCTTATCAAGAAAACCATCACTTTGTGGAGGTAAGTCGTTTCGATGCCAAATGATTTTATAGAGAACTCAACTAACCACCTCATTTAATAAGTGTTCGAAAGTCAAACACTCCAACTTTCAAGGCATATAGTGACCTCGGTTGTCGTGAAGGAAGTGAGGTGGGCAAACACAGCCGTTCAAACAGCCAGCGCTTCAACTTTCAAGGCAAGCAGTAACCTTGGTTATCATGAAGGAGGTGACGTAAGCAAATACATAGCAATTCGCTGCACACAACAACCGAGGTGTGACTACTGATATGAGACCTCGACTACCTAGTCCCGGTCCGACAATGTCCTAATAGCAAACGAGAGAAAGGAAAGAGAATAGAGAAAAATCTTATTCATTAAAAGAAAGATTACAAGGGCGGTGGCTAACCCGCTGAAACGGCAGGGGTACAAATGGATTATCACCGGCGCTTCAACGTCTACTCTTTCTCGTTATGGGGGGCAGACTTCTTACGAGGCACGGCATCTTGCTTGGCTCTCCGGTGCAAGTCCTCTTCGTTCACTTTGAAGGCGAAAGCCTCGAATGAGAGGTGCGGGTACCGGATCTTCGTATGCGTTAGGGCCTCACCGTACCCCGCATCCTGGGCATCATGCACCTACAACACCATTTCCTCCAGCTCCTGTTTATCCTTAGCTGCACTCCCAGCCGCCTCGTCCAGCATCCCTAACAATTTCCTCTCCTCATCCTGCCACGCCAGTCGTTCCTCGGCCCATCTCCCCTTCTCGCCCAACAAAACCTGCCGACCACTTCTCTCCTCCTTCAGCCCCTTCTCCGTCTCTCTGGTACGCCCGATAGAGCTCTTGGTTCTGACTCACCAAATTCCTGCCTCTCCTCGGATGCCAGAGCCTGTAAGCATCGCATCTAGCCTTCGCTTCAGCTCGACCCCAGTGAAGGTGCATGCAAAAAGGAAGGTTGTAAGGAAAAATTGGATATTAAAATTGAAGAAAGATACCGACTTCAAGTGAGAGACCCTTACCAGGACTGAAGCCTGAGCCAAACAGGACTAGATGTTGCCTTGGCCTCCCTCTTCAGAGACACTGATTCTCGGGGGTGGCCAGGTTTTCGACCACTTGAACCGCGTTCGTGCGATCTGTCGTCAGATTAGCCTCCGTTATAGTCCAGGGAAGTTCCACACCTTTGCCGGCGATGGCACCTTCGGTGCGGTCCGAGGAGCCCCCTCCATAGAGACAGATGACTCTGCAACGACTATGTAAGGTTCAGCATCTTTGCTCTTCTTCCTCCCCAGAGGCGCAATAGAAGAAAAAGAAGGAGGGGTGCTTCAGAGTCCCCCCCCGTCCCGAACTTTCCTTCCCCTCGGGGTCCTCAGATCCCCCAGCCTCCTCGTTCCTCGCCCTGGCCTTTCCCTTGGCCGGCTTCCTTTCATCCATCACGGTCTTAGCCTCGACCTCAGCTTTAGCCTGAGCCGCAGCATCATCCCAAGCCTTGGCCTCAGCCTCCTTCAGTATTGCCTTACAGGCCAAACATCTTTACATCAAAATCACGTCGGAAACCATGGTTAAAGGAAGAACGAAGACAACAAAGGAACAAGGTGAAGAAAGAACAAACAAAATGGGAGCAATTTATAAGTATGAAAAGGACATCGAATATTGTGCGCATAAGAGACAAGCGTGGGACACGTATGTAATGCCCCGAATTCCCTATATGGAGAATCCGTGATAAGAGCCAGAATCTTTTCCTTCAATTAGCCATAATACACAGAAAAACAGGAAAATTTAAAACTTTTTATTTAACACAAATGTATTAAAAGTCCGAATGTCATAAACTTCAATACATTACAACAGTGTTACAATAATGTCTTACTAGCCCAAGTGTTACAACTTCCAATCAAATTACATCAGAGTACAACGAAAAATAATTAACACTTGGCACTTCACTTGGAGGCTTCTCAACAATAAACATATAACAATAGGAACAATAATCAACACAGTGCTTCACTTGAACGCTCCACTTGTTTGGAGTCCTCCTGAACCCTGAATCTATAGTTCTGTAATCCAGCACCAAATTGAGTGGGGACTTCAGTACTATACTACCACAGTCGTTGATTATAAACAGCAGATTCTCATCTTAAACAAACAGATTGATGAAAAGAGAAATGTGTGTACATAATTTTGATGTGTCAGTGTATGCTATGACTTAGAATCTAATGCTGGGTTAACTAATGCAATGATGCACTTATTCTAATGCAAGCGAGACTCTGGAATAGTATGCAGCCCATACTACATACATTCATATCAAAGCATTTCTCCATATTTGGGAATTTGAACCCGCACCAAGAATTCTACTCTTGTACTAAACCTGTTCCTGACAGATACAACGTGACTGATGAGGTTGCCTTGGACGGTCCAATCCCGCCAATGCAATACCATAGTGATGTCTATGCTTGCTACTGTCATCTGGTGACCTCACTCAAAAGCATCCACGACCCAAGCTACTTGTCAACCTTGAGTCGTGCCCTCAACTTGTCATGAGCAGGCATAAAACCTAACGGAATCGTAGGGTCTATTTCCCTAGGAAAACCTCTCGTTCTTATCATGGCACTTCAAGAATTAACACCCGAAATACGGATCTCGTGCTCCCAACTAATCATGAAAAAGCACCGCCTGTATTCCTTTTACAGGGGGATACATCCCAATAACACCACCTAGTGTCGACGTATAGGAGAAGTCGGATTATAAGTTATCACCCCTAACACCAACTCTCACCCTTCGGCAATTCATAGATAAAAATGGTCAAGTAACAAGTAACTACCCTAACGATGTCACTAACCCTAACCAATCAAATGGGGTCGTACGAGCTACAAGGTACTCTCAACCTAAAGTCTTACTCTCAACTTGCCATTAGACGGCACCAAAAGAGTCAAACAAGCGAGACATGCAACTGTGCTTCCAACTAATCATGAAGAAGCACATGTATCCCTATTTCAAGAGAGTGCAGCAATTATTGACACAATCTACTGAGTCTCAACCTAGACTTCGCAAGATCTCCTCGGATCCACTCATAGCCTATCTATTCAAGACAATTACAACATACGAGCCAAATGAGCTACGTATGAGACAAGGAAATGCTAATAATTTGCATGAACTATTTCCCAACATTAACATGCTATTGCATGACTTATGAGCACAAGGAACACTTATTACCCATAATCAAGTGCATGATTCAAACTACTAACAATTCACGACAACTCTAGCTAACATGAACTAGAATTTTTTGTTAAGGTTACTAACATGAACTAAAATGCATGTTAAGCTTACTAATGAAATTAGCATACAAGATGAACATTCTAACATGATGATATATTCATCATTCCAGCTTACTAACAATGCACAAATTTATTATGAAAGCTTCTAATACATTCAAGATACCATAAGCTTACTAACTTGATCAAGGTACCCATAAACTTACTAACTCGATCAATTTACACTTATAGCTTACTAACAATTTAAAACACATGTTATGCTTACTAACATGATCAAAACATAATCTTTTAACCATTTATAAACTAAAGATGAAGAATACTCACATGCTCAGTCGAAGTTGTTTTATAAAACAACAACACTATAAAAATGAGTTCTTTATCAAAATAAAAACCATAAAAAAAAAACTAAGGATGGGTTCTTTATCAAAAAAGAAACCATAAAATAACAATACTAAAATGGGTTCTTTTGTATGCATCAACTAGAACCACCTACTTATTAACTTGATCTTTTACACATAGAAGTAACATAGAAGTTTTCTAACAACCTAGAAGCAAATAAAGCATGCTACTACAAACTTGATCGTTTACCCATAGAACATACATAGAAGTCTTCTAACAACCTAGAAGCAAATAAATCATGCTACTACAAACTTGGTCTTTTATACATAGAAGCAACATAGTAGTCTTCTAATCAACCTAGAAGAAAAATTAACGTGCTACTAATAAAAACTTGATCTTTTATACATAGAAGCAACATAGTAGTCTTCTAATCAACCTAGAAGCAAAATAAACGTGTACTACTAATAAAAACTTGATCTTTTATACATAGAAGCAACATAGTAGTCTTCTAATCAACCTAGAAGCAAAATAAACGTGCTACTAATAAAAACTTGATCTTTTATGCATAGAAGTAACATAGAAGTCTTCTAACAACCTAGAAGCAAATAAAGCATGCTACTACAAACTTGATCTTTTACCCGTAGAACAAACATAGAAGTCTTCTAACAACCTAGAAGCAAATAAAGCATGCTACTACAAACTTGGTCTTTTACACATAGAAGCAACATAGTAGTCTTCTAATCAACCTAGAAGCAAAATAAACGTGCTACTAATAAAAACTTGATCTTTTATGCATAGAGGAAAACATAAGACCTTTAATCAACATGAAAGTAAATTAAAGCCTACTACTAAAGAATTGATCTTTCTACACTTAGAAGACAAATAGGATTTTATTCCACATGAAAGCAGCATAAATCTCTCTACTAAAGAATTGATCTTTTTATACTTGGAAGCAAAATAAAATTTAATCTTTCACAACCTAGAAGCAAACAAAGACATGATCTTCCACTAAAATAAAGACATGTTAACTAAAAGCATTCACAACCCATAAAGTTAGGTTCTTGGTTAATAAAAACTACTAAAAATGGGTTCTTTTGTAACCTATAACAATTAACAACCAAAGATTGGTTCTTTTGCTAACTAGAAACTTATACCACAATAATCTAACCATAAAATGGTTTCTTTTACACATAAAACAAACCAAACATCATAAAGATGGGTTCTTTTTACATGCAACAAATAACTATCCCTAAAGATGAGTTCTTTTTTGCAAACAACAAATAACTTAACCCTAGGAATGGGTTCTTTCTTCACATACACAAATAGCTAGCCCTAAAAAGGGTTCTTTTTCTCATACACAAATAGCTAATCCTAAAGATGGATTCTTTTTCACAAACAACAAATAACTTAACCCTAGGAATGGGTTCTTTCTTCACATACACAAATAGCTAACCCTAAAGATGGGTTCTTTTTCATAAACAAAAAATAACTTAACCCTAGGAATGGGTTCTTTCTTCACATACACATATAGCTAACCCTAAAAATGGGTTCTTTTTCACATACACAAATAGCTAACCCTAAAGATGGGTTCTTTCTTCAACTAGAAACCACATATAATAATTTTAATCAACAAAAGACAGTTTCTTTACTACAAAGCTATTAAAGATGGGTTTATTCTACACATACAACAACTAAACAACAATAATCAAACAACAAGCATAAAGATTTGAAACCCCCACCTCTAGTTACTAGTGGAAGGACTTGCTAGCTCTTCCTTCTTGCTCCTCATTCTTGCTCCTCTTCAAAAATAAAAACTAACCCATGAAAAGAAACTCATGAAAACTAAACCCATGATTTGATCTCTCTTTCTTTTCTTGTAAGTTGTAACATCCTGTATTTTCAAATAATTAAATTTATTTTTATGTGTTTCGCACGTGAAAATTAATGTATGTTTTTGGCTTTAAAAATTATTTTTAAGGCATGAACAAACATTTTTCATTCTCTTCTAAAAAGCCTATTATTATCTATTATCAATTCTTAGGCCTAATAGTCTAATTCTAGCCCATCTAAAAATTAAATAATTAATTAATTAAGAGCCCATAGATTTAAGCCCACCTAAATTAGCCCACTAGTTAATTCTAATATTATTTAAGATAACCTGTAGGGTAGAATTGATCAAGTAACAAATAAATTAAAAAATAAATGAACAAACAACTAGTGTGAATGTAATGGCACGTGCATTGCACATGCACGTGCAATGGGACAACAAGGTGAGGCCTGCCATATGCTTGAGTGGGAAAGATGGAGAAAGTGGAAAGTGGTTACTTGATAATGGGTAGTTCTTCTAAATCCCAAATGTATCCTAACCCTTCATACAAACTCATCTCAACCCTTCATTCACTCTTGAGATGTGTATAAATACCCCTCCCTTGTCACTCTTGTCATTTGCATTTAGAATTTTCAAAGAGAAAGAGAAAGAATAAAGGCATTTGTAAGGAAAATATTGAGTGAGAAAAGAAATTTGTGTGAGAAAAAAAAAAGAATGTGTGTTTTCCTTCCATTGGAGGCCGGCCAAAGCAAGAAAAGGAGGAGAAGGCTCGGGTTCATGCTAAGCTATGAGGAGGAGCTCAATTTTGCACAAGCTAGGAGGAGACGGGGAGACGATCATGCTTTCAAGGAGTTCTTTAGGAGTTTTTTTTTTCTTCAATAAGGTGGGTGATTTCTCTACTTCTAATATAGATACCATGCTAGGAATTTAATTTTTGAATATGTTAGAAACAAATAGAAAAATTTTCCATATACTTGCTTGAAAAGACTAGGAAGAAAATAGGAAACTCTTGTTTGTCTACATGAGAAAATTTGTAAAATGAATTGAAATTTGTTGATTAAGATTTTTCATGATGTTTTATTAATATACTTTCATGCATACATATAAATTGATGAATCATGCTTGTATGAAAATTGTGCTTGTAAATGGATTGTAGAATGCAAAATAACACCCATTGATTGTGAAATAAATTGATTAGCATGGAAAAGTTACAATAAGTGTTAAATTTTAATTGTAATGTGTGAGTAGTATTATATTCCCTTGATTGTTAAATACATTGTCTCTTTGAATCATAAGAAATGAGTTAGTTTTGTAAAATATAAGATTAACTTAAGGGCATTGACTATGTTAAAGAGTGAAAAAACTGTATAAACACATTGTGAATAAATGGGGAATAGGTAGATAAAAGATTCATCTAGAATAGAAATTTCAATGTCGAAAAATATACTAATGTTTCACTTTTCAAAAGAAATAAGAAGAATAGTTCTATTATATTGTTGAAAATAAGAATTTGCAAATTAGATAAATATACTATACTGTTTTTCAAAGAAATACATTCTGGAAAAAGATTTAGATTTTTAATAAGTACAAATTGATTGAAAAATCGAGTTTATTAAAGAAAGAGTTAAACACAGTACGGTTTATACAAAAAGTATTTAACCAGACTTGTATCGGTCAGTCACTCAGGACCTAGCGGTCTTCGGGTGCGCTTTTGGTCTGTTACTGTAGCTGGGCAGAGGCTCTAGTCTTGGGTTCGAGTCTTGTAATGGACTCTATTTTACTGAAATTTTGATTTCTAATCAAATCCCGAAACCATAATTTAAATATAATTCGAGTCCACCTTATATTGGTTAGTCACTCAAGGCCAAATGGTCATTGGGTGTGCTTTGGGTCTGTTACTGTAGCAGGACGGGGGTGTTGGTCTGGGTTCGAATCCGACCCTTCCCTTTTGTTTTTGTTTTTGTTTTTTTTTTTTCTGTTTTTGATTTTTTATATAATTCGAGTTTGGGGGTATTTTAATAGTTTTAATAGTATAAAAAATTGAGAAAAATACTAATATTTTTTCTAAAATCTCCTAGACTTCATGAAAATTATTTCTACAATATTTGACATATTATATTAGAAGTAATTTTGGGAAGAAAAAATCGATAAATTTCTCTTCGAATATGACTTTGATTAATTAAAAAAAGAAATATTTTGAATATAAAGAAATTTTGTGTAGCGATAAAAATTGAGATTTTCGACATGGAAAAAGTGAGCAAGTTAATAAATGAATTTGATGTTTAATATATGCAAGTGTGCATGGAAAATGAAATAAAAACATCATTATGAAATGTGGAAATTTGTGAGTATAAACACTCATCTTTGGTGAACATGAAAATAGATTGAAACTGGAGTTTAGCTAAGTCCTTACATCGGTCTGAATGAATTTGAAAGAGAAATGTGATAATAAAAGACCAAGGTTGGGTCATGGTTAACAATTGATGTTTAAGACCGGTGTAGAGGTAACACTAACTCTAGGATATTAATTTTATTCATGATTCAAATATCTAAGGACTACACTATAGTGAAGATGTGATAAAAGTAAGAGAAAAATACAAGTATGAGGGCCTCGGATCTACGGTGTGAGAGTGTTCACAGGCTGCCTACATGATGCGTCATGTCATGACGTGGATACATCTCCGGAATTATCGGGAACATGGCGACGCTTGTGGGGTATTTTGTGACTACGTAGTTCTATCGTTCCATAACGGAGGCGAATTGTCCATAGGTTGTCTGCATGATGCATCATGTCATGACGTGGGATTCCCCTCCAGACTGTCTGGGCATGAGCTCGTAACTCATAGAACATCTAGGATACTTGTGATAGTTACCATAGTAGTTTAACTCATAACGAGGGATCCAACCATACAAGATGAAGAATGGTTAAGAGCTTGCCCTCGGATTTATGTAGAATGGGATGCATAAGTTCGAACAAGTGCGCATTAGTGTCATGAAATAATAAATTACTGCATTTAAGACTAAGTGCACATTCACACACGACATCAATAAGATAGTCCCCCTTAGCTTTGTTTGTGAATAAGTGTGTGCTTTCCAAGTAAGATAAATTGATGTATTATATCCTAGCGTCAGTTGTATGCAACTGACGTGCCCACAGTTTCCATGCAGGACAAAATGAATGAAAGAACTAAAGAAGGAATGCTGCTTAAAGAAATGTTCAATTTGTTATTTATTTCATGTATCATGTTGTAATTATAATTCCGCTGCGTTGATGTAAAAACTGTTGTATAAAAGTTTTAAATTCCTTGTAAAATTGTACGGAGTGAAGTGTAAAGATCCCGTGGAACTTCGAATTCAGACTTATTTGGAATTGGGGGTGTTACATTTCTATTCAAAACAAAGCAAAAGAAATATGAAAAGAAGGGAGAATGAGATGAGAGTGAGTTGATAATGGAGGAAACAAAAAATGAAATGGGGCTTTGCCCCTTGAGATTGGCCAGCCACTTATAGAGGAGAGGGAGAGAGAGTGAGTTTGATCCAAAGGCTTACGTTCATCTAATTAAATCTATGGCTAAAAATTAGTCTTATATTGATAAAAAATATAATCCTATCCATCCATTTAATTAATATTGATCAAAAAATAAAAGATATTTTCTCAAAGTTACATACTACATGATTTCGTACAACCGTACAAAATCGATACAATACATTTACGTACATAAATCTATATATACGGATTACATTTATTAATTAAACCAAAAAATCCACACAAATAATATTTTAATTCCGAGAATAAAAATAAAATAATAATAAAAATAATATTTATATCAGTTCGTGAGATTACAGTACGAAATCGATACAATATATATACATACGTGCTAGTATATAATTTTTATTACTTAAAACGAGTAATCTCCACCAAAATTATTTTGATTCTAAATAATAATAATAATAATTTTATTATCAGCTCGGAAAATTTCAGTATGAAATCAATACAATACAGATATATACAGACTCATATATATATATAGATAATGTTTATTAATCCGAGGAGATCTTGTGAAGTCTAGGTTGAGACTTAGTAGATTGTGTCAACAATTGTTGCACTCTCTTGAAAGAGGGACACGTGCGGTGCTTTTTCATGATAAGTTGGAAGCACAGTTACATGTCTCGCTTGTTGGACTCTTTTGGCTGCATACTATTCCAGAGTCTCGCTTGCATTAGAATAAGTGCATCATTGTATTAGTTAACCCTGTATTAGATTCCAAGTCATAGCATACACTGACACATTAAAATTATGTATACACATTTCTCTTTTCATCAATATGTTTGTTTAAGATGCGAATCTGCTTTTTATAATCAGCAATTGCGTCAGTATAGTACTGACGTCCCCACTCAATTAGGTGCTGGATTACCGGACTATAGGTTTAGGGTTCAGGAGGACTCCAGACAAGTGGAGCGTTCAAGTGAAGCACTGTGTTGATTATTGTTCCTATTGTTATATATTTATTGTTGAAAAGCATCCAAGTGAAGTGCCAAGTGTTAATTATTTTTTGTTGTACTCTGATGTAATTTGATTGGAAGTTGTAACACTTGGGTTTGTAAGACATTATTGTAACACTGTCGTAATGTATAGAAGTTTATGACATTCGGACTTGTAATACATTTATGTTGAATAAAAAAGTTTTAAATTTTCCTGTTTTTCTGTGTATTGTGGCTAATTGAAGGAAAAGATTCTGGCTCGTGTCTCAGATTCTCCATATAGGGAATACGGGGCGTTACAGAGTGGTATCAGAACCGACTTCAATTTATAGTCCAACACAGTAGGAAAATTACAGTTGGATGCCTTATAGGAGTCGGGTTTAGCTAGTTGTAGATAATTATAATTCATATCGTTGTTCTTTCCACTTATGTTTTATAATTTATTTCTATATCTGGATTAATACCCCTGTTTATTACTTTTCTACCAGATGTCTCACGGAACCAGTAGTGGTAGGAACGACCTGATAGAGGGTGAAGATAGTGGTGCCAATGGCACATGACCAAATGTGGGGGCGGAGTTCGCTTGTATGTACCAAGTGTTTGGGGATTTTATGGAAGCGAGCCGGAACAACATCCCACAACAAGGAGCACCAGCTGGTGACCAGGGAGTTACAGCTGTTGACTCGATCAAAATGGTCGAGTCCTTTCAAAGGATGAAGCCACCTATTTTTGAAGTCCAGGCAGACCCGATTGCAGCTGACAACTGGATCCTTCAGGTGGAAACAGCGTTCGAAGTGATGTTGACACCCGACAACAGCAAGGTCAAACTGGAAAGTATCTTACTCGAGAAGGACGTCGGGGTCTGGTGGCAGTCAGTGAAGAAGAGCATGGGAGAAGGACCCATTGCCTGGGAAGGCTTCTTTGAGGAGTTCAGGCAGCACTACTTTTCGTTGGATGTGCAGGAGAACAAGGCCATGGAGTTCTTCAACTTGTAGCAGGGAAGCCTGACAGTTCGTAAGTATGAGACCAAGTTCATGCAGTTGTCTTGGTATGCTCTAGAGATGGTAGAAGATGAGGTCAAGAAGGCCAAAAGATTCGAGTAAGGGCTCAGACCTGTACTCAGAACAAGGATGGTACCTTTGTGCATTTGGAAATTTGAGAAGTTGGTCTGTCGTGCAGCAATAACGGAGCTGGACATGAACTGAGGATCGGAATCACAAAAGAAAACTGGAGGATGGAACAAGGGAAAGAGATCTGCACTAGCATCAGAGTTCGAGAACCAAGGTCAGAAGCTGAAGATTCAGAAGTCAGAAGCAGAAGATTCAGAAATCAGATGGCAAGCTTGGAGGCGCCAAGCCGGGAAGCTGTTTCCTGTGTGGTGAGCAAGGTCATTTCATGAGCCAGTGCCCAAGAAAGGACCCTCAGATAGATTCCCGTGTCTATTACAAATATGGGAGGATTGGTCATATCCGACCAGATTGTCCCCAGTTTCAGAAGAATAGCAACAGATCAACCCCAGAGATGAAAAGCAAAGGAAAGGAGCCGCTTCGCGAAGGGCGAGTGTTCGCACTTACAGAAGATGATGCCAATGAAGGAGAGAGAGTCATCACCGGTGTGTGAAGAAGGGGATACAACTAAGTTTGAAGTTGTATTTTGAATTTTATTTTGGACTTTAAGTAATGTATGATATAACACTTTTTGTAACCGAATGGATTTATATAAATATGTGGAATCCATGCAACGGTTTTGTTCAATAATGGTTCATCACATTCCTTATGTCTGTGTTATTTTGTATCTATTGTTTTCGGGTTTCTCCTGACTAAACGTAGTTCTGAGGACAAAACTATTCTAAGGAGGGAGTTTTGTAATATCCCGGTCTGATATATTATTATTATTATTTTATTTTTATTTTCAGAATTGAAATATTTTTGGTGGATATTACCCGGTTTAATCCACTCATCGCCTATCTATCCAAGATAATTACTACATACGAGCCAAATGAGCTACGTATGAGACAAGGAAATAATAATAATTTGCACGAACTATTTTCCAACATAAACATGCTATTACATGACTTATGAACACAAGGAACACTAATTATTCATAATCAAGTGCATGATTCAAACTACTAACAATTCACGACAACTCTAGCTAACATGAACTAGAATTTCGTGTTAAGCTTACTAACATGAACTAAAATGCATGTTAAGCTTACTAATGTAATTATAATACAAGATGAATATTCTAACATGATGATATATTCATCATTCCGGCTTACTAACGATGCAAAAATTTATTATGAAATCTTCTAATACATTCAAGATACCATAAGCTTACTAACTTGATCAAGGTACCCATAAACTTACTAACTCGATCAATTTACACTTAAAGCTTACTAACAATTTAAAACACATGTTATGCTTACTAACATGATCAAAACATAATCTTCTAACCATTTATAAACTAAAGATGAAGAATACTCACATTATTAGTCTAAGTTGATTTATAAAACAACAACACTATAAAAATGAGTTCTTTATCAAAATAGAAACCATAAAATAACAATACTAAAATGGGTTCTTTTGTATGCATTAACTAGAACCACCTACTTAATAACTTGATCTTTTACACATAGAAGTATCATAGAAGTCTTCTAACAACCTAGAAGCAAATAAAGCATGCTACTACGAACTTGATCTTTTTCCCATAGAACAAACATAGAAGTCTTCTAACAACCTAGAAGCAAATAAATCATGCTACTACAAACTTGGTCTTTGATATGGCTAAAAATAGGGTTAAATCAGAACCGTCCAAATCAGGCACGAATCTTGAAGCCCAGGGGTAAAACGGTAATTTCACCTACCAAGGGGTCTGAAGCGGGTACGGGTTTTCTTCCTCGAAAACCTACTAACCCGCGAACGGATCCATCTCAGCTGGGTGCGGGTCTCACCCCGCAACAAACCCGGTTCAGAAAGGATAGGATTAGGGTTTTTGATTAAATCCTAATCAACGGCCCTGATTCATGTCTATCCTTTCACTGGGAATTAGGGATTACATTCCTTATCTAACCACAGGGATTACATTCCTAATCTGATCCCAGCGGCGCCTATAAATACCCCCCATCCACCTCCATTAAGTGGTAATCAAACTTTTTCCAGTCTTTGCGCTCTCTCATAATCATCCCTGATTACTGACTTGAGCGTCGGAGGGTGCGTCGCCGGGAACAACCCCGGTGTCTCGCACTTTTTGCAGGTGTACAGCGGGAGTCAGCATCAAACTCCGGCAGAACAGGGTACAGGTTTGTTATTCAAAAGTTTCCTAAGAATCCACAAATACTATCTGTTTGCCTCCACACCAGATTTAGCGGCAACAGTCTTTTATACATAAAAGCAACATAGTAGTCGTCTAATCAACCTAGAAGAAAAATAAACGTGTTGTAACGCCCCGGATCCCCGTTACCGGACATCCGTGACACAACCAGAATCTTTGCCTTCAAATGCATCTCAACACAGTAAATTACACGGAAATTAAAAACACTTTTATTGCCATCAGAGTTATTACATCATTAGTTACAAATATTATCTTGTTCTTGAACAAGGAATACAAATTATATTACTCATTACAACTGTTTACAAAAACATTCAGACTCCTCTTGTGAATTTGTCAGCTGTCTTCCAAAATGGTAATCAACTGGTCACTGTTGAAACCCCACTGAGTGTTCGATCTGCTCCCCTGAGACTTGCCCCTCATTTTGAGTCTTCTGCTGCGCGTCTCTGATTATTACGGCATCTGCTCGATTGGTAGGCATGTACACTGCCACCCCACTTGGTTGCCCTGCTGGTCTTGGCTCTCCTGCACTCACGACCCGACATCAACTACCTAATTGAGTGGGCACGTCAGTAATTCTACTGATGCAATGCTGATAAGAAAACAAAGATCTCCAACTAGCACACCCACGAATCATCTTGAATGGAAAGGAAACGAGCATCCTGATTTCCTAGTGTTCTTGTATGCCCTGAACTAAGGTCTAATGCATAATATAGAGTACAAAACAGATGCACTTATTCTAATGTCAGCAATACTCTGGATATGCATGCATCCCATACTACATGTGCTCCAGATTAAGCCGTTTCTCCAGTTTCAGGGATTCAAACTCTCGCCATGAAATGCATTCTATTATTGTACACTTCTTGTTCCTGATAGTACAACATGATTGAGGAGGTATATAAAAAGAAATAACTCGGGGAGCTACCCCGTTGTCACTAATATTTGTTGCATCGGACCATTCTCAAAAGCCGTGACGAACTTAGAGATACACGGCAGCATATCCATTACACAGAAGATCCATCATGATCCGTTCGTGTCCACCAGCATAGAACATGACGGCCTCAAAGGTCTAAAACTCCATATCCGACAGGAAGCTCCCGTTCTTACCACGACACTTCAGGAATTAACAGTGCAGGATATGCACAGCAACATGTATCCCTAATGACAGGAAGAGACAACCTTGATTATCACCGACTAGTGCTAACTCTTAGAATGAGTCAGATTATATGGAATCACCCCTAACACCAATTCGGTCTTCAAGAGAACAATAAAGAAAACCTAATCAATGCAGTTTACTGAAAATATGTTGTCACTCAAATCATACACGGTGTCGATCAAACAAGGTCGAGCCTGACTGGTCTATCAAAATAATAATTAATTACGGGAATCACATCCACCGATTCCCAATACCTTCACAGGTTATCGGCCCGTGACCCTCAGTGAGTAGTCCAACAGCGCCAAATGATGCAATATAATTTGAATGAAGGTAAGCACACACATAACCACCAATTTCTGACCATTGACAGACTCAGGCATCGAGACACCAATCATAAATTGACCATAGCTATCCTCCAACATACTCATATCCACCATGAGTACTAAGCACAGAAAACTTGTCTAAGTCCTAAATAAAATGCTAAAGACATCTTAAATTCAATAGCTCAAGGTCACCATACTGCGTCATGCAGAGAAATTCCTTATCAATCTCTCAATCATAAGTCGTTGTGGCGACTCAAGCTGCACTCATCGAAATCCAACAAAATTTGGTTTTCTAGAAGGGTAGGAGACTCTACTGCAATCCCCTAGTTAAAAAATCCCTCAAATTCCCTACAGAACTGAAGTCTCCTGTTGAAGCCAATCAAGGCAACAGGTTACCGAACTTGCAACACCCATATCTTCTAAGATATAATTCGCAATTGCTTGATACCACCAATTCTGGAAAGCTAAGACCCTGGGCTATAACTTTCTAGTTAATCATTCCCTCAAATTCAATCGTCTTGATACAATAAAAACCTCATATACTCTCAGCTGTTCATTCCTTCATGCACTTGTTGCACTTTTCCAATAGCATAAAAGTTTGCTCACTCATCGAAATCGCTCGATTTCGGATTCTATGGGAAGGTGGGAGTGTCTACTACAACTTTTTAGTTGAACACATCCTCATATTCAATCATTAAAATCCTCAAAATCTCCAATTTCTATCAGGTGCACAGACAGACCAAAATTGATTCATTCAACAGCAAGGTCTCAATCTAGATTGGATCTGCCCCAGTCTTAGGAAAATCATAACTTCCAACCATAAACTGGAATTACATAATTCTAGATATTTTGGAAAGCTATGACTCCCTACCACAAATCTCTAGTTGATCAATCTTCCAAATTCTTAACACATAATTCCAGATTTTTACATATTCACAGATCAGTCAATTTGTACTAAGTTGAACCTGGTCTACTTTGATATTCAATAACAAATCAACCTTAAGTCCAAAGCTCATGAAATTTAAGAATCTACAACTAGACATAAACCACTCCATTGTGTCCAAAAATTGCATCTAAACTCCTACTATGCAGAGAGTTATGACTCTTTGAACATGACACAAAAATCTTACTGCATTTCAGGCAGAGCCCTTACTCATACATGCAATTTATTTTTGAAACTTCATCAAATATCATCAAAAAAACCTAAAATTTTTGAATTATGATGTAAACTCATACTAAAAGCTACTGCAAAAATTTCATAGCAGTATCATACACACACAAGTAGTTATGACTATTGGAACTTCAGTCTTCTAACAGACAGAATTCAGCTCTGTCCTTAGACCAGTTGCAATCTACGAATTGCTTGAGGCATCAAATGACCTCAGAAAATTATGAAATTTAAGAATATGGTTTTAGACACATACAAGAGTATCCACAAAAATTTTAGCTCAAAATACCCAACCAATATTGAGTTATGATTTCGGACAGTCATAACCAGTCTCACACAGTCAGCAGCTTTTTGACTGCTCTCTTTCTGAAATTGGACTAAGTGTTTGGGCTATCAAATGGCCTCCAAATATTGTGGAAAAATTCATGGAAGCTCTAGATACATAGAAGAACAATCCCTAAAAATTTAAGTTCAAAATTCCCAACCGTTAGTGAGCTAGAAATTCTCAAACTCACCTACTCATACATGCTCTTTAACAATTTCATGAAAAGAGATATTCTACCATATAAATTATTTTTCTTAGCATGCTAACTTTTCATACATGTTAAAAAAATTTCTCTTAGCTACTACCATATGCCAAAATTCACATACACACAAAAAGCTAAAAAAAAATGAGTTAGAGTATCACCCACATCTTGATTTTGCAAGAGAATCCTTAGTAGCTTTGCTTGCTCCTTTACTTTGCTCCTTGCTCTTGTAGAAGCTCCACACTCCTACTACACTTTTTTATTCAAAAAGACTTCACCTTTTTCCTCTCCTTCTTTTTCGCTTCTCTTCCTTTTTTTTTTGAAGAACACAAGATGAAAAATGAGAGGTGAATGGAGTGGGAGGGGGTTTTATAAAAGAAGGAGAGCTAGGGTTTTCTTTTTGGCCAGATGGTGAAGTGTAGGGTGAGTATGGGGAGAGGTGGAGTGAGTGGGAGTGGAGGGATAGGATGAGGCCAACAAAGATCTTCTAGAAGCTTCAAGTGGCTTCTCATTTCTTCATGAAGTCAACACAGATAGTGAATTGTTTCCACCATTGGATCTTTATCAAGATCCAAGCCATGATCACATGATGCTAGGATTCCTAACCCTAGGTTGGGTCAAGGAACCCTAGGTCACCATACCCTAACCCTAACCCTAGTTCATAAATAGGCATGGTTATTCAATTCCATAATCATGCACCAAAACAATTCGAGCACTAACTTGATTTTAAATAACCAATACACACACACACACACACACACACACACACACACACACACACACACACATAATAATAATAATCTAAATTATTATTTTCTTCCGAAAATTGTCTGGCGGGACAATCTATAGTTCGATTGAGAAGATATCCCGAGTTTACTTTATCGGATTCATAATAGCTCATATATCCCTAACTTCTCAATTAAAACTGATTATCATTAGAAAAAATATGTAATCGTGTGCAATTCTTGACTATGCACTGGTTAATATGCAAAAATAGCCATATACTATTTTGCGGGGTATTACACGTGCTACTAATAAAAACTTGATATTTTATACATAGAAGCAACATAGTAGTCTTCTAATCAACCTAGAGGCAAAATAAACGTGCTACTAATAAAAACTTGATCTTTTATACATAGAAGCAACATAGTAGTCTTCTAATCAACCTAGAAGCCAAATAAACATGCTACTAATAAAAACTTGATCGTTCATGCATAGAAGTAACATAGAAGCCTTCTAACAACCTAGAAGCAAATAAAGCATGCTACTACAAACTTGATCTTTTACCCATAGAACAAACATAGAAGTCTTCTAACAACCTAGAAGCAAATAAAGCGTGCTACTACAAACTTGGTCTTTTACACATGGAAACAACACAGTAGTCTTCTAATCAACCTAGAAGCAAAATAAACGTGCTACTAATAAAAACTTGATCTTTTATGCATAGAAGAAAACATAAGACCTTTAATCAACATGAAAGTAAATTAAAGACTACTACTAAAGAATTGATCTTTCTACACTTAGAAGACAAATAGGAATTTTATTCCACATGAAAGCACCATAAAGCTCTCTACTAAAGAATTGATCTTTTTATACTTGGAAGCAAAATAATAATTGATACCTTGAGTAATTGCTTGAAGAATTTTAATGATCTAACTAAGATTATTTCCGGTTCCGATTATTGTACTGCTAATCTTCTTTTTGAGGAATTTTGTGAAGTTCTATTACTTCTACATAAATGGGAGAGAAGTTCAGATACTGTAATTATGGGAATGGCAATTCCGATGAAGAAGAAATTCATGAAGTATTGGTTGAAAGCCAACAAGCTTTTTACAGTTACGACTTTCCTTGACCCAAGATATAAGTTAGTAGCCATTAAGTTGTATTATGAAGAGATATATGGTTTAGATGGTCCAAGGCGGTTAGGAAATATTGTAAACTTAATCAAGGAACTTCATGGTGAATATTCACAAAATTCTCATAAGAAAAGTCAATGTACACAAAAAGAAGTTGGCCCAAACAATTTTTCTGTTCGAATGGAACGTGTTGGTGAAAAGAGAAAGACTAGATTTGATCAATATATTGAGAGTTGTGAAAGCATGCCTTCAAAAACGGATTTGGACATATATATGGAGGAGGTCGCTCTTAGGTGGAATGAGTCTACAATGGGGAAATTTGATATATTAGCTTGGTAGAGAGGGAATATCAGAAAGTATCATTTACTTGCAAGGATTGCACGAGATGTTTTTGTTGTCCCAGTTTCCACAGTGGCTTCCGAATCCACCTTTAGCACTAGCGGTCGTGTGATCCGTTGTCATAGAAGCCGAATGAAGATGGAAACAATTGAAGCATTGATATTAACTCAAGAATGGCTACGAGCAGAGGATGGAGGTAATTGCAATACAACTTATGATTTGTATTTTTGCTTGCATTTATGATATCTATTATCTAACTATCTCTATTGTGAGTTAATTTTGTAGCATCCAAAGTAGATTTATTGTCCAATGATTTGGCCAATGAATATGTGAGGATGGAGGATGAATATATGACTCTTATACCAACAACGTTAGGTATGAAGAGATTTAAATAATGTTACACCACTTGCAAGATTTTTTTGTTACATACATAAACATAATTTTATTTACTTTTTGTTCTTAAGGTGACGATGAGGCAGATGAGTATATCTTGGAACAACTGGATGATGATTTTTGACAACATGGAGGGACATTTGTTTTACTTTTATGTTATTTTGTATGGATTTTTTGTTATGAATCTTATTATGGATGTTCGTGTAACAAACTTGTTTTGAGGGACTTATATGTTTGGATTCATGTTTTCCTAGTTCTTTTCTTTCTCTATTTGTTTGTTTGTTTGTTTGTTTTTTTGTTGCTAACCATGGATGCAGGAGCTACAAATGATTGTAGCTTGGTGTTTCTTCAAATGATCATAGTCACAAAAAGGTCAGTAATATAGTAATGTACTAAGGTCAGTAATATAGTAATATTCTTAGTAATATTCTTGAACAAAAGCATCATAACATTTCCATTTGAAAATCTATGCTCAAAGAATTTTCTTTTGATATTAAAGTTGCCTTTAGATGAACGATCACTCTTGGCCTGCATTGTTTGTGCAATTCTATCTAGAGTGACGGTCGTAGTACCACAATGAGTATGTCTGTCTTCACTACCATCAATGTTATATTATCTGTTCAAAACTGTCATGTTCAAGTGTTCAACTTCTATCATCTTCTTATGTTAACTGAAGCTGATCCCGTTTGTGTCATCGTGATCTTACTGATTCACTTGAAAACATTAACTGCTTTTTAGTGAAGCCAATCATTTTTTGTGTTTATAGGAAGCTTCATAAATATTTAATTTCATGCCAGTCCTTTTCATGAGTTATCATTATAGAAGATTTTACTTTCTAGAGTTCTGACTCTGTTTTTGCAGGTTCCCTTAAGACACTGCTATGCAGGCATACATGCGTATAAATATGTGCTAGTATAGTCTGTTTTTTCCAGCTATCTTCACATTGAATTCTGCTATCACTGGCTTGGCTTAATCTTTGCAGTGAATTCTGGTAGATGGGCCAAATTTGTTTCACGACCTATCCTCATTTTAGAAAATTATACCTGCTAGTTTCTTCTCAATTATCGAAGGTTTCTTTTAGACCAGAAAGATGGATTCCTCTCTGATATAATTGTCTTACTCGTTGCAGTTGATGCTGAAACATTTATTTATTCTTCTACAGAAATGGTGTAATATGTCAATGTGTTAGGAATAAACAATAACATACTTGTGAAATTTACTTTTCCATCACCAATTGCTTAAAAAACAAAACTATTTCTCAGTTCAAGATTTTCTTATCTCAGCCATGGCTAGTTGTATATGAGTTAAAGAGTATATAATAGATTCTGCCCTTCACCACTTATGCACTATTTGCCATTTTTCTTCTCAATTTTTTTTTTAATGTTCCATAAATAATTGAAATGGCCAACATTCAACCGAGTTAAAGGATTTTCTTTTCCAACTTTTTTTGTTCCCTTTCCAGGATAAACCTGATACTTATGATAAACTTGTCAAAGAGATGGCACTGGATATGCGCACTCGCCCCTCAGATAGGGCAAAAACTCCTGAAGAAATTGCCCAGGAAGAAAGAGAACGACTTGAGGCATTAGATGGTAAATGCATTCCATCTTTAAGCTGATATATTATTGATCTTCTACTTATGTTCTTTTGAATGTGCTATAAAATTCTTTCTCTTCATGGGGCAAATAATTTCAAGGAGGAGCGTCGAAAAAGAATTGTTGCTACTAGTGAGTTCGATGATGATGAGAACGATGGTGATGAAGATCAAAGTTCAAGATCAAAAGGAAAATGTATGTTTATGTTTACAACTAGTATTCTGTTTATACATCAAATCAATTTTGAAGAACTTAATTGGGGTTACTGGTTGTATAGTAGTGTGTGCATGTCATTGTTCACTACGGATGTTGTTTATTGAAACTACTTCTTGATCTGCAAGTTGTTTACGATGTTCTTTTGTAGTATTTTGCAGTCCTAGCAACTCAAAAACCATTGAGTGCCCGAAGGTTGAATTCCCTTGTCAAACCACTGATAGAAATGAGTGTAGATACAATATTATGCAGCTATTTGTGCTCGAGAGCGGTTGATACACATACGAAATAGTTTTCAAGGGATATCAATAGTCCAGGTTATATCATTATACTTAGCAACTTGTTATTACTGCACATTGTATTCGCTACCCTTCCAGTAGCCTCACTCCATCTTTGCTAAATCCAAAATTCCCCACGAAGTCAATGATGTGTCATCTGAAATTAGACCTGCCCATTCATCTGTATAGAATTCAGTTGGAAATGGAGCAAACAAGGTTTATGGTAATGGGAGGCTCAGTTCAATGGGGAAGCAAGCAAGGTAATCAACATTTCTTTTCTTTCTTCAAATCGTGATAGGTTTCATCAATGCGAATGCAAGCATGTGCACATTTATTCACCTTAACAATGTAGCTGACAAATCTTGTTTTTCATTTTCTTTGAATTTATTCGTTCATATTTGCTGGTGCAAGTGCTAGTGTTAATTCAAGAAGAAAGTAAGTAAACATATTCTGCAAAATTTCCTCACATTCAAGATAGTCTGCATGTCAACTTTTTTTCCCCACTTTTAGTCTCATTCAATTTTAGTACGTGTAAAATCATGGATAACAAAAGGAATCCCACTTTTAGTCTCATTCACTGCACCATGTAATGCATATGCTTTGGAATTTTTATATATTGTATATTTGTTTCTTTCTTGAGTTATACTTATAATCATGTAACATACTTGATATGCCTATTGACAATGTTAACATAAAGGCGTACGCCGAATTCAAATTCAAATTGACAATGTTAACTATATGTCAACTATATGTTGGATATTTGAACTCGTATCCGTTATCCAGTAGACCTTTTCCGATTCGCATCCGTATCCGAAATTTGCGGATACTAATATGAAGAAAAAAAATCCGAGTCATATCCATATTTGTATCTGAATCCGTCTTTGGAATGCGGATACGGATGTTGGTATAGCCAATATCCGATCCGAAAGCATCCCTATCAGCGAGCTATCGGTCCCCCCCTCGGAGTCTCCTCCATGTCCCGGGCCTTCGGAGCCTCAAGTTTCTACGGAATGTGCTCCTGGGCAGAAACTTTGCCCTTTTGTTTCCCCTTATGGTCCGCTTTCGGAACCTCCCGAGACTCCGATGACAAGGCAACCGTCACACCGAGTACCAATACTTTAAGCCAGAGACTAGAAAGCTTACTCGAGCGAACGGAGCTTAAACCAGCGTCAACCAACCTCCCTTCCGTCACTTGCTGCCAGGCGACACTGACACCCTCCCCGAGGAGTTTCTGAAACTCAGCACTCTCTGTCGAACTAAGATCTTGGGGTGACGGAGAATCCGTCTTCAGCGGACCCTCGTACGACCACTGGGTGGGGATATCCCAGGGCTTACCACTTCAAATGACAAAGTATCTTCTCTTCCAGCCCTTAATAGAGTCGGGATGACCATGCACCACTCTGTACCCCCGATGGGGTAAGACATACCACCGATAGGGGTGACATGGCAGCCCTCTGAAGCTTAAGCACATCTAAAAATATTTAAGGCTGAGAGGGACCCCCCTCTCATGGCAGATCATAATAAAACATGCCAACTATTTCCACGAGTTTGGCACATACTGCATCGAGCTCAGGACCACCCAATTCACCACCTCATTTATAAAGGGATGGAGGGGGAGATGCAAACAAGAATATAACACGTCGATGTTATGACACATAGCGGCCCCAGAAGATTGGCATTTTGGGCAAGGTTAAAGCTCGAAAGCATCAACTCAATTCAAGGAGGAATGCGATAAGCCACCCAAAGCGACTCCAGTTCGTTCCCCACCAAGGTACTCCTCGCCTCGTCCACGTCCACTATCGACCGGTTGGATGGAGGCAAAACGCCAAAGCCTGGCTCATCCTTTAGGTCTTCAGGGTACGTTTGGATGGACTTTGCCCGCACGAGTACCCTTAGAGTTTCCCTCAATGGGCCAACCATGGTGTCACTAGATCTAGCCTCATCTTTGGCCCGGTTGTGTCCCCCTCCTTCGGTATCAGAGATCCCAATAATGTCCACCACTAGTTCGGTCATGTTCACGCCTGTCGATCCCAAATTCTCGGAGTCGCCCGAAATGAGTCGACTCAATGAACGGGTGGTCGACCGACTCTGCAAAGAACCCGCATGACCCATCATGGTTGCCAAGAGAGGACGAGTCATCTTATTCCGCGGTCGACATATCCGAAGTCCACAATTTTAAAGAAAGAAACTTCAGGGGAAAAAGAAAGAAAATGAGCCCTTCACAATGCTGAGGGTAGGGGTCAAATTTATAAGGCAACTGGCTCTCGAACCATCGACATGGGCCTCCTCTTCGAATTCGGTGATTGTCACTCCAATCGAATGACCACTATCACGTGTTGTCTCCTTGAACCCTGCAAAATCTGATAGGACGGAAGACCACGTGGAGAGCAAGTCCCATCAGAAGACGCTCTGACATCCTAACTCAGATCGACCCTGAACCTCCCACCGAGCACAGCGCCCGCCAAGTTCACAGCTCGGACTCATGCTAAACACCATTTCAACTTTTCCCCCGAAGCAACGCGTCCACTGCGACTCAGCAATCTAACGCCACCGTCACACTGACACTTTTGTCCATGAGTTATCTACTCCTCGGAAACGACCAACGGCGCATTCCTGAGATTGGGGGGCTTATGATGTCGGGAAAATTGTAAGTGATCTCCACCATTGATCCTAACACGAATCGCGAAGCAATTAACTAGGCCCAGGCCAAGTTGATCTAGGGGTTTTTCGCAAGCCCATTCGCACGCCCCAAGGAGCCACTTGCCATTCGCACATGACGCGCCATCAGTTACGTCATAACCGCCCCTCCCTTAAAATTATGGGGCTAATCAATCACAGATCCGAGATCGAAGGGATTTCTCCCCGGACCTATAACTATAGCAGCTACTGAACGGCTGCAGGTAACAACTTTTTTCTGCACAAAATCACTACCACAAAATAACTGCTTTCTAACTTAAGCATTAGAGGGCCTGTCGCCGAGAAAACTTCCGGTGTTTCAGGCTTTATTTTGCAGGTATGTGGAACGGCCATCGATCGTCCTACTCGTCCAATATCCCCCCGGGTCCGGTGAGAAGAATAAGATTCTTGTGGTTTTCTCAAAACTAAGAACTCACGTTATCTATTGCCCCCACACACCCAAGAAAAAGACCGCAACATGCTGTTTAAGAGGTGGGGCATCAAACATCGGCAACTTTTTCCCGGTCTTAAGGTGGTTGGATTGGAAGGAGATGAAGAAGGAGGTTGAGCTTGGCAAGTGTTGAGGGAATGATTGATGAGATAAGAATGGATAATGGGAAACAACACAGAAAAAGAAGTAAATGATTTGTGTTCTGCTAAACTGGAAACAGACCCTCAATACTACACTAATCAAAACATCAAAGCTCCATTGTTGTAAGTAATTCTTTATTTTCACTTTTTTTTATACAATATTAATATTTTGACATTCATATTGCTTGAGTGTACATGATTCATTTTCATGTGCCATTTTGAGCTTTATATCCTACTGATAAAATCAACCTTTACGTGAAGACCTTGTTTCTAGGAGAAACATACACTTTAGTGGCCACAATCGAATGGGCATTGTCACTTTTGCTCTACAATCCAGAAAAACTAATCAATGCACAAGAATAAATCAATTGGCACATCAAGAACAACTACCTTGTCCAAGAATCCAACCCCATGAGCCTTCTTTACCTCCAATCTGTCATTACTGAGGCTCTTCAGCTTTTTCCTGCAGGACCAATTCTACTCCCGGTATGCTGGTATGAAGTGGAGGAAAGGCAGATGTATGGGCCAGAATAGTACAACAGACTTCAGAGAAGACTGAGTTGATCAAGAAGAGGCTAGTTAATGCACAGGGCAGACAGAAGAGTTATGCTGACAATCGGAAAAGGGATCTGGAGTTTGAAGAAGGTGACTATGTTTTTCTGAAAGTATCTCCAACTAAGGGTGTGATTCGATTTGGTAAAGGATGAAAGTTAGCTCCAAGGTGCATAGGACCATAAAAGATATTGAAGAGGACTGGGAAGACAACTTATCGGTTGGAATTGTCGGAAGAGCTGGCTCAAGTGCATAATGTCTTTCACGTGTCTATGTTACGAGGTTACATTTCGGATCCGAGTCATCACTTAACAGAAGTGCCAGAGGGTCTGCAGTTAGATTTGAGCTACAAGGAGCGTCCGGTAGAGATTGTGGATCGGCGGCTAAAAGTTGTGAGGAACAAAACTTTACCTATGGTCAAGGTTATGTGGAGGAATCAACTGGTTGAGGAAGCCACCTGCGAATCAGAGGAGAGGATGATAAGAGAACATCCTGAGCTTTTTGAATAAAACCTGTAAATTTATTTCTTTTGTTTTTCTCGCTCTTTAAGCGTAGTTCCGAGGACAGAACTATTCTAAGGAGGGAGTGTTGTAAAATTCCAGAATTTTTTTTCACGTGCATTGCACATAAAATTTTGTTCATTTTAGTCCCTAAAATTTTCTAGAGTTATGCACATTTCTCTTCTCATTTTATTTGTCACATTTGTGTTATTTATTTTAATTAAATCCATTTGGCCTAGATCCACTTTTAAAGCCCACTAAAAAATTAAATTACAAAATAGAGGCCCATGAATAATTAATTCTACATTTAAATGCCCATTTTAAACTCTAGCACACTTTTCATGTAACATGCACCTACATTTTAAATTAATAAACAATTAATAAAAGAATATGAGAGTGTGTGCACATTGGGTGCACATGTGGTGCACATGAAGGGTTGGTCGGCCATTCAAGGGGGAGTGGAGAGAGTGGAGATTGTGTGTGAGTGGGTGGGTAGTTATTTGAGTAGTGGGAGTCATCTCGACCACACAATAATCCTATAAATACCCCCCTCCTTAAACATGAACACACACTTAGAATCAAACCAAATTAAAAGAGAGAAGCGAGAAGAGATTTTTGTAATGCCCCGATTTTCATACACTGGAAAACTGTGATATAAGCCAGAATCTTTTTCTTCAATTAGCCACAATACACAGGAAAACAGGAAAATTTAAAACTTTTTATTCAACACAAATATATTGCAAGTCCGAATGTTATAAAACTACACTACATTACATCAGTGTTACAATAATGCCATACAAGCCCAAGTGTTATAAACTTTCAATAAAAATTACATCAGAGTACAATGAATAATATATAACACTTGGTACTTTCACTTGGATGCTTCTCAATATAAATAAATTTACAATTGAAACAATGGTAACCAATATATATTACAATTGAAACAAAATCAACACTTTGCTTCTCTTGCCTTGAGTCCTCCTGAATCATGTACCTGTAGTTTTACAATCCAGTACCCATTGCAGTGGGGACGTCAGTACATATACTGACGCTTTAAGGCTGATGACTAGCAGCGATTCTTAACTTTAAACAAACGGATTGATAAAAGATAAAAGTGTATATATAATTGATGTATCTGTGTATGCTATGACTTAGACTCTAATACAAGATTAACCAATGCAATGATACACTTATTCTAATGCAAGTAAGTCTCCGGAACAGTATGCAGCCCATACTACATACACCCATAACAAGTCATTTCTTCATATATAGGGATTTGAACCCGCGCCATGAATTCTACTCTTGTACTCAATATGTTTCAGAAGATACAATGTGACTGATGAGGTTGCTCTGAAACGGTCTAATCCCACCATTCACAATCATATAGTGGTGTCCCCGTTTGCCACTATTGCCCAGCGTACCGGACCTCACTCAAAAATCTGACGAACCCTTGGAGTTAATTACAACACAGGTTAGCTCGAAGCATCCCCTGTGGCCCCTTAGCTGATAGACCGTAGTCTATGGCTTGTTCGCCCTTCCTGATATAGAACATGGCGGAGTTCTGGGGGTCCATCCCCTAGCTCCGATAGGAATCTTCCTGCCCTTATCGCGGCACTTCAGAAATTAACAGACAAGATACGGATCCCGTGCTCCCAACTCGTGAGAAGGCACAGACCGTATTCCTTTGACAGGAAGGGTACAACCAATAATACCACCTAGTGTTGGCCTATAGAACAGGTCGGATCATAAGGTATCACCCTTAATACCAACTTTTTTCCTTCGGCGAAATGATAATAAATAAAGGTTAAGTAGTAATAGCTATAAGTTACTACCCTAACGATGTCACTAACCCTAAACAATCCGAGGGATGATAACAGTACTAACGCAACATGCTAGGTCTTAAGTTAGACTTTGCAAGATAACTCTATTAGGTGCTCAACCTAGACTTACCAGAATCGCTAAGGATCCTATTCATAGCCTATCGATCCAAGACCTTAGCAATACGAACGTATTCGCATGCTACTACCCTGAACTTGGATTCCGTCTACACTCCCGGCCCGCGATCAACCTACACCGGTTAACTTCTAAAGGTGCACGAGGGATGACTCGTCCGCAATTCACGAGGAGTAAAATAAATACATGTCTTGATGGTTGATGGTTGATGGCCTCTAGGGCAATGATATCACCCTAGACGAGCACAACAACTGCGTATTAGCTAATAAGCTACATACGAGCAAAACAACTTACATACGAGCCAACTAGCTACGTATTAGCCAAATGTATTTCATAGAAGCAACCATAATGGTATTCTAACAACCTAGAAGCAATTAAACGTGCTCACTAGTAAAACTTGATCTTTTATATTTAGAAGCAACAGAAGAATCTTCTAATATCCCAATATAAACATACTACTAATGAGAACTTGATCTTTTATACACAAAAGCAACATAAAAAGTCTTCTAACACCCTAGAAGCAATTAAAAGTGCTACTCCTATCAGAATTCAAAAGAATTAGAATTTTTAGAAAGATGAGAACATCTACTACAACTCTCTAGTTTTAAACTTTCTCAGATTAAGTCAATAAGAGGTACGAAAACCTCGAACAAACTAAACAGCGAACTTCAGCCGAAATGGCCAACTGCTGTGACTTGTAACAGTCATAACTTATGCTCCGCTTATTGGAATCTAACAAAATAGGATATTTTTGAAATTTGAGAACATATACTACAACTCTCTAGTTGAAAACTTTTCCAAATTCAGTAAGTAAGAGGTACAAAAACTTCGAACAATCTAGACAGCGACTTCAGCCAAAAAGGCTAGCTGCTGTCAATCTTGTAAAAGTCATAACTCCTACTCCGCTTATCGGAATCTAACAAAATTGGACATTTTAGAAAGGTGAGAACCTCTACTACAACTCTCTAGTTGAAAACTTTTTCAGATTCCTTATGGAACTCAAAATCCAACTCTTTAAACACAATACAAAGATCAACAAAGACAACCAAAAGCTGAAACTTCTAAAGCTCGTAACTTTTGCTATACTTGTCGGAATATAACAAAATTGGACTTTCTGGAAAGCTAATAACATCTACTACAACTTCCTAGTTAACAACTTTCTCATATTCCAAATGGAACTCAAAATCCAGCCCTTTGAACATAATACAAAGAACAACAAAAGACAGCAAAAAGCTGAAACTTCTAAAGCTCATAACTTTTGTTATACCTGTCGGAATCTAACAAAATTGCAATTTTTGAAAAGGGGAGAACATCTACTACAAATTTCTAGTTAACAACTTTCTCAGATTCCGTATGGAACTCACAATCCAGCTCTTTGAACACAATACGAAGAGCAACACAGACATCTAAAAGCTGAAACTTCTGAAGCTTATAACTTTTGTTGTACTTGTCGAAATCTAAAAAAATGGGACTTCCTGGAAAGCTAATAACATCCACTATAACTTCCTATTTAACAACTTTCTCAGATTCCGTATGGAACTCAAAATCCAGCTCTTTGAACACAATACAAAGAGCAACAAAGAGGACAGCAAAAACTGAAACTTGTAAAGCTCACAATTTTTGCTATACTTGTCGGAATCTAACAAAATTGGACAATTTGGAAAAGGGAGAACATCTAATACAACTTTCTAGTTGACCACTTTTTCAGATTCCTTATAGAGCTCAAAATCCAGTTCTTTGAACACAACTCAAGAACAACAAAAAGGACCGCAAAAGCTGAAACTTGTAAAACTCACAACTTTGCTATACTTATCAAAATCTAACAAAATTGGACTTTTTGGAAAGCTAATAACATCTAATCCAACTTTCTAGTTAACAACTGTCTCAGATTCCTTATGGAATTCAAATCCCTGCTCTTTGAACAAAATTCAAGAACAACAAAAGACAACACAAGGCTGAAACTTGTAAAGCTCGTAACTTCTGCTATACTTGTCGGAATCTAACAAAATTGGACATTTTGGAAAGCTAAGAACATCTACTACAATTTTCTAGTTAACAACTTTCTTAGATTCCTTATAGAATTCAAATCCTTGCTCTTTGAACACAATTCAAGAACAACCAAAGACAGCAAAAAGGCCGAAACTTGTAAAGGTCATAACCAGTGCTATACTTGTCGGAATCTAACAAAATTGTACTTTTTGGAAAGCTAAGAACATCTACTACAACTTCCTGGTTAACAACTTTGTCAGATTCCTTATGGAATTCAAATCCCTGCGCTTTGAACAAAATTCAAGAACAACAAAAGACAACACAAAGCTGAAACTTGTAAAGCTCACAACTTTTGCTATACTTATCGGAATCTAACAAAATTGTACCTTTGAAAAGCTAAGAGAATCTACTACAACTTTCTAGTTAACAACTTTCTCAGATTCCTTATGGAATTCAAATCTCTGCTCTTTGAACACAATTTAAGAACAATAAAAAGGACAGCAAAAGCTGAAACTTGTAAAACTCACAACTTTTGCTATACTTATCAAATCTAACAAAATTGGAATTTTTGGAAAGATAATAACATATAATACAAATTTCTAGTTAACAACTTTCTCAGATTACTTATGGAATTCAAATCTCTGCACTTTGAACAAAATTCAAGAACAACAAAAGACAGCACAAGGCTGAAACTTGTAAAGCTCGTAACTTTTGTTATATTTGTCAGAATCTAACAAAATTGGACATTTTGGAAAGCTAAGAACATTTACTACTTTCTAGTTAACAACTTTTTCAAATTCCTTATGGAATTCAAATCTCTGCTCTTTGAACACAATTCAACAACAACAAAAGACAGCAAAAGCTGAAACTTGCAAAGCTCATAACTTTTGCTATACTTGTTGGAATCTAACAAAATTGAACTTTTTGGAAAGGGTAAAACATTTACTATAACTTTCTAGTTGACCACTTTTTTAGATTCCTTATAGAACTCAAAATTCAGCCCTTAGAACACATGTCAGAATCCACAAAACAGCAATTTTGCTTTGATGCTCGCTGTTTTGGGGAAAAGATCTATTTACCTTATCAAACTAACCCAGAAAATTCTATAAAAATTAGAGCATGGTAATAACACATACAAGAACCTCTCAAATTAATTTAGAGTCAAAATTCTAAATTTAGCTCAAGTAATTAATTCATAAGCATAAAAACAACATACAACTTTAAGGATTGGGTTTTTAGGGTTTTTATTTGTGTTCTACCACTTCAATCTTATATGCCATTTATTCTAGTCCATAAACATGATTATGCACATGAAATTAGTCGAAGTTCTTTAACAATAATAACAATAATAATAACAATAACAAACATGAGATGAGAAACCCCCACCCAAATCGGTTGGAAGGACTTGCTAGCTTTCTCTTCTCCTTCCTTGTTCTTGCTCCTCTTCAAGAACACTCAAGCAAAATAACCCACTCTTTTTCTTTTGATTTTGATCTCTCTTTCTTTTATATTCTTCTCAATTTTTTTCTAATTTAAAACTAGTAGAAGGAGCAGAAATATAGGAGAACAAGATGAAATGAGATGAGATGAGATGAAGGAACAAATGAAAAGGAGCTTCCTTCCCTTGGATGTGTGTGGCCGGCCATAGGAGGGGGGGGGGGGGGGTTATAGGAGAAGAGGGTTGAGTTTTGTGGATGAGAAGAACCCAAGTGTTCTCATTCTCATGGTTCAATAATTGGGTGATTAATTTGCAAATTTAAATTGCAATCACACCCTAATTCACTCCCTACCCTCCATTTGATCATGATTGATCCAAAATAAGAGGTATTCTTCCAAAATCACATACTACATGATTTCGTACAAACATGCGAAATCAATACAGTACATATACGTACATATATCTGTCTGTACAGATAATTTTTATTAGTTAAAATGAATAATCTCTACCAAAAATATTTTAAATCAGAAATAATAATAAAAATAATTTTATTACCGATTCGGAAGATTTCAGTACCAATTTGATACAATACATATGTATACGACTGGTATATATATATATATAAGTAATGTTTATTAGTAAAACTGGGTAATATCCACCAAAAATATTTCAATTCTGAAAATAATAACAAAATAATAATTTTTAATATCATTCCGAGATTTTACAGTCATTTTCTCAAAAATGCATTTTACAGGACTTTGTACAAGTGCATAAAACCGATACAATACATATATATAATTACTTGTATATATATACAGATAACTTTTTATTAGTAAAACCAAGTAATTTCCATAAAAATATTTTAATTTTAAAAAAATAATTATTATAAAAATATAATATCCGACCGGGATATTACAATTTTGGTGGGAATTTTTAAGGAGGAGAAGCTTTCGGTTTTCATTGCTAAGGGGGATAATGGCACTTTTGTGTTGGAGCTTGGAGCAATTTTCTAAGAGTCTATTTACATTTTTGCATCAAAAAAAGGTGGGTGTCTCTTATGCTTTATAAATTATTGTAGAATGCATGTGTAGGTAGATTATGCTTGAAATAGACAATTAACATGAGTTCTTTAGTTATTTTGTGATACATGTTGTGTGGTTATCTATATTTTTTAGTAGTAATGAAATATGAGAATTTTTGCATGCTAGTTGAAAGTTTCATCATAGAATTGTTAGGTTGTCAAATTGAAATTTCTATTTAAGAGCATGTTGTAGTGTTGTTGGGCACATAATAATAAGCCATGATTAGATTATATGAATTATGTATATGTATACATAAAGTTGTTAAATTTTGCATAAGAAATTGTGTAAATATTAAGGGTGAATTATAAAATCAATGGGGATGTGAGAATTGCTAAAAGAAAATACATTCATGATAGTAGTTAATTTTTCTAATTGAAACATATGAGTACTAGATTTCTAAAAGTGACTATTTAAATTAATTTGTGAACAACTTTATGCTAATATGGATAAAATTAATGAGAAATCATTTCTGGAAACTTAGGAATGTATTTTATGAACAATTAAATTGAGAGAAATATTAGAAATCGAAAACGACTGAAAGAGTTAAAAATGAGATGAAATAGATAGTTGAGTCAAAACATTTTGAACTCCTATACCATCAGTAACGGTGTTTGGCTCTTGTGGCTAGCGCAGGCGACAGTGCACCTGGCGTTGCCACGTGTTGCGCCTAGGGGGTTCTTTGGTCGCAGGTTCAAACCTTGGGTTGGCTTTGCCTTTTTGATTTTTTTTGGAAATCAAATCAAATGGCTCTCCGGGTTATAAAAGGAACTCGAAGGGGTTTTTATCACAAATGTGAGTTGGCTCATTAGTCTGGGTGACTCTTGGGGTCTTTATTGGTCCTGGGTTCGAATCCGGAAATTTACTCTTTTGGGTTTTATTTTTATTTTATTATAATTTTCAAGTTTAAAAATTGGAAAACTTCATAGAAGTATTATAGAATATTATTAGAACACTTGGGAATTATTTTATAATATTCTAAAAGATATTTTAGAATTTAGAAGTCGTATTCATGTATTAGACGAGTTTTGAATCCAAGATTAAAAAGAAAGTGTTCATGACTAAAGATTTTAAGACTTTGTTTATAATAAAATCAAAGCAAATCTTGAGATGAACATAAGGAATATCTAGAGATTAATCTTAAAAAGATTTTGTATTAAGAAGTAGTGATATCATCTAAAAAGGGGATTTTTGTATTAATATACTTGAAGCATAGATAAACATGAAAAATGTTGTATTAATAAAAGAACAATGAGAATTATTAAAGTGAATAGTTTGGTTGGTTAACCAAGAAGTTATCTACAAGAATCTGATTTGCATTTGTTATCAAATGATGTCATAAGAAGTTGAATTCTTTATAAAGAAAGTGGGTAAAGAAGAAATGATTGATAATGAAAGAAATGTTTATGTTGAGGTTAAGTGTAACCTAATTGATCTCTATATTGAGATGGTTGTTGGAATCTAGAGACTAGGCGAGACCCTTGGTAACCGGCAATTTATGAATAAATAAATTTGAGAAGCAGCTAGTGTGGGCTATTGTTTCTCGTATGTTGATTTAAGTCTGATATGGTAAGCAAGCTCTAGGTTGTGATGATTATAATTAAACCTAAGGATAGGCACTAGAACAAGATATGATAGAAACAATGATGAACATGTCCGATAAAGAATGTGCAGCTCCTAGGGGTTCGGGATCGAGGAATACACCTGGTAAATCCATGTATATGGGCTAGGGGTATGTCCGTATATCATCGAAAGGTCAGTAAAGAGACTGAAGTTCCTATGTAACCCCCATTCCAGCCAATAAGTATTTTCCGTGTAT
Organism: Hemerocallis citrina; assembly: GCA_017893485.1. NCBI lineage: Eukaryota > Viridiplantae > Streptophyta > Magnoliopsida > Asparagales > Asphodelaceae > Hemerocallis > Hemerocallis citrina. The sequence continues at coordinate 32,537,365 of CM030368.1, forward strand.
TTTCTATATTATTTTGATTTTTATAAATTTATTTTTGTGCTAAATTCATTTCAGATATTTTATTAAAGTGTTTTCTAATCGAAAATTATATTCATTTCGAATAATGGTATATTTTAATCTTACTTTCTATTTCTTATTGGTCGGCTATTTATATTTGAGCCCAAATCAAATATATTATTATTATTAGATTATTTTAATAAATTTGTTAAACCCGAATACTATTTTGTCATATAATTTTATTATTATGATTAAAATTATTAATTGTTATTTCTTGATTATATATTTAAAATTTATCTATAGAATTATTTTATTATTGTACTTGATCTAATTTTCTTGGAAAATTTTAATTTATTTTCAAGCCCAATTTATACTATTTTCATTTGTATTGTTTATTTATCTATTTGGATCCAAACCCATTACCCATTCTTATTGGATCCAAACCGTATACCCAATAACCCACACTTTTCCCTATATATACTATTCTACCCTAACCTAACCCTAGTCCCTATTCAACCCCCAGCCGCCAACCCTCCACCCCTCTTCCTCACCGCCTCAACTCGACAACCCTCCGCCCTCAACACCGTTGTCCCATCGCCATCCTCATCCCATTGAGCCCCGTCGAACTCCTCCTCGACGCCCCCCCTTATTTCCTTCTCGAAATAGAGCAACCCACTCCGCCATCATCTCCTCGTCCACCATCGACCTCCCATTGACCTCATCCTACCCCGTTGTCTTCATCACCCGTCTCCTGCTCGTCATCGTGCCCGTCGAACCCATCATTCCCTGCCTTTACCGTCCACCTCTGCAACCTCATGCACCCTCGAGCCTCCATTGCCGTCGCTTCCCGACCGTGACCACCGCTCGAACCCATTGCCACCACCTTCAGTACTGCCTCCCTTGTTCGGCCTTATTCCTTCATCACCACCACCCCGAGCTCCAACCCCTGCCGTCGAGCTGCCTTCGACCGTGCCCTGCCACTAAGCACCGCCGTCGACGCCCTGTGCACCACCGGAGCCCCTCGCCGCCAACCATGCCGCCTTCCCATCTCCAGTACCCGAACCCCAATCCGTCGTTGCTATTTTGACTGGATATTGCTGTTTGCTATTTGATTTTGATCTCGGCCGTTGATTTTTATCTTTGATCTTGCACTTGATCATCACATCAGGATTCATCTTGTTCGCGATAGTCGTCGTTGCTCCAGGATTCTCATCCTGTTATTCTTTGGTATTCGAACGAACCGTCAATAAGGCAAGTCACTTTTTCTCTTGAATTGAATCTTGTATCAAATTCAAGTTTTTATTAAAATTCTTGCAAATAGATACAATCGTTCATCGTATACTATCGTTCCTCCTTCGTTGAGTATATTGAGGATTTACACGAGCTAACCCAAATATTCTCGACTTCGTACCTTGTTGACTCTAAAGATCGAATCTTTCATGCATTCATATAGTATTGGTAATAGTAGTTGTTCATATAATCATCACATAAAGATACTATCGTAGAATTGAATACTAGGTTGATTGCTTGAATAATTGATTGATGAATTGTGTGGTTAATTTAGTGTATGTGTGTGTCCTTAATTGTATCTTCCATGCTATTATACCTACTGTTACCGCTGATTTCGGTGTGGGGGTAAACAGATAGAATTTGTGAGTCCGGGAAAAAGCCTGAGCAGTTGACTCGGCCTTCTTGCTCCTGCCGTGACCTGCAAGGAAGTGCGAGACACCGGGGTTGATTCCGGCGACGCACCCTCCGACGCTCTTGTCAGTAATCAAGAAAAAGATTAAGAAAGAGCTTAAGTGGTCAAAAAGTGATTAACCTGGTCTTGGTGGTAGAGGGGTTGTATTTATAGTCGCCTTTGGAATGATTAGGGTCCTGATTTCCTGCCTAACAGTCAGGAGCAAAATCCTCCTATTCTGTTTTAGGAAATTAGGCCTTGATTCCCTGGTGAGAGCTAATCAGGCTTAGTGATTTGATTTAATCAAATCAGGGGCCTGATTCTCCTCTTGGTGGACCGGGCTTGTATCGGGTCGGGACCCGTGCCCAGTTGAAGTGGGTCCATTTGCGGATGATTGGTTCTGTGAGAGGGAGACCCAATACCCGTTTTGGATCCATCTGTATGTGAAATTACCTTTTTACCCCCGTGCTTCAAGATCCGTGCTCGATCTGGACGGTCCCGATTTAACCCCAATTTTAGCCATATCACGAGCCCCCCACTCCTAAAGACTGAGCGTGATCAGACTTTGAGGAGTAGTTCAGCTGTTTCCGTGGCTGATGGAGTTGTATCGGAGTCCAAATGTGGGATTTTGAATCTAGAAAGGGGGAAGTGAGGTAACTTTTGACGCCGCAGGCTGTTCTCTGGTCACATCGGGTATTCAAGGGTTTTTATCTATTTTTTTGGACTATTTATTTAACTTTGCGACGTGTTCGCTAATCGTTCGGGGGCCTTAACTGTACATTCTGGGCGATAATTGTTCGTTCGGGGGTTCGAAAATGTGCCCCCAAATTTTCAATTATTCTCCAGAATTTTTGGTTAATTCTCCCGAATTTTTAGCAATTTTTTCGCAATTTTTAAACAAATAAAACGATTTAAATAGATAAAAAAACGATTTAAATACCGATTAATGGCGCGACTCGATCTGAGCCGTCGATCGTGGACGGGTGCAAACTTCGGAAAGATCTGACGGCTGTTACCGCTCGGCAGCGTTTTTCTCCATTTACGAGCTCGGAAAGGCGCTTGCTCGGCTGCCGACCGGAGGCAGGGGGTTCGGCAGGCCGAGCGACGTGGCGCTGTCTGAACCGTTGGATGTTGGGCACGCATCTCAAGATGGGTGCAGTTCTCAAGAAAACGCTATCTTGTCTTTTAGCGCACGTGGCGCAATCTGGGCTGTTCATCATTGGGAGCGCGAATTTCTGAGAGATCCAGCGGTCCACGTAGCTCGGTGTCTTTTTTTCTCCATTTACCAGCTCGGGAAGGCACTTGCTCGGCTGCCGACCGAAGGCAAAGGGTTCGGCAGGCCGAGCGACGTGGCGCTATCTGAGCTGTTGGATGTCGGCACGCATCTCGAGACGGGCGCAGCTCCCAAGAAAACACTATCTTGTCTTTTAGTGCTCTCGGCGAGATCTGGGCCGTCTGATTGAGATCAGACGCGAAAGTTGAGGGGAAAGTGAGTTTTCCCCGTTTACACGCTCGGGAAGGCACTTGCTCGGCAGCCGACCGAGGGCCTGTGGTTTTTGGCAATCTGAGATGGCTCTGTTCCCAATGGTATTAATGGTGCTTCGTGACTTGTGTGGCGTTTCGCCTTCCCGATGTCATTAAGGATAATTCCTTTAATTAATGCGTGGCATTTCAACTTCCGAGGGTCATAATGGCCGGTTCTTGGAGGCAGGCTATAAGTACTCCACTCCCTTTGTCATTTCAGTCACAACCAAATTGAGTTTCAGACCTCGGAGGCATCTGCCTTGAGTAGCATTTCTCTTGAGGTCCGAGGTGGTTGCTCTTCTGCCTGGTTTTCCCTTTGTTCCTGACGGCCCCAAAGCGGATGTTAGGAGCGAGGGGGGACGAGGTAGTAGTGGCGACGACCGTGGTCCGGATCCGAGGGATGAGTTACTTCAGAAGGACGGGTGGTCGCCCTGTTGTCTTATTCTTCTCCCGTTCCTCACTGCTCCGAAGGGGGTGTCAGGAGCGGGAGGGGATAAGGCAGTAGTGTCGACGACCGTAGTCCGGACCCGGGGTGTGGGCCTCTTCGGGAGGACGGGTGGTCGTTCTCTCACCAAGATCTTCTGCTTTCTTTGGTTGCTCCAAAGTGAGTGTCGAAGTGAGCGGAGGTCTTGGTGAGAGAGTGATGATCCATGTCCGATGCCGGTCTCCGGGCCATCCGAGTCCGTTTGTTGCAACTGTGAAGGCGCCGCTGCTAGAGTCTTCTGACAAACTGGGCCTTCCAGTTGCAGCCAACTAGCTCGGGATGGTGCGCTTCATCATGAGTTGCAGCTCGGGCTTCTGGACCGTCTGAGTCTGTTGTTTGCAACTGTGAAGGCGCTGCGGTCAGAGCCCTCTGACAAGCTGCGCCTTCCAGTTGGAAACAACTGGCTCGGAACGGTGCGTTTCTCTTGATCTCTGAGTGTTGATGGGTCCCCTCTCATCTCTGTCTTCCTTCCGGGTTGATGGCTTCTGATGGATGTCAGCCCGGAGGAGTTAGAGATGAGGGGAGCGCCGATCTATTTCTGGCAGGGGCCCGTGGGTCGGTGGAATATCAGCCGAAACACGGGACCTGGGGGGCGCCCGCCGAAGGCGGCGCCTCAAAACTGAATCAAAATTTTTCCAGGTTCTTCTAGGCATAGGTGAGGCGTCCGAGGTTTCAGTCGTCCGAGCGACGTGGTGCGCCTTGAGCCGTTAGATGATGGCGCGCATCTCAAGACGGGCGTAGCTCCCAAGGAAACACTATCTTGTCGTTTAATACTCTCGGCGAGATCTGAGCCGTCTGATCGAGATCGGGCGCGAAAGTTGAGGGGAAAGTGAGTTTTCCCCGTTTACACGCTCGGGAAGGCACTTGCTCGGATTCCGATCGGGCCCTACTGCCGGCGTGTTCGGATCGCTTGTAGCTCGGATTTGGATCCCCTGGGGCCGAGCCAGTTGACTTGGTGAGAGAGGTCGTGGTGATGGGCCTTCGCGACGTTTCGAGAGCAGCCCAAAAGTCGCGAACTTTCATTGGAAGTCCAAGGGACGTCCCAATTTTACTATAAATCTTCACCCCCCCTAAGACCAAGTTTCACTTTTCACTTTTACTCTCTCTCTTCAGTTTTTACTCCGCTTCGAAGTTTTTAGCTCTCTGGTGGTGTCGCTAGCTGTCGCGGTAGCGTTCCTATTTCCGGCGAACTTTCCGACCGCACCTGTCACTTCAAGGTCAGTCTCTTTCCCTTCTCTTTTTAGGAAAAAATGGTTAAGATTTCGGCTGAGACCCCCGCCTCGGAGCAAGCCGTTGGCCGAGGGGAAAAAGGGAAGGGAGTAATGGAGCCGAGCGAGCATGACGTTGTTCGTCCGGATAAAGAGGGTGAAGTGGCCGAAGTGCCCGAGGAAGTCGCGGCGGAGTCCCGAAAGGGTAAAGCCGTAATCACGATAGTGGAGACGCCGAAGAGAGCGGGGGTGTTTGGTCGGCAGCCCATCGCCGTGTCGAGTGTGGGAGGCGTCCGGAATTACGCCGAGGATACCTTGGAGAGGGTTACTCAAGGTACGGCTAAACTGGTGGAGGAGAACGAGCCTAGGGAGCTGTCCGAGGTCGATCATAGGATCTCGACTCTTACCGAGACAGATCTTCGTCTGATCCGAGAGGGTTTCCAGATCCCTCTTGAGTATGTGTTGCTCCTTCCTGGGCCGGGGTTCCGAGCCAACACTAAGTCCTCACCGGACGTATGTGTCTTTCCGGTCGATTCCCTCATCGCCGGGCTCCGCTTTCCCCTCCACCCGTTCGTGGTTGAAGTCTTGGTCTGGTACGGTTTGAGTCCCGCCCAACTGATGCCGAACACTTGGAGGCACGTCGTGGCGTTTCTCCTCCGATGCCAAGAGATCGGCACTAAGCCGACTATGTACCTCTTTCGGAGTCTCTTCCGACCTTGCCAGCCGAGGCGGGACGAGCAGAGGTTTTTCCTTTCTCCTCGGACGGGAGTTAAGTTGATCGAGAACCCGGACTCGATCAAACATTGGAAGGACAAATACTTCCTCGTCCGAACTCTGACGCCATGGGTGATACCGACAGTTTGGGCGAAGGATGGCCTGCCCAAGCGTACAAAGAAGGACGTCCCGCTGAATGCCGACGAGGCTGAGGTTCAGAGGAAGCTCCTCGCTCTGCCGACGCTCAGCTGGAAGGATATTACCGAAGAGCATCTGTTCCGTGGGGGTCTCAGTCCGATCAACCCTCGTATGCTTCTGGTATTTATACTTCTTTGTTTAAAGCTCATGAAAATTTTTCTAAGTTTTTTCATTCGGCTTTTGCAGAGACGATGAAGCTCGATTACAAGGCTCTGGTGGCGAAGGGCAGGGCAGAGCAGGAGAAGAAGAAAAGGCCGTCGGCTGCGCCTCAGGACAGCCGGGCTTCGAAGAAGCCCTCGGTCGCGAAGACTGCCGACCAACCGAAGGTCGCGGTCCTCAAGGAGGGGGAGATCGAGGTCCTCATCTCTCCGGCGAAGGTCGTGGTCCCCGAGCAGGGGGGGCCGTGGTCTCCGATCCCCCTACCTCGGATGCACCTGTGCCGACCCCGGGGGCGGACGCTCCGGGTTCGTCGAGCGGCGTGTTCGGGGTGAAGGATGCGCTGTCCATGCAGGTTCCGCCCCTCACTGCCGATGCGGAGAAGATCTTGACCGAGCGTCATAAGCAGATCTTCGTCCCCGACTGGCAGGTGATGAACGTCGACGGCTTTTTGGGCGACGGAAACATCTGCATGGAGGCGGTGAGGCACCTGCCGACTCCGAAGGATCGAGCGACCCTGAAGGCCGGGATGGCAGGGGACGCCGTGATGCAGATTGCCCGGAACACCATGTCGGTAAGTATGCTGAGCTATTCTTTGTTCAAATCTCTTCCTTAGAATTTTTCTAAGTTCTTGGACTCGGATTTTAACGTGCTGTTCTCTTCCAGACCCTCTGCCACTTCAATTTTTTAGTCGAGGAGTTGGCGAAGAAGGATCAGGAGAAGGAGAAGGAGAGGGCGGAACGCGTCAAGGTCACGAAGCGGCTTGATTCCGAGCTGCTTCTTTCAACGAAGAGGGCCACCGAAGTGGAGGGGCTGGAGAAGCAGCTGGCCGATGCTGTTCAGCTGTCAAAGGATACGGCGGCCAAGCTCGAGGCCTCGGAGAAGGAGGTGGCCGAGCTGAAGGATTCGGCGGCCAAGCTCGAGGCATCGGTGAAGGAGGCTGCCGACCTGAGGGAGGAGCTGGCCAAGTCTCGGTCGGAGGTGAAGGACGCTCGGAAGAGGGCCGAGAAGATCAAGGCAAAACACCTCAGGAAGGTGAAGAGGGTGAAGAAAGCCGTGCAGGAGGAGGCCGCGATGCACATGATCCAGAACATGCTGGACGCCTACGGCCGTGCCCTGACCCACGTAGCCGCAAGGAACCCGGGCTTCGACACGTCCTCCTATAATTTTTACGAGCCCGTGGAAGGGGAGGAAGGGATTACCAAGGGTCTGCTCGGTCCCGAGGGAGAGACGGAACCCGTCGAAGGCCCCTGGGAGACCGAAGCCGAGGGCGAGGAGGAAGATGACTCCGGGGAGGAGAGTTGGAGCGAAGGCGGAGGCGAGGGCGGTGGCGAGGACAAGGCCGGGGTGTCGACGGACCCGAGCGGCAAAAAGGTCGACCCCTGACTCGGTTGTCTTCTTTTAGTCTTTTCTCGGTTTGTTTTCTTTTTGTAAGCCTCATTACGGACTGGCCACCGCTTTTGTTTTGAATGAAAAGCATTTTGTTTGGCTGAAATTTGTCCAAGTGTCGAGCCTCGGATTTGTGTGTGACTAGTCGTAGATGTTTTCAAGTGTTGGGTATCGGATTTATCTCCGCTTTTCAGGTGATGTTCGGTCCGGTCACGGAGCTCGTCTTCCTTCGGAAGGAGCTTGCCAAATTGAGACGTGAACTCTCGGACAGCCGACAGAGGCGGTTTCTCCTGCTCGGCCAGGCGGAGGAGGTGAGGGCACTTCTAAGGAGGTACTGCCGCGAGCTGCATCAACTGCGGAAGCGCTCCCAAGCTCCTGGTCCCGAAGGGGAAGTCGAGCGGCTCCGTGGAGAGCTTACTGCCGTCGAGCAGAGGAATGACGACCTTTTGGCCGAGGTCCAATACTTGGAGCTATCGGAGAAGGAACGCTCAGCGGAGGCAGAGAAGCTAGCGTCCGAGCTGGAGGAGGCGTTGGCCGAGCGCAAGAAGCTGTCGGCCGAAGTCGGCAAGCTCCGAAGGATCACAATAGATAGGGGGATTGAAGTCACCCATTACCGACGGCTCGCGACCGACAATGCCAATACCTCGGGCTTGTTGACGGTTCCTCGACCGAAGAGGTTGGCGAAGGACGACGTCTTGAGGGATAGGATTATCGAACTGGAGGAAGAAATCGCGTCGCTCAAGCCAGCACCGGTCAGGGCTAACGTTCGCAGCACTTCGTGCACTCGCGAAGAAAGCGAGAGGGGGATTACGTTTCACGAACTTGCGATGCGCTCGCCGGTGACCAGGCGGAGTCCAGCCGATGCTCAGAGTAGTGCGACCGCCTCGTCGAGCGGGGCTTCGGCCGACGTCGCAGTTAGAGCTAGCAGCGAAGGGGGGTCGCGCTTCGTTGGTTTAGGGTCGAGCTCGGAGGGTAGGCCTCGTCGTCCTCGCGTTTCCCTAAACCGAAGCATTCCCCTTCCGAAGAGGCCCTGATTATGTCGTTTTCCATTTTTGTTGGTCGTTGTAACAACTTAGTTGTGGGGTCGGTCGACCGTCTGTAACACTATTATGTCTGAATGCAAATAGTTCTGAAAAATTTTCAAGTGTTAGACTTCGGCAGTGTATTGAAACTGTGTTATTCGTTTTCCCTTCTTTTCAGCTCGTTGTGACGATCCATGGCTCGGACTCCGAGCGTTCGAATGATGACTCCGAATCCGAGGCCACCTCTGGAACGGTGGTTCTGAGCCCCAGGAGCACCGATATGAAGTTACGCCGAGCCGAGAGTGAGTGGGACCACCTTTCGTTGGTCCTCAGTCTCCGGGAAGCCGAGATCCAACGCTTGGAGAATAAGATCGTCGAGCTGAGCCCCGCAGGAGAGGATGAAGACTCGCAGACCGCATTCAGCAACGCTCTTCGGGTCAAAAGCATTCGGCACATTCAGTCGAAGATTGTCGCCGAGCGGGATGACCTGCTCTCAGAGATGTGGCATCTGCGTGCTGTGATGGCGAAGCTCCGGGGGGAGAAAGAGGTGCTGTCAGCCGAGGAGGACAAACAGTTTAGTGAGGATGTTTTTATATGAGAGACAAGTGTAGAGGGTCGGGCATTGTGTGTTTTTTTTGCCAACACTTTGTAATGGAATGTTTTGTATCATGCGCCGACAATTAATAAAATTTCCTTTCGTTGCTTCGCATATTTGTTTTTGCTTGTAACCATGTTGGTCGCGCCGAGACCTTTGAACCGAGCGTGTCTGTTTAGCCGAATGGATCCCCAGGGGTACGGCACTTTGTCGTTTAGTGGTTCTGACACCGTACGGCACGAATCCCTAGGCGGCTCTGTACCCAAGAAAGTGCTACTTTGTCGCTTAGAGCAGGTGGCGAGATCTGAGCCGTCGAACGTAGGCGCGAATCTCGAGGCGGCTCTGTTCCGAAGAAAACGTTATCTTGTAGTTTTGCGCAGGTGGGATGATCTGAGCCGTCTGATCGAGATCACGTACGAAAGTTGAGGGGAAAGTGTGTTTTCCCCGTTTACACGCTCGGGAAGCCACTTGCTCAGAAGCCGACCGAATTTGCGGGTCTTCGGTCTTCGGCTAATAGTTAGGAGAGTTCAGACTTTTGTGTTCGAACGAAGGTCCGGCATCGATCTACCGGGGTAGTTTAGATGGACTGGGAACCAAGTGTTGGCCCCCGGGACCATCGTTGGAGCTCGACGGGTGTGGGAGCAATTCCGAACGGCGATCTACCCCTGGCTCGTCCAGAGACAAGCCAAGGAGGTAAAGTCGAGCCGAGTGTTGGACTCCGAACCATCGGTATTAGTTCAACAGTTGTGGGAGCAATTTCGAACGGCGATCTACCCCTGGTTCGTCCGGAGACGAGCCGAGGAGGTAAAGTCGAGCCGAGTGTTGGACTCCGAACCATCGGTATAGTTCAACGGCTGTGGGAGCAATTCCGAACGGCGATCTACCCCTGGCTCGTCCAGAGACGAGCCGAGGAGGTAAAGTCGAGCCGAGTGTTAGACTCCGAACCATCGGTATTAGTTCAACAGTTGTGGGAGCAATTCCGAACGGTGATCTACCCCTGGCTCGTCCGGGGACGAGCCGAGGTGGTAGAGTCGAACCGAGTGTTGGACTCCGAACCATTGGTGCAAGCCACAGCTTAGAAATCACAAGACAAGAGCAGAGAGAAGTATATAAATTCATAAGCATGAAGGGAGCTTTCTTTATTGATAATGGACGGCGAACCGTTTTACATAGTACAATTTATGAAAAATGGGTTACAAGTCGGAGGATAGGAATGGCTCGATACCCCCTGTTACTTAGAGTGGCGTCGGAACGCTCTCTTGGTATTTTAGGAGGTGTTCGGCATTCCAAGTCCTCGGAAGCTCTCTGCCTTCCATGTCTTCGAGACGGTACGCCCCAGGCCGGACAACTTTTGTGATCCTGTACGGACCTTCCCAGTTCGGAGCAAGCTTGTTCTTCTGACCGGGGAAGGATATGGCCAGCTTCCTCAGGACTAAATCTCCTTGCTTAAGGTTGGCGGGTCGGACCTTCTTGTTGTATGCTAGCTCGACCCTCCTTCTGTAATTCTGCTGCCGAATCGATGCCCTTTCCCTCAGTTCGTCTATCAGGTCCAAGTTTCCTCTGAGGTCCCTGGCATTCTGCACTTCGTCATAGGCTATGAGCCGAGGGGAAGGTATTCCGACCTCGAGGGGTATCACGGCCTCGGCCCCATAAGTAAGGTTGAAGGAGGACTCTCCGGTGGGCGTCCGCTTGCTTGTGCGGTAGTTCCACAACACATTAGGGAGTTGGTCGACCCACAAACCTCTGGAGCACTTGTCCAACCTTTTCTTGATGCCTGCGAGGATCTGCTTATTTGCATTCTCGGCCTGTCCGTTCGACTGAGGGTGTGAGACGGACGAGAAGCGCTGTTGAATGACGAGGTCATCGCATAGGGCTCGGAATGCCGTGCCGGTGAACTGAGTCCCGTTGTCCGTCACGAGGACGCAGGGGACGCCAAATCTGCATATGATGTTCCTCCAGAAGAACTGCACCACTTTGTTCTCGGTTATAGTGGCGAGGGGCTCGGCCTCGACCCACTTCGAGAAGTAGTCAATGGCTACGACCAAGAACCTGAGCTGACCTGGAGCTGGGGGGAAGGGCCCTAGTAAGTCCATGCCCCACATTGCGAAGGAGATGGGACTTGATAGGGAGGCGAGGTTGGCCTGAGGGAGGCGTCGGATGCTGGAATGCCTCTGGCAAGTGCTGCATTGCCGAACATGTCGTTCGGCATCTTGAAGAAGGGTCGGCCAGAAGTACCCATAGTTCAAAGCTTTCCGGGACAAAGACCTAAATCCGGAGTGTGCCCCTCCGATCCCTTCATGAAGCTCCTGTAATGCATATTCGGCCTGATCCGGAGAGAGGCACCTTAGGTATGGCCGGCCATCTATTTGAGAGAAGGAGCGTTTGTATAGGATGCCATCGATCAAGACATAGCGCTCGGCCCGAGTTCTGACTCGGCGTGCTTCCTTGGGATCCGAGGGCAGAACTCCGTCCCTTAGGAATTCCACCAGTGGCTTCATCCAATTGTCCTGCAGCATGACCGGCAATGACTCCACCGAGCTAGGTGGCTCGTCTTCGATGCTTGGCCTAGAGAGGACTTCAATCAGTACGGTCTGTTCGAGACCTTGTAGAGAAGACGAGGCCAATTTGGAGAGAGCATCGACTTGTGAGTTCTCCTCCCGGGGGACCCGTTGGATGATGGCTTCTTCGAACCGGCCCATGAGATCCCGGACTTTGGCGAGGTACTTCGCCATTCGCTCGTCCCGGGCCTCATATTCGCCCAAGACCTGGTTCACGACTAGCTGGGAATCACTGTGAATTCGTAGGCGCTGTGCCCCAGCACTTCGGGTGAGTCCGAGCCCAGCTATGAGAGCCTCGTACTCCGCCTCGTTGTTCGAGGCCTTGAAGTTCATGCGGATCGCATACTGGAGGACGAAGTTGTCAGGGCCGTTCAGGATGATGCCGGCACCGCTTCCTTCATTGCAAGAGGATCCGTCCACGAAGACTGTCCAAATGGGGGGCCCATTCGGGACGTGGCCGACCTCAGGGATAGTGGACTCTACGATGAAGTCGGCGAGAGCCTGTGCCTTAATTGCTGTCCGAGGCTGATAGGAGATGTCATGCTGACTTAGCTCTATGGACCACTTCATCAGCCGGCCCGAGGTCTCCGGCTTGTGGAGGATTTGCTTGAGGGGTTGGTCGGTGAGGACAACGACCGAGTGAGATTGGAAGTAGGGCCGAAGCTTTCTTACTGCCATGACCAGAGCGTAGGCTATCTTCTCTATCCTCGGATAGCGGAGCTCGGCGTCCCGAAGCACCTTGCTCACGTAGTAAATGGGCCTTTGGGTCCGGTCCTCTTCTCTTACCAAGACAGCGCTCAAGGTCTGCTCGGAAGCGGCCAGGTAGATGAAGAGAGGCTCGCCCGGGACCGGCTTACTGAGCAGAGGGGGGTTCACCAGATAGGCTTTCAGCTGGTCGAACGATTCTTGCTGCGTTTGGCCCCATTCAAATCCTTTAGCCCCCCGGAGTGCTTTGAAGAAGGGGAGGCACTTTTCCCCTGACATGGAGAGGAACCGACCGATGGCTGCGAGCCGACCGGTGAGCTTCTGCACCTCCTTGACGTTCCGAGGCGGGGCCATGTCTAATATGGCCTTAATCTTCTCGGGGTTAGCTTCGATTCCTCGCTGGCTTACCATAAAGCCGAGGAATTTTCCCGAGGAGACCCCGAACGCACACTTGTTCGGGTTCAGCCGCATGTTGTACTTCCTCAATACACCGAAGGCCTCCTGGAGGTCGGCTACATGATCGGTGCCGTGGATGCTCTTGACGAGCATGTCATCAACGTACACCTCCATGTTTCGGCCGATCTGGTTCTGGAAGACCTTGTTGACGAGGCGTTGGTAGGTGGCGCCCGCGTTTTTCAGGCCGAACGGCATTACTCGGTAGCAGTAGAGACCTTGGTCGGTGACGAAGGAGGTTTTCGGAATGTCCGGAGGGAACATTCGGATTTGATTGTACCCCGAGAAGGCATCCATGAAGCTGAGGAGCTCATGGCCCGAGGTGGCGTCGATAAGGGTGTCGATGTTCGGGAGCGGGAATGGATCCTTCGGACACGCCTTGTTGAGGTCGGTGAAGTCGATGCATATCCTCCACGAGCCATTGGACTTCTTGACCATTACAACGTTCGACAGCCACTCGGGATAATTCACCTCCTGTATGAACTTGGCCCTTAGAAGCTTATCAACTTCTTCTTTGATGGCCTGCTGTCGCTCGGGAGCGAACTTTCGCCTCTTCTGTTGAACCGGTTTGCACCCCGGTTCGACGCTTAGGCGGTGGACGAGCAAGTCTTCGGAGATGCCGGGCATATCCGCGGCCGACCAAGCAAATAGGTCGCGGTTATTCCGGATGCACCTCACCAAGTCGGAGAACAGCACGGTCGGCAAGGACTTGCTGACGAGGAATTTTCGGTCCGGATCCTCGTCTGAGAAGAGTACTTCTTCTAACTCGTCCGCTGGCTCGGACGTTGGGTGAGCCTTCGGCTCGGGGATCTCTAGTGTCTCTAGCGAGAGCACTGGACCCCCGGTGGAAGTCATGTAGCACTTCCGAGCTGTTTCCTGGCTTCCCCTGACTTCCCCTACTCCCGATCGAGTGGGGAACTTCATTTTCAAATGGTATGCCGAGGGGACAGCCTCAAGGGCGGCTAGGTCGGGGCGGCCTAGAATGACATTGTATGCTGCCGGGACGTCGACGACCATGAAGTCCATCGGCTCGGTCCGGGTAGTAGGGGTGCTTCCCGCAGTAACGTCTAGGGTTATCACCCCTTCGACGGTTACCGGGACCCCCGTGAACCCGTGGAGAGTGTAACCGGCCGGCTTGAGACGGTCTCGGGACAGCTGCAGGCCTTGGAAGGTCGAGAGGAAAAGGATGTTGACCGAACTCCCGTTGTCCACCAAAATCCTCTGCACCTTGAAGTTGGCCATGCGGAGATCGATGACGAAGGCATCGCAGTGGGGGGTTCGGACTCCTTCGAGGTCGGCATCAGAGAATGACACAGGGACGCCGAGTTCTTTCGGGGGAGGGGCACTATGGACCGAGTTGACCTCTCGGACGAAGGCCTTCCGGGAGGAGTTAGAGGAGCCCCCCATGGGACCTCCGTGGATCAGGTGCAGAACCCGTTCCTCCTCGAACTCGGGTGTTCCCTCGCGCCGCTCGGAGCGCTTGTTAGCCCCCCGAGGCGGAGGGGAGTGGCGATCTGTCCGATCGTTAGCCTTCACGAACTTGGCCAACTGCCCCCTTCGAATGAGGGCTTCGATCTCATCTCTCAAAGCCCGACAGTCATTCGTATCGTGCCCGTGGTCTCGGTGATACCGACACCACTTGTCTTTGTCCCTCCTCTTCGCCGGGGTGTGCATCCTCGGGGCTGGAGGGATGACCCCCTCCTTCTCCACCTCCATGAGGATAGTGGAGACATTAGTGGTGAGGGGAGTGAACTTCTCGAACCTGGGGGGAGGGCGGCGCTGACCGCCCGTGTCCTTCTGAGCTTTCTTGGACCCTTCTTCCCCTGTCGCCTTCCTTTTCGACCCTGCGGAGGGCCCCCCAAAGCTGGGAAGGGCTTCGGCCTCTTCTGCTCGGATGTACTTCTCGCACCTCAGAAGGAGGTCGGCGAAGTCATGCGGGGGCTTCTTGGCCAGGGATGATCGGAGGTTGGCGTTGAGGACGTTCGACTGGAACGCCACGGTAGCCACGGACTGGTCTAAGGAAGCAATTGACCTGACTTCTGCGGTAAACCTTTTCACATAGTCCCGCAACTTTTCTTCCTTCTCCTGCCGCAGGTTCAGCAAGGAAAGACTCGTCTTCTCGGCTCGCCGGCTACTCACGAAGTGAGTAATGAACAGCGTCTCGAACTGCTCGAATGAGAAGATGGATGAGGGGGCGAGCCTAGAATACCATTCCCGAGCCGACCCCCTGAGGGTGGCAGGGAAGGTCCTGCAGAGCACCGCGTCGGAAGCTTGATGGATCAGCATCAGGGTCTTGAAGCTCTCGACGTGGTCGACCGGGTCGGATTCTCCTGAGTATGTTTCAAACTGTGGCGGTTTGAAACTCCTCGGTATGTGGGCCTCCATGATCAACCGTGAGAAGGGGGGTCGGCTGGGACGGAAGGTTCCGGCTCGGGACTCTTCCTCCCTGTCCATGCGGCCAATGCGCCTTTCCACCTCATGGATACGGCGGATAAGGGCGTCGTCCCTCCGCTGGTAGTCGTATGACCCTCCGGACTCCTCTTCGTAGGAAGGGGAGCGTGGACTGCGGCGCCGGTAATCCTGGGACCGGCGTGGGCTTAGTTCCCGCTGCTGGCGGCTGGGAGCCGGGGAAGGACTCCGGGTTCGGCGCCGAGGACTGGGATCCCTGGGGGGCGTCGGAGCCCTCTGAGCATTCTGGACGTTCTGCCGAAGATTGAGGGCCTGCAGAATGGTCTCCTGAAACTGGAGGAATTCGGCTCGGCTGATAGGCACATCCCGGTCCCTCGGATGACGCCGATCCCTGGGGGAGCGGGACCTCCTCCTTCGGCGATCGGGGGACGCCGCTCTGCCTCTGCGGTCCGGAGACCTTCTACCGTCTCGGCGACGTGGGGACCGCTCACCTTGACGCTGGCAGGAGGCTCCCTCTCGGGCCCGCCTCTCGTCAAGATGAGTGCGGAGGTCGTCGTCCTTCTGGCGGTTCAGAAGTGTGATGCGGAGGTCGGGGTGATGAGAAGCCATCGAGTCCGAAGACCCGTTATGGACCGAGACATGGCCCGGATTGAGAGGTTGCTTCTCCTTCCGACCGTTATGACCGGACGGACCATTGTTGGGCTGCTGCTTGGGAGGAGGAGGTGGGACCTGCTGAATCAGCGGAGGGAGGTCGGACTGAGGGATAGGATTGACCGGAGCTTCATTTGCCGGGTCGGTGAGGTTGCCCGCACGGTTCGACCCTCTGGATCTGTTCTTCTTCGGTGGCATGGCTGTCAAGGACGGCGGAGAACGGACTGAGGCTGTTCGTGTGGCTTGTGTTCCCACAGACGGCGCCAATCTGTTACCGCTGATTTCGGTGTGGGGGTAAATAGATAGAATTTGTGAGTTCGGGAAAAAGCCTGAGCAGTTGACTCGGCCTTCTTGCTCTGCCGTGACCTGCAAGGAAGTGCGAGACACCGGGGTTGATTCCGGCGACGCACCCTCCGACGCTCTGGTCAGTAATCAGGAAAAAGATTAAGAAAGAGCTTAAGTGGTCAAAAAGTGATTAACCTGGTCTTGGTGGTAGAGGGGTTGTATTTATAGTCGCCTTTGGAATGATTAGGGTCCTGATTTCCTGCCTAACAGTCAGGAGCAAAATCTTCCTATTCTGTTTTAGGAAATTAGGCCTTGATTCCCTGGTGAGAGCTAATCAGGCTTGTTGATTTGATTTAATCAAATCAGTGGCCTGATTCTCCTCTTGGTGGACCGGGCTTGTATCGGGTCGGGACCCGTGCCCAGTTGAAGTGGGTCCATTTGCGGATGATTGGTTCTGTGAGAGGGAGACCCAATACCCGTTTTGGATCCATCTGTATGTGAAATTACCTTTTTACCCCCCGTGCTTCAAGATCTGTGCTCGATCTGGACGGTCCCGATTTAACCCCAATTTTAGCCATATCACCTACCATGCTAATTGTGAAATTTATTGACTAATCTAAGTGGAACCCATCACGTTAAATCGCTTTATTTCATGAAAAGTATCAAAATTTTGTATGTTACTTGCTGTCTGGAAATTGTATAACATTTTCGACCCAGTATTTAATCTCAAAATAAATAACTTTATGCATAAGAATTGTAGCCCTATGTCTCTAGTTTCCAGAACATCAAATATATTTAAATTCCGAGTTGTATTTCAAAACTTATGATGATTTTACTACTGCTGTGTTTTAATTCCAGAATTTCAGATTTCATATATGTTTTCATGTTTAAACTATTAAAAAGCCAAATTAATGTTAAAATAATGCTCTGATAATTTCCAGAATGATAGTTAACATTTTTAGGAGTCTAAAAGAATATTTTTGATCAATTTATAATTGATTTTTCGCTGATTCTAAAGATATAACAACGTGACATCGATTTTCTGTTTGAACATATAACCTGTAAAGAATGACGTGTTTGACATATCTACTGTTGTTGGATTTTGTATTTTAAATATGCGTTGGAATCATGTGGAAGTCTAGTTTTCAGAATTTCTGGCGGTTTCAGTTTTTCAATTTCTGTAGCAGCAAAAAATTCAATTTTAGTACAGGGGCCTCTTGGTGTCCAGAATTTCATTTTCCAGTTTTTTTCTGAAATTAATTATTCCTAGATCATTGTTGTAACGCCCCGCCCCAATACTCAGACAATTTTTATTATTTTTAGAAGACAAATTAATATTTATAGTACAACTGCCCACCACAGGCTGTCTCTCAAAAGGTGGTTAACCCATTAGCTGACTCTTGATCATAGGCAATTATATTTATACTCAATTAATTTTTGTATACTCCCGATAAGGGATTACTCAAATCCATCTCTTTATTACTCAATCCCGTGCACATACTTAGGAGACCCGTGGGCCTCCCTAAATATGCCACGTCACCCATTTGAAGACACAGCAGGTCTTCATCTTCACCATGTGGGCCCCCAAGAATGGTGACATCAGCAACGTCACCCTCAAACCAACACACACATCACGTTTGCTGTGCTTTTCTCATTTCTCTGTGCCCCCCACCCCCCTTTCTCAACCTCTTCTCACATATATATTATATATTTTTATTTTCAGAAATTACGGGGTATTACAGACACCCCA
Organism: Hemerocallis citrina; assembly: GCA_017893485.1. NCBI lineage: Eukaryota > Viridiplantae > Streptophyta > Magnoliopsida > Asparagales > Asphodelaceae > Hemerocallis > Hemerocallis citrina. Next base: position 32,555,144 of record CM030368.1, read on the forward strand.
CCTTTAGAAATCAGCGTCCTCGCAGAGTACGGTGTATAAAATTTAGCATAGGATCCTTCTTTCTAGCCGATGTGGGGTCATCCTTGATCCCGATAATTCTGGAGATCAGTCCCACACTGCAGGTACACACCTCGATAATTTCGAGGACTATCTCACACTGCAGATCATACTAAGGCCCTCACCCACACCCGGTGTTGAAAGTCGGCTCTGATACCATTTGTAACGCCCAGCCCCAATACTCAGACAATTTTTTATTAGTTTTAGAAGACAAATTAATATTTATAGTACAACTGCCCACCACACGCTACCTCTCAAAAGGTGGTTAACCAATTATGTGACTCTTGATCATAGGCAATTATATTTATACTCAATTAATTTTTGTATACTCATGATGTAATGCCCCTGCCCTTAGCTCAGACAATTTATACAATTTATAAGACAAATTAGATACTATGTAGTATAACTGCCCACCACAGGCTGCCTCTCAAAAGGTGGTTAACCGAATTGGTGACTCTTGATCATAGGCTATAATATCTTAATATTATTTTATTCTTTTGCAATACCGACGTGGGACAAATCCCACACACTCTCTTCAAAGAATGCACATCCAAGCCCTGCATTCACACCTGGGTGGCCCCCACTTGGATGCCACGTCATGGCATCCCTTGACCGTAGTCAAACGGCAACAGCACTTATGTTGCTTATGCACCGTGGGACCCCCACCATTCATTTCCAAATCAACTTTTTTTATTACAAGAATACCATTATGTCTTAATTCCTTTATAAGAACAGCACTTAACTTCTTGAAGATATATTTATATTATATTTTTTGACATGGGATGTTACAGATACCCCCCTTCAGAAATTAGCATCTTCGCTGAACACGGGCATGCACAATCTAGTGCAGGATCTCCTTTCTAGCCGTTGTGGAGCATCTGCTCTTCTATCCGCCCGATTATTCATGATCCCGGAATCCACCGCCCGATCAATCATAATCCCGAATTTAATTGAGCTGCCCTCCTATCCGCCCGACTATTATGAACCTGGAATCCACCGCCTGATCAATCACAGTCTCGGGTTTAATTGAGGGCACACCATAGTCCCAGAGTACACCGCCCGACTGGGTCTATAGTCCTGGAATCCTCCACCCGACTATATAGACATGCCCCACACCCGGTGTCGAAAGTCGGCTCTGATACCATTTGTAACGCCCCTGCCCCTAGCTCAGACAATTTATAAGACAAATTAGATTCTATGTAGTACGACTGTCCACCACAGGCTGCCTCTCAAAAGGTGGTTAACCGAATTGGTGACTCTTGATCATAGGCTATTATATTTTAATATTATTTTATTCTTTCGCAATACCGATATGGGACAAATCCCACACACTCTCTTCAAAGAATGCACAGCCAAGCCTTGCATTCACACCCGGGTGGCCCCCACTTGGATGCCACATCATGGCATCCCTTGACCGAAGTCAAACGGCAACAGCACTTATGCTGCTTGTGCACCGTGGGACCCCTACCATTCATTTCCAAATCAACTTTTTTTATTACAAGAATACCATCATGTCTTAATTCCTTTATAAGAACAGCACTTAACTTCTTCAAGATATATTTATATTATATTTTTTAACACGGGTGTTACACCTGATTGTTGGATCCTGTATACAAGGCAAATAACACTAGAGGGGGGGTGAATAGTGTTGTATAAAAAAAACTTAATAAATTAAAGTTAACACAATTGTTTAGTCGACAGTAAACAAGAGTTCAGTCGACTATTGCGTCAGATAAAAGAAGTAAATCAACGGAAGAGTAGCGAGTCTGTTAAGTCGACTTAAATAGAGAACCAGTCGACTGGACAGACACGATTTACAAAGAAATGTAGCGGAAATAAAATTGCAAGTTAGAGAGTTCAAACCACAGAGAATCAAAAATGCTAACACCACGATATATCCTGGTTCGGTCCTCCTGACCTACATCCAGTCCCCAAGCAACCCACTTGAGATTTTTCATTATTCTTGAAAAAATACAAGAATACTCTACGACCTTTGACAACAACTATATCAAATCTGTAGACTTCTCTTACCACTAGAGAGAGCAAGACCCCACTCTACAACCTAGAGTGACACTGACTCTACACCAAGAGTCATTCTCTCCAACCGAGATGACCACTCTCACAAAGCGAGAGTAAACAAAAAAAAGGAAAGATTACAGTAACCTAAAGCCTTGTTTTTTAGTGCTTTTTGTTTGAGAGGCTAAAGGTCAACTTCTAACTTCAGTCTAGAACGAAATCTTTGTTATACAAGACTGAAATTAGAGAACCAAGTCTTAGAGAATGAGAGTATTAGAAAACTTGAGTTCTTTTTTCACAAAAAGTAAGAAGACTTGTAATCAATTGTGGGAACCTTTTCCAAGTGGATTCTGCACTCTATTTATAGAGTTAGAATCTCCAAGACGTTGGGAAACAGTTCCACAACTGCCATAAAACGGCTGTAAAAGAATTGAATTTGAAAAACAAATTCTAAACTTCAGAAAACTGTCAAAACTGCTTGAACAGTCGACTGGGTTGCCATAAGAGTCGACTGGACAGATCTTGAGTGAGTTCAGTTTGTTTCGTAGTAGAACAATCAACTGTTTGCTAGAGTAAGTCGACTGGTACTTGACAGCTGAACTTATACAAGCTTCTTTTTGACTTTTTGATTTTAGTAAACGTTATTTTTATTCTTAGGGCATGTGTGAGTGTGTGTGACGAGACTTTTTACAAAGAATTCTAAGACACACAAATATTACAAATAGATTACAAGACACTTGTTCTTCTAGCTAAACACTTTTGAAGCTCTAGTATCTTGATCTTGCATCTTGAAGTCGTTCTTGTCTGTATGGCTTGATCTAGTGCTTTTGAAAGCTTCATCATTGTATTGTGGCCTTGAACACTTTAAGTATACACTGCATAAGATATGTAAGATAGAATAATTGTGTATTGTGTTGTAGTCATCAAAAAGAATTTACAATCTCCTCCTTTTTGATGATGACAACACAATAACTTAAAATAGTATATAGTAAGAATTTACACAACATGATGCTCAGACATAATTGTAAAAGATATAAAATAAAGAGCAAGCTCCCCCTGAATAAAGTACAACATGCACAATAAAGTAAAGCACAATAAAGTAAAACATGCACAATAATAAGATACATAAGATAACTCTCCCCCGTTGTCGTTAACAAAAAACAAACAAATATCCATAGATAAGGACCATTGCATAAATGACAATACAAAGAGAGAAAGTGCATACATGAACATCCAAATAACTTATGCATAAGACAAAGTACAGAATCTGAAAACATAAAAACAATACAAAAATCACCTCAATCTGTGATGATTCAGAATTAAAAAAACGAAAATATAGTCTCGGCAGTTGACTGGTTTTTAGAATAGTCGACTAAGTCGAGAGCAAAAATAAAACCAAACACTTAAGTTGAAGAAAGTCATCTTCAGTCGACTGGAGAAATCAATACAGTCGACTTGTCAAGAGACAAAAAATGAGAAACAAAAACACAACACAAAAACACTGTATAAGTCGACTGAAGCACATATATAAGTCGACTTAGAGACTAAAAAAAGTTAGAAAATATCATGATATGAGCAAATTCTTAGTTCTCTTCTAAATTTGATAAAAAAAATATCTTATTTTAATGGTTTGGTAAAGATATCTACTACTTGTTTATCAGTTGAAATAAAATCCAATAGTATATCTCCTTTTAAGACATGATCACGTAGAAAATGATGTCGAATATCAATATGTTTCGTACGTGAATGTTGAACCGAATTTTTAGATAGATTAATGGCACTGGTATTGTCACACATTATAGAGGGTTTTGAAAAAGAAATACCATAATTTAATAGAGTTTGTTTTATCCATAAAATTTGAGCACAAGCCAAACTTGCAGCAATATATTCAGCGTCTGTAGTAGATAGAGATGCCGAATTTTGTTTTTTACTGCACCAAGATACTAGTGAATGTCCCAAAAAGTGAAAAGTTCCACTAGTACTTTTGCAGTCAGTTTTACTACCAGCAAAATCAGCGACACTATACGACAATAGCTGAAAATTATTAGTGCGTGGATAAAATAAATCATATTCAGATGTGCCTTTAATATATCTTAAAATTCGTTTCACTGCTTTTAAGTGAGATTCTTTTGGATTATACTGATATCTAGCACACAAACATACGCTAAACATTATATCTGGTCTACTAGCAGTTATATATAAGAGTGAGCCAATCATACATCGAAAGAGCTTTTGATCGACACTCTTACCTAATTCATCTTTGTCAAGTGTAGTAGTAGTAGCCATAGGTGTGGTCTTACTACTAGTGTCATCCATGCTAAATCGTTTGAGTAATTCCTTAGCATATTTTTCTTGATTAATAAATATGCCATTTTGAGACTGTTTTATTTGTAGTCCAAGGAAATAATTGAGTTTACCCATGCGACTAATCTCAAACTCATTTTTCATGGTAGTAGAAAACTCTTGATAGAGATTACTGTTAGTTGATCCAAAAATTATGTCATCTACGTAAATTTGTATGATTAATATGTCTGTTTTTATTTTCTTAATAAACAAAGTAGTATCTACTTTACCAATTTCAAAACCTGTTTCTAAAAGAAAAGTTTTTTAACGATCATACCAAGCACGAGGTTCTTGTTTAAGACCATATAAAGCATTTTTGAATTTAAAAACATGGTTAGGGAATTGTTCATGTTCGAAACTAGGTGGTTGCTTAACATAAACATCTTCCTTAATGAAACCATTTAAGAAAGCACTTTTAAAATCCATTTAGAAAAGTGTGAAATTCATAAACACGCAAAAGATAAGAAAATTCTAATTGATTCTAGTCTAGCAACAGAAGCATATGTTTCATCAAAATCAATTCCTTCTTCTTGATTATATCCTTGAGCAACTAATCTAACTTTGTTCCTAACAACTTGTCCTGATTCATCTAACTTATTTTTAAATACCCATTTGGTACCAATAATAGTATGATCAGGAGGTCGTGGAACTAAATCTCATACATCATTTCTTACAATTTGGTTAAGTTCATTTTGCATAGCATTCAACCAAAATTCATTCTCACATGCTTCTTGAATATCTTTTGGTTCAAAATTCGATAAGAAGGCAGTATGGAAAATCATATTGAAATGTGACCTTGTTTGAATGCCATGTGAGATGTCACCAATAATTAAGTCATGAGGATGATTTCGAACTTCAACAAATGACTTTGGTAAAGTTGGAGTTATTTCTACAGGATCAGTCGACTTAATAAACCCATCAGCCGACTGATGCAACACAGCAGTCGACTTAGGAAGTCCATCAGTCGACTTATCGAGGGTAGTTTGTTCAAGTGATTTAACTATGTTATCTAGTGGTGATGATTCAATTTCATCATCTTCAATAACATTAGATGAAGGTAAAGATTTATCAAATGAAACATGCATAGATTCTTCAATAGTCAAAGATGACTTATTGAAAATTCTATAAGCCTTACTCCCATTTGAGTATCCAATGAAGATACCTTCATTAGATCTAGCATCAAATTTATCTAGATTATCTTTTGTGTTTAATATGAAACACTTACAACCAAATACTTTAAAATAAGATACTTTAGGAATTCGTTCATAAAATAGTTCAAAACAAGTTTTCTTAAGCTTTGGTCTAATTAATATTCTATTTAAAACATAGCATGCTGTAGAAACAGCTTCAGCCCAGAAGTATTTAGGCAAATTACTTTCAACAAGCATGGTACGTACACATTCTTGCAATGTCCTATTCTTTCTTTCAACCTCTCCATTTTGTGGTGAAGCTCTAGGAAATGCAAAAGTATGTGTTATACCATTCTTGTTGCAATATTCTGAAAATGTTTCATTCTCAAATTCTTCATCATGATCACTTCTAATAGTGACTATGGTTAGAGATTTTTAATTTTGAATACGTTTGCAGAAATTTGCAAATTCTTCAAAGACTTCATTTTTATGTTTTAAAAAGAATACCCATGTAAATCTTGAAAAATTATCTACTAAAACAAATACAAATCTACTTTTATTTAAAGAAGCGACTCTAGTAGGAACAAATAAATCCATATGGATCAATTCGAGAGGCCTACTAGTAGAAATCATTTCTTTTGTCTTAAAAGTAGATTTTACTGGTTTTCCTAGTTGACATGCATCACACATTTTATTTTTCTTAAAAGATAATTTTGACAGTCCTTTAACTAGGTTATTCTTAGATAATTTAGCAATATTTTTCATATTTACATGTCCAAATCTCTTATGCCAAAACCAAGAATCGTTGTTAGAAGCAATTAAACAAAAATCATTCGAAAACTCATTTGTTTTTAAACATAGTACATATATATTATTCTTTCTAAAACCTTGAAAGATTATATTTTTCATAGATAAATCATAAATCAAGCATGCATCTTTTTCAAACACTATTTTATAATCATTATCACATAATTGACTAATACTTAATAAGTTATGCTTTAAACCACTAACTAAGAATACATCTTCAATAATAGGAGTAGTATTCTTACCGACCATGTCTATTCCGATGACTTTTCCTTTGTTATTGTCACCAAATATAATGGTTCCTCCATCTATCTCTTGTATGGAAGAGAGCAAGTTTTCATGGCCAGTCATGTGTTTAGAACATCTACTGTCAAGTATCCATCGTTCCCTTTTAGGTACCTACAAAATATTTATTGTGAATATGGTATCCTTTTCATTGGGTCCGAAAGAGATTAGTGTTTGGAAAACAAAACCCAAAGTGAGTTTGATTTACCACCATATGCAGGCTTATAATTAATAGAATTACAAACATTATGAACAAAAGAATTCATATAAGTAATCCTATCATTAAGACTCAGGTTGACTGGAACCTAAATATTTTTGCTCTGTCTAGTCGACTTTTTGTTGTACCCTTCAGCCGACTGTTTTGTAATGGCAGTCGACTGGGATGTGAAACAGGTCAACTTATATGAGGTTGTTGTCTTTTTGAATAAGACTCCGTACCTCTGGATAGATGGCTGAATTTAGGGGTCAGTCGACTGGTCTGGTCTGAATGATTACTATTTTCATGATAAAAAATAATTTTTGGTTTTTCAAAAAAATCATATAGTTTATTCTTTACACTAGAAACAGAATAAGTCTTATTATTACTAGTGTTATTAGAAGAATGATCTTTTTTCAAGAATATTTTGAAAACCAAGTCCAAATCTTTTATTAGATTGAACTTGATTTTAGAGAACTTCATTTAAATTCTCTTTTTCCTTATTGAACTTAGATACATTCTTAGATATCTCTTCATAATTCTTTTTTAGAGATATAAGATCTATATCCAAGTTGGAAAGACGAGAATTTAAGGACTTGACTTCAACTTGTAAATCAAGATTTTTTTCTTGAGAAAGGGTTTAATTAACTTTCTCTAGATTTTTAGCTTTTATCTTCTCCTTTTTTAGTTCTTGGAAAACTTCATTAAAAGCTTCTAATAAATTATTAGATTCAATATTATCACTTACATCGCTATTTGCCATGAAGCACACGTTTGCGACTTCATTTGATTCTTCATTTTCTTCTTCTGATGATGAGTCACTATCATCCCAAGTTGCTTGGTAGGCCTTCTTGTTCTTCATGTACTTGTTATTGGTGAATTTGTCATTCTTGAAGTTAGAGACTTTCCCTTTAGATTTTGCATTCTCCAATGGACAGTCCTTCTTCATGTGACCTATCTTATTGCACTTGAAACAAGTAGGTGGTTCATTAGTATCCTTAAACTTATAATTAAATTTACCTTTGCGAAGAAATTTCTTGAATTTCGTTGTGAACACGGCCATTTCATCATCATCATCATCATCTTCTGAATCAAACATGGCCTTGAAAGCAAGAGTCTTCTTTTTGGCTTGTTGCGGTTCTAAGTCCTTCTTGCGTTTCTCCAATTGTACTTCATACGCCATTAGATTTCCCACAACATTCTCAAGTGAAAGTTGTGTTAAATCATTGGCTTCTTCAATTGCAGTGGTTTTCTATTCCCATTCAGGGGTTAGAGCACGAAGAACCTTTCTCATCATCTCTGCTTGCGTATATGTTTTGCCAAGAGCCACAAGAGAGTTTGTGATGTCGGTGAATCGTGTTATCATGTCCGATACATTTTCATTCTCCTTCATACGTCTCGAACCTGTGAATAAGAACAGAAATTTTAGATTCTTTGACCTTATTTGTACCTTCATGTGTTACCTTAAGAGTATGCCATATTTGGTATGCCGTTGTTGCGTTTGACACACTGTTGAATTCTTCTTTGGTAAGTGCACAAAAGAGAGCATTCATTACCTTTGCATTGTTCATGGTGTTGTTCTTCATATCATTATTCCATTGGGCATAGGGAAAAGTAGGCACGGTACACTCCATCTCGGTCATGTTCCAAATCACATAGTTGATGGATTGTAAGTAGATCTTCATTCTACATTTTCAGTAATTGTAGTTTGTTCCATCAAATAGAGGCGGCCTTTGTGTGGATTGACCTTCATGGTATTGACTTGCATTTGAAGTAGATGCCATTGCACTTAACCAGGCTTTGATACCAAGTGTTGGATCCTGTATGCAAGGCAAATAACACTAGAGAGGGGGTGAATAGTGTTGTATAAAAAAAACTTAATAAATTAAAGTTAACACAACTGTTCAGTTGACTGTAAACAAGAGGTCAGTCGACTGTTGCGTCAGATAAAAGAAGTAAATCAACTAAAGAGTAGCGAGTCTGTTAAGTCGACTTAAATAGAGAACCAGTCGACTGGATAGACACGATTTACAAAGAAATGTAGTGGAAATAAAATTGTAAGTTAGAGAGTTCAAACCATAGAGAATCAACAATACTAACACCACGATATATCATGGTTCGGTCCTCCCGACCTACATCCATTCCCCAAGCAACCCACTTGAGATTTTTCACTATTTTTGAAAAAATACAAGAATACTCTACGACCTTTGACAACAACTATGTCAAATCCGTAGGCCTCTCTCACCACTAGAGAGAGCAAGACCTCTACAACCTAGAGTAACACTGACTCTACACCAAGAGTCATTCTCTCCCACCGAGAGGACCACTCTCACAAACCGAGAGTAAACAACAAAAATGGAAGATTACAATAACCTAAGTCCCTGTTTTTTAGTGCTTTTTGTTTAAGAGGCTAAAGGTCAACTTCTAACTTCAGTCTAGAACGAAATCTTTGTTATACAAGACTGAAATTAGAGAACCAAGTCTTAGAGAATGAGAGTATTAGAAAACTTGAGTTCTTTTTTCACAAGTAAGACTTGTAATCAATTGTGGGAACCTTTTCCAAGTGGATTCTACACTGTATTTATAGAGTTAGAATCTCCAAGACATTGGGAAACAGTTCCACAACTGCCATAAAATGGTTGTAAAAGATTTGAATTTGAAAAAAAAATTTTAAACTTCAGAAAACTGTCAAAACTGCTTGAACAGTCGACTGGGTTGCCATAAGAGTCGACTGGTCAGAGCTTGAGTTTAGTCTGTTTCGTACTAGAACGACTACTTGCTAGAGTAAGTCGACTGGTACTTAATGGCTGAACTTATACAAGCTTCTTTTTGACTTTTTGATTTTAGTAAACGTTATTTTTATTCTTAGGGGATGTGTAAGTGTGTGTGACAAGGTTTTTTACAAAGAATTCTAAGACACAAATATTACAAATAGATTACAAGACACTTGTTCTTTTAGCTAAACACTTTTGAAGCTCTAGTATCTTGATCTTGCATATTGAAGTCGTTCTTGTCTGTGTGGCTTGATCTAGTGATTTTGAAAGCTTCATCATTGTATTGTGGTCTTGAACACTTTAAGTATACACTGCATAAGATATGTAAGATAGAACAATTGTGTATTGTGTTGTAGTCATCAAAATCAAGAATTTACACCGATATGGGATTACTCAAATCCGTCTCTTTATTACTCAATCCCGTGCACATACTTAGGAGACCCGTGTGCCCCCATAAATATGCCACGTCACCTATTTGAAGACACAGCAAGTCTTCATCTTCATCGGGTGGACCCCTAAGCATGGTGACGTCAGCAACGTCACTCTCAAACCAACACACACAACACGTTTGTTGTGTTGTTCTCATTTCTCTGTGCCCCCCCCCTCTCAATCTCTTCTCACATATATATTATATTTTTATTTTCAAAAATTACGGGGTATTACAATTGTATTGTATGAATTGAAATATATATATGTTGTATTGCATAATCCTAATGTCCTATTGTCATCATTCTAATTGTCCTATCCAAGCTATTATCCTGTTGTTCTCCTATTGTTTCTATCGTTCATCTAATATCTCTAAATTGCATGTTGTATTATTACATCGATAAAATAATTAACAAACTGGAGTTTAAGGGATTAACTGGAGTAGTTGATGATATAGTGAATGTACTCGAAGGAGGGGCCCGTGTTTCCCTAAATATTGTATCGGCTATTGTCTTATCGGTTGATTGTGGCTTACGACGGTAACCCAGTCTATCGTGTATTGTATTGTGGTCAAATTATTGTATCATGTACTAAATATTGAATTGTAACTATTGAATATTAATTATCGTTGCTGAGTACATAATCTATAGAATCTACCACTTAGTCTAAAAGAAATTGATTGCATGCATCGAACCTGTAGTTATAGAATGCAGTAGTACGTGTATTAGTTAGGTTGAAAATTGATAGACTTAAGAATCACACAATATCGACATTGCATATTGAACCTTCTCGTTTCTATTGATATTGAATATTGTCTCAGTGTTATTGATATCGACCAGTGAACATTGTTATCAAATATTGAATCATCGTTTAAAGCCATTGCATTGTCTATCATTGACATTGATTACTACTATCGTCCATTATTATTTATTCCTATTGATCCATTGAATTCATTGTTATATCGTTATTTCATTGTTCCTTACTTTCTATACTTGCTGTCCATGACTTGCTCTAAGAACAATTTTTCTCCTCTTTTTAGATGGAGTGTTCACATGTGTTGAAGGAAAATTACCTGCAGGAATTGGAGAACAAGTTTTCCAAAGTTTTATGCTTTTTAGTTGATTATTATTTCATTGAACTTATTGTATTGAAACTTTTATTTTTGTGATTCGATTTATTATTGTATTGGGCTTATGACCCAGATATTATTATTTATTCCAGATGTTGGATTATTATTATGTTTGGTTATTTCATGCTTAAATTCCAAGTATTGTTATTCATGTGATTATCCTTTTATTGCATGCGTGGTTGTATCGATTTCTTGTTATATTATTGAGTTGAATCGATAACAGCTTATGGATGACGCAATTCATTCGCTCGACCAATGTCGCGTGCTTGCATTCCGTATTTATGGGAAGCGGGGAGTGACATCCTAGGAATGTTCGGGACAGACAGGATACGCCTAGTAAATCCACCGAGGTGGGCTAGGGATAGGCTTGGTTCGTAGTTGCAAGAGATCGACTTGCTAGGGTTCGTGGCTGAGGATACGCCCGGTAAATCCACTGAGATGGGCTAGGGGTAGGTTGGTAAGGTCCAATATCCTGGGAGTGCGACTCTTCGGTGACTACGCGTTGGAGTATATTCATTGAGTTAGGTTGCATGACGTGAGATGTAAACCCTAATGAGGAGTACCTTAAGGGTTTGGCCTCAGACCTATGTAGTATGGGATGCATAAAATCCGAACAAGTGTGCATTAGTGCATCGTAGTGTAAATCTGCATTAGGAATTTAATTCATATCATACACTGACATGTTTAGGATAGTCACTTTTTACACTTTATTGTACATTCAAGTTTTTGCTTGCTAAATTAAGAGATTCGCTGTATTATAGTATTGAGTCAGTTGTATGCAACTGACGTGTCAGTTGTATACAACTGACGTGCCCACAGTTTTCCAGTGCAAGACTTTGATTAGCAAAAGACATAAAGATGAATTGGTGCTGACAATTATTTTCAGATTAAAGTTGTTGAATGTTTAAGTTGTATATATATTTTGTTGTAACTTCCGCTGTGTATTTTTGGTAACAAACATTGTGTGATGAAATAGTTTTAAATTCCTTGTAAAATTGTACGAATTTGAAGTAAAAGATCATGTTGGGCTACGAATTACATGTAAATAAAATTCGGGGCGTTACAAGAATAGCTGGAACTGCGGGGTAATCATTGTAATAATGACTTAATTAAATATGGGCCAAAAGTTTAATTTTATACGGCCCCCAAATTCTGGAGGCCTAGTGCGGTCACACTCATTGCACTGCCTTAAAACCACCCTTGTATTTGGATATTAGAGAATTTGTTCACAAAATGATCCAATACATGTTATTAGAGGGCCTGGTATGTTTGTTTTTTTTTTTTTTGAGGTAAAAGGTGGAATAAAGCCACCCTGTTTCATTAATAAGCAGTTAATAAAACAACCCTGGTGTACCGGGAAGAATACAAAAGTACAAAACAGGAAAGATAAAACAGTGCAGAAAATAAAACATAAGCCCCCAACAAAACCCTGGGGGGTGGGTCAAATCCTCCAACCAAAAACCACAAGAACAGTAGGTCAAGACCAAACTAGCATAGAGAACAGCTACTGAAACGGCTCCGCCCCTTAGTCCAATGTCGGTCCAAACTCTACCTCCTCATCATCAAAGTCCTCCACCTGGAAGACTCTGGCAATCCTCCCTCTCGCTCCTGTGGCGGCAGCTGTAGCCCAAAAAGAAATAAGATGCATGATATGAGTAAGGTTACCAGAAGTACTACTACATGAAGCATGAAAATAAAAGTTATTTCTGTCTAGCCATAGCATCCATGTAGTTGCCACAATGGCAATGTACCACGCATCCTTCATTTCATGGCGAGTCGAGGCAAATTTGGGACCGATCCATAAATCCTCATAGTCGTTGGGGTAGTCACTTGTGCCTAGGGCTCTTAACACCTCCACCATAGTCGCCTTGCTCCATATGCATTGAATAAAAAGGTGGTTCAGAGTCTTCGTATGTGTGTTACAGAACCCACAGTCCGTCGCAATCTGGGGTTGTCTTTTAGCCAGGTTCTCCCTCGTGAGGATTGCATTATTGAGCACCAGCCAGAGGAAGACTCTGACCTTCAGTGGTGTTTTTGCCTTCCACAACACTTGTGCCCAGCTGGGCCGGCATCCTCGGAAGTGAATGCGGTGGTACAGGGATTTGACCGTGAAAGCTCCCTTGGCCTCTAACCCCCATCGCATCTGGTCTAGTCCTTGGGCACACATCGTCCCAGTCCGTATAATGTCTGTTTGTAGTTCTAGCAGTTGCTGCTGTAACTTTGGGGTAAGAGTTCCTCGGAACGTCGGCCTCCACTTTCTCCTCTTCTAGGTCTCTGCCACAGAGATATTAGGTCGATTCATTTTGTCAAACAGCTCTGGAAAAGTTTCTTTCAGTGTATGAGCACCACACCACTTATCCCACCAAAATCTGGTGGACCGTCCGTTTCCGATCGTCGACGTAACTGCTGACCTGAACGGTCCACTCGCTTTGGTCACTCCTTTCCAAAACCGGGAGGCCTTCGCCCCTACTCGAAAGCCCAGGCTTCTTGTGCCTTTTCTCCGTAGGTATGGTTGAATAAAATCCTGCCAGCCTTCCCCACTGTGGTGGAATACCTTCCACCACCATTTTCCCAAGAGGGCAAGGTTCATATCCCTAAGGTTGATGATGCCTAGTCC